>CAKJTW010000001.1:26250000-26875000 GCA_917880005.1 Nanger dama
CCTGAAAATAATATTATGTAATTATTATATTATGTTATATTATTATATGTTATTACATAATTATATGTTTGTGGACTAGGCACTTAAAATGCAAATCTCTTAACAAGTTACACAAAGTTGATTTATGACAGTCTCAACTCTCGTAAAGACATACAGACACATATGTATATATACACACATACACAGATATTAAGGTCAAAAATTAAATATAATGGTCTATATTTGGATGAACATATAATTGTCAAGTTATTAGCTTAGGTGAGAGTGTTTTACTTAAACACTTAGAGAACACTTTTTCGCAGAATCTCTTAGTTTTCTGGAATGCTCAGTACACCAGAAGTTTTATAACTCTGCTACTCAAAGAAAGGCAATGCCAAAGAATGCTCAGACTACTGCACAATTGCACTCATCTCACATGCTAGTAAAGTAATGCTAAAATTCTCCAATCCAGGCTGCAGTAATAGATGAACCATGAACTTCCAGATGTTCAAGCTGGTTTTAGAAAAGGCAGAAGAACCAAGATCAAATTGCCAACATCTACTGGATCATGGAAAAAAAAACAAGAGAGTTCCAGAAAAACATCTATTTCTGCTTTATTGACTATGCCAAAGACTTTGACTGTGTGGATCACAATAAACTGTGGAAAATTCTTCAAGAGATGGGAATACCAAACCACCTAACCTGCCTCTTCAGAAATCTGTATGCAGGCCAGGAAGCAACAGTTAGAATTGGACATGGAACAACAGAATGGTTCCAAATAGGAAAAGGAGTACATCAAGGCTGTATACTGTAACCCTGCTTATTTAACTTATATGCAGAGTACATCATGAGAAACGCTGGACTGGAAGAAACACAAACTGGAATCAAGATTGCCAGGAGAAATATCAATAACTTCAGATATGCAGATGACACCACCTTTATGGCAGAAAGTGAAGAGGAACTAAAAAGCCTCTTGATGAAAGTAAGAGAGGAAAGCAAAAAGTTGGCTTAAAGCTCAACATTCAGAAAACAAAAATCATGGCATCTGGTCCCATCACTCCATGGGAAATAGATGGAGAAACAGTGGGAAACAGTGTATGACTTTATTTTTCGGTCCCAAAACACTGCAGATGGTGATTGCAGTCATGAAATTAAAAGACACTTACTCCTTGGAAGAAAAGTTATGACCAACCTAGATAGCATATTCAAAAGCAGAGACATTACTTTTCTGATTAAGGTCCGTCTAGTCTAGTCAAGGCTATGGTTTTTCCTGTGGTCATGTATGGATGTGAGAGTTGGACTGTGAAGAAGGCTGAGTGTCAAAGAATTGATGCTTTTTGGACTGCAAAGAGATCCAAACAGTCCATTCTGAAGGAGATCAGCCCTGGGATTTCTTTGGAAGGTCTGATGCTAAAGCTGAAACCCCAGTACTTTGGCCACTTCATGTGACGAGTTGACTCACTGGCAAAGACTCTGATGCTGGGTGGGGTTGGGGGCAGGAGGAGAAGGGAACGACAGAGGATGAGATTGCTGAATGGCATCACTGACTCAATGGACGTGAGTCTGAGTGAACTGGGGGAGTTGGTGATTGACAAGGAGGCCTGGCGTGCTGCGATTCACAGGGTCGCAAAAAGTCGGACAATAGTGAGTGACTGAGCTGAACTGAACACAAGGAGATGATGTGTTCAGAAGTTGGGCTGGCATAGTGTGTGAGAACAGAATACAAGGCAAAGAGAAATGGCTGACTTGCTTTTTTATGATCATGTTATCTGGGGAAAGTAAGTGCACAGAATTACAGACTCCCATCTCCATCTGTGGCATGTTTTTGTACCATTGTTCAGTCTGAGTAAAACCAGCCAAATTTCTAAACATAAATAAATTATTTAATTTCTCTTTTCAAATGGCAGAAAATTGCTTACCAGGATATTTTGTACTAGCATTCCACTTAATTATTAAATGACTGATTCATGACACTCGATGACTTTAAACTGCTGTGTGACATATTTTTCTCCTTATTGCTAAAAGAGCATTCCAGTTAAGATTGAATTCATGAATTACTGAAACACTCCATTTGGGATACAACTTTATCTATTCTTCTAATTTAGCAAGAATATTTTTATATAATATCCATAAGTGTTCTTGTAATCATATTAGAAAATATAGGTTGTGGTATTCTCACTGCTTTGAAATAAATGAGATGGCTTTCCTTCCTTCCTCAGATCTTTGGTTATTAGGATACCATTATCAGGACACCCTGATATCATGTTGAACACCCATTGTTGGACACCCAATATTAGGTAAAAAAAAAAAAAAAAACATTGATAGAAACAGTGCTTGTGACAAAGGAGACACATTTGTGAAGATGAGCCTTCTGAATATAATGCAGTATAACTCTGAAATAACAATGCCATGTAGTTTTTGTTTTTGTTTTTTCAAATTAGAGGTATATTTATATATGTGATTATTTATCAATATACAAACATAAATTTTTATACTGTGGTATAGAATAATTATGATATAAATTTTTACTGTTGAATTTCATTACTTTATATTTACCTTAAATCTTCTGATATGTTGTTAAATACAGACTTTGCCTTAGATATTTTTAATCTTCTAGAAAGAATAAAATCAAAATAACCAAGATTTATTGGTTAGTGTCTAGTTTTAGCATTAGATAGCTTCCAGTGGTTCACAACAATTCACCAAAATTGAAAACTAGAAGGAATTATAGAGCTACACTGGATTGTTGATTCATAGAGCAGTATTATCCTACACACTACCATGGACTTCCCTAGTAGCACAGATGGTAAAGAATCTGCCTGCAATGAAGGAGACCTTGGTTTGATTCCTGAATCAGAAAAATACCCTGAAGAAGGGAATTGCAACCCACCCCAGTATTCTTGCCTGGAGAATTACACACACAGAGGACCCTTGCAGGCTACAGTATGTGGAGTCACACAGGGTTGGACACAATTAGTTACTAACATTTTCACCCAGCAAATCAGGTACTTAATATACAGAATCTAGGAACTTAATTATCAGAGTCTCTTGCTCACGGGGAACTAGATTAGATTGACCACCAATAAGCAGTGTTTGTACAATTAATGAAAGATAGAAGAAGAGAAGATATTGTTCTCTGATAGCAGGGGATCCATGGATGTAGGATAGACTTGAATTGTATGATGGCTTCTAGGAACATTCCTGTGTCTCATTCATATTGGACCTATTAGCACCTATAAGAGATTTCTGCCCTTCAGAATTCTTAAAAACCAGTGAAATTTTTCACTAACTTTGATGTTAACAGTCCTTCTGAAAGTTCTCTAAGGCTCTAATTTTCAGGATCTAATTGTTTTCTTCTTGAAATGCCCATAGTAGTTTTGTGTGGCTGACTGAACCCAGGGATTTGATTTAGGTCACACCTGAATGGCCTAGCAGTTTTCCTTACTTTCTTCAATTTGAGTCTGAATTTGGTAATAAGGAGTTCGTGATCTGAGCCACAGTCAGCTCCCCGGTCTTGTTTTTGCTGACTGTATAGAGCTTCTCCATCTTTGGCTGCAAAGATTAAATTAGTCTGATTTTGGTGTTGACCATCTGGTCATGTCCATGCGTAGAGTCTTCTCTTGTGTTGTTTGAAGAGGGTGTTTGCTTTTAGTCTTTGCCCTGCTTCATTCCACATTCCAAGGCCAAATTTGCCTGTTACTCCAGGTGTTTCTTGACTTCCTCCTTTTGCATTTCAGTCCCCTATAATGAAAAGCACATCTTTTTGGGTGTTAATTTTAAAAGTCTTGGAGGTCTTCATAAAACCTTTCAACTTCAGCTTTTTCAGTGTTACTCGTTGGGGCATAGACTTGGATTACTGTGATATTGAATGGTTTGCCTTGGAGATGAACAGAGATCATTCTGTCATTTTTGAGATTGCATCCAAGTACTGCATTTTGAATTCTTTTTGTGGACCATGATAGCTACTCCATTTCTTCTGAATGATTCCTGCCCGCAGTAGTAGATATAATGGTCATCTGAGTTAAATTCACCCATTCCAGTCCATTTTAGTTCACTGATTTCTAGAATGTCAACGTTCACTCTTGCCATCTCTTGTTTGTCCACTTCCAATTTGCCTTGATTCATGGACCTGTCATTCCAGGTTCCTATGCAATATTGCTCTTTACAGCATCAGATCTTGCTTCTATCACCAGTCACATCGACAACTGGGTGTTGTTTTTGCTTTGGCTCCATCCCTTCATTCTTTCTTGAGTTATTTCTCCACTCATCTCCAGTAGCATATTGGGCACCTAATGACCTCTAGTTTTCTGTGAGTATGGTTTCAGTGTGTCTGCCCTCTGATGCCCTCTTGCAACACCTATCATCTTACTTGGGTTTCTCTTACCTTGGACGTGGGGTATCTCTTCACAGCTGCTCCAGCAAAGCACAGCTGCTGCTCCTTACCTTGGACAAGAGGTATCTCTTCCTGACCTTCAACGTGGGATAGCTCCTCTAGGCCCTCCTGTGCCTGCACAGCCACTGCTCCTCTGTTGCTCCTCCCAGCTGCCTCCCTTAGCCTTGGGGTCGGGGTGGCTCCTCAGGGTCACCACACCTGGCCTCGGGCATGAGGTGCCTTCTCCTGGCCGCCCCTGATCTTGGACACAGGGTGTCTCCTCTTGGCCATCCTCAGACACAGGGTAGCTCTTCTCAGCTGCCGCCCCTGACCTCGATGTGAAGTGTCTCTTTCTGGCTGCCACTGGCCTTGGACGTGGGGTAGCTCCTCCCAGCTGTCACCTCTGATCTCGGATATGAGGTAGCTCCTCTTGGCCACTGCCCCTGACCTGGGTCATAGGGTAGCTCCTTTCAGCCATGCTCAGTGTGCCGCTCGTAGCCACCTGTGCTCAGTGTGCCAGCTATAGATTTAAGGACCTGGATCTGATAGATAGAGTGCCTGATGAACTATGGAATGAGGTTCATAACATTGTACAGGAGACAGGGCTCAAGACCATCTCCATGGAAAATAAATGCAAAAAGAAAAAATGGCTGTCTGGGGAGGCCTTAGAAAAAGAAGAGAGGCAAAAAGCAAAGGAGAAAAAGAAAGATATAAGCATCTGAATGCAGAGTTCCAAAAATAGCAAGAAGAGATAAGAAAGCCTACTTCAGCAATCAATGCAAAGAAATAGAGGAAAACAACAGAATGGGAAAGACTAGGGATCTCTTCAAGAAAACAGAGATACCAAGGGAACATTTCATGCAAAGATGGGCTTGATAAAGGACAGAAGCAGAAGATATTCAGAAGAGGTGGCAAGAATACACAAAAGAATTATTTAAAAAAAAAAATCTTCATGACCCAGATAATCATGGCGATGTGATCACTAATCTAAAGCCAGAAATCTTGAAACGTGAAGTCAAGCAGGCCTTAGAAAGCATCACTATGAACAAAACTAGTGGAGGTGATGAAATTCCAGTTGAGCTTTTTCAAATCCTAAAAGATGATGCTGTGAAAGTGCTACACTCACTATGACAGCAAATTTGGTAAACTCAGCAGTGGCCACAGGACTGGAAAAGCTCAGTTTTCATTCCAATCTCAAAGAAAAGCAATGCCAAAGAATGCTCAAATTACTGCACAATTGCACTCATCTCACATGCTAGTAAAGTAATGCTCAAAATTCTCCAAGACAGGCTTTAGCAATAGGTGAACCGTGAACTCCCTGATGTACAACTGTGGTGTCGGAGAAGATTCTTGAGAGTCCCTTGGACTGCAAGGAGATCCAACCAGTCCATTCTGAAGGAGATAAGCCCTCAGATTTCCTTGGGATGAATCACGCTAAAGCTGAAACTCCAATACTTTGGCCACCTCATGCGAAGTGTTGACTCATTGGAAAAGACTCTGAAGCTGGGAGGGATTGGGGGCAGGAGGAAAAGGGTATGACAGAGGATGAGATTGCTGAATGGTATCACTGACTCGATAGACATAAGTCTGAGTGAACTGGGGGAGTTGGTGATGGATGGGGAGGTCTGGCGTGCTGCAATTCATGGGGTCACAAACAGTCAGAGATGACTGAGAGACTGAACTGATCTGATACAATGAACTCCCAACTTGCTTAAACTTGCTTAACATTCATATTTCTTCTACTTCTGGTTAATTTGTATTATGCCACTTCTCTAGAAATTTCCCTTGATTGCTCAAAATTATGTCCCTCTTATTGGCTCCCATAGCATTATACCTACTTAGTCATGACACGTGTAATCACTTTCAGTGCTATGATTTTTATAATAACACTGCTATTTTTATTGTGATTTTGTATATATAGCTTGATTTTTAAATTCAATCTAGATTTCCATGTTTAAATTTGTATAAAATGTCACTTTCCTTTAACTTAAAAACACATTGAATAGTCATTCACTAACTCCTTCATAACTACTCTAGAGGAACTATTTTCTTTAGCTGTTCATATTGGTCAGTATTTGAATTTTTGCTGCCTGTCATTCACTTAAACTTTTGGAATGCTGATCATTTGAAATAGTTACCACAACTCATGTATTTGTAATGCTGCAATTAAAGAGAGGGCTTTTCTGTAAACTATTGAAAGCAAGCATTGAATAAATTTAGATATGGTTTTTAAAAGGGGATTAAAACTGATATATTTCTATTAGTCTAGGTTTGATAAAAGTGAAAGAGGAGAGTTAAAAAGTTGACTTAAAGCTCAATATTCAGAAAACGAAGATCATGGCATCTTGTCCCATCATTTCATGGCATTAGATGGGGAAACAGTGGAAACAGTGTCAGAATTTTTCTTTTTGGGCTGCAAAATCACTGCAGATGGTGACTGCAGCCATGAAATTAAAAGACGCTTACTTCTTGGAGGAAAAGTTATGACCAACCTAGATAGCATGTTGAAAAGCAGAGACATTACTTTGCCAACAAAGATCCATCTACTCAAGGCGCTCTGTTTTCCAGTGGTCCTGTATGGATGTGAGAGTTGGACTGTGAAGAAAGCTGAGCACCAAAGAATTGATGCTTTTGAACCGTAGTAATGGAGAATACTCTTGAGAGTCTCATGGACTGCAAGGAAATCCAACCAGTCTATTTGAAAGAAGATCAGCCCTGGGATTTTTTTGGAAGGAATGATGCTAAAATTGAAACTCCAGTACTTGGGCCACTTCATGAAAAGAGTTGACTCATTGGAAAAGACTCTGATGCTGGAAGGGATTGGGGGCAGGAGGAAAAGGGGACGACAGAGGATGAGATGGCTGGATGGCATCACCAACTCGATGGACATGAGTTTGAGTGAACTCTGGGAGATGGTGATGGACAGGGAGGCCTGGCGTGCTGTGATTCATGGGGTCACAAAGAGTCGGACACAGCTGAGTGACTGAACTGAACTGAACTGAGGCACAGAGTAATATATTTGTTTTATTTATTTATTAATTTTATTTTTATCCTGTGTCATGCATATAAGTAAGGGTTTCTGACCACAATTGAAAATCTGAATTTGATAGAAAATGGTGTACATATTTCAAAAAACAAATAAGGAATGCAATACATAATTTAATAAATCAATGAAATACGAATTTACCTGTTTAATAAATAAAACATATATTTAATGTAAAACTATGTTTCTTTCATAATTTTCCTACCAGAAAGACTATGTCACTAGTCCAGTAAAATAAATGTATATATATATATATCATACAGAATCTAAAGCAAATCACTAGTTCCCTTAATTTTTTAATAAATATATGCTAATGCTCATTCTTGCTTGGAAAATCCTATGGATATGGCTACAGTGTATGGAGTCACAAGAATTGTAAACGAATTAGCGACTAAAACCACCACCATACATGTACATATATATGTATGTGTATGTATATATATCCCTTTTTATATGGGATTCTCCAGGCAAGAATACTGGAGTGGGTTGCCATGCTCTCTTCAAAGGGATCTTCCAAACCCAGGGATTGAACCCAGTTCTCTTATGTCTTCTGCAGTGGCAGGCAATTTCTTTACCCCTAGCATCTTGTGGGCAGCTATATTTATGTATATATATATATGGTTTAGTGTTTCATCTTCATATGCAAAGAAAGTTCTAAGAAATCTCTTGGTTTTTATTGTTCACAAAATGTAATGACTCTGATGTTTAAGATTTTTAATACTTTAAGAAAATATTTTATTCTAAGTTTTAAATCATCTAAGAAATATACTTAATTTTTTTATTTTATTCAGCTGTTATGAAATACTAAACCTGCAGTCATAGTTACTAATACATAATTCAAATGCTTATATAATTTAAGCACCTTTTATCTCTGGATTTTGGAAGATTTTTAACTCATTATTTGTCTTTACGAAAAGGTCTGTGCAGGAAATCAGAAGAAAAACTATTGTTTTTATCGATATATACTAACACTCTCTGTTAAGTAATCTCCCTTATTTTTAAAATGTTTTTAATTTTAGTTGACAATAATGCCATTAATTATTGGCATTTGAGTCGATGATTATAATCATCAGTTGTCTTTACATGCTATAGAAAGCATCCAGTGTTTTTGAAGTTACTGAAGCTTTGAAGTATAAGATGAGTAAATACAGAGCCTTTAATTAAAGTGCTTTTGTTCCTCCAAGTTTAGATTAGGTTGAAACAAATCTGTGCAGGATTCCTTCTCAGATTCAATACACTAAGGCAATCTCTTTACTGATCTTAAATATTTCTAGTATTTAAAAAGAAAAGTTCCATACAGAATGTAAAACAAATCACTAATCCCTTAATATTTTTAGAAATATATGTTCATGCTTTATTTGTATTTATAACTCGACATAAAAAAAAAAAAATAAAAGTATTTAAATAATCTTCAGAGAATTTAGAGTACCTTAGTTTGAGCACAGTTTCTTAAATTTGAACACGTCTTTAAAAAATTTAGATGCTATGACATGCATATGAAGATAAAATTATTTATCTATATTGAATTTAAACAATATAAAGAATATATTTTCTTATATACTAGATATGTATTTTATAATACATAATTTTTATTTCTTTAATTTGGGTTTTTTTTTTTAATTTTGCCTGAAAATCCTATTTTTCCAAAGAATATTTTAAGCTATTTATGATATGTCATTACTCACATAGTCATATTTTTATCTGCCATATTATTTCCTTGTTTTTGTTGCTTCTTTGTCTGTTTGTTTCTCTCTTGGGAGTTGGTGGGTCATATTTCACTATTTTTGCTATCATTTTGGAAATTATATTTTCTGTTATTATTTTTTATTAATTAGTCTGAAAAATATAACAGACTTACAGATATAACAGATGAGTTGCTCAGACCAAATGTGTTAAAAACCAGATTGCACTAAAAAAAAAAAAAAAAAAAGGAGGCTGAGGCTGGAGACATTATTATCTGGTTATTATCTGTGGCTGGTTTGACATTATTATCTACATCTTCCTTCTGTAAAGGAAAAAATAATGTTTACAACATTTTAACTTAATATCTTATTTTTCTACTTAACATACAAAATGTTATCATATATTAGTTCCATGTTATCATTTTTAAACTTTTTAAGAACTTTTTAGTAGATGCTTAATATTTATTTTCAGTCTTTCTCATATTTACCAGAAACAGAGAAAAAGACACACTCTATTCTAGATGATAAACTTTCTCTAACAGGAATGAGTCTAGCTTGGCAATCTTGTAACTATTTTTTTATACTACATTTAAATGAATACATTAAATGTATATATATTATAAAGTAAGGGTAAGGTAAGGTGAAGTCGCTCAGTCGTGTCTGACTCTTTGAGACCCTGTGGACTGTAACCTACTAGGCTTCTCTGTCCATGGGATTCTCCAGGCAAGAATACACTGGAGTGGATTGCCATTTCTTTCTCCAGGGGATCTTCCCAACCCAGGGATCGAACCTGGGTCTCCCACAATGGAGGCAGACGCTTTAACCTCTGACCAGGAAGCCCCCCATATATATTCACCACAGAATTTTACCACAAAGTCCATTCTAGCATTTCCCCCTCCACTTGTTTATTTATTATTTTTACCCCTGACAAAGATAAACCTACTTATTATGATTATCTATATATATAAATCTACTTATTATGATTATCTATATATATAAACCTACTTATTATGATTATCTATATATATAAACCTACTTATTATGATTATCTCTATATACAAACCTACTTATTATGATTATATATATAAATCTACTTATTATGATTATCTATATATATAAACCTACTTATTATGATTATCTCTCTATATAAACCTACTTATTATGATTATCTATATATATAATCATAATAAGTAGGTTTATTTTTGTCAGGGGTAAAAATAATAAATAAGCAAGTGGAGGGGGAAATGCTAGAATGGACTCTGTGGTAAAATTCTGTGGTGCTGAATTTAAGTCAGAGATTTCCATATGAATTCATATGTATTTAAACAAACATGATAGATATAAAAATACAGAGATATGTGTATAGGTATGTGTGTATATACATTGTTTAGTACTCATGCATTTATTAATTTTATCATCTGAGAAGGTGTAAAAGTACAGAAACTCAGTAGTATTTAACAAACCTAGTGCCTAGACGTAGGTTTCAAAATACCATTCTCTAATAAAAGGAACCAAACTCCCTGGATAACTGATTTATTCTAAGGCTGTAAAATGGAAAATATAAGATGCTGCTACTGCTGCTGCTGCTAAGTCACTTCAGTTGTATCCGATTCTGTGTGACCCCATAGATAGCAGCCCACCAGGCTCTCCAGTCCCTGGGATTCTTCAGGCAAGAACACTGAAATGGGTTCCCATTTCCTTCTCCAATGAATGAAAGTGAAAATTGAAAGTGAAGTCGCTCAGTCGTGTCTGACTTGTAGCGACCTCATGGACTGCAGCCTACCAGGCTCCTCCATCCGTGGGATTTTCAAGGCAAGAGTACTGGAGTAGGGTGTCATCGCCCTCTCCGAATAAGTCTGGAGTAATTCATAGTGTCAGAAGGTAAGAAAGTACTAAAAGAAAGAAGATAAAGGCAAAAAAGCAAAGGAAGAGAATGGATATTGGTGCTCCCAAAGGACACAAGAGCTAAATGGAAAAGATCTCAGCTCCTAATGGACAAAGTGGGGACAATTTGAGTGATACAATGCAGTAGTATTACATTATAAACCAAAAATAAAAAGGCATCCATCACTCTATATGGATATTTGAAACTGATTTAATTAATTAGATAACTCTTCCTTAGAGAAGAATTCCAATTAATAAATGTAGAAAGAAAAAGGAGGACTATAAATGAAATCACCATTATAAACCCACATCAGTATTGTTATCATGACCCAACAATGAAAGCTAAAATTAATGAACAAACAAACGTTAATGAAAATAGATGTTTGTAGAAGCTCAACATACCCTTTCTTCCTCCCATATATAGTAATTCAGATGGCAGTTTTAATGTATGTTAACAAATTATTTGACTTTTGCTGAGGATGAAGCTCCAACTTTGGCTACCTGATGTGAAGAGCTGACTCACTGCAAAAGTCCTTGACGCTGGGAAAAATGAAAGCAAAAATAGAGAGGGGTGACAGAGGCTGAAATGATTACATTGCATCACCAACTCAATGGACATGAATTTGAGCAAACTCCGGGAGATAGAGAAGAACAAGGGAGTCCCTGGGATCACAAAGAGTAAGACAGGACTTAGCAGCTGAAGAATAGCAACAAATTATTTGATACTCTTCTCTTTGGCAGGCAGAGCACTTCTTTATATTTCAGACTGGACTTAGTGATTCACTTCTAATGAATAGAATGTAAATGGGAAAAATAAAATAAGGAGAAATCTAGCTAGCACCATCTTAACCAGTAGCCAATCTTAATATAACCAATAATAAATATCTTGATAATGTGCACACCCTGTTGTGACATGATGAGCCTTAGAAAATAAAGACAGTGTTTCATTCCAGGCCAGAAGGAAGATTAGTTAACTTCCTAATGACAAATATAATGAAAACTATGTCTCTCTAAAGGACAGAGGCTGGGCAGATGTGTTAGCAGATCTCTCAAAAAGGTCTTTCTTAAACATGGATTTCCGCAGCTGTGCACATTTCTATAACATAAGCTGGAGACTTCATCAGAAACACTCATGTCTAAATGACATTATATTGAATGTCATTTATGATACATAATTTTATATATGAATGAAAAGATCCTTTGGCAGTTAGAATGCATATTACTCTTATTTGAAATTTATATAATGATTATGTGTGAACTGAAGTTTAAAATTTGCCTAAAAGGATGTAATCAGTCAAAATGAACCAATAGGTGCTAGTTCATAAATTAAAGTCAATTTGGCCTGCCAAAGCCTTAAAAACCAGACAGTGGTAAAACAAGAATATTGAGGTTACTTGATTTAAATTCAGTAGTCTTTTTCCAAATTTATTCATAGTAGTTTCCTTTAAATGAAAATGATATAAGGGACATAAAATAAAATGTTTTATATTATTAAGTAGTGATTTTTGTTGTTGTTGTTGTTCATTTGCTTTGACAATGATTGGAGATATAGCTTTAGGTAATTGGATAGTCTCCTTGCAAAATTATCCAAGAACATTTGATTAAACTTTTTCATTCTTGACAGGACACAGGAGAATGCTGCCACTATCATACCAATCTCTGGATCTTACTCACAGAAAGATAATCTTTTTTTTTTAGAGCATATTCTTTCACAGTTTTGTACTTGTTGATGTTTTATAGATTTGATTGTGATATTAGCTGTTCAAAGAAGCATCATTTTTCTTATTTGAACCTTAGCGTTTTTAATAATGCTTACCTATATAATTAAAGAACATTTTGTTTGTTTGTCATGTGCTGTGGTGTTTAAGACTGTACAGTTCCCTTAGTTTCCTCATTGTTTTGGGGAACTTTAAATTTACTTTATGAAATTAAATCAAGGGGGTACTTATATTTTATGATATATGTTAAAGAGCAAAAATTGCTGGGTGGTATCTAGATGTCAAATTATAATGATGCAGGCACTGTAATCTTTTTCTGAAATTATGAACTACTTTTAATGGAGAACTAAATTACCTATCACCCCTCAACTTTCTCTCTTTCTCTTTTAATATGTTTTTAAGAATATCTACGACTTGTCCAAATTTTATCCCTCTTATTCTTTATCTTTTGGCAAGATTTAGTTAAAATTTAACATTGTAATTAAATATTATAAAATATTACAAGGTACTTCCCAGGTGGCTCAGTGGTAAAGAATCTACCTGCCAGTGCAAGAGCTGCAGGAGATGCAGGTTTGATCCCTGGGTTAGGAAGATCCCTTGGAGGAGGCAACTCATTCCAGTGTTCTTCCATGGGAAATCCCATGGACAGAGAAGCTTGCTGGGCTACAGTCTATGGAGTCATAAACAGTTGGAAATCACTGAGTGACTGAGCACACATACTCGCAAAAATATTACAAATAGTAATATAGTCAAGTCAAATGCTATATCACACTACATTACAAAACAAGTATAAAGTGAGAAGTTAATTGGAAAATCGAACAAATGGTCATCCCAGGAATTTTGGAAGTAAAAGAAAGCATGTGTGGCTTTAAGAGGTGTTGCTGCTGTTGCTGCTGCTGCTGCTGCTAAATCGCTTGTCATGTCTGACTCTATGCGACCACATAGACGACAGCCCACCAGTCTCCTCTGTCTCTGGGATTCTCCAGGCAAGAACACTGGAGTGGGTTGCCATTTTCTTCTCCAGTCCATGAAAATGAAAAGTGAAAGTGAAGTCGCTCAATTGTATCCGACTCTTAGCGACCCCATGGACTGTAGCCTACCAGGCTCCTATGTCCATGGGATCTTCCATGTTACAGGGAGTAAAAGTTAAGAGAGCTAGAAGGAAAGAGGGTAATGAGCACACTATGCAGAAAACTTGTCATTTGTCATTTTCTTGAAAATATTGGGAAACCATTGAAAGATTCTAATGACATGAACAGATTTATTTTTAAAAATATGGACTTTGGTTTCTAATAAGAGAAGCGATTGCAAAAAGGTCAGAGCAGATGCTATGGAATAGTCAAGTGCTATTGGAAAACCCTCCCTTTCTCTCTCTCTCTCTTTCATATGTGTGTTTGTATGCATGTATTTATACATATATATGTATATGTGAATACCAGTTGACCCTAGAAAAACATGGGCTGGAATTGCACAGATCCATTTACACTCAGATTATTTTTCATTAAAAAGCACTACAGTACCACCAGACCCACAGTTGCTGAATTCACCAATGGAACTCCAGACAAGGAAGGCCAACTATAAAGTTATACTTTAGTTAGTTTTTGACTTCATGATGGGTCAACACTTCTAACTCCTGTGTTGTTCAAGCATCAGTTGTCTATCTATCTTTCTAGTTAACTATCTGTCTATGTTGTTTAGTCACTAAGTTGTATCTTATTTTTTTGGTACCCCATGGACTGTAGGCTATCAGACTCCTTGTGTCTGTGGGATTTCCCAGGCAAGAGTACAGGAGAGGGTTGCCATCTCCTTTTCCAAGGGATCTTCCTGACCCAGGGATTGAACCCATGTCTCCTGTGTCTCCTGAGTTCTCAGGAAGGTTATTTACTACTGTGCCACCAGAGAAGACACACATATATATGCATAGATAGCTAACAGATGACAATATTGAAATTAAATGTTAAGAGGCAGGTAGGCCAAAGGATGAATTATCCTGATAGAAATGGCCTTTGAATTCCAGGTTGGCAGCACTGAATAGAAAGAATGGGTCAGTCAAAGGCAGTTTATTCAGTCTTGATAGATGAAGTGGGAGTGTGGACAAAAAAAAGGTCATGTCACACATTAGAGGGATGGAAGAAAGACAGAACAGTATCTACTAGGAGACAGGAATTTATTGATTGATTTTAAATGAGGACATGCCATGCTTGGTTTTACATTTTAAAAAGCTGAATTAATTTAAAGCCACACTTGGAGCAGGGAAACCAGTTAGAAAGCTACTGGCTTGGTCTGGGTGAGTGATACCAGGCCAAGTTAACAATGACTATAGAGCTGCCATATCTGACTAATCGCAGCTAAGGACAACAGTGGTGCATTCCCTCCATCAATTTAGTAAAGAACAAGTTTTAGTTGCAGATATGCAAATTGTTCATGTTTGTAAGATTATAGATTCATTAAAAGACACTTCATCCTTGGAGCAAAGCTATGACAGACCTAGACAGAATATTAAAAAGTAGAGGCATTATTTTGCCACCAAAGTCCATCTAGTCAACGTTATGGTTTTTCCAGTAGTCATGTGTAGATGTGAGAGTTGGACCCTAAAGAAAGCTGAGTGCCAAGGAATTGATGCCTTTGAACTGTGGTGCTGGAGAAGACTCTTGAGGATCCCTTGGACTGCAGGGATATCAAATCAGTCAATCCTAAAGTAAATCAGTTCTGAATATTCATTGAAAGGACAGATTTTGAAACTGAAGCTCCAATGCTTTGATCACCTGATGCAAAGAACTTACTCACTGAAAAAGACCCTGATCCTGGGAAAGACTGAAGGCAGGAGAAGGAGGGCATGACAGAGGATGAGATGGTAGGATGGCATCATCAACTTGATGGACATGAGTTGGGAGTTGGTGATGGACAGGGAAGCCTGGAGTGCTGCAGTCCATGGGCCTGCAAAGAGTTAGACCCGACTGAGTGATTGACCTGAACTGAAATTCATAATGCCTTCAAATTAATTTGTGATATTTCAAGTTCATAACACTTTAAAACCCAGATTTTAAGGTTGATTTGTGATAACACTAGAAAAAAAATAATTTCATAAGTAGATTATAAAACTTATGCTTCAGAAATATGTGAGAATATAAATCTAAATTGTATAATGTGGGGAAATGACATTAAAATTTAATATCTGACAGGAACTACAAGAAAGAGATAAAATTTACATATTTTCCCTCAGAAGAGGTTGAGACTGAACGTGTCCTTTTATTGATGCAAACATTGATAAAGACAAGTCATATCAGCAGAGGTAGTGATTTGTAGTGTCTGAAATTAACAGATGCAGAATGTACTGAGCTCTTCTCCATGTGATGATTAAAAATTCAGTGAAGTAATGATCTTGTCACATCTAATGGAAAGCATCATTCAAGATAAGCAGATTCATAAGCACATTTGTAACATTTTCCTTCTTTTAGGAAAGACTACAGCAACTTTATATTGAAGTAAATATGATTCAATGAAATTTCACACTTAGGCTTGTAAATTACTGTTCTGATCCACATGCCAATTTGCATAGGCTTTTAGAAACTCTATGACACTTAAATAAGCAAAACATAATCAGAATGTTGAAAAATATCCAATTTAATTAGTCAAAATATTGGAACTGCTAACTTCAATTTGGTTTTTCAATATAATTTTATCTGATACGAAGAGTTCTGGGAATCATACTGTAACAGGGACATGAATCAAAACTTGGAATTGACCAATTCTGATGAAAATTCAGAATATGCTCATAAAGTCAAGAAACCTAATTATGCTTTAGTAAGGAAGGGGTATTAGAGTTCTTTTCAAATACCCAAATATCTGCATGTTGGCTAAAATATTCAACTTCTCTGATAACTTATAGCAAGTAACTCTTATGAGTGGATGAAAACTTCAGTGTGACTTCAGTTCAAAATAAGCAAAGATTTCAAATTTTCATTGATATTTAAGTAGAGAAGTTGCCATCAACAAGAAAGTAAATTGCCCATTACTTCAGTAATGGTCACTATAAACAGCATTATCAAAATAAATGCCAACCTATTCTTGTTATCTCACTCCATTCATTTAAATAGATTCTAATATTCATTGACTTGACTTGGAGCTTTAATTCCCCTAGGATGATCCAACCATGGAAGATACAGGATATTATCTTCTTTTTATCAGATGAAAGCCTAAATCCTAAGGGATTTCCTGACTTGCAGCAGGAATCACTATTTTACTTTGGATTCCTAGAGGTTAAATTATATTTGGGGAAAAAACTACTAATGACTACTTATATTTCATAAAAATATTTATGAAACATAAGCAAAATATTTTATAATATTATTTCTGATTATCAAAGATTAACAATCAAAGGTTTATGAGAAATAATTTTAAAGTTTACTCTTAAATAGTATAAGAATTATTAGGAATGTAAACATCAAATTTTTGAGGTTTGTTTTCCTCTTAAGCTATTTTTGATGTTTAGAGGATTTCTGCTTATTTGTGAATGAGATGAACAGGAGGATGGGAATAGAATTGGGCCAAAACCCTTCAGATTTATTTATTTTATTTCATTTATAGTATTTATATGACCAGGTATTTTTTACCTTTAATTTAACTCTCTCCATTTACTTTTTTAAAATATACTTTCTTGAATTTTAAGTCATTTTTTTCTTTACTTTTTCTATACTTAGAAGAACAAAACAAAGAGGTACACACACACTCACATATATGTGTGTGTGTATGCATGTGTCTGTGTGTGTGTGCTTAGTCGTGTTCTACTCTTTGCTACCCCATGGACTGTAGCCTGCCAGGTTTTCTCTGTCCATGGAATTTTCCAGGCAAGGACACTGGAGTGGTTTGCGGTTTCCTATTCCAGGTGAATCTTTTCAGCCCAGGAAGAGAATCAAGGTCTTTTGTTTTTTCCACTGCGCCACCAGGTGGCATAGATGGTAAAGAATCAGCCTGCAATGCAGGAGACCTGAGTTCGATCCGTGGGTTGGGAAGAACCCCCTGAAGAGGGTATAGCAACCCATTCTAGTATTCTTGCCTGGAAAATCCCCATGGACAGAGGAGCCTGGAGGGCTACAGTCCATGGGGTCACAAAGAGTCAGACACTATTGAACAACTAAGCTCATCACAGCACACACACACACACACGCGCATACATAATATACACATACTACATATATACGATATTTGAAATAATGCAATTAATGAAATAAAATTATTTGGTAATAGCATTCAACATGCTTTTCAAAAGTCATGTTCCTAATAAACAATCTTAAATGGATAGATACTATACTATGTTTATGGTCTTACTGTATTTTTGTTAAAAATGTTATATTTATTTTTCCTCTTATGTAAAAGTTAGAAGACTTAACCAGACATATAAAGTTTTTAGTCAAAAATTAATGAATTTATAAAAATTGCAAGAAATTAAAGAAAAAAATCTATTATGTTAAATAATACCAGAAATGACTGAAAGAATATGAAAATATTTTCATATTTATTTGAATGTAATTTCTATACTCTAAGGATTGATCTAAGCTTTATAAATAGAAATTTGATTTTATTATAACACAAAACAGACATGCATTAAGAAAGTTCAGGCTTCCCATGTGGAGATAGTGGTAATGAATCTGCCTTGCAATGCAGAAGATGTAATAGACGTGGTTTCAATCCCTGGGTCAGAAAAATCTCTTAGAGGAAGAAATTCCAACCCACTCCAGTATTCTTGATTGGAGAATCACAGGGACAGAGAAGCCTGGTGGGCTGCAGTCCATGGGTTGCAAAGAGTCGGACGTGAATAAAGTGACTTAGCAGCAGCAGCAACAAAGTTCAAAGAAGAAAACAGAGTATATATTTAAAATCCTAAAAGATGATGCTCTTAAGTACTGCACAAAATAGGCCAACAAACCTGGAAAATTCAGTAGTGGCCACAGGACTGGAAAAGTTCAGATTTCATTCAAACTCCAAAGAAGAGCAATGCTAAAGAATGTTCGACATACCATACAATTGCCCTCATTTCACATACTAGCAAGGATAAGATCAAAGCCGTTCAGCAGCAGATGGATCAAGAACTTTCAGATGTACAAACTGGGTTGTAAAGAAGTAGGGGAACTAGAGATGAAACTGCCAACATTCATTGGAACATGAAGAAAGCAAGGGAATTCCAGAAAAAAAAAAAATCTCTGTTTTCTTTATTGACTACACTAAAGGCTTTGACTGTGTGGATCACAACAAACTGTGGAAAATTCTTCAAGAGATGGGAATACCAAACCACCTTACTCATCATCTGAAAAAGCTGTATTCAGGTAAAAAGCTGTATTCAGTTAAAATTATATGTGAAACAATGGATAGGTGGCAAATTAGAAAATTAAGATGACGTGGCTGTGTATTTTCACCCTGTGTATTTAACTTCTATTCAGGTCACATTATGCAAAATGCCAGGCTGGATAAATGACAAGCTGGAATCAAGATCACTGGGAAAAATATTAACAGCTTCAGATATGCAGATGATACCACTCTAATGGCAGAAATTGAAGAGGAACTAAAGAGCCTCTTGATGAAAGTGAAAGAGGAGAGTGAAAAGTTGGCTTGAAACTCAACATTCAGAAAATTAAGATCATGTCATCTGGTCCCATCACTTCTTGGCAAATTGATGGAGAAACAGTAGAAACAGTGACAAACTATTTTTCTGGGCTTCAAAATCACTGCAGCCATGAAATTAAAAGATGCTTTCTCCTTGGAAGAAAACTTATGACCAACCTAGACTGCATAAGACTGCATATTGAAGAGCAGAGACATTACTTTTCTGACAAAGGTCCACATAGTAAAAGCCATGGTTTTTCCAGTAGTCAGGTACAAATGTGAGAGATGGACCATAAAGAAGGCTGAATGCCAAAGAATTGATTTTTTTTTTAAGTGGTGCTGGAGAAGACTCTTGAGAGTCACTTGGACTGTGAGCAGATTCAATCAGGCCATCCTAAAGGAAATCAGTCCTGAATATTAATTGGAAGGAATGATGCTGAAGTGGAAAATCCAGTACATTGGCCCACTGATGTAGAGTGCTCTCATTTGAAAAGACCCTGATGCTTAAAAAACTGAAGGTGGGAGGAGAAGGGGATGACAGAGGATGAGATGGTTGGATGGCATCACCAACTCAATGGATATGAGTCTGAGTAACCTGAGTTGGTGATGGACAGGGAGGCATGATGTGCTGCAGTCCATGGGATTGCAAAAAGTCAGGCACAGCTAAACTGAACTGAACATATATATGTATAATTTGTGTAGCCAACATATGGGTAAAACCTTAATTTATCAGAAAATTTTATTTAAAAACTGGGCTCTAAGTCAATCATTCAGTGAAATATTATCTTATTTATTCTGTTCAGGCTTGACCCATTAGTATTCTATTTTATGCTACAGCATTTTCTTTGTAGCCTCCATGTAATAAAAATTCAGAGATACTTATCTTAATCACAATAAGGCTATGCACTCAACTATGTGAAGAACACTTTAAACCTTATGAAGAAAATAAGTGGTATATTGGAGAGCAAATGACATTCTGTTATGTATTGAGCATATTTTAATGTTCTTGAGGCAGTTTGTTTTGTTTTTCCCCATAAGTGTTAATTGTCCTCTTTTCTTGTGTGATTAGTATGATTAGGTGAAAATATACTTACATAGTGCTTAAGCTATATGAATTTATTTTCTAGAAAGAGTTGAGGAAGGTAGAAAAAAATTATGTAACAAAATAAAAATCAAGAAATCTCTGGATTATAGTGCTGTGAGGCCACTAGTTATGTCAACTCCAATGTGAGAAGCCTGTTATAGTTGTATAACCTGGGGCTCTGGACATACTACATCCATGTTTTACAAAAATTAAATATTTACCTATTTTAGGAATTCTACTATAAAATGCCTTGCCTAAAGGATTGAGAGATTGAGTTTTCAATGTAATAGATACTGGAGTACTTGGATAAACATATTTGTTATAACATTTTAAAAGGAAATAGAAGTTATAGGTTTCAACATACTGAACTAAATGCTCTAATAAAATGAGAGGTTGAGAGATAAATAAAAACTGTGGAAGGGAAAATGCAAAAGAGAATGTGATAATGCAAATATCGCACAGTACAAAACTGACAGGCAAAGCATATTGATATATGAAGCTTGGAAAATGTTTGTGAGCTTGGAACTTTGAAGACAATTATTTAGAATTTATAGTTTGGCCTTTAATAGTGATAGTGTCAAAATAAAACTTTAAAGCTTTCTTTCTGCCTGGTGAGTATGATAAAAACACCAATTCTAAAATAAATTTATGACTGTGCAGCATTTCTGATATATCTTCCTACTTAATGTTTCCTTGGATGCAATGTTATTTTGAAAACTCTCAACTGAAGGCTCATAAAGTGATAAAAATGTCAACTGTTTTTCTGAACAAACATTTTTAAAAAGAAAGTTTATATTCTGGAAGTAGTCATTTACTTTTCACAACTGATATTGTTATTTTGCTTAAATATTATAAATTATTTTAATTCTCTAGAATATCTATTGTTTTCAAATAGTTTTAGTTTTATTTGTGTTTGTTTCTGGAAGTATTGTATAAAAATCTAGTTTATTGTTGTTGTCAAGAACTTAGATGTATAATTCAATGTATTTTCCCATGAGTGAGTAAAGCAGTAGAGACATTTTAAAATAAATTAGCCTTTTATTGAATATTTGTGAACTAAACAGTGAAGTATTAATTTGTTGAATATATATATGCTTGGATTCTCATCATCAGATCTACTTGCTTTGGAATATTCTGCTATAAATGCAATTTAATTAAACAGAAAGCAATATTGAAATCATTTTTTAATAATATAAACTTTATCTCATCCTGTATGAAACTTTACATCAAAAACTTTGTGAATATTTTTACCATAAGTTCAAAGAACAGTAACTTTCCTACAGTTAAATTTCCAAAAGCAATGTACATTTTAAGAACCTACAGCTAATATTTATAATGTATGGAGGCATGTGAGAGCTATGATATTGCATGTATTACAATTATTTCTTATATTTATAGACTATGTTTTCATCTTAAATAGCAGATAGGTTCTCAACTGTATATGTTTGAATTCTCGTTGCTATGTATTTCTTTCAAGGTAAGGTTTATGTGGGTTATCAACTGCATAGGAGGGTATTACAAAGCTAAACTTTACTTACAGAAAAGTTGTGTTTCACTGACTATGAATGATAACAGTGAAACTGGAATACATTATGAGCAATAGAGCTCAGTCTTCATAATAGGGTAAAGTTTCCTCACAGGGCTGCATACTTCTTCCCTTATGTATTTTGTACACTCAACTTGCTAGGTGGTAAGAAAAATAAAGCTTGAAAGGATTGTATAATTGAACTTTCTGCTGTAATTATCTGGAAAAGGTGATGGCACCCCCTTCTAGTACTCTTGCCTGGAAAACCCCGTGGACAGAGGAGTCTGGTAGGCTTCAGTCCATGGAGTCTCTAAGAGTCAGACACGACTGAGTGACTTCACTTTCACTTTTCACTTTCATGCATTGAAGAAGGAAATGGCAACTCACTCCAGTGTTCTTGCTTGGAGAATCCCAGGGATGAGAGAGCCTGGTGGGCTGCTATTGATGGGGTCATACAGAGTCGAACACGACTAAAGCGACTTAGCAGCAGCAGCAGCTATAATTATATAATTGACCTTTCTTAATTTCTTATTTCACTATGATTAATAAACATTCATTTATTGATAATTTCTTTATCTCTAAATATTGTGCCATTTTGCTTCTTTTCTACATTATTGTTGATAAACCATCATTAGATAACAAGCAAAATAACTTAGTGTAGTGTAGACTAGAGCATAAACCCTAGAAACACGATCACTAGGTCCACATGCCAGCTCTGCAACTTGTTGCTGTGCAACATTGGATGAATAAATTTGTAGTTTGGTAACTCAGTTTTATCTGTAAAATGAAAATAATGATAGTATGCTTTTCATGATTTTTTAAGAATTTAATGTGCCCATCACATAGTAAGTAAATATGTATTGTTTGAAATCATCATTACATTATAATCATGTTGATGCTGATTTTATGCTTCTGCAATAGAAAAAAATACCTAACTTAACAGCCATACATACTGAGACTTATTTTGAGCAAGTAGCACCTTCATTAGAATACATGTACCTAATAGAAATTGTACTATTTTCATAAAGCTTTTGTGAGGTACTTTCACATGACATAAATGAATTTTGGTAAACGCAAAACCCTTAGAGACTTTGTAGTGTTGTTGTTCAGCCCCTAAGTCATGTCTGACTTTTTACAACCTCATGCATTTTACCATGCCAGACAATGGCAACCCACTCCAGTACTCTTGCCTAGAAAATCCCATGACCGGAGGAGCCTGGTAGCCTGCAGTCCATGAGGTCACTAAGAGTCGGAGACAACTGGGTTTTCACTTTTACTTTCATGCATTGGAAAAGGAAATGGCAACCCACTCCAGTGTTCTTGCCTGGAGAATCCCAGGGACGGGGGAGCCTGGTGGGCTGCCGTCTATGGGGTCGCACAGAGTCGGACACGACTGAAGCGACCTAGCAGCAGTAGCAGCAGCAGACACTTCTGTACCCCACTGTTTCCTGAAAATTGTTCAAATTCATGCCCATTGACTCAGTGATGGTATCTAACCATCTCATCATCCTCCCATCCCTTCTCCTCTGCCTTCAATCTGTTCCAGCATCAGGGTATTTTCCAATGTGTCAGCTCTTCTCATCAGGTGCCCAAAGTATTGAAGCTTCAGCTTCAGCATCAGTCCTTCCAATCAATAGTCAGGGTTTATTTCCTTTAGGATTGACTGGTTTGATCTCTTTGCTGTCCAAGGGACTCTCAAGTCTCCAGCACCATAATTGATTCTTCAGTGCCCAGCCTTTTTGTGGTCCAACTCTCACATCCACACAGGACTACAAGAAAACCATAGCTTTGACTAAGGACCTTTTTCAACAAAGTAGTGTATTTGTTTTTAAAAATATTGTCTAGGTTTGTCATAATTTTCTTTCCAAAGAGCAAGCATCTTTTAATTTCATGACTGTTGTCACCGTCCACAGTGATTTTGGAGCTCTAGGAAAGAAAATCTGTCACTACTTCCACTTTTTCCCTTCTATTTGCTATGAAGTGATGGGACTGGATGCCATTATCTTAGTTTTTTGAATGTTGAATTTCAAACCAACATTGAGAGCTTTTTCACTCTCCTCTTTATTAAGAGGCTGTTTACTTCCTCTTCACTTTTTGCCATTAGAGTGGTGTCATTCATATATCTAAGGTTGTTGATATTTCTTCCAGCAATCTTGATTCCAGTTTTTGATTCATTCAGCCTGGCATTTCATATGATGAATTCTGCATATAAATTAAATAAGCAAGGTGACAATATACAACCTTGTCATTCTACTTTTCCCAATTTGGGACCAGTCAGTTGTCCCATGCCAGGTTCTATTATAACTGTTTCTTCTTGACTCAAATACAGGTTTCTCAGGAGACAGGTAAGGTGGTCTGGTATTCCCACCTCTTCAAGAAGTTTACACAGTTTATTATGATGCACTGTCAACGGCTTTAGTGTAGTCAATGAAGCAGAAGTAAATATTTTTCTGGAAACCCTTTGCTTTCTCCATAATCCAACAAATGTTGACAATTTGAGAGTCATAAAAAACTACTATAATCAAATTTTACAACATCTCATCACTGCTGAAATTCATTTCTGTTTCTTTTCATCCTTCATTCTTAGATAAGATGACATTTCATACATATGACATTATACTCTATTAGTATTTTTGTCTTGATTCCATTTTCTAGCACACCATTTTGGGGATTTATATTTTCTGCTTAATATACTTCATTCACTGTTTCCCTAAAAGTTTCCAATTGTATGGATAAATTACTTTTGTTAGTCTATTCATCACTTGTTGAACACTGAGTGCTTCTGGATTGGAGTCACTCAGCCAATGGGCTTTGTAAGAATATATGTTTTCTATTTATCTTGTGCAGATACATAGAAATTGCATTACTGGATCATTAGTAGAATATATTTATGTGAAAATTTGCTGAATTATTTTCCTCTGTGTCTCTAATATTTTGCATTTCTCCAACAGTGAATGAGTGTTCAGTAGGTAACAGTCCTTTAAAGTGGTGTCTTTCTTTTTTCTTTTCTTTTGAGATAACATTGATTTATTGCATCATTTGTTTGACTTCTACATTATATTTTAATTTCTTTTTACCCTATGTTATGCTCACCACCAAAATGATTTCTCTTTGTGCCTATGCTGTTGACTCCTCCTTTCACTCTGCTAACCTCTATTCTGTTCTCTGTATCTATGTTTTTGTTTTTGTTTGGTTTGGCTGGTTCATTTATTCATTTACTTATTTTAATATTTTGTGCATGAGTGATATCATATGGTTTGTCTTTCTCTGTCTGACTTATTTCATTTAGTATTTTATCCTCAAGGTCCATCCATATTGTAGCCAGCTGCACAATTTTATCTTTTCCTGGCTAAGAAGTATTCCACTGTGTGTGTTTATAAAATCTTCACATAATCTTCTTTATCCATTTTTCTGCCAAGGGAAACATAAGTTGTTTCTATGATTTAACTATTATAAATAATGGTGCAATAAACATAGTGTCGCATACATCTTTTTGAATTAGTAATTTCATATTCTTCAGCTCACTACCCAGAAGTGGAATCATTGGATTGTATATGATAGTAGTGTTATTCTTAATATTTTGAGAGTCTCCAAACTGTTTTCCATAGTGGTTGCACCAGATTACATTGCCACTGGTGTTTTTTTTTTTTTTTTCCTCCACATCTTATCCAGTGCTTCTTTTTAGTTATCTTTTTAATAAGACAGATTCTGAAAGATGTGAGGTGATATTGTGGTTTTGACTTACATTTCCATAACAATTAGTGATGTTAAACATATTTTCACGTGCCTACTGGGCATCTTATATGTTTTTCTTGGGGAAGAGTATCTATTCAGGTCATGCTATTGTGGCAATTCTATTGAAAACCTAATGTGTTCACTGGCAAATGCTGATGTCTCCTTGGCAGGCTGTAAACTCAAATCTTTCCCTCTTCAGTGAAATTTCTTTGTTTCTAAGAGGTTTTTCACTGAGGTTTCCAGTCTCCTGCCTAATACATCCTTAGATTTTGGCAAAGGTATATTTACCACTTCAAAATTATTCTGTCATAAGTGGTATTATCCCCTTTAATTTTGTTGCTTCCATACTTCCCTAAGACTTGTTGCTTAAATGATTTTTATATTATATTCACTATTCTACAATTTTTTTTTTCCAGTGCAATGTATTGTGTACTATAAGCTACTTTATCTTCTTTGGAAATAAAACAGTCTCATCAGATTTATAGTAAGTTGGTTATCAGAGCTCATATGATAAGATTTCTTATACTACCATTTTTTTCCTATAAATATATATTTTATTCATCTCCATGGTGATTTAAATAGAGTTTCAGGGAGAATAATATGTAAACTCATGTGCTAAAAACATAATCTTTAAGAGCCATCCATAACATTTGATACTTAATTAAGGAATAAATTTCATACTGTGAGTCCTTATGCTAAATGTAGAGTATAAAATCTCACATTAGAATTAATCTGTGATTAATTGTTCTATGTGAATGAGTCAGTGTAATTAAAGAACAAGGCCACATGAAAGTAATATTTCAATTTATAACATCATTTTAACTTTATTCTTCAAAATAGCTAATATGTCTTACTAATATGGGATAGTATATTGAAAAGCAGAAACATAACTTTGCCAACAAAGGTCCATCTAGTCAAGGCGATGGTTTTTCCAGTGGTTATGTATGAATGTGAAAGTTGGACTGTGAAGAAAGCTGAGCACCAAAGAATTGATGCTTTTGAACTGTGATTTTGGAGAAGACTCTTGAGAGTCCCTTGGACTGCAAGGAAATCCAACCAGTCCATCCTAAAGGAGATCAGTCCTGGGTGTTCTTTGGAAGGACTGATGCTAAAGCTGAAACTCCAGTACTTGGGCGACCTCATGCGAAGAGGTGACTCACTGGAAAAGACTGATGCTGGGAGGGATTGAGGGCAGGAGGAGAAGGGGATAACAGAGGATGAGATGGCTGGACGGCATCACCGACCCGATGGACATAAATTTGGGTGAACTCCGGGAGTTGGTGATGGACAGGGAAGCCTGGAGTGCTGCAGTTGATGGGGTCAGACACGGCTGAGCAACTGAACTGAACTGAACTGTACTGAATCAAGGTTCACAGCAAGAAATATTATATTAATCAATTTTATAATAATGTATGCTTAAATTGGCGTGCTGCGGTTCATGGCATCGCAGAGAGTCAGACACGACTGAGCGACTGAACTGAACTGAACTGAAAATAAATATGGGCCATCAACATGGATATTAATATTGATCTGTCTTTTAATTTTCTCTAGATACGTCTCTGCCATTTTTAATGGCTAAGAGAAAAGACATTTTAGTCACTATTAATTTTATTATTGACTTTCTGAAATTAACTTCAGTCTAATATTGAAGTTCTGATAAATGTAGCTTAATATACTCTAAATGATAAACATGCATTTTATTAAACATAAGATATCAATAATTTCATAAGCATGAGATTTTCTACTTTTAAATTAATTCAAATGGGCAATAAATTAACTCAATAAAATATTTTATTTGATTATATCACTTATTATGTTTTATATATTTTTATAAAAGCTGATAATTATTAAAGACTCTGAAAGTGCCAGAAAGATGAAGATTTGATTCTAATGCCAATCTTCCCAAATTTAATATTCAAAAGCTTTCTTCTCTTTTATTTTGGATGTACTCTAGTGCTGTGACTTCAATTTCACTGAAACTTTAAGTCTAATTGTCTGTGAAATTTCGTCTTTTTTAAAATTGCAAATATGTATTTCATCTCTAGAAGTCCCACTGGGTCTTTTTCATTTCTTCTCAGACTTCCCAGGTGGCACAATGGTCAAGAATCCACCTGCCAATGCAGGAGATGCAGGAGACATGGTTTCTACCATCGGATCAGGAAGATCCCCTGGAGAAGGAATGGCAACCCAAGTCCAGTATTTTGCTGGGATAATCCCCTGGACAGAGGAGCCTGGTAGGCTACACAGCCCATGGGATTCCAAAGAGTCAGATATGACTGAGTGACTGAAGACACACACACACACACACACACACACACACACACACACATCTTTTTCATCATGATCATGTCTTCTCTTTTACCTTAAATCTATGAAATATAATTATTGTAACAGCTTTAACATCCTTGTCAGATAATTCTAATATTTCTGTCATTTAAATATGTTCCTATTGATGAAATTTTCTCCATATTACAGGTTTAATTTTGTAGTTTTGTGTCTTCTTTTTGTACACTAGCTAGTTTTTAAATTATGAACGCATTTTGAATTGTATGTTGTCAGAAGCTAGTTTTTTTTTTTTTTTTAACCTTTAAATAATGCTGGCTTTTATTGTTCTCAGGCACATTCAGATTTATTTAGAATCAGTGTAAATCTTTTGATGCTTACTTTTAAACATGGTTTGTGCAGAAGGCCCTAGCACACAATTCAACAAAGAAAATAAATGGCTCCAATGAGCACATGAGAAGTTCTTCAACATCTTATATCTAACATTAGTCATTATGGAAATGCAAATCAAAACAATGGGATGCCATTTCATACCCATTGGGATAGCTAAAATCACAAAAACAGTACAAGTGTTGATGAGAATGTGGTGAAATGGGAGCTCTCACACATTGCCCCCAAGACTGTAAAACTGTGTAACCACTTCGGAAGAGTTTGGCAGTTCCTCAAAGTTTAAAGAGTTATCATATGACCCACAATCCTACTGCTAGGCAGGTTCCTGGTGGCTTAGAGGTTAAAGTGTCTGCCTGTAAGGCAGGAGACCAGGGTTCCATTCTGGGTCGGGAAGATCCCCTGGAGAAGAAAATAGCAACCCACTCCAGTATTTTTGCCTGGAGAATCCCATGGACTGAGGAGCCTGGTAGGTTACAGTCCACGGGGTTGCAACTAGTCGGACACGACTGAGTGACTTCACTCACTCACTCACTGTGCCCAACAACCTGTAGAATAGGGAATATTCTCAGAGGAAATGTTCTCAGAAATCTTTATGGCACTCATCTATTTTAAGGTCTTTCCACCTGGTTCGTTGCAACTAGATGGGGAAACAGTGGAAAGAGTGTCAGACTTAAGATGAGATGGCTGGATGGCATCACCGACTCAGTGGATGTGAGTTTGAGTGATCTCTGGGAGTTGGTGATGGACAGCGATGCCTGGCGTGCTGCAATTCATGGAGTCTCAAAGAGTTGGACACGACTGAGTTACTGAATTATTACAACTAAATTATTCCCTATGTGAGCATCCATGGATATTTCTGCTATTTCTTTCTAGTAATTCTCTCTGACTTCAGGTGGTTTCTTTCCTACATGTGTAGATCAGTAACAGCCAAATATTTAAGGGGACATTTCTGCAGACCTCTGAAATGCATACTTCATCTCTCTCTCTCTCTTTTCTCTCTCCCTATTCCCCTCCACCAACCCCTCTTTTTTCCCAATACTGAGCTAGGCTTCACTCTACTATGAAATTTATCTGCTCAGTTGAGCTTTGTTGTGGTCTTGCTCTCTATATTGCTGCTCCAAAACTTTTATCGTCATTCATTAAGTCAATAACAGGACTTCTTGCTGTTTCCCAATCTACCAGAGAGCATTGTTCTGTGTTGAGAAGCATCTCTTTACATATTTTGTCCAGTGTTTTAATTTCCATATAGTGTGGGTTAAATATAGTCCCTGTTATTTTATTCTGACTATATCAAAAGTCCTAGAAAAGCTTAACTAGTCAAAATTTGTCTTGACCACACAAAATTGAAAATTAGTGACTTTAATAATATAATTTTTTAAAAAACTGAAATTTATGATTTAACTTAATAAAAATGCAAAAATAATCATATCAGAAATATAAAATTTATCTGATTTTTAATGTGTTTTTTATTTTGGATTGCAGCCATTCTGACTGACATGAAATGGTACCTCATTGGGGTTTTGATTTACATTTCTCTGATAATGAGTGATGTTGAGCATCTTTTCATGTATTTGTTAGCCATTTGTATGCCTTCTTTGGAGAAATGTCTATTTAGTTCTTTGGTCCATTTTTTGATTGGGTCGTTTGTTTTTCTGGAATTTAAATTAAAAAAAAAGAAAGTGGAAACAAAAGTTAAAAATGTGCTTTTTCTTCAAAGGCATCTTTGAATATGTAAACTAAAATCAATGAGCCTTTCATTGATGATAGAATTCAGTACATTAAAATAAATTAGTCATAGAAATTGATCATTTCAATTCACATATTAAGGAGATTATCAATGGGGAAGTGAAAGTCCAGCATTATGTATAAAAGATCTGTTTGACACATATTTGAAAGTAGAGCTTTGTCAAAATGTTAGTAGCTACTTGGCCCTGTGATTATTTCATATGAATGTTTTCTGAAAATGAATAAAGATATATCAATTTTTACTAAAATGTTTATGAATGACTTATTATCACATATTAACAATAGTGCCACCAGAGACTACTTTTTATACAAAAGTAGTCTCTGAGCCTGAGCTCATTCAACAGTATTATCTCTGTCATGGTCAGTTCAGTTTGAATCTATACTATATTCTAAATATTATATTAAATTAAAGAAAAATATTAGGTATAATTGTTAGAGAAGCTAAACTTTTCTAAATTCAAAAACTACACATTATTAAATTAACATTTTTTGTCATTGAGTTCACAGTGATGTAAACAGTACTTTTTATGTTTAACACATAGTGTTTAATGAAGTTGAGTTAAATCATCAAGATTCATTTAACTTGTTAACAATCTAAATTCCAGTCAAACTGAGACAGCCCAGTTCTACCATTCATCCATTTTATATTTTAATCTGAATAGAAATATCTGAGGCAAGAATAATAGTACAAACTGGAGCTCAAAAAGGAAATACTTAGAAGCTTCCTGGTTCATCTGAATTCACAGTCTATCTAGTGCTCACAATTTTAGATCCAAAATATTTTTACTTACTGATTGTAACAGACAAACTAATGCCTGTCCAGCCAATGTCCCCACCATAATGCTGTGACTATGTTACATTATGCAGAAAAAGGGGGCTTTTCAGATGAAACCTACTTAGTTTCAAACACATAAAAACAGACTCCATGAAGAAAGCAAGGATGACTTCTTAGCTTTGGGTAGCAATCCTGGAAGATTTCCTCCAGCTCAGTCAGTAAAGAATTCACCTGCAATACAGGAAATGCAAGCTGGATCCCTGGGTGGGAAGATCCCCTGGAGAAGGAGACAGTAAGCCACTACAGTATTGTTGCCTGGGAAATCCCATGGACAGAGGGAGCCTGTTGGGCTACAGCCCATGGATTTGCAAGAGTGGGAAACAACTTAGTGATTAAACTACTACCACTGATCCCAGTGGACAAAGGTTAATTCTCAAGTCTTAAAACATAATGCCATTTATTTTACATGAATTTTGAAATTGATTGAAACTAATAATTCCTTTTTTCTTCCATGATCTCTTGTTTACAAATGAAAATGTCTAAAACTGATATCCTGTGGTTGTCCCATGAACTGTATTTTGGGAGCACATTGCTTTTTGCTTGGATTTTCACAGGTTCAAAGACATAAAAGATTGTTTTCCCCTTTAAATGATTGCATACAGAACCACACCTATATCTACTTTATTAACTTAGATGTTGAGATTTGGGATTTTGAGTTGCTGTGATTTACAGGACAGTCTGGCAATGGCAACCCACTCCAGTACTCTTGCCTGGAGAATCCCAAGAACGATGGAGCCTAGTGGGCTGCCGTCTATGGGGTCACACAGAGTCGGACATGACTGAAGTGACTTAGCAGCAGCAGCTGGACTTACGCCTTTAAACTTGTGATAATTTGTTATCACAACACAAAACTAGTAAAATGATATAAGATGTAAGAGTTTATGAAAGTATGATTATTATTTTCCTTTTCAATAATGAACCAAACTGACTATTTAATTTACCATTTTAGTGTAAATACACACTAACATCTTCCAAAGACAATTAACTCTGTTAATTTCAATAGTCAATAAACAATAAAAAAATAAAAACATATAAATGATTTATTTCAATAATAGAAATTCATGTAGGACTTTTTTCATGGACATTTATTCTGGTAAATGTTTAAATGTTTGCATTACACAGCTGTTGACTTCTTTGGTCATGTGTGTGTGCATACTTAAGCTGCTTCACTCATGTCTGACTCTGTGACCCTATGGACTATACTACACCATATTCCTCTTTCCAAGGATTCTCCAGGTAAGAATACTGGAGTGGGTTGCCATGTTCTCCTTCAGGGGATGTTCCCAACCCAGGGATCGAACCTGTGTCTCCTGTGGCTCATCAAAGATAAGCAGATTCTTTACTGCTGAGCCATGTAGGAAAGGTTTCCTTGGTCATATATAAATAAAAATAATTTTCAAGAATAAACTATAACTATTTTTGTGCATGTAAAAATTGTCATGTATTGGTAGAATTTAAATATCTCTGTGTTAAAATATAAAAATTGTTATCAATATAATATTTAAATTTTATACTTTGAAGTTGTGACTTTACTTAAAACAAAAAAAAATTCTCTTAAGAATCAGGCAATATAAAAATTTAGAAAAATAGTAAAACAGTAAAAAAAAACTATTGAAAATGTTAAATCAGCATAAAAATAGATAAAAATTTTCATGAAATTGACAAGGATATTTTCATTGCAATATATGTTAAGCAAATTTCTTAAAATGTGCAAAAATATTGATGTACAAAAACACAGTTGCAGTTTTCTTAAAATAACAATGATAACAAGTAATCTCAATCATCAATATTAGTTAAATAAGATATTGCAAGGTGTTTTTACCTATCAAAATTGCTTTCAAGGAATACACAGTGATAGTACAAATAAATGTTTTTAATCATTTATAAAGTTGTAGACATGCCTAATATAGTATTAGGCATACTATATAGTATTAGGCATACTATTAGGCATACTATATAGTATTAGGCATACTATTAGGCATACTATTAATTTAACTTTCAGTCAGTTCAGTTCAGTTCAGTCACTCAGCCATTTCCAACTCTTTGTGACCTCAAGAATCACAGCACATCAGGCCTTCCTATCCATCACCAACACCCAGAATTCACTCAAACTCATGTCCATCGAGTCAGTGATGTCATCTAGCCATCTCATCCTTTTTCGCCCCCTTCTCCTCCTGCCCCCAGTCCCTCCCAGCATCAGAGTCTTTTCCAATGAGTCAACTCTTCGCATGAAGTGGCCAAAGTATTGGAATTTCAGCTTCAGCATCAGTCCTTCCAATGAACACCCAGAACTGATCTCCTTTAGAATGTACTGATTGGATCTCCTTTCAGTTCAAGGGACTCTCCATAGTCTTCTCCAACACCACAGTACAAAAGCATCAGTTCTTCAGTGCTCAGTTTTCTTCATAGTCCAATTCTCATATCCATACATGACCACTGGAAAAACCATAGCCTTGACTAGACAGACCTTTGTTGGCAAAGTAATATCTCTGCTTTTCAATATACTATCTAGGTTGGTCATAACTTTCCTTCCAAGGAGTAAGCATCTTTTAATTTCTTGGCTGCAATCACCATCTGCAGTGATTTTGGAGCCCAGAAAAAGAAAGTCTGCCACCGTTTCCACTATTTCCCCATGTATTTGCCATGAAGTGATGGGACCAAATGCTATGATCTTAGCTTTCTGAATGTTGAGCTTTAATAAGGTGTTTATATGGCTAAATAAAGAATCTTCCTGCAGTGCAGGAGACCCAGGTTCAATTCCTGGGTTATGAAGATCCCCTGGAGAAGGAAATGGCAACCCACTCCAGTATTCTTGCCTGGAGAATCCCATGGACGGAGGAGCCTGACGTTGATGACTCCTGGCGTTGAGGGCTACAGTTGATGGGGTCACAAGAGTTGGTCACAACTGAGCGACTAAACCACCATCATAACCATGGCTAAATAAAGTAATATTATAAATTATTTAACTCATAATAATTAAATTAATGAGAGATCATTACTGAGTAAGGTCTCTAGTCTCATACACTCTGGGAAATCTAATACCTGCTTTCTACAAGATCTTCTTCTCTTGGCATATGAGACTTATTCAGTAGAATGAGAAAAATGAGGAATCAGTAGGATCATCCAGGAAAGATGAAATAATATGGAACTGATCAGCCTTATTTACTCCCATCTTCTATTTCCTATAGATCAACATTTTTCTACTGAAGTCTACCTGCCTCTCACTTCCTGGTTGTATCACTGACCTCTACTTAGCCACTCAAGAAGCGAGGTACATTGATACTCCATTTGTCATTTCATCCTCAGTTATGAAAGTATCCATCTACAGCTAAGAAAGTATGCCCAAGATTTGTGTCTATGTAAGCAGTCTTCCTCCCTTGAATGTATACATTTCTTCCACCTTACTTTTCTAATATTAGTTAAAGCTTGCCCAAAAGTAGTTGGCATTCAATATGTACAGTAACTAATTGTATCATTGAACAACAATAAGCACAATGCAATTACCTTATGAATCCATCAAACTCTATTTTATTGCATTTCTTTATTATTATGGACTGAATTATATCTTTCTCTCCCAAATTCATAAGCTGAAATTCTAACCCATACCTTGGAATGGAATGTAACTGTATTTGAAAATAAGGTCTTTAAAGAGGTAATTCAGTTACATGAAGTCATTAGGGTGGGCTCTTACCCAATAAGACTGATACTGTTATAAGTAGAGATTAGGTCACAGACATATACAGAAGGAAGATAATGTGAGGACAGAAAGAAGATGACCAACAAGCAAGGCTTCAGGAAAAGCAAACAAACAAAAAACACCTTTTCCCATACTTTGATCTCAAACTTCTAGACTCCAGATCTGGATAAAAACAAATTTCTGTTGTTTAAACCACCAGGTCTCTGTTGATTTGTAGTGACAGGCCTAGCAAATCTCTTAATGTCTGTAAGTGGACAAATGAAAAATTTTCAGTCTTCAAGTCCCCTGAAATCTCTTTAGCATTCTGAATTAATGATTATAGCTTTCCTTATGTAAATCTCTTGTCTCTTGGCTTCCAAGACAATATGTTGACCATAGGGCAGATCAGGTTTGCATCTTCTGCTCTGGTATAATTATTAATAATACCCTACTTAACTTTAAAAAATGTAACAGTTTGAATGATGATTTATATGTTTATCTCATGATAGCATAACTTCCTATTTTTTATTCTTCTCACTCGCAGTCTTAGTTTCTTCTTCTTCAAGTGGTTTTCCTCTGTTCTTCACATTAATATTGGGCTTGGTGAGAGATTTTTCTCTCTCCTATTATATATTCATCATGTAAAACTCAGTATGCAAATGTTTGCTTTAGTTGGCACTACATAACATTAAAAAGACTTGAAGAGTCTCAACACCTAGCATAGCTCCTCTCGTATAGTAATAACTGAAAACAAAGCCTAGACATTCTCCCAAGTTTCAGAAAGGAGTTTCAAATTTAACATTTTTAGAATTAACGTCACACTGGCTCCAAATATTGAATTTTCTTCTATAGTGAAAGCTTTATTCTTCCTGCTGCACATATTTATATCTCAAAAACATTCTAGTCTCCTTTTTTCTCAGCTTTTATATCTAACTGACAATTGAGTTGCATTTATATATATATATATATATATATTATTGTGGAATCTCTTTATTCTTGCTACTAATCAAAGCTTCATAAAAATCACTCCAATATTACTGCAATAGTATAAATTATCATCATTGTCCAGATCTGTCTTTCTCAGGCAACCCTCAGTACTGTTAATGTATAACAAATATTTAAACATTTGCTAATGTATAATAAATATTTATTTATTTATTTTTAAATTTTATTTTTACCTTACTCTACTTTACTGTATTGGTTTAGCCATACACTGGCATGAATCAGCCATGGGTGTACACGAGTGCCCAATCCTGAAACTGCCTCCCACCTCCCACCCCATATCATCTCTCTGGATCATCCCCGTGCACCAGCCCCAAGCATCCTGTATCCTGTATTGAACATAGACTGGTGCTTTGTTTCTTACATGATAGTATACTTGTTTCAATGCCATTCTCCCAAATCATCACACCCTCTCCCTCTCCCTCAGAGGCCAAAAGTCCATTCTATACATCTGTGTCTCTTTTGTTGTCTCACATACAGGGTCATCATTACTATCTTTCTAAATTCCATATACATGTGTCAGTATACTGTATTGGTGTTTTTCTTTCTGGCTTACTTCACTCTGTATAATCGTTTCCAATTTCATCCATCTCATTAGAACTGAGTCAAATTTATTCTTTTTAAGGGCTGAGTAATACTCCATTGTGTATATGTACCACAGCTTTCTTATCCAATCATCTGCTGATGGATATCTAGGTTGTTTCCATGTCCTGGCTATTATAAACAATGCTGCAAAGAACATTGGGGTACATGTGTCTCTTTCAATTCTGGTTTCCTCGGTGTGTATGCCCAGCAGTGGGATTACTGGGTCATGAGGCAATTCTATTTGCAGTTCTTTAAGGAATCTCCACACTGTTTTCCATAGTGGCTGTACTAGTTTGCATTCTTACCAACAGTGTAAGAGGGTTCCCTTTTCTCCACATCTTCTCCATCATTTATTGCTTGTAGACTTGGACTGCAGCCATTCTGACTGGTGTGAAATGGTACCTCATTGTGGTTTTGATTTGCATTTCTCTGATAATGAGTGATGTTGAGCATCTTTTCATGTGTTTGTTAGCCATCCGTATGTCTTCTCTGGAAAAATGCCTATTTAGTTCTTTGGCCCATTTTTTGATTTTGATTGGATCGTTTATTTTTCTGGAGTTGAGCTGCATAAGTTGTTTGTATATTTTTGAGATTAGTTGTTTGTCAGTTGCTTCATTTGCTATTGTTTTCTCCCATTCAGAAGGCTGTCTTTTCACCTTACTTATAGTTTCCTTTGTTGTGCAGAAGCCTTTGATTAGATCCCATTTGTTTATTTTTGCTTTTATTTCCAGTATTCTGGGAGGTGGATCATAGAGGATCCTGCTGTGATTTATGTCAGAGAGTGTTTTGCCTATGTTCTCCTCTAGGAGTTATATAGTTTCTGGTCTTACATTTAGATCTTTAATCCATTTTGAATTTATTTTTGTGTATGGTGTTAGAAATTGATCTAGTTTCATTCTTTTACAAGTGGTTGACCAGTTTTCCCAGCACCACTTGTTAAAGAGATTGTCTTTACTCCATTGTATATTCTTGCCTCTTTTGTCGAAGATAAGGTGTCGATAGGTGTTCGAATTTATCTCTGGGCTTTCTATTTTGATCCACTGATCTATATTTCTGTCTTTGTGCCAGTACCATACTGTCTTAATGACTGTGACTTTGTAGTAGAGCCTGAAGTCAGGCAAGTTGATTCCTCCAGTTCCATTCTTCTTTCTCAAGATTGCTTTTGCTATTCGAGGTTTTTTTTTTTTTTTGTATTTCCATACAAATCTTGAAATTATTTGTTCTAGTTCTGTGAAAAATACCACTGGTAGCTTGGTAGGGATTGCATTGAATCTGTAGATTGCTTTGGGTAGTATACTCATTTTCACTAATTTATTCTTCCGATCCATGAACATGGTATATTTCTCCATCTATTAGTATCCTCTTTGGTTTTTTTCATCAGTGTTTTATAGTTTTTGATATATAGGTGTTTAGTTTCTTTAGGTAGGTATATTCCAAAGTATTTTATTCTTTTCATTGCAATGGTGAATGAGATTGTTTCCTTAACTTCTTTTTCTACTTTCTCATTATTAATGTATAGAAATGCAAGGGATTTCTGAGTGTTGATTTTATATCCTGAAACTTTACTATATTCATTGATTAGCTCTAGTAGTTTTTTGGTGGAGTCTTTAGGATTTTCTATGTAGAGGATGTCATCTACAAGCAGTGAGAGTTTTACTTCTTCTTTTCCAATTTGGATTCCTTTTATTTCTTTTTCTGCTCTGATTGCTGTGGCCAAAGCTTCCAGAACTATATTGAATAGTAGCAGTGCAACAAATATTTAAACATTTAATTATTTCAATAATATTTTAATGTAACATCCAAATCCCTTTCTTAAAAAGTTTATTCTCTCAGGGTCATGTCTTATTCTGATGTTTTCCCCTAAATTTTGTCAGTATTGCAGAGCTACTTGTAATTTATTTAAGTGGGCTAGGCTGTTCTGTCTATGGCCTTTTACTTCTTAGTATACAAATGATTTATTCTTTATTTATTCTTCTATCTGTTAGAAAATGTTAAGTCATCTATTTCAGTGGATTCTGAAAAGCCTTTCTAACTCCATTATATTCCAATAAACCCCCGGTAATCTGATAATCTTAAAATTCTAGCTTAGTTATTAAATACTCCAGAAACATTTCCCTTTCATTATTTTTCCATATCAATTTGTTTATTCTATTTTTTTCTCTGTATTCCCATACACCTTGGGAAAATATTTACTACAGTACTTGTAATAGTGTAATTTTTATTGTTTGTTTCTACTTATTTTGAACAATTTCTAAAAACTAAATCTGTTTCCTCATCCAGGTCTAACTTTTCAGCTAGTTAAATAATAAGGCACTTAAGACAAACGTCATCAGTAAAAACAAACAAGCAAATAAATAATGTAAATGCACTTTTTAAAACTTGTGTAGTGATTAACTTGTATATCATTACTTTATATTCTTTAAAAATATATCTCTACATTTTGGAAATTAATCAGTACTCAATAATTATTTACTTTTTTTTTTTTTTTTTTTTACCAAAATAGTCCCCTGATTAGGAATACACATTGGTAATTCATTCTAAATTATCTAAGAGCTCTATATTTTCTTGCATTTTTAATCCTAATATAATTTAATTTAATTATTTTGGCCATGTAAATATGATGGTCATGGATTTTGTCATGGAATACTCTTATCACTTATCTTGTTTCCAAAATGAAAAAAAATTTTTTTTGACTATTTTAAAAGCTTAATTATGCCATTTTGGAGATGTCACTTATGTACAAAGCCATAATTTAATGGTTCTGTAGTGGACAAAATATAGGAGAAAACTCTCTGTCCAGGGCTGTACTGTTATATATATTATATTCTAAAAAGATCCTTTCCTGGCTAATAACTGTAAAATCACATTTTCGTAGTAACACATGCCAATATAATATCTTTTTAAAGTATCCCTCCATGGCCACAAAATTCTGCAAAATAGCATATTTTAAAACTTGACTCATGATGGCAGCTCTCCATTAAAAGCCAATTATTTTGGAATATTCTAGTACTAAAATGAATCACAAATGCTCTTCATTCACTAGAGTCTCATGAAACACTTTCAAGGCAGAAATGCAGTTTAGTTGAAATAACAGATGGGATAAATGGCCCCCTGAACCCAATTTAAAAAATATTGTTGTTGCCATCCTGCTTATGATACCGCTTTGCTCTACAAAGCTTTCCTTAAAATTTCCCGAGTATTTGGAATCAAATACAGCTGATTTTATTAAAGTAGAAATATATAATCATGGATATGAGATAAATTTACATGAAAATCATGATTCTCAGATAACATTCAAGAAAAACTATCAGAAATTATCAAGTAAGACAATGTAGTCTCACTCTCTTTAGTTTTGTTTTGTTATTTTACATCTCAAGTACTGTGCTGCATTGTTCACACTGATTGGTCTATTATTTATAGACTCTATCTCTTCATAGAGCCTTTACAAATAATGTTTATCTGTTTTTTCACAATTATCAATTGACAGGCATTCCTCTTTGATATTAACATATTTTTATTGTAGCATGTAAATATATATTTAAGAACAAATATTTTTCTCAGTTTTTGTCTGCCTGTCTTTGTTGTTCTTTTTTCTCCTTCAATATCTTATTTTTGTGACAGAATTTTTAGAAAAAATATATGAGGGAAGGAAGTAAATTGGTTTTGATACTCTTATTGTTCTGGTGCCTAATACATGAGCAACATGAGGTCCAAAATCTCAACTATGTTCACACTATAATAGAAAAAAAAAAGTGAAAACTCGAATCTAATTCTGGTTACCCCAAGCATCTCAATAAATGCATATCAAAACAAAATTATTAGTACTATAATAAAAAGAATTTGCAAGTTTTGTCTTTAAAACTAAGAAGCAGAAATCATGGCCCTTAGAGTGAATTTGATTTTCAGTTTTGTTAATAATATTTTATTTTTGTTGCTCTTGTTGAGAATCAACCATTTTAAAATTAATTTTAAAATTAGAAGATGTCTCATTTTATTTCAGACTTCTTTTGAAAAAGTACTACATGGCAACACAAAGTAACACTTGAAGCATGCCCTCTGATACTATATGTGCTCTTTAATTTGCCTCACTTCACGATCTGCTTGTGCAGTTTACTTATTTCCCTGTATGTTTCCAGTAAGCATTCACATTTTCTACCCTCATGTAAATATTCCTTGTTTCCTCTTGAAATCATTTACTTCACTTCCACCAGATGGCAGGTTATGCTTACTTCCCTGACTGGAATAAGACAAGAGAATCTGAATGAAGCTTATGGCCCTTAAGTTTAAATACAGAGTAGAACAACCCAGTTTGACAGCATTTTCACATTATCTTCATATTCTAGGTGTGGTATATAACTTCAGAAGACAGATAATTATAATTTTGTTTCTTCTGTTATTATGATCTCAAACGTTTCCTTACAGCCAGAGAAAGGATGATACCAGTTAAAGAAAAGGAGCAAAAAGAAGAAAAAATAAATAAACACAATTAACACAAAGGCAGGAAAAAAGAGAAAGAACATTCAAAAAAATTTCATATCTGTAGTTTGGTCAAAGCCCTCAGCTCTACTTTTCTTGGATTTTGGTGATTTGTCCAGTAAAATCCCAATACAGTTTAATTTAATTTGAATATAAGTGTATTCTTTTGCATTTAAAACCAAAAATATAAAAATATAAGCATAAAGGTAGGGAGGAAAATAGTAATGTCTAGGTATCCATAGCTGAGGATCGCTTAAACATACAACACATAATCACTGCTTGCAATATTACAAGACAGTTAGCCAAAAATATTTGGACTAACTACATATATTTCTGCTTTATTGACTATGCCAAAGCCTTTGACTGTGTGGCTCATAATAAACTGTGGAAAATTCTGAAAGAGATGGGAATACAAGACCACCTGACCTGCCTCATGAGAGATTTATATACAGGTCAGGAAGCAACAGTTAGGACTGGACATGGAAAAACAGACTGGTTCCAAATAGGAAAAGGAGTACGTCAAGGCTGTATATTGTCATCCTGCTTATTTAACTTATCTGAAGAATACATCATGAGAAAGGCTGGACTGGAAGAAACACAGCTGAAATCAAGACTGCTGAGAGAAATATCAATAACCTGTTATATGCAGATGACACCACCCTTATGGCAGAAAGTAAAGAGGAACTAAAAGCCTCTTGATGAAAGTGAAAATGGAGAATGAAAAAGTTGGCTTCAAACTTAACATTCAGAAAACAAACATCATGGCATCCGGTCCCATCACTTCATGGGAAATAGATGGGGAAAGAGTGGAAACAGTGTCAGACTTTATTTGTTCGGGCTCCAAAATCATTGCAGATGGTGACTGCAGCCATGAAATTAAAAGACACTTACTCCTGGGAAGAAAAGTTATGATCAACCTAGATAGTATAATCAAAAGCAGAGACATTATTTTGCCGACTAAGGTCCATCTAGTCAAGGTTATGGTTTTTCCAGTAGTCATGTATGGATGTGAGAGTTGGACTGTGAAGAAGGCTGAGTGCTGAAGAATTGATGCTTTTGAACTGTGGTGTTGGAGAAGATTCTTGAGAGTCCGTTGGACTGCAAGGAGATCCAATCTGTTCATTCTGAAGATAAAACCTAGGATTTCTTTGGAAGGAATGATGCTAAAGCTGAAACTCCAGTACTTTGGCCACCTCATGCAAAGAGTTGACTTATTGAAAAAGATTCTGATGCTGAGAGGGATTCGGGGCAGAAGGAGGAGGGGACAACAGAGGATGAGATGGCTGGATGGCATCACTGACTCGATGGACCTGAGTCTGAGTGAACTCCGGGAGTTGGTGATTAACAAGGAGACCTGGCGTGCTGCAATTCATGGGGTCGCAAAGAGTCAGACATGACTGAGCAACTGATCTGACTGAGTGAACTGAATCTAAGTGTTACATATTTTAGTTAATTAAATATTTGCAAAATTCTTTGTGACTGATTGTTTTATTTTTCAACATTTACCTAATAAGAAAAATAAGACACAGTGAGATCAGATAATAATATACATAAATCCTCAGGTTATTAAAGAAGAAAGTAGTAGAACTGGATTAACACTCTCTAGCTCAAGAGCTCTTGATTCTAATTACTTTTCTTCTGCTTCTCCAGCGTGCATGCTGATTACTTCAGTCCTTTCCAGCTCTTTGTGACCCTATGGACTGTAACCTGCTGCTTCCTCTGTCCATGGTTTTCTCCAGGGAAGAAAGCTGGAGTGGGTTGCCTGCCATGCCATCCTTCCTCCAGGGAATCGTCCCTACCCAGGGATCGAGCCCTCCTCTCTTATGGTTCTTTACTACTTGGGAAGACTCCTTCTGCTTCTCATTGTGAGTCAATTAATCTCAAACATAAATTACACTTCTACCCACTATAAATGGATAGAAATAAGGACTGGAATTAATATACACCAAAATTTTAACATTGACATTTTCTAAGTGTAGAATTATAAGTGATTACATTGATGTGTGTCTGTTCACATTTTCAAAATACATAGTTTGGAAGTTAAAACTATCAGAATATAATTGTTTTTTAACATGTTTACTGAAAATGTTGTTATTACAGTTATTAACTAATTACATCATGATGTCTCATAAACACAGAGATGACTGAAAGAAATTGCCAAATGCTTTTAAATTATCTGGTAATATATTTCATTTCTAAGAGACCTTAGATTTCTATTAAGATTTATGGGCTCAATAAATGCTTGTTTAATAAATTAATGGATAAATGTTTACCAAATAGCAGAAGTGTGTTACCATTATATTATTATTTGTAAACTCAAAGGGCAAAGAAAAAGAAAGAAAATTATCGTTGGACTGACAATTTAGAAAGTGCTACAACGTGTGAAATAAAAATGGAGCTAACATTTTTCTGTGGTTTTCTGTGTTTAAAAACATAACTACTTTGATTACAAATATCAGATCTGGGGTATTCAAATAGTATCCTTTGACTGTTCTTTCTTATTTCTCTGAAAAATTATATTATGGGAAAACCTTTGAACTTAGAGACAAATCAAAGCTTTTTATTGAGGTTCAATTTCTTTAGAAATTTGAACAAGTGTTTCTGATTCTCAGTTTACCTTTGTTCATTGTTTTAACTTAAATGAGGTTCACTTTGAAAGCCAAAGTCTTCTCTAACATCTATAGCACAATTAAATTTAAATTTTTGTTACTACTATTATAAATCTTTCTTAATAAAAGGATTTAGGTTGATTACCTTAGATTTATTTTGTTCTCACATCATTAAAGACAGAGAGAGACAAGACATTAAATATTTTAACTTGCTTTATTCTGCTCTGAACCAAGGCTGTTTACTCTTATTAAAGGAACAGATGCTGTTCAACTGCCATTTTAGTCAAATTACTTTCTTATTAAAACTATGTAAGTGTATATGTGTACATATTTTGTCTCTTCAGGCATGTTCAAACTTTGCAGCTCTTTACAACCTTATGGACTGGAGCCCACCAGGCTCCTCTTTCCATGGCATTCTCCAGGCAAGAATGTTGGAATGGGTTGCCGTGCTTTCTGCCAGGGGAGTCTTTCCCACCTATGTTTTAAGCCCATGTCTCCTGTAGCTCCTGCATTGCAGGCAGATTCTTTACTGCAGAGCCACCAGGGAAGCCTTTATATAGATGGAGCTGATTTTTCTCACTCATAATATGTTTGGTATTTAATCAAATTTATTACAGTCAAATCTACAGCTTTATAATCGGCTATACTTACAGTAAACTAATATAATGTACTTTTCAGAGTGCTAAACATTTTAAATATATGTAAGCATATTGTACTTGATTATTTCTGTCAGGATATAATAAATATTCAAAATGTATATTGAATAATTAAGTATTGATTTAAGGAAAATGGAAACATTTTTACATATCAAAGTAGTCATAAAAACATTGTGTGATAGAGGCTTGGAAAATAAAAACATACTGTTCAGTCAATTATCTTTCCACATAAAAAGACAAGAACACTTTAAATTGTATTTTTCTATTAATTAAAAGTATAATATATCTGTCATGATCAAATGAAAGTCATAATTCTTAATAATATTAGGAAATATAATTCATGCTATTGGTTTTAACTTCTTACTTATTTTAAATACTTAATACTTTCCTTTTTTGGGAGTTGTTCTCCCAGACTGAGTCTATTTATCTAAATTTAGTTTACGTATAATATTCTATCCTCTAAAAATTCCTGTTACTATATGGCACTCAGATTTCTCTTACTTGGAAAAATTACAGATTTAATCTTGTAAATTTAAACTTGTAATTGGTATAAAGGTGCTCAGTCATATTTGAGATAGCCTATTTGAGAAATTTAATATATAATTTATAATAATTAATGTTTCAGAAATATTGTGATTCAGTGAAAAAGTACAAAACTGGTAAAATATAGAAGAGTATTTATATCTTTATTCTTTGCATGAGCACATGATGAGCAATAGAGATTAATCTAAAAGTTTTCACATTTTTTTGTTGTTCTTCTAGTGACACATACAAATAACATGTTGTGAGATAGTTTACTGTTGAAACAGTAATCATCTTAAACTTGATGGTTTAATCCACCACAAGTCATTAACTATTATCTAAATTAGCAATGAATGAGTCATTATAGCAAGTATATCACTATATTTGATATAAAAAGAGATTTGAAAAAATAGTCTTTAAAAAAATTTCCAAGTGTTAAAAAGGATATATTCATATGTTATCCTAACTCTAGAGACATCACCAGAGTTATAGAAAAACATTAAAAGGTTTTTCACTATTAAACAGTTTGCCATAAATATTTATTATATCAATGGAGTCTTATAAATTCTAGGGCAGAGATCACTGGCTCAGCAGTAAAGAATCTGCCTGCAATGTGGGAGACCTGATTCTATCCCTGAGTCAGGAAGATCCCATGGAGGAAAACATGGCAACCCATTTAAGTATTCTTGCCTAAGGAATCCCATGGTTAGAGGAGCCTGGTGGGCTGTAGTCCATAGGGTCGCAAAGAGTTAGACGTGACTGAAGCAACTTAGGACACAGCATGCAGTGTAAAAGAAAGACATCCTGAGGAAATGGAAGCACCTACTTTAAATAAATAAATAAATAACAGCTAACTCTTAGTGACATGTATCCTAGAGCTGCTGGAATTCTTTCACCTGGAATATTAACTCATTTAATTCTTGCAGTCCTATAAATTAATTACTGTTATTGTGTTCATTTTACAGAAGATGAAACTGAGTGATCTTGGAGCACAAAGTAAATTGCTCAAATATTATTTATCAGGGAACTAAAATGGACTGGAATGGGTGAACTTAACTCATTTGACCATTATATTTACTACTGTGGGGAAGAATCCCTTAGAAAAAATGGAGTATCCATCACAGTCAACAAAAGAGTCCAAAATAGAGTACTTGGATGCAATCTCAAAAATGACAGAATGATCTCTGTTCATTTCCAAGGCAAACTATTCAGTATCACAGTTATCCAAGTCTATACCCCAACCAGTAACAATGAAGAAGCTGAAGTTGAATGGTTCTATGAAGATCTATAAAACCTTTAAAAACTAACACCCCAAAAGATTTCCTTTTCATTATAGGGGACTGGAATGCAAAAGTAAGAAGTCAAGAAACACCTGGAGTAACAGGCAAATTTGGCTTTGGAATATGGAAAGAAACAGGGTAAAGTCTACCAGAGTTTAGCAAGAGAATGTGCTGGTCATAGCAAACATCCTCTTCCAACAACACAAGAGAAGACTCTAAACATGGACATCATCAGATAGTCAACACCGAAATCAGATTGATTATATTCTTTGCAGCCAAAGATGGAGAAGCTCTATATAGTCAGCAAAAACAAGACTAGGAGCTGACTGCGGCTCAGATCATGAACTACTTATTGCCAAATTCAGACTTAAATTGAAGAAGGTAAGGAAAACCAGCAGACAATTCAGGTTTGGCCTAATTCAAATTCCTTATGATTATACAGTGGAAGTGAGAAATAGATTTAAGGGATTAGATCTGATAGACAGAGTGCCTGATGAATTATGGACAGAGATTCATGATATTGTACAGGAGACAAGGATCAAGACCATCCCCACGGAAAAGAAATGCAAAAAGGAAAATGGCTGTCTGGAGAGGCCTTACAAATAACTGTGAAAAGAAGAGAAGTGAAAAGCAAAGGAGAAAAGGAAAGATATAAGCATCTTCCTCGGCAATCAGTGCAAAGAAATAGAGGAAAACACAGAGTGGAAAAGACTAGAGTTCTCTTCAAGAAAATTAGAGATACGAAGGGAACATTTCATGCAAAGATGGGCTCGATAAAGGACAGAAATGGTATGGACCTAAAAGAAGCAGAAGACATTAATAAGAGGTGGCAAGAATACACAGAAGTGTACAAAAAAAAAGATCTTCATGACCAAGATAATCATGATGGTACGATACCTCACCTAGAGCCAGACATCCTGGAATGTGAAGTCAAGTGGGCCTTAGAAAGCATCACTATGAACAAAGCTAGTGGAGATGATGGAATTCCAGTTGAGCTATTTCAAATCCTGAAAGATGATGGTTTGAAAGTGCTGCACTCAATATGCCATCAAACTTGGAAAACTCAGCAGTGGCCACAAGACTAGAAAAGCTCAGTTTTCATTCCAATCACAAAGAAAGGCAATGCCAAAAAATGCTCAAACTACTGCACAATTGCACTCATCTCACACACTAGTAAAGTAATGCTCAAAATTCTCCAAGCCAGGCTTCAGCAATATGTGAGCTATGAACTTCTAGATGTTCAAGCTGGTTTTTGAAAAGGCAGAGGAACAAGAGGTCAAATTGTCAACATGTGCTGGATCATCAAAAGAGCAAGAGAATTCCAGAAAATCATCTATTTCTGTTTATTGACTGTGCCAAAGCCTTTGACTTTGTGGATTACAATAAACTGTGGAAGATTCTGAAAGAGATGGGAATACCAGACCTCCTAACCTGCCACTTGAGAAACCTATATGCAAGTCAGGAAGCAACAGTTAGAACTGGATATGGAACAACAGACTGGTTCCAAATAGGAAAATGAATAGACCAAGGCTGTATATCATCACCCTGCGTATTAACTTATATGCAGAGTACATCATGAGAAATGCTGGGCTGGAAGAAGCCCAGCTGAAATCAAGATTGGTGGGAAAAATATCAGTAACCTCAGATATGCAGATGACACCACCCTTATGGCAGAAAGTGAAGAGGAACTAAAAAGCTTATTGATGAAAGTGAAATAGAAGAATGAAAATGTTGGCTTAAAGCTCAAGATTCAGAAAATGAAGATCATGGCATTTGTTCCCATCACTTCATGGGAAATAGATGGGGAAACAGTGGAAACAGTATCAGACTCTATATTTTTGGGCTCCCAAATCACTGCAGATGGTGACTGTAGCCATGAAATTAAAAGACGCTTACTCCTTGGAAGCAAAGTTATGACCAACCTAGAGAGCATATTGACAAACAGAGACATTACTTGCTAACAAAGGTCCATCTAGTCAAGGCTATGATTTTTCAGTAGTCATGTATGGATGTGAGAGTTGGACTGTTAAGGAAGCTGAGTGCCAAAGAATTGATGCTTTTGAACTGTGGTGTTGGAGAAGATTCTTGAGAGTCTCTTAGACTTCAAAGAGATCCAACCAGTCCATTCTAAAGGAGATCAGCCCTGGGTGTTCTTTGGAAGGAATGATGCTAAAGCTGAAACTCCAGTTCTTTGGCCACCTCATGTGAAGAGTTGACTCACTGGTAAAACTCTGATGCTGGGAGGAACTGGGGGCAGGAGAAATAGGGGATGACAGAGGATGATATGGCTGGATGGCATCACTGACTTGATGGAGGTGAGTTTTAGTGAACTCTGGGAGTTGGTGATGGACAGGGAGGCCTGGCGTTCTGTGATTCATGGGGTCACTAAGAATCAGACACGACTGAGAAACTGAACTGAACTGAATATACATCAAGCTATTATTATCCTAGAATCTGTGGTTTTTAAACCCAATTCTATGGGTTCAAATGCAGTGTTTTTCCAAACCTTTTTAAATCTTAAAAGTGAGTAGAGATGATGACCTAAATACCAGCCCCAAGCAAAAAGTCTCTATAAGCCTCCATTCTGATGAAAAAATCAAGGAAAGGAAGAAAATTTAAACCATGTGGTTAGGAGGCAGGACAGCAGCAAAATAAGTCTAATAAGTTAATGTAATTTAGAATGATGTGATATATATATCAAATCCATATTCATATTCTGGTAATTACTGGCACTGAGATGGAATTCATAATTAACTGCTGCAAACTAGCGTTATTCAAGTCTATTAGTTTTCTAGGGTTGCCACAACAAAATACTACAAACTAGTCAGTTTAAAATGAGAGAAATTTATTTTCTTACAGTTCTGGAGGCCAGAAATCCAAAATCAAAGTGAAATCAATGTCAGCCTCTTTCTGAAGGCTCTGAGGGAGGTTCTTACCTTGTTTCTTTCTAGCTTTAGATAGTTTCATACAATCATTGCCTTGCAGACCCATCATTCCAATCTGTTTCCAGGGACACATTCTCCCTGTGTCTGAATTTCTAGATTTCTTTCTCATAAGGACACCAGTCACTAGATTTCAGCTGCCCACACTAATCCAGTATGACTTCACGTTGTTGTGGTTGTTCTTCAGTCACTTAAGTGGTTTCCAACTCTTTGTGATCCCTTGGAATGCAGCATGCTGGGCCTCCTTGTGCTTCAGCATCTTCTAAAGTGTGCCCAAGTTAATGGCTATTGAATCGGAGGTGCTATCCAACTGTCTCAACCACTGCTTTCCCTTTCTCCTTTTGCCTTCAATCTTTTCCAGCATCAGGGTCTTTTGCCATGAGTCAGCTATCCTTATCAGGGGGCCAAAGTACTGGAGCTTCAGTTTCAGCAACAGTCTTTTCAATGAGTATTCAATATTGGTTTCCCTTAAGATTGACTAGTTTTATTTCCTTGGTGTCCAAAGGATTCTCGAGAATATTCTCCAGCACCACAGTTTGAAGGCATCAATTCTTGGGTGTTCAGCTTTATTTTATGGTCCTACTCTCACATCTATACAGGACTATTTTGACTATAGGAACCTTTGTCAGCAAAGTGCCACCTTTGATTTTTAATACACTGTCTATGTTGTCATAGACTTCCTTCCAAGAATCAAGCATCTTCTAATTTCCTGGCTGCAGTCACTGTCTGCAGTGATTTTGGGACCCCAAAGAGAAAATCTGTCACTGATTCTACCTATCCCCTTCTGTTTGCCATGGTGTGATTAAACTGGAAGCCATGATCTTAGATTTTTTAATATAAATTTATTTATTTTAATTGGAGGTTAATTACTTTACAATATTGTATTGGGTTTGCCATACATCAACATGAATCTGCCACAGGTGTACACGTGTCCCCCATCCTGAACCCCTCCTCCCCCCTCCCTCCATGTACCATCCCTCTGGGTTATCTCAGTGCACCAGCCCCAAGCATCTAGTATCATGCACATAGATCTTAGATTTTTAAATGTTGAGTTTTAAGCCAGAATTTTTGCTATTCTTTCAACCTCATCAAGAGACTCTTTAGTTCCTCTTTGCTTTCTGCCATTAGAGTGGTGTCATCTGCATATCTGAAGTTGTTTATATTTCTCCCTGCAAACTTGATTCAAGTTTGTAACTCATCCAGCCTGGCATCTTGTATAGTGTACTCTGCATATAACTTAAATAAGCAGCGTGACAATGTACAATCATGCAGTACTTAATTCCCAGTTTTGAACCAATCCATTTTTCCATGTTGTTGTTGTTGTTGTTCAGTTGCTCAGTCCTGTCCCACTCTTTGTGATTCCATGGCTGCAGCATGCCGGGCTTCCCTGTCATCCACCATCTCCCAGAGCTTGCTCAAACTCATGTTCATTGCATTAGTGATATCATCCAACCATTTCATTCTTTTTGTCCCCCTCTCCTCCTGCCCTCAATCTTTCCAAGAATCAGAATCTTGTCTAATGAGTCAGCTCTTCACATCAGGTGGTCACAGTATTGGAGCTTCATCTTCAACATCAATCCTTCCAATGAATATTCAGGATTGCTTTCCTTTAGGATTGACTTGTTTGATTTCTTTGCAGTCCAAGAGACTCTCAAGTGTCTTCTTTAATACCACAGTTCAAAAGCATCAATTCTTCAGTGTTCAGCCTTCTTTATGGCCCAAATCTCATATCCATACATGACTACTGGAAAAACCATAGCTTTGACTATATGGACCTTTGTTGGTAAAGTGATGTTCCTGCTTTTTAATACACTTTCTAGGTTTGTCTTAGCTTTTCTTTCAAGAAGTAAGCATCTTTTAATTTCATGGCTGCAGTCTTCATCTGTAGGGATTTTGGAGCCCAAATAAAGGTTCTATGTAAGGTTTGAACCATTACTTCTTGACTCACATGGAAGTTTCTCAAGAGACAGATAAGATGGTCTGATAATCTCATCTCTTTAAGGATTTTCCACAGTTTGTTGTGTTCCACACAGTTAAAAGTTTTCACATAGTCAATGAAACAGAAGTATATGTTTCATTGGAATTACCTTGCTTTATCTATGATCCAATGAATGGTAGCAATTTGATGTATGGTTCCTCTGCCTTTTCTAAACCCAGGTTGTACATCTGGAATTTCTCAATTCAAGTACTGTTAAAGACTAGCTTAAAGGATTTTGAGCATAAGCCAGTAGCATGGGCAGTGAACACAGTTATCCAGTAGTTCAAACATTATTTAGCACTGCCTTTCTTTGGAATTGGAATTAAAACTGACCTTTTCCCATCCTGTGGCTACTTCTGGGTTTTAAAATTTGCTAACATATTGAATGCAGCACTTTAACGCCATCATCTTTTAGTATTTCAAATAGCTCAGCTGGAATTCCATCACATCCCTACGTTTGTTCATAGTGATGCTTCCTAAGGCCCAGTTGACTTCATACTCCAGGGTGTCTGTCTAGGTGATTGACCACACCGTTGTGGTTATCCAGGTCATCATGATCTTTTTGTCCAATTCTTGTGTATCTTTGACACCTCTTCCCATTCTCTTTTGCCTCTGTTAAATCTTTACCGTTTCTGTCCTTTATCATGCCTGTCCTTGTGGGAAACTGTCTTTTGATAACTCCGTTTTTCTTGAAGAGCTCTTTAGTCTTCCTTAATCTATTGTTTTCCTCTATTTCTTTGCATTATTAATTGAAAAAAAATCTTTCTTATCTCTCCTTGCTGTTCTTTGGAACTCTGCATTCAGTTGAGTATACCTTTCCCTCTGTCCCTTGCTTTTCACTTCTCTTCTTTCCTCAGCTATTTGTAAAGCTTCCTCAGACAACCACTTTGCCTCTTTGCATTTCTTTTCCTTTGGGTTGGAACTCCAGAGGTTCCAACGTTATGAACCTCTGTCCAAAGTTCTTCAGGCACCCTGTCTACCATATGTAATCCCTTGAATGTATTTCTCACCTCCACATCTACCGTCATCTTCGTATAATCATAAAAGATTTGATTTAGTTCATACCTGAATTGCCTAGTGGTTTTCCCCATTTTCTTCAATTTAAGCCTGAATTTTCCTATGAGAAGGTGATGATCTGAGCCAAAGTCAGCTCCAGGTGTTGTTATTGCTGACTTTACTGAGATTCTTCATCTTTCATTGTGAAGAATATAATAAATTTGATTTCAATATTGCCCATTTATTAATGTCCTTGTATAGGGTTGTCTCTTGTGTTGTTGGAAAAGGGGGTTAGCTATGATTCATGTGTTCTGTTGGCAAAACTCTATTAACCTTTGCCCTGCTTCATTTTGTACTCCAAGGTCAAATTTGCTTGTTACTTCAGGTTATCTCTTGACTTCCTACTTTTGCATTCCAACAACTTAAAAGGACATCTTTGTTTTTCCTGTTTGTTCTAGAAAATCTTGTAGGTCTTCATGGAACTGTTCAACTTCAGCATCTTTATCATCAGTGTTGGGGGCACTGAATTAGATAACTGTGATCTTGAATGGTTTTCCTTTGAAAAGAAATGAGATCATTCTGCTGTTTTTGAAATTCGACCAAGTATGTTTTTGAGATTACATTTAGGATTCTTTTGTTGATCATGGAGATTACTCCACTTTGCCTATGGGATTCTTGTACGTACACAGTAGTGGATACAATGGTCGTCTACATTAAATTCGCCCATTTCCATCCATTTTAGTTCACTGATTCCTAAAATATTGATGTTCACTCATGCCAATTCCTGCTTGACATTGTGCAATTTACCCTGATTCATAGACCTAATATTCCAGGTGCCTACAGAGTATTGTGCTTTATCAGTTCAGTTCAGTTCAGCCACTCAGCCATGTCTGACTCATTGTGACCCCATGAATTGCAGCACACCAGGCCTCCCTGTCCATCACCAACTCCTGGCATTCACACAAACTCATGTCCATTGAGTTGGTGATGCCATCCAGCCATCTCATCCTCTGTTGTCTCCTTTTCCTCCTGCCCCAAATCCCTCCCAGCACCAGAATCTTTCCTAATGAGTCAATCCTTTGCATGAGGTGGCTAAAGAATTGGAGTTTCAGTTTTAGCATCAGTCCTTCCAAAGAATACCCAGAACTGATCTCCTTTAGGATGGACTGGTTGGATCTCCTTACAGTCCAAAGGACTCTCAAGAGTGTTCTCCAACATCACAGATCAAAAGCATCAATTCTTTGGTGCTCAGCTTTTTTAATAGTCCAAAATTCACATCCATACATGACTACTGGAAAAACCATAGTCTTGATTAGACAGACCTTTGTTGGCAAAGTAATACGTCTACTTTTCAATATGCTCTCTAGATTGGTCATAATTTTTCTTCCAAAGAGTAAGTATCTATTCATTTCATGGCTTCAGTCACCATCTGCATATCTGAGGGTATTGATATTTCTCCTGGCAGTCTTGATTCCAGCTTGTGCTTCTTCCAGCCCAGCGTTTCTCATGATGTACTCTACATAGAAGTTAAATAATCAGGGTGATGATATACTGCCTTGACATACTCCAATTCCTATTTGGAACCAGTCTGTTGTTCCATGTCCAGTTATAACTGTTGCTTTCAGACCTGCATACAGATTTCTCAAGAGGCGGTTAGGTGGTCTGGTATCCCCACTTTTTCAGAATTTTCCACAGTTTATTGTGATCCACAAAGTCAAAGGTTTGGCATAGTCAATAAAGTAGAAATAGATGCTTTTCTGGAACTTGCTTTTTCCATGATCCAGCAAATGTTGGCAATTTAATCCCTGATTCCTCTGCCTTTCCTAAAACCAGCTTGAACATCTGGAAATTTACAGTTCATGTATTGTTGAAGCATGGCTTAGAGAATTTTGAGCATTACTTTACTAGTGTGTGAGATGAGCACAATTGTGCCGTAGTTTGAGCATTATTTGGCACTGTTTTTCTTTGGGATTGGAATTAAAACTGAGCTTTTCCAGTCCTGTGGCCACTGCTGAGTTTTCCCAATTTGCTGGCACATTGAGTGCAGCACTTTCACAGCATCATCTTTCAGGATTTGAAATAGCTCAACTGGAATTCCATCACCTCCACTAGCTTTGTTCATAGTGATGCTTTCCAAGGCCCACTTGACTTCAAATTCCAGGATGTCTTGCTCTAGGTGAGTGATCACACCATTGTGATTATCTAGGTCATGAAGATCTCTTTTGTACATTTCTTCTGTGTATTCTTGTCACCATTTATTAATATCTTCTGCTTCTGTTAGGACCATACCATCTCTGCCCTTTATTGAGCCCATATTTGCATGAAATGTTCCCTTTGTATCTCTAATTTTCTTGAAGAGATCTCTAGTCTTTCCCAATCTGTTGTTTTCCTCTATCTCTTTGCATTGATTGCTGAGGAAGGCTTTCTTATCTCTCCTTGCTATTCTTTGGAACTCTGCACTCAGATGCTTATATCTTTCTTTTTCTCCTTTGCTTTTCACTTCTCTTCTTTTCACAGCTATTTGTAAGGCATCCCCAGAGAGCCATTTTGCTTTTCTGCATTTCTTTTCCATGGGAATGGTCTTAATCCCCGTCTCCTGTACAATGTCACGAACCTCTGTCTATAATTCATCAGGCACTCTATCTATCAGATCTAGTCCCTTAAATCTATTTCTCACTTCCACTGTATAATCATAAGGTATTTGATTTAGGTCATACCTGAATGGTCTTGTGATTTTCCCCACCTTCTTCAATTTAAGTCTGAATTTGGCAATAAGGAGTTCATGATCTGAGCCACAGTCAGCTCCTGGTCTTGTTTTTGTTGACTGTATAGAGCTTCTCCATCTTTGGCTGCAAAGAATATAATCAATCTGATTTCGGTGTTGACCATCTGGTGAAGTCCATGAGTAGAGTCTTCTCTTGTGTTGTTGGAAGGGGGTATTGCTATACCAGTGTGTTCTCTTGGCAAAACTGCATTAGCCTTTGCCCTGCTTCATTCCATATTCCAAGGCCAAATTTACCTGTTATCCCATGTGTTTCTTTTCTTCCTACTTTTGTTTTCCAGTACCCTATAATGAAAAGGACATCTTTTGGAGGTGTTAGTTCTAAAAGGTCTTCTAGGTTTTCAGAGGACCACTCAACTTCAGCTTATTCAGTGTTACTCTTTGGGGCATAGACTTGGACTTTTGTGATATTGAATGGTTTGCCTTGGAAATGAATAGAGATCATTCTGTCGTTTTTGAGGTTGCATCCAAATACTGCACTTTGGACTCTTTTGTTGACCATAATGGCTATTCCATTTCTTCTAAGGATTCCTGCCCATTGTAGCATAATGGTCATATGAGTTAAATTCACCCATTCCAGTCCATTTTAGTTCATTGATTCCTAGAATGTTGACGTTCATTCTTGCCATCTTCTGTTTGACCACTTCCAATTTGCCTTGATTCATGGACCTAACATTTCACGTTCCTATGCAATATTGCTCTTTACAGCATCAGACCTCGCTTCTATCACCAGTCACATCCACAACCGTGTATTGTTTTTGCTTTGTCTCTATTCCTTCATTCTTTCTGGAGTTATATTTCCACTAATCTCCAGTAGCATATTGGGAACCTACCGACCTGGAAATTTCCTCTTTCAGTATCCTATTATTTTACTAATTGCATGGACAATATGGTCAGATAGAAGGGCTGTCTATTTGGTCAGAGCTGTCTATTTTGGGAATGCATGCTTGGAAACAGTCTTGTAGAAATGTAAGTGATGCAATATATAGGGCATATTAATATTCGTTGAAAGAACACCCTTCCAGGCTCAGAGAACAATGGAAATTGACAAGTACATTCACCATATGCTCACTTAAGTTGGCTAACGGACTCCAGGAACTGAGCCAGCATGGGGATTCTGCAGCAAAGAGAGATGGATTGAATCTACCTGTGATACTCTTTCACTTTCCGTGGCACAAAACTTAGTAAGAACTATTCTGTCAGCAAGACAGACAAAAACTTCAGATGTCTGGGTGACAGATTTCCTGTGGGGAAGAGCCTGAACATGGGTAACAAATAAAACTGCTGTTGGTAGCCCCGGGTGACCATAAACAGTTCTTGACAGGTTGTTGTTCAGTTGCTCAGTCATGTTCAACTCTTTATGACCCATTGGACTGCAGCATGCCAGGCTTCCCTGCCCTTCACCATCTCCTGGAGCTTATTTAAACTCACATCCATTGAGTTGGTGATGCCAGCCAACCCTCTCATCCTCTATTGTTCCCTTCCTTTCCTGCCTTCAATCTTCCCCAGCATAAGGGTATTTTCCAATAAGTAGGCTTTTTGCATCAGGTGGCCAAAATATTGGAGTTTCAGCTTCAGCATCAGTCCCTCAAGAGAATATTCAGGACCAGTTTCCTTTATTATTGACTGGTTTGATCTCCTTGCAGTCCAAGGGATTCTCAAGTCTTCTCTAACACCACAGTGCAAAAGCCTTATTTATGGTCCAGCTCTTACATCCATACATGACTACTGGAAAAACCATAGATTTAACTATAACTATCTTTATCAGCAAAGTAATCCTTCTTCTTTTTAGTATGCTGGCTATGTTGGTCATAGTTTTTCTTCCAAGGAGCAAGCATCTTTTAATTTTGTAGCTGCAGTCACCATCTGCAGTGATTTTGGAGCCCAAGAAAATAAAGTCTGTCACTGTTTCCATTCTTCCCATCTATAGAACACAAAGTGACAGGACTAGGTGCCATGATCTCAGTTTTTGAATGTTGAGTTTTAAGCAAGCTTTTTCTCTCTCCTCTTTCATCTTCATCAAGAGATGCTTTCGTTTCTCTTCTCTTCCTGCCATAAGGGTGGTGTTACTGGCATGTCTTAGGTTATTGATATTTCTCCAGTTTGTGCTTCTTCCAGTCTGGCATTTTACATAATGTACTCTGCATATAAGATAAATAAGCAAAGTGACAATAAACAGCCTTGATGTGTTTATTTCCCAATTTTGAACCAGTCTGTCATTCCATGTCTGGTTCTAACTGTCATTTCCTAACCTGCATACAGGTTTCACAGGAGGCAGGTCAGGTGGTCTGGTATTCCCATCTCTTGAAGAATTTTCCCCAGTTTCTTGAGGTCCACAAAGTCAAAGGCTTTAGCATTGTCAATGAATCAGAAGTAAATCTTTTTCTGGAATTCTTTAGCTTTTTCTATCATCCAATAGATGTTGGCAATTCAATCTCTAGTTCCTCTGCCTTTTCTAAACCCAGCTTGAAAATCTGGGAGTTCTCAGTTCACTGATAACTGTTGGAGCCTAGCTTGGAGAATTTTGAGCATTACTTTGCAAACATGTGAAATGAGTGCCATTGTGCAGTAGTTTGAGCATTCTTTGGCATTGCCCTTCCATGGGATTGGAATGAAAACTGACCTTTTCCAGTCCTGTGGCCACTACTGAGTTTCCCAAATTTATTTGCATATTAAGTGCAGCACTTTCACAGCATCATATTTTAGGATTTGAAATAGTTCAAGTAGAATTCCATCATCTCCACTAGCTTTGTTTGTAGAGGTGATTCCTAAGGTCTGCTTGACTTTGTACTCCAAGATGTCTGGTTCTAGGTGAGTAAGCACTTCATCTTGACAGGAATAGACACTAATTTTTTTTTTTTAATATACATTTATTTATTTTAATTTGAGGTTAGTTAATTTACAATATTGTATTGGTTTTGCCATACATCAACATGAATCATCCACAGGTATATACATGTTCCCCAACTTGAACCCCCCTCCTTCCTCCATCCCCGTACCATCCCTCTGGGTTGTTTCAGTGCACCAGCCCCAAGCATCCAGTATCATGCATCAAACCTGGACTAATTCTTGATTGGATTTTGCTTTAAGGGTAAAAGGTACACAAGCTAAGAGTAATGAAAAAGAACTAGAATTGTATTTACTGTGCCAATTTGGATGACTAGTCATCATTTATTCATAACAAGGAACACACTTCAGTGACCCAATGGTAAAGACTCTGCCTACAATGCCAGAACTGCAAGAGACATGGATTTGATCCCTGATCACATGAAGAAGGACATGGAAACCCACTCTAATGTTCTTGCATGGACAATTCATGGACAGAGGAGCCTGGTAGGCTATAGTCCATAAGGTCATAAAGAGTCAGACATGACTGAGACAACTGAGTACGCACACATGCACAACATACTTTACAGCCTGTAATTGTAATGTCCATCTGTAGGCAGAACGATAGCCTCCTCAGGGTGATAGCTTAATAGAGAATTAGAATGGACATTTGAAACACTGGTTGTCTAAAATATAAAGATAAGCATGAAGAGCTGGCTTACATGCTTTCAAGAGGGTTTAGTGTTAGTGGTTTAATCATGTCTGACTCTGTGACCCTTGGATTGTAGCCTGCTGGTCTCCTCTGTCCCTGGGGTTTTCCAGGCAAAAATATTGTAGTGGGTTCCCATTTCTTCCTCCATGGGAACTTCCTGACCTAGGAATCGAACCTGGGTCTCCTGTATTGGAAGCAGATTATTTACCATTTGAGCTACCGTGTAATAAGCCCATGCTGACACCCAAGAGGCGGAAAATAAGAGAGGTGCCACCCTGGATGGATTTCAGTGTTTTCTATTGGATCTGGGAAGCAAATCGGCAGGATGCTGGTAGAACTGTGCAATTCTTAACAAGTGTTGGAGGATGCTATTATAAAGACCATACTTTGTTCTTTCTTGCTCATATTATCTCAGCATTATTTTCCTACTTGATGCAGAAGTCATAGGACCAAGGTTTCAATAAGTACCTTAAGTACTAGGAGCAGGGATGCTTACTAAGCAAAAAATAAAGCTGTATTTTAAGCTTTATGTCAGAATCCCTAAGGACTTTATGGGGCAAATTATGCCTTTGCTACATATGGCAAAATTAGAGTTAACAGTGAATTCAGTATTATTGGCTGGCAGTAAAGATACCCCAGTCCTTCTACACCTAATGTAACCTACTCCATGTGTATGAGAGTGGGCTCAAGGGGAGAAACTTGTTATATTATTATTTCCTGAAATATAGACCAACACAATGACCTCACTTAATGTGTTCTTCAGAGGTGGAAGAGTTTAAGTATAAATGAGGAAAATAAAAGAGTAACTAGGGATAAAGCAATGAATAAATTGATTATGCATTAAGAGAAATTTACATTTACATTAATAATCTCAAAAGAAGCTTATAACAAGAGATGTCATCTCAGAGATCAATTATACCAAATTCCTGAAGGGAAGTGAAGTCGCTCAGTCGTGTCTGACTCTTTGTGACCCGTGGACTGTGGCCCACCAAGCTCCTCAGTTCATGGGATTCTCCAGGCAAGAATACTGGAGTGGGTTGCCATTTCCTTCTCCAGGGGATTTTCCCGATACAGGGATCGGAACCCAGGTCTCCCACATTTGAGGGGAAGTAAACTCATATTTCGAAGACATTTTCTGCCTTTAGAACCTAACAAGATCAAAGGCAAAACTGAGTGGTCTTGTCCTGGAAATCCTTTCAATATGGTATGGTGGTGGACTGGATTATAATTAATGACTGAATTGGATTTCAGGAATGTGCCAGTGTCTTTTGACTTTTATGATCATTTTGCTATAAGGAGTTTGTGGCTAGAGATGTAACAAGAAATATATATTTGAGTTTTGCCACTGTTCCCTGACACAAAGCTCCTAAAATCCTTGTAATTTCCCCAGTGATAGAAGTGTTTGGAGCATCTTTGTTTTAAAATTTGTCCTTGGATCCTGGTTCTAGTCAAAGAGTTTCTAAAACTCTTATAATGTCCTGACTCATCAGGGTGCTATGAACATCTTTTGTTCTAATTTTTCTTTGACCCTGGTTCCTGATACAGAACTCCTAAATCCCTTTGTCTTTTGTGGATGATAATAGTGTCACTTACTCTGTTAAAGTGCGTCTTGCTGGGCACTTGGATGGCTTCAGGATGGTGACTGGTTACCAAAAAGACCAAACCATGATTAGAAACTGTGATTTCAGTCCCACCTTTCCTCCACTGAGAGGGGCTGGAAACTGAGTAAACAATGGATCTTGTATCCATTATGAAGCTTCCATAAAAATCCCTAAAGTACAAAGTGGGCAGAACTTCCAAGCAGTACACTTCTACTTCAAGAGGATAGATGCTCCTGCACTGGAGACACTGTCACAGTTTCTTTTAACCCTAACTTAAAGTGTGTGTGTGCTCAGTCACTCTTGTGTCTGGCTGTTTGTGACTGCATGGATTGTAGCCTGCCAGGCTCTTCTGTTCATGGAATTTCCCAGGCAAAAATGTTGGATCAGGTTGCCATTTGCTGCTTCAAGGGATCTTCCTGACCCAGGGATTGAACCCGTGCTTCTTGAATCTCTTGCTTTGGCAGGTGGATTCTTTACCACTGCACCAACTAGGAAGCCCCTAACTCTAAGACATGATACAAATTTTGCTCCATTGTGCCAAGGAGATATGAACAAAGATTTTTAGCAAATAGCTAAAAAATTCTAGCGCTATTATTTATGTTTGTGCTATATTTAAATTAAATGCAAACAAAAGATCTTGGTTTGTGAGTTCTAGGTAACAGAATCATAAATAAGGATTGATGATTTATTTTTTTAATCGTTAATCAGTTCACATTACTTATCAAATTAATCTTTTTAAAAAAATCCTTGTTTAAATGTTTACAAAGAAGTTGCTTTTTTTAAAATTTCTGCCTTAGAAACTTAAGTCAGTTATTATAATTAAGAAAGTTCTTTGTTACCATCAAGATGAACCTAAAAAGACAGGATGAGTAAGTGTAATGTCATGTTCTGGATGTGATCCTGGGACAGTCTCAAGGACATTAGTTACAAATAATGGAAATCTAAATGAAGTATAGATTTAGTTAATAATAATATATCAATACTTATTCATTAATTGTGACAAGTTACTGTACAAATATAACATGTTCACAGTAAGAGAAACTTGATGTGTCTGGATATGGGACACAGTATTATATTTGAACTTTACTCTAAATTTAAAACAACTATAAAATTTAAAAGGTGATAAAAAAAAAAAAACAGAAAATCTGGATTTCAAAAGGAATACTATCAAAAATTAACAAATACTCTAGATATTTTGGAATATATTCTGAAAATACATTCAATATTTTTGGAACTATTGCATAAGAGAAAGCTGTTTGATTATTAATTTATTTATTTTTGACTGCTCCGTGGGGCCTATAGGATCTTAGTTCCTTGACCAAGGATTGAACCCAGCCCCTCGGCTGTGAAAGCACAGAGTCCTAACCACTGGACCACTGGGGAATTATCTGATAGTTTTTAATTCATCAAATCATCAACCTAAGAAATATCTCCTTGCTTATTTTTCCTGAAATGTTCCCAAAACTAATTTTTTAATTTGTATTTATACATTTACAAATTAAAAAAATTAGTTTTGGGAACACATTTCTTGACAGATGTCATTTAAATGCATGAGAAGTCCATTCATCTCAGAATAGTTCTCACATTCGTAGTTTTCTGAAACTAGTTTTCTATTTTTTCTTTGTTAAATAAAATATTTGTTATTTATAGAATGTAAATTAATAATTGAAATATACTGGGTAGTATGAATTATTATATGACTGTTAGAAACACTCTAGAAACAGAAAAAAATATGACAAAAATAAAATTAAAAATAAAATTAATTATCTTGTACAAAATCCTCTTATTCAGCAACCAAAAATTTACTTTAATTGAGTTCCTTAAGGAGAAGTCTGTATAGAATTAAAAGTGGTATCTAAAGGTCAAATTCTCTATTTCATGTCAGTTTTTCTTAACCTCTTACTGTGACACGTTCCTATGTTGTTGAGTTGTTTTCAGAAACGAAAAGAAGAAAAGCAACTTTGATAATTAGTTGTTTCCATTATAAAATAATTGAAGTCTTCTTGCATCATTATCAGATACCATTGTTTATGATTTATTTGTTTCTGCCCTTAATAGTAGCTTGTGTGTGTTTGTGAGCTTAGTAGCCCAGTTGTGTCTGACTCTGTGGCCAGTGGACTGTAACCTGTCAGGTTCCTCTGTCCATGGGGATTATCCAGTCAAAAATATTGGAATGAATTTCCACATTGTCATTCAGGGGATCTTCCTCACTCAAGGTTCAAACCCAGGTCTCCCGAATTGCAAGCAGATTCTTTACTGTCTGAGCTACCAGGAAAGCCATATAGTAGCATTCTTATCAATTAGGGAAGGGTACACTTTCACATCTCTTAAAACATATTTCTCTCCCAAATACAGTGATTCATTTTTGCAAAGACAACTTTTTCTCTTCTATAAAGTGTAGGGTGTTAAACATTTCTTTGTACATGCTAATATAAAATATAATTTATCATTATTAATTTTTCTTTAGTTCCTCAGTAAGTAATGTTCTGTGAACTTTTAATATCAATACAATTTTGTAGAACAAATATATTTCCATTTGGTTAGTTTTCTTTTATTCTTCTAGACTTTAAATAAAGCTTTGTAATATTTACTACTGTATATTTGATACCTAGAACTCTCTGAGTTATGTGATAAATGTCTAAAAAATATGTTGAATTTATGCAGCATATAGAAAAACAGGTCTCATTCTTTTTCTTTAGAGTTGCTTCTAGGTTCTAACGTACTGTATAATTTGGGGCCTTTTAGGGGGAAGAGGGTTAATGATATTCTGGGGACGGGAAAGGCTACCCACTCCAGTATTCTTGCCTGGAAAATCCCCATTGACAGAAGAGCTCAGCAGGCTATGGTCCATGGGGTGGCCAAGAGTCAGATACAACTGAGAGATTTTCACTTTCACTAGTGAGATAGGGGAAAGAAACTTCATATGTGAAGCATGTTTCAGTACCATTAAAATTGGTGTTTGGATGATATACCTAGCCAACTTTGCTTTGAAGAAAGGGTGAATTGAATTTAAATATTCTGGTTAATAAAAAGTAATTTATATCTTTTCAAAAGAAATGGGAAGACCTTGCATTGTTAGAGATATGAATCTTTGATTAAAAGTTTGTATTAAAGTTCTGTGTTGCCCGTAATGTGAATTTCCTTCCCTAATTCCCTGGAAATCTTTATTAGAGGACACATTTCATTATGAAATGCATTATGGACAACAATTGTCCATGGATTGCTTACTGAATTGCTTGTAGATTCCTTACTGTCTGAGCCACTAAGAAAGCTATGTACCCCTCATAGTTAACAAAACAGTCCAAAATGCACTACTTGGATGCAGTCTCAAAAGTGACAGAATGATCTTGTTTTTTTCCCAAGGCAAACAATTCAGTATCACAGTAATTCAAGTCTATGCCCCAAGTAGTAATACTGAAGAAGCTGAAATTAAATGGTTCTATGAAGACTTATAAGATATTCTAGAACTAACACCAAAAAAAAAAAAAATTCATTTTCATTATAGGGGACTGGAATGCAAATGTAGAAAGTTAAGAGATACCTGGCGTAACAGGCAAGTTTGACCTTGAAGAATAAAATGAAGCAGGGCAAAGGCCAACAGAATTTTATCAAGAGAATACACTGGTCGTATAGCAAACACACTCTTCCAACAATACAGGAGAAGACCTTACACATGGGCATCATCAGATGGTCAACACCAAAATCGGACTGATTATATTCTTTGCAGCTGAACATGGAGAAGCTCTGTACAGTCTCAAAACAAAACAAAACAAAACCCACAGCTGACCATCGCTCTGGTCATGAATTCTTTATTGCCAAATTCAGACTTAAATTGAAGAAAGTAGGGAAAAGCACTAGGCCACTCATGTATGACCTAAATCAAATTTCTTATGACTATACAGTGGAAGTGAGAAATAGATTCAAGGGATTAAATCTGAGAGACAAAGTGCCTGAAGAACTATGGATGGAAGCAGTGATGTGATCAAATCTATCCTCAAGGGAAAGAAATGCAAAAAGGCAAAATGGTTGTCTGAGGAGTCCTTATAAATAGCTTTGAAAAGAAGAGAAGCAAAAGGCAAAGGAGACAAGGAAAGATATACCCATTTGAATGCAGAGTTTCAAAGAATAGCAAGGAAAGATAAGAAAGCCTTCCTCAGTGCTTAGTGCAGTGGAATAGAGGAAAACAACAGAATGAGAAAGACTAGAGATCTCTTCAAGAAAATTAGTGATACTAAGGGAATATTTCATGCAAAGATGGGCACGAAAAAGGACAGAAATGGTATGGACCTAACAGAAGCAGAAGAAATTAAGAGGTGGAAAAAAAAAAAAATTCTCCACGACCCAGGTAGTCACAATGGTATGATCACTCACCTAGATCCAGACATCCTGGAATGCAAAGTCAAGTGAGCGTTAGGAAGCATCACTGTGAACAAAGCTAGTGGAGGTGATGGGATTCCATTTGAGCTATTTCAAATCCTAAAAGATGATGCTGTGAAAGTATTGCACTCAATATTCCAGCAAATTCGAAAAACCCAGCAGTGAACACAGGACTGGAAAGGGTCAGTTTTAATTCTAATCCCAAAGAAGGGCAATGTCAAAAAATCTTTCAACTACTACACAATTGCACTCATCTCACATGCTAGCAAAGTAATGCTCAAATTCTCCAAGTGAGGCTTCAACAGTATGTGAACCATGAACTTCCAGATGTTAAAGCTGGATTTAGAAAATTCAGAGGAACTAGAGATTGAATTGCCTACATATGTTGCATCATTTAAAAGCCAGTGAATTTGAGAAAAACATCTACTTCTGCTTTATTGATTACACCAAAGCCTTTGTCTGTGTAAATCACAACAAACTGTGGAAAATTCCTAAAGATATGGAAATACCAGACCACCTTATCTGTCTCTTGAGAAATCTGTGTGCAGGTCAAGAAGCAACTGTTAGAACTGGACATGGAACAACTGACTGGTTCCAAATTGGGAAAGGAGTATGTGAAGTCTGTATACTGTCACTCTGCTTATTTAACTTATATGTAGAGTACAACATGTGAAATGGAGGGCTTGATGAAGCACACACTGGAATCAAGATTGTCTGGAGAAATATCAGTAACCTCAGATATGCAGACGACACCACCCTTATGGCAGACAGTGAAGAGGAACTAAAGAACCTTTTGATGAAAGTGAAGGATGAGAGTGGAAAAGCTGGCTTAAAAGTCAACATTCAAAAACTAAGATCATGGCATCTGGTCCCATCACTTCATGCCAAATAGATTGGGAAACCATGGAAACAGTGACAAAGTTTATTTTCTTGGGCTCCAAAATCACTGCAGATTGTGACTGCAGCCATGAAATTAAAAGATGTTTGCTTCTTGGAAGAAAAGCTATGACCAACCTAGACAACATATTAAAAAGCAGAGACATTATTTGCCATCAGAGGTCCATCTTGTCAAAGCTATGATTTTTCCTGAAGTCATGTGTGAATGTGAAATTAGGTTTATAAAGAAAGCTGAGCACTGAAGAATTGATGCTTTTGAACTACGGTGTTGGAGAAGACTCTTGAGAGTCCCTTGGACTGCTCGGAGATCCAACCTGTTCATCCTAAAGAAAATCCGTCCTAAATATTCTTTGGAAGGACTGATGCTAAAGTTGAAACTCCAGCACTTTTGCCACCTGACGCAAAGAAGTGACTCTTTACATGCTGGGAATGATTGAAGGAAGGAGAAGGGAAGGACACAGGATGAGATGGCTTGATGACATCACCGACTCAATGGCCATGAGTTTGAGTAGGCTCCAGGAGTTGAACAGGGAGGACTGGCATGCTGTTGGCCATGGGGCTGCAAAGAGTTGGACACAACTCAGCGGTTGAACTGATCTGAGCTACTCTTTCCCTATATGGACTTCCCTGGTGGCATATAGTATTTTCTATGCAGAGAAATACTTGAAAGTTGTGGATTAATTGGTTGGGTTTGGGTCTAGGTTTACTTGCCAGATTAGTTCAGGAAGGTTATTTACTCTCTGTTGGTGTCAATTTCTTCATTTGTAGAGTGAAGCTAATAATGTACAATCTTGCAATTGGTTTAATACATAAAAGCACTTGAACCTGTATTTTGGATGTTTAATTTTGAAACCACTTTATATATATATATGTATATGATATATATATATGTGTATATATATGTATATGTATATATATGTATATATATGTATATGTATATATATGTATATGTATATATATGTATATGTATATATATGTGTATATATATATGTATATATATACATATATATGTATATGTATATATATGCATATATATATGTATGTGTATATATATATATATTCAGCCTTTTTTTTTTTTTTTACAATTGCTTTATATTGTTTTTAATATGATAATCCAGAAAAGTGGTTCTGGATATTTTGCTTTTTCAGTGAGAATATTAGTGATGAATTTGAATGGGGATGCATTTAAATATACATGATCATGGAATTATTTATTTACTTGAGAGTAAATTCATAAGAAAAAAGATATCACACCTCATATGTAGTAATATTTTGAGCAAAGTTTAGATGTTTTCAAGTAAGAATAATTTTAGTTGATTTTTCCTCCAAATTTAAGTTTCTTGTTTATTTTGGAAGAATTCTATTATTGTTTCATGTGAAAGTGTTAGATGCTCAGTCTGTCCAACTCTTTGTTATCCCATGCACAGTAGCCTGCTGAGCTCATCTGTCCATGACTTCTAATTTTCTTTTTAGATATGAAGATGAAGAGCTTTATTGATAATTTGAAAGAAAATCTTTAAAATCACTAAACTTAAATATAAATTTGATTACTATGTCAAGGGAAATTTACTTTTTCCAGATAATTCATTATTTTCTGATTTTGGATGATGGATTGTTAACAATTCCCACTACTTGTAAGTATGCTAGTTTTTAAAAATTAGTTTTCAGTGAAATGAACCTGAACAGTCAAATATTTTTTGACTGTAATTTCATATATTATCATATGCAGTTTTATTTTGAATATACTATGTCCTTCTTTACATGGTGAAGTTAACAGTTTTCTTAGGTCATTCAAATATTGTCACTGAAATTCTTATTATTTTTGCATAAGATATTTGAAGTCAATAATACTGCATAGTTTTTAAGGCAAATGTATGTTTCCTTTCTCTACTATTAATAAATTTACCCTAGAATCTTTAGAATAAAATAAAAGGACATCTAGGTATTCAGTAGGAGTGGATAAGATTTTGAGATAGTATGCCTTTGTATAGAAATCATTCTTAAAATATTTTTTGTTAAGAAAATAAAGAGCCATTCCCATAATAACATCTAAACTCATTCTCCTTTAATTCTATGATGACATTTTGCTATAAAAATTCTAATGCTCTTGCTTATAATCCCTAAGCACATATTAACAGATCATACAAAATCATTATGCCTAACAAAAAAAATTAGCAAATAATGCTCATTATATATATTCAGAATATTTGTAGGACCATCATATCATTATTTGAAAATGTCTTTTTTATTTTTTATTTAATTTTTTAAATTTAAATTTATTTATTTATTTTAATTGGAGGCTAATTACTTTGGGCTTCCCTGGTGGCTCAGAGGTTAAAGCTCTGCCTCCAATGTGGGAGACCCAGGTTCGATCCCTTTGTTGGGAAGATCCTCTGGAGAAGGAAATGGCAATCCATTCCAGTATTTTTGCCTGGAAAATTCCACGGACGGAGAAGTGTAGTAGGTTACAGTCCACAGGGTTGCAAAGAGCTGGACGTGACTGAGCGACTTCACCTTCCTTCCTTCCTAATTACTTTAAAATATTGTATTGGTTTTGCCATACATCTGTTAAGAGAAGAACAGCTCTGTTTTTTTCTCTGCACAGTTTAATATATATTCAAAAGGTGCCCCTTCAAATGGTTCATATACCACAAATAGCCTTAAATGTCTAATACTAAGTCAGTCAGTCAGCTCAGTTGCTCAGTCATGTCCAACTCTTTGCAACCCCATGCGCTACAACATGCCAGGCTTCCATGTCCATCACCAACTTCCACAGCTTTCTTAAACTCATGTCCATTGACTTCGTGATGCCACCCAACTGTCTTATCCTCTATCCTCTCCTTCTTCTCCTGCTTTGAATCTTTCTCAGCATCAGGGTCTTTTACAGTGAGTCAGTTCTTTGCATCAGGTGGCCAAATTATTGGAGCTTCAGCTTCACCATCAGTCCTTCCAATGAATGTTCAGAATTGATTTTCTTTCCTTTAGTTTAATCTAAAACTAAATCTTAACTTTTAAACACAGTGGGGACAACCTTTCTAGACATGTAAGAGGATATTTTTATTAATAGATTTCTATAACAAAATTTCCTAACTAGTGTTTTAAGCTGCCTGTCTTAATTTTCATTCTCAAAATTTTTGTTTCTTCTGAACTTGCTTCTTTCACATTTGCTATTACACACTAGCCTCCTATTTGGCAGTTTTGAAATTTTTCTTTCTTTTATTTTTTCTTTTCCAAAGAAACTTTTATTTTTGTGTATTTTAAATTAATTTAGTTATTATACAGTAATACACCAGAGTGATTAATTCTCTTCATAAACTGAATAAATTTAAGGGATTTGATATGTAACCTTGATATCAAGGTTAAAAACAACATGTCAAACTCAAGCTGTTCATAGTTCATTTTATTTTCTCCATTGTGTATATACAGAGATTCAGTGAAAAATCTGAACTCAGTAAACAATAAGTAAAAAGTTCAGTTGAGGAGTTTTTTAGGCCAAAGAATTATGTGTTAGAAAACTGTATTAATCAGTTTTAGATCAATAACATTTCTTAGGTCATAAGATTAGCTTTAGTTGAGGCTTCACATTCTGACAAAAAGGACTTTATTTCTAGAAAGAGTTAAATGACTTGATCATAATGGGTAATCGACCTTATTCTTGATAGTAAACTCAGGATTAATCTGTTTTTTAGTTAGATCAGTATATGTGAATTTTCTCCCTTTTCCTCTTCAACAGTAACTTGCCTCCTTTCATATGCCATGACAAACATGCAGTAATCTTTTCCAAAAATAAATAATAACTACAGATACATGTCATAATAACAAAACTTATAATTATTGCAGAGGAGACAGTCAAATTAATGTGCCTTACTTTGATCAAATAATGTGCCTTATTTTCTGAGAACGCTGATGGCTTATACAATAGGACAAGTTATAGCAACAAGCAAATGACTTCAAGACATCCTAATTTAATTTGCATCAGTTCAGTTCCGTTCAGTCGCTGTCATGTCCGACTTTTTGAGACCCTATGAATCGCAGCACGCCAAGTCTCCCTGTCCATCACCATCTCCCAGAGTTCACTCAGACTCATGTTCATTGAGTCCGTGATGCAATCCAGCCATCTCCTCCTCTGTCGTCCCCTTCTCCTCCTGCCCCCAATCCCTTCCACCATCAGAGTCTTTGCCAGTGAGTCAACTCTTTGCATGAGGTGGCCAAAGTACTGGAGTTTCAGCTTTAGCATCATTCCTTCCAAAGAAATCCGAGGGCTGATATCCTTCAGAATGGACTGGTTGGATCTCCATGCAGTCCAAGGGACTCTCAGGAGTCTTCTCCAGCACCACAGTTCAAAAGCATCAATTCTTCAGCACTCAGCCTTCTTCACAGTCCAACTCTCACATCCATACATGACTACTGGGTAAACCATAGCCTTGACTAGACAGACCTTAGTTGGCAAAGTAATGTCTCTGCTTTTGAATATATCATCTAGGTTGGTCATAACTTTTCTTCCAAGGAGTAAGCATCTTTTAATTTCATGGCTGCAGTCACCATCTGCAGTGATTTTGGAGCCCAAGAAAATAAAGTCTGACACTGTTTCCACTGTTTCCCCATCTATTTCCCATGAAGTGATGGGACCGGATGCCATGATCTTCATTTTCTGAATGTTGAGCTTTAAGCAACTTTTTCACTTTCCTCTTTCACTTTCATCAAGAGGCTTGCATAGACTTGCATAGACTATATTTAAAAACAAACCCATATGTTCCATTTTGGAGCAAAAGAGTCATTTTATGAAAATAGTTTTAAAACAGTCTATATTTCTCTCTCAGGTAGAGATAAGATTATTAGACATTTGTATGTTTTTCCCCCAAAGGGGATTAAGGGGATAATCATTAATTCAGTGAGCAACATATTTGCAATAAGTATATGGTATATGGGGCTTCCCAGATGGCTCTGTGGTAAAGAACTCCCTACTTAGCAGGAGATGCAGGTTCAGTCCCTGAATCAGGAAGACCCCCTGAAGAAGGAAATGGCTGCACACTGTGTTATTGCCTGGGAAAACCCATGGACAGAGAAGCCTGGTGAATGTTTGCAAAGAGACACTACTGAGAGACTGAATAGCCGTAAGTGTACCTAGTAGAAGAATAAGAAAATTTTATTAAAAAAAAAAAAAAAACAGATTTCCAGTAACAAATGAAAATAAATTTGAAAAAGCTTTGAAACTTATAATGAAATAAAAATCTATAATCATATATTATTTAATGATGAGAATAAGAATTCAGAAAAAAAATTAAAAACTTGTTCTGTTGCTAAGTTCTACCCGACTCTTTGTGAGCCCATGGACTGCAGTATAGCAGGCTTGCCTGTCCTTCACTGTCTCCCAGAATTTGCTCAAATTCTTGTCCACTGAGTCATAATGCTATCCAGCAATCTCATCTGCTTTTGCCCCCTTCTCCTCCTGCCCTCCATTTATCCCAGCATCAGGGTCTTTTCCAGTGAATGGACTCTTCCCATCAGATGCCCAAAGTATCGGAGCTTCATGTTCATTATCAGTCCTTCCAGTGAATATTCAGGATTTATTTCCTTAAGGATTAACTGGCCTTGATATCCTTGCTGTCCAAAAGATTCTCAAGAGTCTTCTCCAGCATCACAAGTTGAAAGCATCAATATTTGGACCTTCTTTATGGTTCAACTCACGTCCCCACATTGACTGCTGGAAAAGCAATAGCATTGACTATACAGACTTTTGTTGGAAAAGTGATGTCTCTGCTTTTTATTATGCTGTCTAGGTTTGTCATAGCTTTTCTTCTAGGGAGCAAGTGTCTTTTAATATCATGGTTGTAGTCACAGTCTGCAGTAAGTTTTGGAGCCCAAGGAAAGAAAATCTGTCACTGTTTCCACTTTTTCCCCATCTATTTGCCATGAAGTGATGGAACTGGATGCAATGATCTTAGTTTTTAGAATGCTGAGTTTTTAGGAAGCTTTTTCACTCTTCTCATTCACCCTCATCAAGAGGATCTTTAGTTTCTCTTTGCTTTCTTCATTAGGGTAGTATTGTCTGCTTATATGAGATTTTTGATGTTTCTCAAAAATATATAGTTGTAAAGAAATTAACCTGTATGAACATTTAATATTCTATATTTTATACTGGGCCAATGCTGGGAAAGTCATTTTAGGTAGGAGTTTTAAGGATCTATGTATAAAATCTGAAACTTTAAGATATATTGAGTGCCCTGAGGAATTCATTGTTACTGGATTTTAGTATTATCAGAAGTAATGCTATCTGCTGATTACTGCTCCCTTTCTTATGCAATATATTTTGATCTTGGAAATTTTGGTTTTGAAAATCTCTCTTTTTCCTTTACTCTCTTTCTCTTTTTATCTCTCCCCATATATCTTATACCATAGATTTAAATATTACCTCTATATTAAATTCATATCTATAGCCTCATTTCACCAATAAATTGATAACTTATAACCACTTAACTAATCACTTGTTGTACCTAGACATCTGAAAGTACTCTCAAGCAGAATAGATCTACAGTGTACCTTTGACCTTTCCCCAGATTTCCATGACCCAATTAACAGACCTCTATCTACACAGTTGCTCTTTGTTCTTGTTCAGTTGGCCAGTTGTGTCCAACATTTTGTAACCCCAAGTACGGCAACACGCCAGACCTCCCTGTTCCTCATCATCTCCCGGAGTTTGCCCAAGTTCACATTCATTATGTCAATGATGCTATCCAGCTGTCTCATCCTCTGATGCCCACTTCTTCTATCTTCAATCTTTCCCAGCATCAGGGACTTTTCCAATGAGTTGTCTTTTCACATCAGATGACAAAAATACTGCAGCTTCAACATTAGCATCCTTCCTTACAGTGAATATTCAGGGTTGATCTCCTTACGATTGACTGATTTGATCTGCATGTTGGCCAAGGAACTTTCAGGAGTCTTCTCCAGCACCACAGTTTGAAGGCATCAGTTCTTTGGCATTCTGCCTTCCTTATGATCCAACTCTCATAAGTGTACATAACCATTTGGAAGACCATATCCTTGAATATATGGACCTTTGTCAGCAGAGTAATGTCTCTGATTTTCTATACACTATCCAGTTTTGTCATTGCTTTCCTGCCAAGAAGCAGTCATCTTCTGATTTATAACTACAGTCACAATCCATAGTAATTTTGGAATCCAAGAAGAGGAAATCTGTCATTCTTGCAACCTCTTCCCATTCGATTGTCCATGCAGTAATGAGGACACTCAATGACTATTATAGCTACTACTGTGAGCAGGAATCCCTGAGAATAAATGGAATAGCCAACTTGGTCAACAAAAGGGTCCAAAATGTTTGGCAAACCATTCAATATCATGGTAATCCAAGACTTTGCTCAAATCAGTAATGTTTAAGAGTTGAAAGGTTCTATGAAGACCTACAAGTTCTTCTAGAATTAGCACCCAATAAAGATGTCCTTTTCATTATAGGGGACTGGAGTGAAAAGTAGGAAGTCAAGAAACACCTGGAATAACAGGCAAATTTTGCCTCGGAGTACAGAAAGAAGCAGGACAAAGACTAATAGAGTTTTGCCAAGAGATGTCACTGGTTATAGCAAATACCTTCTTCCAAGAACACAAGTGAAGACTCTACACATGGACATCACCAGGTGGTCAACAGTGAAATCAGATTGATTATATTCTTTGCAGCCAAAGATGGAGAAGCTCTATACAGTCAGCAAAAACAAGACCAGGAGGTGACTGTGGCTCAAATAATGAATTTCTTATTGCCAAATACAGACTTGAAGAAAGAGAGAAAACCACTAGACCATTCAATATGACTGAAATCAAATCACTTCCAATTATACAGTGGAAGTGACAAACAGCTTCAAGGGACTAGATCTGATAGACTGAGTGCCTGATGAACTATGGATGGAAGTTAATGACATTGTACAGGAGGCAGGAATCAAGACCATTCCCATGGAAAAGAAATGCAAACAAGCAAAATGTCTGTCTGGGAAGGCCTTACAAATAGCTGTGAAAAGAAGAAAAGTGAAAAGCAAAGGAGAAAAGGAAAGATATAAGCATCTGAATGCAGAGTTCCAAAGAATAGCAAGGAGAGATAAGAAAGCCTTCATCAAAAATCAATGCAAAAAAAAAAAAAAAAGAAAACAATTCAATGAGAAAGACCAGAGATCTCTTCAAGAAAATTAGAGATACCAAGGGAATATTTTATGCAAAGATGGACTCGATAAAGGACAGAAATGGCATGGACCTAACAGAAGCAGAAGATATTAAGAAGAGGTGGCAAGAATAAACAGAGAACTGTACTAAAAAAAAAAAAAAAAAATCTTCATGACAAAGATGATCATGATGGTGTGATCACTCACCGAGAGCCAGATACCTGGAATGTGAAGTCAAGTGGGCCATAGGCAACATCACTATAGACATAGCTAGTGGAGGTAATGGAATTCCAGTTGAGTTATTTCGAATCCTGAAAGATGATGATGTGAAGGTGCTGCATTCAATGTGCCAGCAAATTTGGAAAACTCAGCAGTGGCCACAGGACTGGGAAAGGTCAGTTTTCATTCCAATCTCAAAGAAGGCAATGCCAAAGAATGACCAAACTACCACAAAATTGCACTCTTCTTACACGTTAGTAAAGTAATGCTCAAAATTCCCCAAGCCAGGCTTCAGCAATATGTGAACTGAAAACTCCAGATGTTCAAGCTGGTTTCAGAAAAGGCAGAGGAACCAGAGATCAAATTGCCAACATCTGCTGGATCATGGAAAAAGCAAGACAGTTCCAGAAACATCTATCTGCTTCACTGACTATGCTAAAGCCTTTGACTGTGTGGATCACAATAAACTATGGAAAATTCTGAAAAAGATGGGAATACCAGACCAATTGACTGTCCTCTTGAGAAACCTATATGCAAGTCAGGAAGCAACAGTTAGAAGTGGACATGGAACAACAGACTGGTTCCAAATAGGAAAAGGAATACATCAAGGCTGTATATTGTCACTCCATTTATTTAACTTCTATGCAGAATACATCATGAGAAACACTGGGCTGGAAGAAACACAAGCCTGAATCAAGATTGCCAGGAGAAATCTCAATAACCTCAGATATGCAGATGACACCACCCTTATGGCAGAAAGTGAAGAGGAACTAAAAATCCTCTTGATGAAAGTGAAAGAGAAGAGTGAAAAAGTTGGCTTAAAGCTCATCATTTAGAAAACAAAGATCATGGCTTCTGGTCTCATCACTTCATGAGAACAGTGGAAACAGTGTCAGATTTTATTTTGGGGGTTCCAAAATCACTGTAGATGGTGATTGCAGCCATGAAATTAAAAGACACTTGTTCCTTGGAAGGAAAGTTATGGCCAACCTAGATAGCATATTAAAAAGCAGAGACATTACTTTGCCAACAATGGTCAATCTATTCAAGGCTATGGTTTATCCAATAGTCATGTATGGATGTGAGAGTTGGGCTGTAAAGAAAGCTGAGAGCCCAAGAGTTGATGCTTTTAACTGTGATGTTGGAGAAGACTCCTGAATGTCCCTTGGACTGAAAGGAGATCCAACCAGTCCATTGTGAAAGAGATTAGTCCTGGGTGTTCTTTGGAAGGAATGATGCTAAAGTTGAAACTCCAGTACTTTGGCCACCTCATGTGAAGTGTTGACTCATTGGAAGTCTCTGATGCTGGGAAGGACTGGGGGCAGGAGGAGAAGGGAATGACAGAAGATGATATGGCTGGATGGCATCACCAACTCAATGGTCGTGAGTTTGAGTGAACTCCGGGAGTTGGTGATGGACAGGGAGGCCTGGCGAGCTGTGATTCATGGGTTCTCACAGTGTTGGACATGACTGAGCAATTGAACTGAACTTACTTGTGAAGCAAAATTACAAAAACTCTACTTTGAGCTTAAGTTATTTCTTCAGTTATCTTAAAATAAACTTTCAAGCTTAAAAAAATATAATAATAGAAGGATAGCCTGACAAAGCCTAATATGATTTTAAATAGTCTTATTATTATTTTTAATTGTAATTTTTCTTGCATTCAATTTTAGGAATTCAGAGTTTAGATGGTACTGTGTCGTGATCATACAGAGACAACCAAATTGACATAAGCAACTATTTTCTGTATATCCTTAGAGGTAATTTGATCCTTATGTATGACATATGGTATAGCAAAGACTAACAAATTTCAGAGGAGAAAAATAATGAATCAGCAATAAGATTTATATGTTGATCTGGGCTCAAATATTATATGAACATGCTTTTGTTTCTGTTTAGAGATATTCACTTTGGTCAGCTCAGAGTATTATGGGCAACACTGATGAACTTAACTCAAAGCTAAGTTGCAAGATTTATTTCCAAAATCTTGCCAAAAGGGGAAAAAAAAAATATATATATATATATATATTTATATATATATTCCACATGGCACACCTGAGACGGCACTTCTGCTGAAAACGGAGTGGCTGAGATGGGGGAGGTGATAAGGCACACTGTCCCACCTGGGTAGAGTGAGCTCACCATGCACCTGGTTGCCTGAGCTGCTCAGACCTGGGAAAGGCACAAAAACGCAGGCCCAGCTGACTCAGCGTTTTTGTGAAGTACCCAAGAACCTGAAAATGAGTGGCTTAGACCTAGGAACTACACACAACCCATGGCCCGTTTTAGACAGCTCTCCTGCAGAGCAACCTGGAACCTGAGCAGTGTAGACCAGGAAAGCACACATGTCATGAGTGGGGGCAAACCTAGTGTGACTGAGACACTGCAGGCACTTCCCATACACACTAGTGACTTTGTTTGCCATGTTTTTCCCTCCCTAGAGCACGACTGAACAAGTGAGCCTAAATAAGTGAACACCTTTGCCCCCTTGTGTCAAGGGGGAAATTAGACACTGAAGAGACTTGTAAACAGAAGAAGCCAAAATAAACAGAGAAAACTGCTTTGGAAATGACAGGTGCAACCGATTAAAACCCTGTAGTTAGCACCGACTACATTGGAAGGGGCCTATAGACCTTGAGGAGAAAAGGAAATGGCAACCCATTCCAGTATTCTTGCCTAGGGAATTCCGTGGACAGAGGAGCATGGTGGGCTGCTGTCCATGGGGTCTCACAGAATCAGACATGACTGAAGCAACTTACCATGCATGCGTGCATTGGAGAAGGAAATGGCAACCCACTCCAGTATTCTTGCCTGGAGAATCCCAGGGATGGAGGAGCCTGGAGAGCTGCCATCTATGGGGTCACACAGAGTCAGACATGACTGAAGTGATTTAGCAGCAGCAGCAGCACCATAGACCTTGAGAAGTATAGGCTGGAACAAGTAACTATCTGAAAATGGACTGACTCCACACTGCCATCAAAAGCTCCAGAGAAATATTTAGATGTATTCTTAATGTTGCCATTTTTAAAATTTTTATTTTTTTATTTTTAAGTCCTTTATTACTTCTTTAATTTCCATTTTATAATATTATTACCTTGTTAAGAAAGACCCTATTTTTTCAGTCAAATTTCATATATATTTTTGTGATTATTTTTCTAATATTGTATTTTGATAGTCTAACCTCTACTCTAGATTTTTAGTTTTTGCTTTTTGGTATTTGTTATCAATTTTGTACCTTTATACAGAGTGAAGTAAGCCAGAAAGAAAAACACCAATGCAGTATACTAACACATATATATGAAATTTAGAAAGATGGTAATGATAACCCTGTATGCAAGACAGCAAAAGAGACACAGGTGTAAAGAACAGTCTTTTAGACTCTGTAGGAGAGGGAGAGGGTGGGATGATTTGGGAGAATGGCATTGAAACATATGTAAGATCATATAAGAAACGAATAACCACTCTAGGTCCGATGCAGGATACAGGATGCTTGGGGCTGCTGCACTGGGATGTCCCAGATAAATGGTATGGGGAGGAGGGTGGGAGGGGGGTTCAGGATCGGGAACATGTGTACACCCATGGTGGATTCATGTTGATGTATGACAAAACCAATACAGTATTGTAAAGTAAAATTTAAAAATAAATAAATAAATAATAAAATTAAAAAAAATAAAGAATCCAATCTTCAGTACCCATTTTTACTTATTATTGTGATTATTGCCTTTTGCCCTCTCCACCTTTTGACTCTCCTTTTTCTCCTCCCAGATCACCTCTGTCTCTACCCCCCTTCTCTTTTCTACCCAACTCTGTGAATCTCTTTGGGTATTTTGGGCTATGGAGAACACTTAAGGAACTGATTACTGGCTAGATCTGTCTCTCTCCTTTTGATTTCCACTCTTCTCCTCCTGGTCACCTCTATCTCTTTCCTCCCTCTTCTCTTCTCTATGTAACTCTGTGAATCTCTCTGGGTGTTTCAGGCTGTGGAGAGCACATAGGGATTTGATTACTGGCTAGATTGCTGTCACCCTTTTTGATTCCCCTCTTCTCCTCCTGGTCACCTGTATCTCCCTTCACCCTCTTTTCTTCTCCATGTAACTCAGCAAGTATCTCATTCAAATATGAAGGAGAAATCAAAAGCTTTACAGACACCCAAAAGCAGAGATAATTCAGCACCACCAAACCAGCTCTTCAATAAATTGCTGAAGAAGGTAAACTTCCAAACTCATTCTATGAAGCCACCATCACCCTAATACCAAAACCAGACAAAGATGCCAAAAAGGAAAACTACAGGTCAATATCACTGATGAACATAGAAGCAAAAACCCTTAACAAAATTCTAGTGAACAGAATCCAACAACATATTAAAAAGACCATACATCATGACCAAGTGGGCTTTATCCTAAGGATGCAAGGATTCTTCAGTATCCACAAATCAATCAATGTGATACACCACATTAACAAGCTGAAAGATAACAAAGATATGATTATCTCAACAGATGTAGATAAAGCCTTTGAAAAATTGAACATCCATTAAGATTAAAAAAAAAAAAAAATCCAGAAAGCACACATAGAAGAAACATACCTCAACATCATAACAGCCATATATGACAAACCCAAAACGTTATCCTCAGTGGTGAAAAATTGAACACATTTCCCCTAAAGTCAAGAACAAGACAAGGGTGCCCATTCTCACCACTACTATTAAACATAGTTTTGGAAGTTTTAGCCACACTAACCAGAGAATAAAAATAAATAAAAGGAATCCAAATTGGGAAAAAAAGAAATGAAACTCTCATTGTTTGCAGATGACATGATCCTTTAAGTAGAAAACCCTAAAAACTCCATCAGAAAATTACTAGAGCTAATCAATGAATAGAATAAAGTTGCAGGATATAAAATTAACTCACAGAAATCTCTTGAATTCCTATACACTAATAATGATAAAACAGAAAGAGAAATTAAGGAGACAATTCCATTCACCATTGCAATGAAAAGAATAAAATACTTAGGACTATACCTACCTAAAGAAACCAAAGACCTATATATATATATAAGTATAAAACACTGATGAAAGAAATCAAAGAGGACACAATTAGATGGAGAAATACACCATGATTATGGATCAGAAGAATCAATATAGTGAAAATTGTTATACTACCCAAAGCGATCTAGAGATTCATTGCAGTACCTGTGCTACCAGTAAAATTTTTCAGAGAACTAGAGCAAATAATTTCACAATTTGTATGAAAAAAACAAACAAACAAACTTAAATAGCCAAAGCAATCTTGAGAAAGAAGAATGAAAGTGGAGGAATCAACCTCCCTGACTTCAGGCAATACTATAAAGCTAGAAGCATCAAGGCAGTATGATACTGGCACAAACACAGAAATATAGATCAATGGAACAAAATAGAAAGCCCAGGGATAAATCCACACACCCATGAACACCTTATCTTTAACAAAGGAGGCAAGAATATACAATGGAGAAAAGACAGTCTCTTTAACAAGTGGTGCTGGGAAAACAGGTCAATGCCTTGTAAAAAAAAAAAAAAGAAAAAAGAAACTAGAACACTTTCTAACACCATACACAAAAATAAACTCAAAATGGATTAAAGATATAAATGTCAATCCAGAAACTATAAAACTGCTAGAGGAAACCATAGGCAAAACATTCTCTGACACACCTCCCAGAGTAATGGAAATAAAAGCAAAAATAAACAAATGGGACCTAATGAAACTTTAAAGTTTTTGCACAATGAAGGAAACTATAAGTAAGGTGAAAAGACAGCCTTCAGAATGGGTGAAAATAATAGCAAATGAAGCAACTGACAAAGAATTAATCTCAAAAATACACAAGCAGCTCCTGCAGCTCAATTTCAGAAAAATAAAAGACCTAATCCAAAAATGGGCCAAAGAGCTAAACAGACATTTCTCCAAAGAAGACATACAGATGACTAACAAACACATGAAAAGACGCTCAACATTACTCATTATCAGAGAATTTCAAATAAAAACCACATTGAGTTACCATCTCACACTGGTCAGAATGGCTGCTATCCAAAAGTCTTTAAGCAATAAATGCTACAGAGGGTGTGGAGAAAAGGGAACTCTCTTACACTGTTGGTGGGAATGCAAACTAGTACAGCCACTATGGAAAACAGTGTGGAGATTCTTTAAAAAACTGGAGATAGAACTGCCATACACACCGAGGAAACCAGAACTGAAACAGTCATATGCACCCCAAAGCTCATTGCAGCACTGTTTACCATAGCCAGGATATGGAAGCAACCTAGATGTCCACTGACAGAAGACTGGATGAAAAAGCTGTGGTACATATACACAGTGGACTATTACTCAACCATTGAAAATAATGCATTTGAATCAGTTCTAATGAGGTGGATGAAACTGGAGCCTATTATACAGAGCAAAGTAAGTCAGAAAGAAAAACACCAATACAGTATACTAACCAATATATATGGAATTTAGAAAGATGGTAATGATGACCCTATATGCGAGACATCAAAAGACACACAGATGTATAGAACAGCCTTTTGGACTCTGTGGGAGAAGGTGAGGGTGGGGTGATTTCAGAGAATAGCATTGTAACATGTATATTATCATATGTGAAATGATCACCAGCCCAGGTTCAGTGCATGAGACAGGGTGCTCAGGGCTGGTGCACAGGGATGACCCTGAGGAGTGGGATGGGGAGGGAGTTCGGAGGGAGGTTCAAGATGGAGAACACATGTACACCCATGGCTGATTCATGTCAATGTATGGCAAGAACCAGTACAATATTGTAAAGTACTTAGCCTCTAATTAAAATAAATAAATAAATAAAATAACAAATATATCAGGAGGAAAAAAAAATAGTTATTCAAATCACATATGCACACACAAAAATCTCTCCTATAAGAGATTTGTTCACTTTACTTCACAATTTGTATTACTGGCTTTGCTATACCAGGTGTTTTGCTTTAAGCACTATTTCTTGCTGCACCTCTGATACTGTCCTGTCATGTACTGATTAACCTATGTACCTTTATTTGATAGCAAACATTATCATTCCAAAACTTACAGACTTAACAGAATGAATTGCAACTTCATTTGTTCTCCCCACTCCTCACCCTTCTTTTTTTCTTTTTCCCCCTTTGGTCACCATCATCTGAGACAAAATGTGGGCTGCACTCTTCTAACAAGCATATCTTTAATCATATGCTTCTTCACTAGCCATGGGGAAGGTAAGAAAATAAGTATGTCAGAAATAGGCAAAATTTTCACAGGCCGATAAGAAAATTCTTCCAAACTTTAAACATTAAAATTAGGGGAAGAAAACAAAATAAAACTTTAAGTTTAAAATAAAATAGCTTCAAAAATAAGCATCGATTTGTTTATGTTTTGTGGTTGGATTGGCAGTGATGATGATGGTGGTGTTTGTATATTTGACTGATTTTGCTTTTTTTTTTCAATCCATGAGGCAGAGTGTGGGTTTAAATGAGGAAGTTAGAGTTATTATTAGGAAAATAGCACATTATAAATGTGTTAAGAAAGCATGTTACTGAGTATTTTAAGGTTCCATCTTACTTTTGCTAGACATGGAGCCATTTGGGATGTAATATGTATGCTATCTCTCAGGGCTGAACCTCGTATCTTATTCAAGAGGGGGTTTTATCCAAACCTAACTGTTAACTTTCAAAGACAATATTTTTCCCAAAATCCCTCCCAAAATTCTCAATGAAAATATGAATTTCATAGCATGTTGTAGAGAGTCTATCCCTTCAAAAATCATGAAAAGTATATGCAATTTTATGCTTCCACAGTTCTTAAAATGTAGATATTACTTTAATATATATTAAAGCCTAGCTTCCCACTTATTGTTTAGTTATTGCATCTCAAAAAGGACTCTATAATAAAAAAAAAAAAGAAAGAAAGAGAATATACTCTCAGACAGTGTTATTCATTCCCTTAAACCAATTTAAAATTACAGCTCCATAAACATCTGGTGAATAAAATCTGACATTTCAGAAGAGACTTAAACAAACAAAAACTTGGAATATTATGAAATAACAAACTATAAACAAAGTCTCTGTTATCATCCTTTTATTTATTTGGCCTAAAAGAAAGCATTTTCTTTTTCCTTCTATAGGCATGCAGTTGATAAAGTAGGATCTAGTATAAGAAAATAAATATCATCTTCTATTTCAGATTCAATACATGTTTTAATTTCCGAGTTAGAATTTTATAAAACACATTTAATATATGTAAATGAGAAACAAAGATAAAATCTGTCTCATTTCATTCTAAATAACTATTTTATACCTTAAATCTAGACATCAATTATTAAGCTTACAGATATGTTGTATCAAATGAGATAATACATTTGCAAATACATTGTAAACTCTAAAACATTAGAATAAATATTCAGTGTTACTGTTTTCAAAGATTAAAGCAAATGGCCTAGAGCAAGCAAGCCGTAGCTAATTAAGAAAAGACACATGCCAGCTTTAAAACAAAACAGTGTTCCAGCCTACTTATTGTATTTTATCTTCACAGAATGCTAATCATTTTATAAAATAAATATTATGGACAGATAGACTCTCTAGCTAGTACTTAAGCAAATGTTAACTTATATTGTTCAAAAGAGACTGTTAAACTTACCAAAGCAAAGCAAAATAAAGAATTGCATTTATGCTGATAACTTGTAGGCCTTACATAAAATGTGACTGATTTTATCAACCTTAAGGTAAACAACAAAACAACAGCATTTCAATGAAGCGTCAGCTCGAAGCACCCTAAAAACACACACGTGGACATTCTTAAAGTGAAGTTAATGCTGAGAAATATATTGTATTAAATATCTTGTTATTGTTGAAGACCCCAACAGCAAGGAAGGGGGCAATATTGCCTATCAGCCACCTAATTATCTGCAATGTATAAGCAGATATTCAAGGTTAGATGAGGTCTTTACGTTTCACCTCTAAGTACCACATTAGTAATTCATGAATCCACAACTAATGTTTCTATGGCATTCAGGCAGAGTGAAAAATTAAGCAATAATGACTTCAAAGGTGGAAGAACCACAAAATAACTCTGTACTTCTGAGGTCATTTTTACCATTTGAACACAAATTATATGAATGCACATCATTGGCTTCAGTATTTGCAAGGCATTGCTAATGAACAGGGAAGTTATTTAGGAAATGGAGTGCAGGAGGTAGATATAGACAGAACACTGAAGCTTAACAGAATTGATTCCTAATATAAAAAGAAACTCATTTATTGCTCTTAAATGGCCATAAGTGCAAAATCGGCAAATGAAACAAATTTTCAAAAATCCACGAAGTACACCAGAGCTGTTCAATAAACATGATCAGATTTAGGTTCTTGCTTTATGAGACTCTTTCTTGGCTCAGTGGGAATCCACAGTAGTGATATATTTAAGACTTTTTGTTCTATGCAGTAGCTGTTTTTGCAAATGCAGTCACACAAGATAAATTATATTCTCCTTGGATTGCTTAAAAGCAATTTTCCTCCAGCTGACTAAATTCTACATTGATATATAATGTCATTTTGTTAAAATATTAAAAATAGTCCAGTAAAAATTATCTCAGCCTTAATTGTACAATTTCAAAATAATACAAATGATAACAGAAAATTTTAATGTAAAGTATCCAGTGTTGGACATCATTATGCAAAATAATGAAAAAAATAAATGTAAAACTTAGTAATAGCATTTTGAAAATATTCTAGATTTTTAGTTACATGCATATCCTACCATCTGATATAGATTAATTCTTTTAATAGGATATGTGTGATCCATCTTTACTATTTGTTTCATTAGCCACATTGTACTGATTCACATAAATGCTTGGGGCTGGTGCACAGGATGATCCAGGGAGATGTTATGGGGTGGAAGGTGGGAGGGGGCTTCGGCATTGGGAGATCGTGTACACCTGTGGCTGATTCATGTCAATGTATGGCAAAACAAACACAGTATTATAATGTAGAATCAAGTATTAAAAAATAAATTAAATAAATAAATAAATAAAAAACATAAAAAATTTCAAATCAGTAAATATACAATGACTAGGGACTAGATATGTTCAATGGATTATAATTATATTTGATTCATTCAATATATAAATGATAGCTATAAAACAATAAAAGTTCCCAATAATAACATTATTCCACAGTATATCCAATATTATGTCTGTTGATTAATATAACCCAGTATAACTAAATTTCTAATGAGTTAAATGTGATTTAAATATATTTAGGTGGTATTTTAATATGATTAAAATGAAGTCTCCAAATAAGATGGTGTAAAGTCAATAATATTCTTAAAATCCATCCTGCTAAATTATCCGAAGAAATATGTGTTTCATATATTGGTATCTTTAGAAAATATTCAATAAGATATGGGTCAAATGGTGTTATATATATATATATATACAGATATATAAATATATATGCTGTTAAGTCACTTCAGTCGTGTCCCACTCTGCATGACCCCATAGATGTCAGCCCAATAGGTTCCCCCGTCCCCGAGATTCTCCAGGCAAAAACACTGGAGTGGATTGCCATTTCCTCTCCAATGCATGAAAGTGAAAAGTGAAAGGGAAGTCTCTCAATCATGTCCAACTCTTAGCGACCCCTGGACTGCAGCCCACCAGGCTCCTCCATTCATGGGATTTTCCAGGCAAGAGTGCTGGAGTGGGGTGCCGTTGCCTTCTCCATATATATATATTAAATATATATATATATATTTATTTATAATTATATATATAATTATAAATATATATATATATATATATATTACTCTGCTGAAAATATGACTAGTATGTTCTCAAGTTGAAATTGACCATGGGAAGATTTTATTTTTTTATCATTTTCAATACATTTACTTGATCAGTCTTCCTTTATGTAAACAATCCCCCCTCATCATCAAAGACAATGACACCCTTTATGGTACACCCTTCTGATGCTTGTGCTTTGACATCTTGGGCCAGGCAGACCAATCTTCCCTGCAGTAACTACTGCTCACTCTCCACATGAACATCTTCTTCATTTGGCCTCAGTTCTGACACCCCATACCAGGATCTGTGGATGTCCTTGTCATCCCACTCAGGCTCTGACACTCAAGCAGGGCAATGCCACCACTGCCCAATTGGCACAAATACCTACCTTGTTCAACCTCATCTAATGATTTTTGAACTAAATGAATCAGGAAACAAAGGGAGACAGGAAGGAACTTAGCATGAGCTTTCTCATGAGAATATATATATTACTCACAGTAATTGGGGCTTCCATGGAAACTCAGCAGTAAAGACTCTGACTGGACACAGGTTTGAACCCTGGATTGAGATTTCCTGGAGAATGAAATGACAATCCACTCTCGCATTCTTGCCTGGGAAATCCCATGGAGAGAGGAGCCAGGTGGCTACAGTCCAGGGCATCGCAGGAGAGCTGAACATAACTTGGCAACTAAAGAACATTCATAGTAGTTCAGTTTAGTTCAGTCACTCAGTCAGGTCTGACTTTTTGCAAACCCATGAGTCACAACATGCCAGGCCTTCCTATCCAACACCAACTCCCAGAGTTCACTGAGACTCTCATCCATCGAGTCAGTGATGCCATCCATCCATCTCATCCTCTGTTGTCCCCTTCTCCTCCTGCCCCCAATCTCTCCCAGCATCACAGTCTTTTCCAATGAGCCAACTCTACTCATGAGGTGGCCAAAGTACCACAGGAAAAACCATAGCCTTGAGTACACAGATCTTTGTTAGCAAAGTAATGTCTCTGCTTTTTATATGCTATCTAGGTTGGTCATAACTTTCCTTAAAAAGAGGATGCTTATCTTTTAATTTCATGGCTGCAGTCACCATCTGCAGTGATTTAGGAGACAAAAATAATAAAATCTGACAGTTTCCACTGTTTCCGCATCTATTTCCAATGAAGTGATGGGACCAGATGCTATGACCTTCGTTTTCTGAATGTTGAGCTTTAAGCCAACTTTTTCACTCTCCTCTTTCACTTTCATCAAGAGGCTTTTAGTTCCTCTTCACTTTCTGCCATAAGGGTGGTGTCAGCTGCATATCTGAGGTTATTGATATTTCTCCCGGCAATCTTGATTCCACCTTGTGTTTCTTCCAGCCCAGTATTTCTCATGATGTACTCTGCATAGAAGTTAAATAAGCAGGGTGACAATATACAGCCTTGACATACTCCTTTTCCTGCGGGTGTCCACTCACAGTGGAACCAGGGTAATTCGAAGGGGAGACAGCATAGGCAAGGAAAATCTTATTTATTTATTTAATTAGAAATATAAGATTAAGTTAGGAAGAAATAGTGTAGTAGGCAAATTAAGTGGAGAAAAGATGCTGAATAACTTGGTTTACATGGGAAACCAATAAAACTTTGAGACAAGAAGTTTGCACCATCTACATTAGGCCACTGGCATCCATTTGAATATCAGAGGGTGCCCCATCTTGGGCTCCCTCTCTTATGGATCTTAGAAGCCAGGGCAAGTAAGTAGACATGGTGAGCCTCCACGCCCCGGATGGGAATTCAGCCTGAAATTAGAGTAAAGGGGAGACACGGAGGAAACCAGTCCTTCCAATGACTGGCCCTTCCTCTATTGTCCAGAAAGACCTTTTATACCTTTTTGACTGTACATAGAGATTAATGGATAATACAAAATTATGCTGCGTTAGCAGCCCTGACTCTTATTGAGCCCAGGCTTTCTCTCTGCACACCTAGTTGTATACACAAGCCTTAGGTGATTTACATCAACCTCTGGCCAGAAGGCCAATTAACATTTTACAACCCTTTTTCCAATAAGAGATTGTCAATCAGAAAACTTATTTGTGTTGATCTTCCCAAAGTCTGGTGCCACTCTCAGAAAGCACTAAATAAAGTTACATTCTTACATAGCAAGGACACAGAGGAGTGCAGTGATATATAACAAAGAAAAGTAATTAACTCAAAAGTCTAGTGTTGCTAACATCAAAACTACTACATTCCTGTTTCTATATCCCTATTACATTGATTAATATCCTTCAGATGTCTAAAAAGATAAAGAAAATGGAGGCCTGGCAGCAGTCATTGAATCAATAGTGAAAAGCCATCACCAATATGATTTTTAGTTTTTTAGAAAATGTTCTGCATCTTTAAGATGCTTTAAGCTTTGTGCCTCTCTCAGTTGAGGGACTGTAAACAATCATAAGTTGTAAAAGTCTCTAACTGTCCAGCAAGTTAAAGAACCATCAGAGAGGTTTGAGCTGAGATACTCCTTTTGCAGGAAACTGTTAAATGAAGCCCTGAGTTAACTCTTTCCAGAGAGTGTCAGAAGAGTGGAAAGCACAGAACAAAAAAATCAGGCTGACTCTGGTTTTGGGGGTAGATGTTCAGGAAAACTCAGGGGGAACCCTTGAAGCTAGATCATGCCTTTGCATTTTATGTGGCTTCCTTCCTCATGACCATTGCCACAAGTGGGATTCCTCATGCTAGCTCCCAGCATTTTTCTATTTGGAACCAGTCTGTTGTTTCATGTCCAGTTCTAACTGTTGCTTCCTGACCTGCATATAGGTTTTTCAAGAAGCAAATCAGGTGGTCTGATATTCCATTGCTTTCAGACTTTTCCACAGTTTATTGTGATCCACACAGTCAAAGGCTTTGGCACAGTCAATAAAGCAGAAAGAGATGTTTTTCTGGAACTCTCTTGCTTTTTCAATGATCTATCAGATGTTGGCAATTTGATCTCTGGTTCCTCTACCTTTTCTAAAACCAGCATGAACATCTCGAAGTTCATGGTTCACTTATTGCTGAAGCCTGGCTTGGAGAATTTTAAGCATTACTTTATTAGCGTGTGAGATGAGTGCAATTGTGTGGTAGTTTGAGCAGTCTTTGCTATTGCCTTTCTTTGGCATTGGAATGAAAACTGGCCTTTTCCAGTCCTGTGACCACTGTTGAGTTTTCCAAATTTGCTGGCATACTGAGTGCAGCACTTTCACAACATCATCCTTCAGGATTTCAACTCGCTTAACTGGAATTCCATCTCCATACTAACTTTGTTTGTAGTGATGCTGCCTGTGTCCCACTTGACTTCACATTCCAGGATGTCTGGCTCTAGGTGAGTGACCACACTATTGTGATTATCTGGGTCATGAAGCTCTTTTTCCATACATATTTTCTGTATGTTGCCATGTCTTCTTAATATTTTCTGCTTCTCTTAGGTCCTTTACTGAACCCATTTTTGCACAAAATGTTCCCCTGGTATCTCTAATTTTTTTGAAAATATTTCTAGTTTTCCCATTCAGACTACATAAATCATCAACCATTCTAAAAATATATGGTTACTGAGTAAAGTTCTTCCTTACTTTTATGGTTTTGGATAGATGCTTAAATTTTACAAAATTTAGGTTTTGATAGCTCATGGTGAACAATTTCAAATTTATGATCTCCTTAGAAGATTTAGCTTCCGGATCAGGGATCAAGCTTGATCAGTCAGAGCTTTTGTGTGGCAGAAGACTTGTTACAGTGAAAAAGGACAGAGAAAGCTCTGACATAGTCATCAGAATGAGAAGAGTGCCCCACTTGCATGTCTTATCAATGCTTTATATACTTTTACCTGACCCACTCCCACAACATCTTAAATTAACAAGATGATAACTAACAATACAAAGGTCTTCAACAAAGGTCTGTCTAGTCAAGGCTATGGTTTTTCCAGTGGTCATGTATGGATGTGAGAGTTGGACTATAAAGAAAGCTGAGCACCAAAGAATTGATGCTTTTGAACTGTGGATTTGGAGAAGACTCTTGAGAGTCCCTTGAACTGCAAAGAAATCCAATCAGTCCGTCCTAAAAGAGATCAGTCCTTAGTGTTCATTGGAAGAACTCGTGTTGAAGCTGAAACTCCAATACTTTGGCCACCTGATGCAAATTCTGACTCATTGGAAAAGACCCTGATGCTGGGAAAGATTGAGGGCAGGAGGAGAAGGGGATGACAGAATATGATTGGATGCCATCACTGAATGGATGGCATTTGAATGGACTGTGGCAGTTGGTTACGGACAAGGAGGCTTGCTGTCCTGTGGTTCATATAGTTACACAGAGTTTGACACAACTGAGCGACTGAACTGAACTGCACTGAACCACTCCCACAACATAACAAGATCACAAAATACCAAGATTAGTCTGAAGACTCTTGTTAAGAAGAAACATGTCCTCCAGAAAGATACATTTTTGTTATATAATCTCTGGTACAGAGCTGAAGGAAAAACATACCTCTGAGAAAAATGAGTTGTTTTGTTGTAAATCATTAGCTCTGAGTTTAAAGAAGTTATTCTTAAAGATTGTTGTCATAACAACTCAGAGTTCATGAAAAAAAAAGGTCTTATATGACTAAGAAAGAGAAATTAAGGAAAAAAAAAAAACTGTCCCTTTCTCATCAAGGGTTCTGGACCAAGTTCTCCTAGAGGGGCCTGAATTCCTTATCAACCTACCTAAGAATCAACTCTTTCAGTTCCTTGAATAACTTTTTCTAAAGCTAGAATTTGCTCATATCCAATTTCAATGTCATGAACCATTTATATATATATATATATATATATATATATATATATATATCCACTGTATTTGCCCCTTCTTAAGTATATAATTTTTGACTTTAAGACATGAAGAAAAGCCTCTTAAGATAAGAAAACTAATTCAACAAAGTATCAAGTCAGTTATCAAGCATATATTTGAAAACCATTTGATTATTTTATATTTAATTATCTAGGTATAATTTTTATCTAGCATATAATCTGTCACAGTGAATCAGTATATTGAGTTAAATAATCTATATCTAATTTATAAGAGATTTTGGCATCACATAGATCCTTGCCCTTTGAAAAACACTAGACAAGTTACATTGAACTTAATTGCTGTGAGTTGGCAAAATGATACCTAATTATCCAAAATCAGTGTAATACTTTGTTAAGATGGAGCTCAATACATTTTGTTTCCTTAAAAAATTCAGTAAGTTAAAAAAATTAAAGGTTTGATCATGTTGAAAATGACGTTCTCATTGAATTAACTTCAATTCAATTCAGTCGCTCAGTCATGTTGGACTCTTTGCAACCCCATGAATCACAGCACGCCATGCCTCCCTGTCCATCACCAACTTCTGGAGTTCACCCAAACTCATGTGCATCAAGTCGGTTATGCCATCCAGCCATCTCATCCTCTGCCTTCCCCTTCTCTTCCCTCCCCCAATCCCTCCCAGTATCAGAGTTTTTTCCAATGAGTCAGCTCTTCGCATGAGGTGGCCAAAGTACTGGAGCTTCAGCTTCAGCATCATTCCTTCCAATGAACATCAGGACTGATCTCTTTAAGGATGGACTGTTTGAATCTCCTTGCAATCCAAGGGACTCTCAAGAAGCTTCTCCAACACAACAGTTCAAAAACATCAATTCTTTGGTGTTCAGCCTTCTTTACATTCGAACTTTCATATCCATACATGACTACAAGAAAAACCATAATCTTTCCTAGATGGACCTTTGTTGACAAAGTAATGTCTCTGCTTTTTAATATGCTATCTAGGTTAGTCATAACTTCCTAATGAATTAAGAATAAATAAATCTTTCCCTTATCACTTATATGTGAAATCTAAAAAATACAACAAACTATTTAATCAAACAAAAAGAAATAGACTCACAGATATAAAAAGTAATCTTATGGTTACCAGTGCAAAGAGGAAAGGGGTAGGGGCAAATATGGTGTAGAGGAGTAAAAGGGTTATTATGGGACTATCTGAAATCATGTATTTTGAAACTTTCTTAAAATTGTAAAGCATTATAGAATTTTAAAATCTTTTTATTCAATTAAAAAAAAAAACTGAGAAAAAAATAGATCCAATATATATGGATTTTATGTGTCCCAATTTCAAAACATCACATATTATGTTAGATTTTTGTCATTCCTCTTTTCAAATGTCTTCAGTGGCTTCTGATTTTATTTGGACAAAGATTAAATCAATGACATAGTTTAGGGCATATTATTATTTTAATCCAGAAAAAGAATCAAATATTATTTTTATAGGTAATTCTACTAAAATAAAAATACTAAAATAAAAATGAATATACGCCTTAAAAATAAAAGGATTAAAGTAGTGGTGATTAAGTTCAGCAGTTAAAGAAATTCAAGCTCCATTATAAAACAGAGAAAGCGATGGCACCCCACTCCAGTACTCTTGCCTAGATAATCCCATGGATGGAGAAGCCTGGTGGGCTGCAGTCCATGGGGTCACTGGGAATCAGACATGACTGAGCGACTTCACTTTCACTTTTCACTTTCATGCACTAGAGAAGGAAATGGCAACCCACTCCAGTGTTCTTGCCTGGAGAATCCCAGGGACTGGGGAGCCTGGTGGGCTGCCGTCTGTGGAGTTGCACAGAGTCGAACACGACTGAGGTGACTTAGCAGCAGCAGCATAAAACAGTACAGGCATAACTCCAGTTGTGTTACTTTGTTTTTTCTTTTCTTTTTGAAGTGATCTGATACTTTTATTAGCTGATATTCCCATCATAATTAGGAAGAGAGTGAGAAAGACCAAGAAGGAGAAAAACACTGTAATTAAAATCTCACTCTAACTAGAAACAACATAGTATTATAATAAAGCAAGTCACAAAAGAAGTACACTTTACACTTTTGATGACTGCAGAGTAAGATCCAATTAGATCTGATATGAATATGATAGCTGCCATAGTTAAGATAATATATTCCTCACTACAACTAAAGCCTGTAACTATCTGTCTACATATAACTTAGAAAGCTTATTAGCATACTAGAATGAATGCTGAGAATAGAGATATTTGTAATAAATTTAAATTTGACATGATGTCGGACTTCTGTGGGGGCTCAGATGATAGATTTGACACTCTCCATAGGTAAATATAATAAAATGGGAAAATTTTGAAGTGTGTATATATGTTAAAAAAATGATAATTTTCAAAATGAGTAACTAATTATATTGTGTGCATAACTGATTGAATCATTCTGTTGTTAAATTTGTTTATAACCACATTCTGAAAATAAATTTATTTTGAAAATTGATCAATGGAATAATAATCAGAGAAAACTTATTAAGACTTTAAGGTTAAGGTTACAGAAAGTAACCTCCAGCTGGCTAGCCAATCTTGCTAGTTGTGAATGCTGCTCCTTTCTTTGTTCATTCAGTGTTTGATCTTGTTTTGTCTTGTTTGGCGCTGTTTTTTGTTGTTTTTTTTTTTTTTAATTATTATTTCTTTTTGTTTGTTCTCATTTGTTTTTTAATAGGAAAATTTTCTTCAAACTGTGATATATATATATATAGAGAGAGACAGAAGACTGACAGAAACACACATACATTTTAAAAGAAAAAAAAATCGTAAATCACAAACCATTGTAATCACACATATGCCAAGGCAAAACGTATTTACATGGCACCAAAGCCTCACATTTATCTTCACCATTCAGACAAAACCTTCCTCTTGCATTTTTGACTCAGCCAATATCCAAAATTTCATGATTAACATTTCCTTTATTTTCTTTATGCTTTCCCCCTAAGGCTTCCCTTATGGCTCAGCTGGTAAAGAATCAGCCTGTAATGCATGAGACCTGGGTTCCATTGCTGGGTGGGGAAGATCCCCTGGAGAAGGGAAAGACTATCCACTCCAGTATTCTGGCCTGGAGATTTCCATGGACTATATAGGCCATGGGGTCGCAAAGAATTGGATACGACTAAGCAACTTTCACTGTTCACTCAAGCATTTCTAAAAATCAAAATATTTTATCTATTTTATGAATTTATATAGTGGATTCATGATTCAGTGTTTCCTTGTGTCTTGCATCATTTTTGGTGATCGATATGTCTTGTTAGTTGTTTCTATAGTTCAATAATTACATTGTTGTATGGTTTATCTGCTAATATATGACAAGAATTTGTCTATCCATCCTTTTGCTAATAGATATTTAGACTGTTTATAGGTTTTTAGCTCACTGATTCCTAAAATGTCGATGTTCCCTCTTGCCATCTCCTGTTTGGCCACTTTCAATTTACCTTGATTCACGGACCTGACATTCCAGGTTCCTATGCAATATTGTTCTATATAGCATCAGACTTTACTTGCATCACCAGTTAATCCACAACTGGGCATTGTTTTCACTTTGGCTCCATCACTTCATTTTTCTTATTTCTCCACTCCTCTCCAGTAGCATATTGGGCACTTACCAAACTGGGGACCTCATCTTTAAATGTCCTATGTGTTTGCCTTTTCATACTGTTCATAGGGTTCTCAAGGCAAGAATACTGAAGTGGTTTACCATTCCCTTCTCCAGTGGACCACATTTTGTCAGAATATTCCATCATGACCCATCTGTCATGGGTGGCCCTACATTGTGTGGCTTATAGTTTCATTGAGTTAGACAAGGCTGTGATCCATGTGATCAGTTTGATTAGTTTTCTGTGATTGTGGTTTTGATTCTGTCTGCCCTCGGATCAATAAGGATAAGAGGCTTATGAAGGCTTTGTGATGGAAGAGACTAACCGTGGGTGAAATCAGTTCAGTTCAGTTGCTCAGTCATGTCTTACTCTGCCAGGCTTCCTTGCCCATCACCAATTCCCACAGCTTGCTCAAACTCATGCCCATTGAGTTGGTAATGCCACCTAACCATCTCATCCTTTGTCATCCCCTTCTCCTCCTACCTACAATGCTTCCCAGCATCAGGGTCTTTTCTAATGAGTCAGTTCTTTGCATCAGGTGCCTAAAGTATTGGAACTTCAATTCAGTATCAGTCCTTCCAATGAATGAGCTGGACTGATTTCCTTTAGGATTGATTGGTTGGATCTCCTTGCAGTCCAAGAGACTCTCAAGAGGCTTCTCCAACACCACATTTCAAAAGCATCAATTCTTTGGCAGTCAGCTTTCTTCACGGTCCAGCTCTCACATCCATACATGATTATCGGAAAAACCATAGCTTTGATTATATGGACCATTGTTGGCAAAGTAATGTCTCTGCTTTTTAATATGCTGTCTAGGTTGGCCATAGGTCTTCTTCCAAGGAGAAAGAGTCTTTCATTTTCATGGCTACAGTCACCATCTGCAGTGATTTTGGAGCCCAAGAAAGTAAATTTGTTGCTGTTTCCATTGTTTCCCGATCTATTTGCCTTGAAGTGATGGGACTGGATACTTTTATCCTAAAGTATACTCTAACCAGTATTAATAGTACCACAAAATCCTTTGTTTTGCATTTGTCATATACTTTACACATATTATTACTTTTGACCTTCATAGATTTTTAGGAGTTTTTTTTTTTTTTTTTAACAATATGCATCCATTTCTATGAAGAATTAGAGTCGTAAAGAGGTTAAATTACTTGATTAAATGGCATGCAAGTTATTTACCTAACCTACTGAATGTAGAGAAAAAGATACTGTAATTCCAGGACTACAGTGATTTTTATTCTAAGTACTATATAATCCAGTATATTAAAAGATAGCTGAATCTAAGTCAGAGAAAACTTTAAAATTATAGTTTTTAATCACTCTGATGAGAAGGGGTGTTTTCAGAACTTACTGAGACAGATTCCAAATTAAAAATATTGATATTCAAAATTGAAAGCTAGTATTGGATCTACTCATATTTTTGTAGAAACAGATAGGAATGTACTACATAAGCTTAAGGGCTTCCCTAGAGGCTCAAATAGTAAATAATTTACTTGCAGTGCAGGAGACCCAGGTTCAATCTCTGGGTTGGGAAGATCCCCTAAAGAAGAGAATTGTGGGGCCTTAAATGGGAAACCTTAAAAAAAAAAAAAAAAGGGCTAGCTTTGCTGTTGGAAACTAAGATGGCGTCTGGCGGAAGTGATAGGGGCATGGTCTGTGTTGTTTGTCAAAGTTTTGATTAGCTCTCTTGATTTCCGTGCACATGGACAGCGTGTGATCACCATAGACTCCTGTTATAATGAAGGCACATGATGATTTGATCTTTAACGTGATTGGTTCAACTATGGAAAGTCCCTCGCAACCCCCTCCTCCCCCCCACCCCGTCGCTTGCCTATATAAAACAAGAGCTTATAGCAATAAAGCAGAACTGCTCAGACGGAACCCCTGTCGCATCTGATTGTCTCTCACTTGCTGAGGGGCTGGGTTGGCAGACAACAGGCTCACCTGTACTGGGACTCCTCGGCTTTGCTGAGGGAAGTTCCACTGCCTCTCTCTTTCTGTGGAGCGCCCCCCCACAGACAATGGCTACCTACTCCAGTATTCTTAACTAGAGAATTCCATGGACAGAGAAGCCTGCTGGGCTACAATCCATGGGGTCGCAAAAAATAGGACATGACCAAGCGACTAAAACTCGGATTTCACTTTTTTCCACGACTTTAAATAAGTTTTGGTGTAAGCTTTTCAGTTTTAGCCTCTTTGTAAAGCTCTTGATTCTTGGAAATCTTGGCCACCTGGAAATCTTTCAAACTACCTTTCAAGTTACTTTCAAATTTGTGGCCACCTGAATCTTTTAAGCATCTTAATGTTAAAATTTCCCAAACTAAGATTTTGACTTAATTTTAATAATTTTAATATCACTAGCATTACCAACTATGATTTATGTCCTACTGCCATAAATGGAATGACTTTGCTATGCATCACTCATTGTCTTTGAATTTTCCCCATTAACAACTCTCAGCTCCAATTAATCTCTTATCTGCTGCTTAGTCACTTTGGTCATGTCCTGTGGACTGTAACCTGCCAAGCTCCCCTGTCCATGGGATTCTTTATGCAAGAGTACTAGAGTGGGTTGCCATACACTACTCTAGGGGATTTTCCCCATCCAGGTATCCAACTCAGGTGTTCTGCTTTGCAATAAGTGTCTTTACCACTGAACCACCAGGAAGCCCCTAGTCTATCAGCAGTAATTCTATTTCTAGATACATCACTGTTGCTTACCAAGTGGCTCAGTGGCAAGAAATCCACCTGCCAAGCAGGTAATTTGGGTTTGACCCTTTGGTCAGGAAGATCTCCTGGAAGAGGAATTGCCAACTCAATCCAGTATTCTTGCTTAGAAAATTCCTTGGAGAGCAAAGCCTGTCAGACTACAATCCTTGAGATTATAAAGGGTTAGACATGACTGAGCATGCAGGCACGGAAACAGATAGTCATCTATAGCACTGTGGGTCCTCTTAATGTACAGTTATCACTAGAAAAAGATTGAAAAGCCAAATACTGTATTCCTCAGTTGCTCTTGTTTCTAGAGTTTGCCATGTGATTAGCACTTGCCAATAAGACATAATCAACAGTAGAGCATGTCACTTTCTGGCCAATGTGTTTAAACAGTAAACAAACCTATTCACTACCTTATAACTCAACTTGCAAAATTAGCAAGATCTATACATGTTGAAGTCTACATATAGAAGCAAAGTGAAACCCTAAATTATCATGTGGTGGAAAGCACTTTAGTGATTAAAGATGTTAACCACTATGATATTTTTGAAGAATCTTCTTACTTTTTTGACCATTAAGAGAAGAATAATTAGAAATTGTACAAAAAGTTGAAAACAGAGCCTGTTATAGTCACTCAGAAATAAAGTTTGCTATTTTAAAATTTGATTTCTTATATAATTTTAGAAGCATCATTATTTTCTCAATTTGTTTTCAATTTTTTTTTCTAAATAGACTTTATTTGGGGGCATTTTTTTAGGTTACAGCAAAATTAAGGAGAAGGTACAGAGTTCCCATGAACCTTTTACCTCAGTGCACATACACACACACACACTTCCCACTGTCAACATCTTACCCTAGAATAATTTATTTGTCACAATTATTGAATATAATTTGTTTATTCATGTAGATATTTTATATATCTGTTAGTATATTTACAGTTGTATACTGAATTTTCAGGGTGCTAGTGTAAAACTTGTTTTAAATTTTATTGATAAATTCCACTTGTTTGTTGCAGATATATAGGATATTGATTGGCTTTTATATTTGAACCTTGGGTCCTACATCCTAGGTGTAACTGGTTCTTTGTTCCAAGTGTCTTTTTACCAGTTGGTTTGAATTTCCTCCATAAATAATCAAGTCATCTCTGAATAAAGACAGTCTTATTTCTCAGCCTGTATACCTTGAATTTATTTTCCTTGCCTTATTATATTGGCAAGAGTGTCTAATATATTAAAAAAAAAAAAAGTGGCAAGAGGAGACACACTTGACTTACTCCTGAGCTTAGCAGGAAAGTTTCATGTTTCTCACACTGATGTATGATGTTAGCTATAGACTTTTTATAGATGGTCCTTAACAAGTTGAGAGAGTTCCCGTATATTCCTAGTTGACTGAGAAGTTTTACTATGAAGGTGCTTTGCATTTTGTCAAACATTTTTCTATATCAATTTGATTTTATCAATTGACTTTTATTCTATAGTCTATTGATGTGTTAGATTATGTTAATTGATTTCAGAACGTTTAATCACTGATTTATTCCATTTTATTTTACTTTACATATGTCTTTCATTGTCATGTGATGGACAATTTTTGATGATTCTGATTTTTAACTTTCTTTTTCTTTTCACATCTCATCTGTTTTCCGTTAAAAATCTTATATATTTTAAACTTTTTCAAATACTGAGGGCTTTCAAATCTCAAATTCAGATGGAATCACTCATATGAGAGCTCTGTACAATAGTAACAGTGATGATATTCATTATTCTTATATGGTAACATATACCTTTTTTGAGTATATATGTGTCAGACATTCAAACATTCTCCTTTGTTCTCTCTTTCTGAGTCTTCCTCTTTTAGATTATACATACAAGTGACATTATACAGTATGTGTCTTTCTCTGTCTGACTTATTTCACTTAGCATAATGCCCTCAAGATCTACACTTACAATAAAATGACAGGATTTCCTTCTTTTTATGGTTGACTAAATTTTATTAACATTAATATATGTGTATATATAGGGTTCAATCCCTGGGTCAGAAAGATTCCTTGGAGAAGAGAATAGCTACCCACTCCAGTATTCTTGGACTTCCCTGGAGGTTCAGATGGTAAAGAATCTGCCTGCAGTGAAGAAGACTCAAGTTCTATCCCTGGATTGGGAAGATCCCTTGGAGAAGGGAAGGGCTACCCAGTCCAGCATTCTTTCCTGAAGAACTTCATGGACAGAGGAGCCTGGTGAGCTATAGTTTATGGGGTTGCAAACAGGAGACGTGACTGAGCAACTAAAAACACACACGTATAAATAAATATTTATATATGTATATAATATAAATTATATATACTATATATATGTATATATATTTGACCCTTGAACAATGGCAGACATTCTTATATGCATTTCATTTACATTGTGTTAGCATTAACTATATTAGCTATAGATAAGATAATGGAGGCCAGATACATTGGATAGTATGTGCAAAGTTACTTAACACTTAAGAATGGTATTCAGGGGAATTTCACTAGTCAGTCTGGAACAAACTACATATTGGGTGTCTCATTTGACTTTTCTATAAGCATCAAAATTGAAGCAAATTAATTCATTCACTTCATATATTTCTAATTGTAATTTTTATATAATTTTCCTCTAGGACTGAACCAAAAGTTTATATTGTTCAATAGTAATATAAATGTTGAAGTATAGCTACTGCTACTGCTAAGTCACTTCAGTCATGTCCGACTCTGTATGACCCCATAGACGGCAGCCCACCAGGCTCCCCTGTCCCTGGGATTCTCCAGGCAAGAGCACTAGAGTGGGTTGCCATTTCCTTCCCTAATGCATGAAAGTGAAAAGTCAAAGTGAAGTCACTCAGTCGTGTCCAACTCTTCATGACCCCATGGATTTCAGCCAGCCAGGCTCCTCCATCCATGGGATTTTCCATGAAACATAGGGAGACATACAAATAAGAGACATAGATAAATATAATATTTTTATGAAACTTAAGAATTATCTTATGATGTAATAATGAAATATTGTAATTCCTAGAAAGTTCAAGGAAATGAAATAAATAAGATTGAGTGTAAGTGTGTTATGTCATATATAATATCAAGTGAAATGGATAATTATGGGACAAAATTGATTTTTAATATTACATGAGATATAAAAATAATTAGAATGTAGTCTTATAAAATACAATAAAAGAATTAGAATCCTTGGAGCCATTTTTTTTTATTTTATTAGGATTGTTTAGAAATACAAAAATGTATTTTTATAAATATAAATATATACATATATGTACCTAAAATATATATACATATCTAAAATACCAAAATTATGGTTGGAAGAAGACTTATGCCCTCCAAAGATGTTAATGTTCCAATATCTGGGATTTGTTGGTTCATATAGCAAAATGGACTTTGCAGATGTGAATTAAATTAAGAACCTGAGATGGAAGATTATCCTGGATTGTCAAGGGGTGCCAAACTAATCACATGGGTATTTCAGTGGGAGAGCTGCAGATGGGGCTATTACTATGACAGAATGGTAAGAGGCAATATTTCTGGGATTGAAGAAGCTGGAAAAACAAAAACATATGTTCTTGTCTAGAGTCTCCAGACACCTTGACTTTGGCCTGGTGAGACCCATGTAAGAGTTCTGACCTACAGGACTTTAAAGTGATAAATGTGTATTTTAATGTGTGTGGTGAATTGCTACAGCAGCAACAGGAAACTAACATACAAAACACACACACATTTAAATATTTTATAGCAAAATGAAGAGTATATATAATCATATACATTTACCTATAAAATCTATATACATTATATAAACATAGCAACATATATCAGTTGTTTCCAAGTTCCCTTTCCATAGGTGCTTTGTCAATTTTTGCCTATATGCAACAAAAGCCCCTCAGTGCAAGAGAGGGCCTCTTTCCCCAAGACGTGTCAAGAGAATGTTCATCTATTTCTTGAGGATTTTGTAGTTTCTGACTTAAATGGTCAACATTAATCTTTTGCATTACATAGCTATATCTACTTATATATTTGTTTCATTGGATGATAAGAACACATTTAAGTGATGTTTTAGATGGGATCTACTCATTGGAAAGCATCTGATCTTTGAGAATTTAGAAGTTCTGATTATCAACAAATGAATATTGGCAACTTAAAGTTTTTCCCATTTCCATTCTGAGCCAACAACTTTAAAATGGTTAATTAAAAAAAAGAAAAATCCCATGGACGGAGGAGCTTGGCAGGTTATGGTCCATGGGGTTACGGAGAGTCAGACATGACTGAAGCAATTTAACACACACACACACAGATGTTGTTGTTTAGTTGCTAAGTCATCTCAGACTCTTTGCGACCCCGTGGACTGTAGCCCCAGGCTCCTCTGTCCATGGGATTTCCTAGGCAATAATACTGGATTGGGTTGCCATTTCCTTCTTCAGGGAATATTCCCAATGCAGGGATTGAACCCATGCCTCTTGTGTCTCCTACAATGGCGGGTGGATTCTTTACCACTAGCACCCCTGGCAATACTACTCAGCCATTTAAAAGAATGAAAAAATGTCATTTGCAGCAACATGGATGGACTTAGATATTATCATACTAACTAAAGTGAGTCAGAAAGAAAAGGACAAATATCATATGAAGTCACTTACAAGTGGAATCTAAAGTATGACAGAAATGAACTTATCTACAAAACAGAAACAGACTCATGGATGTAATAACAGACTTGTGGTTGCCGTGGGGTGGGGAGGGATGAACTGGGAGTTTGGGATTAGCAGATGCAAGCCCTTATGTATAGATGGATAAACAACAAGGTCCTACTATAGCACAGAGAACTATATTCAATATCCTGTGATGAACCATAATGGAAAATAATATGAAAAAGAATCTATATGTGTAACTGAGTCAATTAGCTGAACAGTAGAAATTAACACAACAATGGTAAATCAACTATACTTCAATAAAATAAATTTAAAAAAAACATAAATTTTATTAGAAATTATTAGGGATCCAGAAAACTAAACATCTCCCATACATGATCGGCTCTAACCAGTTCTGGATAATCAATGTACTATAGTTTCCAAGGACATATTCAAATGATTTATAAGTCAAGCTGAAGCTGCAAAGAATAATTATTTTCACTGAATTGGACTTATGTAAATAGTAAAGCACGACATATCAGTATATAAAATATTGTGTTAATGTAGTATCCATGATTTGATCTTTTTACAAAATAAAACACTACTGACTTTTCACTTAGCATTTATTTTTGAAATAAATTTATTTGGTATAATTATAGATTTGTTTAACATAGTTTCAATGTTTATGCATGATTCATTTTCTACTAAGAAAGTGCTTAGAATATATTTTTCATTTAAGAAAATGATATAATACTAGAAAGTACTTATCTCTTTATAACTTAGATTTACCCCTATTCCACAAACTTTGAAGTGGTCCCTATCTATATCTTATCTATTTATCTTGAAAAGTTCTCAGATACAGAGATCTTGCTTATATCATCAACCACCTTTTCATAATCTTTATAAATATAATGGAAGTTCAAAATCAAATTCAAGTAGGAAAATTAATATGTACAAGTGCAAACATTTTTTAAATAAACAATATCCAATATTTATAAACTTAAATATATCAAAATTCTTATACTCCTTTCTGATATATTTGGTTCTTCTTATGAGTAAAGTCTTAATAGCTCTAACTTTAGAATATTTTAGCAAGTACTCCCTGGATTTGGTTATAAAATTAATAAAATATTAGTTTGACATTAAACTTTTTTCAATAAAAGAAAATGAAGTGGTTCTATAATAATCTGATTAAGATTAACTACAAATAACTGGTCAGTTAGACATTTAGGGAAATATTATTTCATGTTACAATAAGTGTTTTAAATTATTCATTAAAAACTAAATAAGAGTTCTCAGTTGGGAAAATACAATTTATTTTTCTTTGTTTTCTGATGACTTATGGCACAAACAGTATCATTCATGATACATTAGTCAACATTACTTGGGAGCATCTAACATCAAAGTTCTTAGTCTTTATTTCAAGGTATATTTTCCTTAATTCTTATAAATATCTCTCCAATAGTTGTGACATAATCAACATCCTGACACTTTATGAAACAGAACATAAAATATGATTGAATATATACATATATATATATAAAATATATATTTACTCACAAAAAGAGATTGAAATCTGTTGGTAGACTATTTCATTTTGATACTTTTAACTTCTCTGCCTCACGAAGGTAGTGTGTCTTAGTAGACAGATCACTTGGTTTAGTCAAGGGAACTGAGTTTGCTGACTTCAACTCTAGCAAGGTACAAGCATCAATTTACAATTGTTGAATTTTTCTCAACATCAAACTCATTAGCAATACTACTTAAAACAAGGTAATAGTTGCAGGAGTAACTTAACCACTTTATAGTTCCTTTAATTATTTTTAAAACAGAGTCTATTTTTTTGTCCTGAAAGACTATGTTCTTCACATTTTTGCTTTGAAAGAAAATAAAAATAATTAATAATTATTGTATTAAATTTTAGTACAACAACAAAAAAAAAGTTTTAAATACCAAGTGAAATTTTAAAGTCAATTCACAAGTTGGCAATATGAACTCAGTGCTGCCTTCCAAATCACTTTTAGTACATCACTAGCTAATATGTGCTTAGACTAACACTTATTGGCCTATCTGTGGCTGGTAACACTCTGCTCTCTGTTTATTGCTAATTGCCTCATCTACTCTCTTTAAAATGACATGGTAAGTTAGAGTAACAATCGCAGACCCTATTATATCATTTGTTTAAGGGACCCTAGACAGATAATTAGTACAATTTGCCACAGGTCAAAATCTAGAGCTCATAATGAAACCTAAAAATCTATAACTCCACCCAAGGGCACCTCTCAGGAGTTCAACTCTGTCCACTCAAATGTTAAAAGGATCTCATATTATTTTACTGTACTACTCTTAATTTCTGCATTAAAGTACAAAAGCTACCTGTTTCTATACTTTCTATTCTTCCCAATCTTATGTCACTTTACTAAGGCTTGCCACATCCATCCATGTCAATTATATTTTAAAAGTAAATGTATCAATGAATGTGATTTTAATATATTTTAAAATTATTTTAATGTAGTTCTTTAAAAAATGTACCTTTTTAGAAAATATTCACATACTCTATGATTTTTTAATTTGAATAATATTAAGAGGAAAGGGACTATAATTAAAAAGCATCAAGATCTATAAATCAAAATAATTTATCCATCATAGATTTTTTTTTTTAGATAAAATTTGTTTTTCTGAGACTTCAGTTTTTGAAATATGTAACTCTTACAGCAGAAACACAAGTTACATGTTCTTTTTACAAAGTGTGTATGCCATTTTGAAAGAATACTGTTAAGATCATGATCTAAAATATTTGTCAAGAGTTTAAAAAGGACCCATGGAGTCTGGTCTTCATAAATCCACAGTACAATGACATAAAACACGGCTGAACATAAAGGGTTACTTACACATAATTAAGGAAAATTTTTAGTGTGACATTCAATGCTCATGATAAACTTAATAAAATGACCTCAATATTAATTGCAATTTTTGATAAAAGGTTAAGATTTTTAAAAGAATGACCATAGGTTGACAGAAATGTTATATTATCTGAATTATTCATTACTATGTAATAGAGAATATCCACTCTTGTTGTTATATAATTTCCACTCACAAGTGGAAAATTTTCCACTGTTCCATTCATGTTCGACTTAAGTATTCATTTAATGGAATATACCGAAGTATAACTTCTGTATTTGGATATGTATCAGGTTAACTGAGCTGCTTCCTGCAGGGAAATCATTCAGTGACCACAGAGAAAGCTCAGAGCAGAAAATGAGAAATGTGCACAATATACTGTAACTGAGGTGAGGTGTTGTTTGGTTTAAAACTGCATCTAGCCAGTTGTTACAGCACTATCTAGAGTGAGAAAATGAGCCCAGAGGAAATGAGGAAAGTAAAAGAGGACTGTGATACATCCTTTTACACATAGAGATGAGCTTGTAATTTGCACTAAATGCTTTAGAGTCGTACATAGAGCCTCCCTGATATTTTGAGAGAAATTCAGCATAAGACGAATGATATTTTCACCTACATTTCACATTGCAACAGTTAGCCCCAAGGCTGTAATTGGTCATTTATTTTCTCCCTTCTATCTGTTTTAAATTCCTGTTTCTTTTGGCCAGATAACTAACATTTTATCTGAAGACACTATAACTCTTGGTCACTTTATTCTTATAAGTCTGGGATGATCTATTGAAATTACCATTCATGATAACTACTGGACATGAAGTAAAATGAAGTGAAATTTGCTCAGACATGCCTGATTCTTTGTGACCCCATGGATTATACAGTCCATGGAATTCTCCAGGCCAGAACACCGGAGTGGATAACTGTTCTCTTCTCCAGGGGATCTTCCAAACGCTGGGACTGAATCCAGGTCTCGCACATTCCAGGTGGATTTTTCACTGTCTGAGCTACCAGGGAAGCCCAATAACGTCCAGAAAGCAGTTCAATTGAATTATTTGGGAAAGGACAGGGACCATATACTGTTATCTTCCACACATAAAATAATTTTTATCGTTCCATTGACAAATACTGATAAAGGGGTTGTTTTTCAGATCAATAGCTACATACCAAATTCCAGAAACTATTTTAATGTGTTCCACAAAAATACCATATCTTGTGGAATAGCTCACAATGGAATTACATGGTAAGTTTATAGTAGTCCTTCATCACCTACCCCAAAAGCCTACTTGTTTATTCTATGACAGTGCATAGTACCATGATCATGAACCTGCAATGCTTAATTATTTGTTATTAGTGCTAATCTCTATTACATTTTGATAAAATTTAATTATTGATATTGTAGTTTATCTTAGATTGCACATAGGACACTAGACTTTTTTTTTTTTTTTTTCTGCCACACTCCTCCTAATGCCAACAGCTAACCATATCCTTTTTAATTATGCATTTTGGGGCCAGGAAATTAACAGAAGGTGGGTCCACAGGCCTGTTGAAACCCCTTGAGATGGACATGGACCATAATTTCACTTATGGTTTGTATTCCATTAATTTTGCCTTACAGTGCCTTAAGGAAGGGTTGAAAAGATTTAATTTGTCTTATACATTTAGTGTAGCATTTCAGGGCTTTTGTACAAAAGAATATGTCTTCTCCTTTACTCTGGGTCTAAGGTTTGGCTTTCATTTTGAAACTAGTAAGAGAATATGGTTGTAGCAAGCAACTGATATAATGACTGTGTTCTCAGCTTTCAGTTTTTTATTTCTCCATAAATAAGTCAAGGACTATTCTGGTTATCTGCAGCGGTATCTTGACCCTAGAAAGACTATGGTCTTTTAGCATTGCAAGTCATCCCTGAGGCCAAATCATCTAGATTTCCACTCTAACCTTGATGCCCATTAAAGTAATTATATTCACATTTCTTTGTCAGTTAATTGGAATTCCTGGGATTCTAAAATTTCAGAATTCTATTAATTCCAGTGAACCCAGGGAGCACATTTCCATAGTCACATCTCTTACTGTTAACTTTGATTTACAAAGGCAATCACCACTGAACTTTTAAAACATGCCAGAGCCCTTCATCTTTTATTCCTTACTGAAGATTTTTTTTTTCTTATTTGTTCTTTTTGCTTTATTGAACTGTGTAATTTAGATGATCTTGGAAAATATATTCAAGTGGTAAATTCTATGGTCTCCCTAATAAATGCATCCTAACCTTAGTACAGAATTATCTAACTCCAGACTCTGCTAACGAAGTCCAGGTATTTCTACCTCATTGATTATAAGCCATTCCATGTATCCAGGTTTCCTGGAACTATTCCTAGAAGCATTTAAAAATTTGCCTCAAGTTTCCTTACTGAGATATTAAGCATGATTAATGAGTAACTGCATTCATTTCAACAAATTATCTCCTATCAAGCTCTAAATTTTACCTTACCTATTCCAACCCAATCAAAATCAGTTATGACACAATTGGCTGAGAATTTTGCAGTGTTTCCTCCATAGATGCTAAAGGAGGTGTTTTTACTTGCTCAAAGGGTCAGGGGAAATGCATGTGTTCAGGATTATCAAGTTCTTCCAATCAGGTATTCAGTGGAGAGTCTAGGTCCCAAATGTCCAGGATTCTCTGCCAGAGAACTTGGCAAAAATAACTCTTCAAACTATGTAATCTGTCCTTTTTGTATCCTTGTTATTAACTGCATCTTGGGTTTGAGTATACAAGAGAATCTTCCCTGTGCTTGCAGAAGCTATGAGTCTCTCTGTCATGGAGGTATTTTAACTTTAATAGTATGCCTTGACCTGATATTGGCTAAGTTGAGACTTCTACTTTTTTCTGGGCTTCTAAAGCCATTACCACAAGCCAGTGATTTCTACAATCTTTAAAACAAACCCTAATTGCCCCATAATAGTAATGTCTCCTATGCCTGCCATAAACTAATGCTTCACTATACACTTGTGAGTCAGTCCAGGCCTCCACTTGTGAGAATCCTGCAAATTGTGATCTTATTACATACTCAAGGTTCTCATCATGTATCAAAAGGCTGAAACTGGTGTAAGGTTCCTTACCTCTGACTGCAGTGACTCTGCATCAAAACTCTTTTATTAATGATGGAAATCTGGGTTCCACTAAAATCAGAAACTAGCTCCAGCACTTGACTACAGATGGTTCAATATAGGAAGTGAATTAAAGGAATACAGTGAGATTAAGAAGAAGCAAACCTGCAACACAGGAAAGCCAGTCTAAATGGTATGCAATTGAATTTGCCAAAACTGTGTGCAACTGGCATTAAATTTTCACTTCAATAAACCTTGTGAAATGATGTCATTTTAATAAGTCCTTTAGACTGAGTCTTAGAATTGTCTGTCTGAATCATGAAAGAGGAGTACACATATCTACAAGTTTCTGTTTCCCTTTAAGTTTACCATGTGCAATTTATTTTTCCATACCACCAAGCAATCCTCCAAATCTCTAATTCTCAGCAGACACTGACTTGGTGTCCTACATTTTTACTAGACGTGGAGTAACAGGCAAATTTGGCCTTGGAATGTAGAATGAAGCAGGGCAAAGACTAATAGAGTTTTGCTAAGAAAATGCACTGGTCATAGCAAACACCCTTTTCCAACAACACAAGAGAAGACTCTACACATGGACATCATCAGATGGTCAACACTGAAATCAGATTGATCATATTCTATGCAGCCAAAGATGGAGAAGCTCTATACAGTCAACAAAAACAAGACCAGGAGCTGACTGTGGCTCTGATCATGAACACCTTATTGTCAAATTCAGACTTAAATTGAAGAAAGTAGGAAAACCACTAAACCATTCAGGTATGACCTAAATCAAATTCCTTATTATTATACAGCAGAAGTGAGAAATAGATTTAAGAGCCTAGATCTGATAGACAGAATGCCTGATGAATTACGGACAGAGGTTTGTGACATTGTACAGGAGATAGAGATCAAGACCATCTCCATGGAAAAGAAATGAAAAAAGGCAAGATGGCTGTTAAGGGAGGACTTACAAATAGCTGTGAAAAGAAAAGAGGTGAAAAGCAAAGGAGAAAAGGAAAGACATAAGCATTTGAATGCAGAATTCCAAAGAATAGCAAGGAGAGATAAGAAAGCCTTCCTCAGCGATCAATGCAAAGAGATAGAGGAAAACAACAGACTGGGAAAGGCTAGAGATCTCTTCAAGAAAATTAGAGATACCAAGGGAACATTTCATGCAAATATGGGCTTGATAAAGGACAGAAATGGAAGGGATCTAACAGAAGCAGAAGATATTAAGAAGAGATGGCAAGAATACACAGAGAACTGTACAAAAAGATCCTCATGACCCAGATAATCATGATGATGTGATCACTAATCTAGAGGGAGACATCTTGGAATATGAAGTCAAGTGGGCTTTAGAAACCATCACTAAGAACAAAGTTATTAAAGGTGATGGGGTTCCAGTTGAGCTGTTTCAAATCTTGAAAGATGATGCTGTGAAAGTGCTGCACTCAACATGCCAGAAAATTTGGAAAACTGAGCAGTGGCCAAAGGACTGGAAAAGGTCAGCTTTCATTCCAATCACAAAGAAAGGCAATGCCAAAGAATGCTCAGACTACCACACAATTGCAGTCATCTCACATGCTAGTAAAGTAATGCTCAAAATTCTCCAATCCAGGCTTCAGCAATACATGAACTGTGAACTACCTGATGTTCAAGCTGGTTTTAGAAAAGGCAGAGGAACCAGAGATCAAATTGGCAACATCCGTGGATCATGGGAAAAGCAAGAGAGTTCCAGAAAAACATTTATTTCTGCTTTCTTGACTATGCCAAAGCCTTTGACTGTGTGGATCACAATAAACTCTGGAAAATTCTGAAAGAAATAGGTATACCAGACCACCTAACCTGTTTCTTGAGAAATCTGTTTGCAGGTCAGGAAGCAACAGTTAGAACTGGACATGGGACAATAGACTGGTTCCAAATAGGAAAAGGAGTACGTCAAGGCTGCATATTGTCATCCTGCTTATTTAACTTATATGCAGAGTACATCAGGAGAAATGCTGGACTGGAAAAAACAAGCTGGAATCAAGATTGCCAGGAGAAATATCAATAATCTCAGATATGCAGATGATACCACCTTTATGGCAGAAAGTGAAGAGGAGCTAAAAAGCCTCTTGATAAAATTGAAAGAGAAGAGCGAAAAAGTTGGCTTAAAGTTCAACATTCAGAAAATGAACATCATGGCATCCAGTCCCATCACTTAATGCAAATAGATGTGGAAATAGTGTCAGGCTTTATTTTGGGGGGCTCCAAAATCACTGCAGATGGTGACTGTGGCCATGAAATTGAAAGATGATTACTCCTTGGAAGGAAAGTTATGATCAACCTAGATAGCATATTCAAACCCAGAGACATTACTTTACCAATTAAGGTCAGTCTAGCCAAGGCTATGGTTTATCCTGTGGTCATGTATGGATGTGAGAGTTGGACTGTGAAGAAGGCTGAGTACTGAATAATTGATGCTTTTGAATTGTGGTGTTGGAGAAGACTCTTGAGCTTCCCTTGGTCTGCAAGCAGTTCCAACCAGTCCATTCTGAAGGAGATCAGCCCTGGGATTTCTTTGGAAGGACTGATGCTAAAGCTGAAACTCCAGTACTTTGGCCACCTCGTGCGAAGAGTTGACTCACTGGAAAAACTCTGATGCTGGGAGGGATTGGGGGCAGGAGGATAAGAGGCTGACCGAGGATGAGATGGCTGGATGGCATCATGGACTCGATGGATTTGAGTCTGAGTGAACTCTGGGAGATGGTGATGGACAGGGAGGCCTGGCGTGCTGCGATTCATGGGGTTGCAAAGAGTCGGACACAACTGAGCAACTGAACTGAACTGAACTGAAGTGGCACTCTACCTAGAGTTAAAACATTAAATCCCATAGATTAAGAGCTTAGTCCTACCTCTTCCTCCCCACCTCAGATATCAGTTGGGAATCTAGGTTGTTATCTGTACTTCTGATCAAAGTACTATAAGTGAAAAGTTTCTATGACTCCCACACTGGGTTTGAATAATTTGCTAGAGCATTTCACAGAACTCTGAGAAATAATCACCTAAGTTTAGTAGCTTATTTTAAAAGGATGTAACTCAGGAACAACCAGGCTGACAAAAACAAGAAGCTTCCTAGCTTTCTCTAGATGGTTCACTCTGCACATATCTCCACATGTTCACCAACCTCAAATCTCTCCAAATCCCCTCCGTTTTTAGTATCTGTGGAGGCTCCATTATAAATGATTAAATGGTTACATCGGATAAGATGGCTTTAATCATTAGCTATTGGCAACTCTACCAATAATGAGTCCAGACCCTCTCCTCCTCCCAGAAGGTACCTTCATGGAACTGAAAGTTCCAACCTTCTAATAAGGGTCAGTTCCCTGGAACCCCCTCTTCCCCTACCTTAGCTTACTTTGAGTTTTTCCAAAGTCACTTCATTAACTGAACAAAAAAACACTTTTAATGCTCTCATTACTTAGGAAAGGCAAAGGTTTTAGGAACTCTTTGCTAGAGGAGGGTTTGTTTGTTTCTTATAAATCACAATGTCATAGACTGTCAAATCCCTTACACTCCTGGATTAGACGTTGTGTCAGACTGTAAATGGTGCACAACAGGTTGATCCAGCAATATCTGCATTAAAACAATATGGATCCAAATTATTTGAAGCAGAGTGATTCATATGAAGTAACTCCACAATGTGTGGCCTGTAGCAATTACTGCATCTTAGCTATCATAAAGAAACTATTAGCAGTATTATAATAATGCCTCTTAAATGCAGAGTAAAAATGAGCACTGATAATTCCTAGCCACAGTGGAAGGCCCAGAAAATCAAAATGAAAATGAACATTGCAGTTTCTGTTTTTATTTTCAAATTAATGTACCTTCAAATTTGGCATTCAAATTGCTTAAAGGAGCCATGTACCAAAGCTCATTTTCTACTATTTGTTTTCCATATACTTTTATCTGAAGTGTCTACCTAGTAGAATAACACTGGGAAAATTCAAGTCATGAAACTCTTCCATTAAAACTTATCTGATAATTCCTATTTGCTAATCACATCAATCTCATTTTTTTTTCTATTATAGTACTGAAAAACTAGTTCTGTGAACTCCACAGAAGTTTTTCTTTCCTTTCTTTGTTTCCTTTCTAAGTTCTTTTGAATGTAATATTAAGCTAGTAAACTCTAAGACCCATGCATTACCTTGCTGAATCTCTTTTCTTTAAATTAGAGATTATATCTCCCATTTTAACAAATCAAAGCCAGTCATAACCTTTTGTATTTTATGGAATGTCTATACTATTACATAAATTAGTTATATTTTCATATTTTATTAAATTATTATTTATATATATATAAAGGTATTTGTTTTCATAATAGCAAAATCATGTTTTAATAATCTTATTTGTATGGAATAGCAGGAAGCTGGAATCAAGATTGTGGGGAGAAATATCAATAACCTCAGATATGCAGATGACCCCACCCTTATGGCAGAAAGCGAAGAGGAATTAAAAAGTCTCTTGATGAAAGTGAAAGAGGAGAGTGAAAAAGTTGACTTAGAGCTCAACATTCGGAAAACAAAGATATGGCATCTGGTCATGACTTCATGGGAAATGGATGGGGAAATAGTGGAAACAGAGTCAGACTTTATTTTTTAGGACTCCAAAATCACTGCAGATAGTGATTGAAGCCATGAAATTAAAAGACGCTTACTTCTTAGAAGGAAAGTTGTGACTAACCTAGATAGCATATTCAAAAGTAGAGAACTTTGCCAACAAAGGTCTGTATAGTAAAGGCTATGGTTTTTCCAGTGGTCATGTATGGATGTGAAAGTTGGATTGTGAAGAAAGCTGAGCACTGAAGAATTGATATTTTTGAACTGTGGTGATGGAGAAGACTCTAGAGAGTCCCTTGGACTGCAAGGAGATCCAACGAGTCCATTCTGAAGGAGATCAGTCTTGGGTGTTCTTTGGAAGGACTGATGCTAAAGCTGAAACTCCAGAACTTTCGCCACCTCATGTGAAGCGTTGACTCATTGAAAAAGACTCTCATGCAGGGAGGGTTTTGGGGCAGGAGAAGGGGACAACAGAGGATGAGATGGCTGGATGGCATCACCGACTTGATGGACATGAGTTTGAGTGAACTCTGAGATTTGTTTATGGACAGGGAGGCCTGGCATGCTGCAATTCATGGGATTGCAAAGAGCAGGACACAACTGATCGAGTGAACTGAACTGAACTAATAAGGCTTGACTGTATCAAATACCGCATCACACTTTTTCCTCATGGAAATATCTTGACTATCCACACTCTGTGTCAGAAAACTAGACATCTATCTTAACTTGTATTCTATTGTGCACTTTATTTAACTTAACTTTCCAAATACTTATTTACCTATGGATGATAAAACTGAAATAGGCCCCTCACCCAACCCTCACTAATTCCATTAATTCCACTAATCAGTTTTGAGTAAATTACAGTTAAGCTTCATCTTTATGATATGAAATAGCTCAGCTGGAATTCCATCACCTTCACTAGCTTTGCTCCTAGTGATGCTTCCTAAGGCCCATTTGAATTAGCACTCTGGGATGGCTTGTTCAGATGAGTGATCACACCACCCTGGTTATCTGGGACATTAAGATATTTTTTGTATAGTTCTTCTGTGTATTTTTTTTTTAACTTTTGTTTCTTTTTCTTTTTTTCCCCTTCTTCTGTGTATTCTTGAAACTTCATCTTCCTACCTTCTACTTCTGTTGGGTTCATGTTGTTTCTGTCCTTTATCGTGCCCAACTTGCATCAAATGTTTCCTTGGTATCTCTAATTTTTTAAAAGAGATCTCTAGTCTTTCCCATTCTATTATTTTTCTTTATTTCTTTGCATTGATCACTTAGGAAGGCTATCATATCTCTCCTTGCTGCCTGAGAGAACTCTGCATTCAGATGGGTGTAAGTTTCCTTTTCTCCTTTTCCTTTCACTTAACAAAGCTAGTGGAGGCAATGAAATTCGAGTTGAGATATTTCAAATCCTAAAAGATGATGCTGTGAAACTGCTGCACTCAATATGCCAGAAAATTTGGAAAACTCAGCAGTGGCCACAGGACTGGAAAAGGTCAGTTTTCATTCCAATCCCAAAGAACAGCGACGCCAATGAATCTTCAAACTACCACACACATACACTCATCTCACATGCTAGCAAAGTAATGCTCAAAATTCTCCAAAGTAGCCTTCAACAGTAGGTGAACTGAGAACTTCCAGATATTCAAGCTGGATTTAGAAAAGCAGAGGAACTATAGATCAAATTGCCAACATCTGTCGGATCATAGAAAAAGCAAAAGAATCCCAGAAAAACATCTAGTTCTGCTTCATTTACTACACTAAAGCCTTCGACTGTGTGTATCACAACAAACTGTGGAAAATTCTTAAAGAGATGTGAATACCAGATCACCTTGCCTGCCTCCTGAGAAATCTGTATTCAGGTCAGGAAGCAACAGTTAGAACCGGATATGGAACGACTCATTCCAAATTGAGAAAGGAATACATCAAGGCTACATATGGTCACCCTGTTAATTTAAATTATATGTAGAGTACATCATGAGAAATGCTGGACTGGATGAAGCCCAAACTGGAATCAAGAGTGCAGGTGGAAATATCGATAACCTCATTTATGCAGATGATTCCACCCTTATGGCAGAAAGTGAAGAGGAACTGAAGAACTCCTTGATGAAAGTGAAAGAGAAGAGTGAAAAAGCTGGCTTTAAACTGAACATTGAAGAAACGAAGACCATAGGATCTGGTCCTATCATTTCATGTCAAATAGGTAGGGAAACAGTGAAACAGTGACAGCCATTTTCTTTGGCTCCAATTTTCCTGGGCTGCTCCACATTTCAGAAGCCATGAAATTAAGACACTTGCTCCTTGGAAGAAAAGCTTATGATCAACCTAGACAGTATATTAAAAACAGAGACGTTACTTTGCCAACAAAATCTGTTTAGTCAAAGCTATGGTTTTTCCAGTCGTCATGTATGAATGGAAGAGTTTGACCATTAAGAAAGTTGAGCACCAAAGAATTAATGGTTTTGAACTGTGGTGTTCAAGAAGACTCTTGAGAGTCCCTTGGACTGCAAGGGGCTCATTTCCTAAAGGAAATCAATCCTGAATATCCGTGGTAGTACTGATGCTGAAGCTGAAGCTCCAATACTTAGGCCACATCATGCAAACAGGTGACTGGTTGGAAAGGATACTTATACTGGAAAAGATTGAAAGCAGGAGAAGAAAGCAACAACAGAGGATGAGATGGTAGGATGGCATCACCTACTCAATGGACATGAGTTTGAGCAACCTCCAGGTGTTGATGATGGACAGGGAAGCCTAGTGTGCTTCAGTCCATGGAGTCACAAAGAGTTGGACACGACTGAGTGACTGAACTGAACTGAACTGATAGTCAAGCTTATCCATATAAATTGTATATTGGGACTATAATAATAGTGAATAAGGAAATAATATAACACTTTTGTGAGCCCAGTTTTATGCAAAGTATTTACTTTAGGTAAAACCTTGTATTTACATCATAATCACTTGAGGTTAAGTGTTCAGTTCAGTTCATTTCAGTCACTCAGTCGTGTCTGACTCTTTGCGACCCCATGAATCACAGCACTCCAGGCCTCCATGTCCATCACCATCTCCCGGAGATCACTGAGACTCATGTTCATCGAGTCAGTCATGCCATCCAGCCATCTCATCCTCTGTCATCCCCTTCTCCTCCTGCCCCCAATCCTTCCCAGCATCAGAGTCTTTTCCAATGAATCAATTCTTCACATCAGGTGGCCAAAGTACTGGAGTTTCAGCTTTAGCATCATTCCTTCCAAAGAAATCCCAGGACTGATCTCCTTTAGAATGGACTGGCTGGATCTCCCTGACATGAGCACCAAAAAAAAAACAAAAAAAAACACAAAAACTGTGCTAATAAGCTGAATATTTTTGTCAAGGTCATACAATTAATGAAGAAAACCTACAATTTAATATTTAAAATTATTTTCCTAAGTCCAAAGCCATTTACTTTTATAAGATTCCAATGTACATAGAAGCCAATTTGACCATTTAATAGTATATGCCATGCTAGAGTACCTTTTACAAGACAAAATATACACATTCTAGAAAGTTATTATTTTTATAATCAATAAAACTCTTCCTTACCTATATTTAACATCTGAATGTTATGGAAAAATGTTTTCTAAAATGGTCTAGAACTCTTTATATTTGTGGTAGAGTAATATTTTGAGATAAAAATTGTTGTTTCTCTCTCTCTCCTCATTCTTGTGCCATTATCATTTCAAATTCTGGGAGAGGCCCATGTGTCACAGTAAAAAAAAAAAAAAAAAAAGTTTTGTATTTAGAAGCAAACCTATAGATTTGTAATAGTATGTTTTCAGCCACAAAATTATAAGCCTTGAAGTACTCAGGACTATAGATTTGGAAGACTGAATAAAATATAACAAATCAATGCTACTATCTTGTTCTACAGAATGTGTGCAGTGTTGTGCTTAGTTGTGTCCTACTCTTTGCAACCCCATGGTACCTGCCAGATTCCTCTGTGCATAGAGATTCTCCAGAAAATAATACTGGAATGGGTTGCCATGCCTTCCCTCCAGGGGATCTTTCCAAACAGGGAATCAAACCCATGTCTTCAATACTGCAGGTGGATTCTTTACCATCTGGGCCACCCAGGAAGCCCAGGAATACTGGTGGGGGTAGTCTATCCCTTCTCAAGCACATCTTTTTGACCCAGGAATCAAATTGGGGTCTCCTGCACTGCAAGTGGATTCTTTATCAGCTAAGCTACCAGAGAAGTGTGTTCTAGAGAATAGTAATTATTTATTGGTTATGGAGGAAAGGAAAAAATAAACCTTGAGAAAAGTTAATATTTTTTTTTCTTCTGGTAAAGTTGATGACATACCTCCTTATGCATTAGGGACGAGAGGTGAAGAAGTACCTTGCATTGGAGGACTGTGCATATCAGCAGTTAGCAGGGACTGCCTATCCCTTCCCAATGCAGTCACATGATGGAAGCCTCAGTATACAAGGGAAAAAATAAATGGACTAGATTTTAGTTAAGATTTGATTAGGTGGTAGTAAAGTTCAATTCCAAATGATAGGAGATTCATAAAGATTGAAGATTGTTTCTCTTATATAAACAGCTTCCAAAGGAATATTTTCTGGGCTATATAATTCTCTGAGGCTTAGTATCACAATTCCAGACTTCCTCCATCTTGTTGTTCTATAATCCATGGCCATGGTTCTGAGGTTGTTTCATAGTCCCAGGTGGCAACTCCAGGTTTAGTCATCATGTCAGCATTTATAACCCTAGAAAAGAAGAAAAGCAAGAGAAGTGGATGTGTCTTTCTATAAAAATAAAAGCCTTCTCAAATTCTGCTCTCACCACTTTTTCTTACATCTTCATACCAGAATTAAGTTATGTGGTCACCCCTCACTGTAAAAAAAAAAAAAAAGAAAAAGAAAAAAATGTAACCTTTACTTTGTTTGTTGTTTATATTATTGTATAAGAAGAGAAGGGCTATCATGGCACCATTAGCATTTTCTTCTACTAGAAGGGATCCTCAATGAATTATTTTTAATCAACAAGAAAGTTTTTGAATTAAATTGTATTTAAATTTAAAATTGTATTGTGATATTATGAAAAATAAAGTTGCATCTTATGAAGCAAAATGTGTAAACTGTTTGTATCCACAACACATCTGGATAAAAGTTAGAAAATTAAACCATTGAAATATTTGGAGTCACACTTCCATCAAGAACAGATGAAGACCTATGTATTTTATTTATTTTTTTTTAATTTTAATTTTTACTTTATTTTGCTTTACAATACTGTATTGGTTTTTGCCATACATTGACATGAATCAGCCACAGGTGTACATGAGTTGCCAATCCTGAACCCCCTCCCACCTCGCACCCCATATCATCTCTCTGGATCATCCCCGTGCACCAGCCCCAAGCATCCTTTATCCTGCACTGAACCTGGACTGGCGATTCGTTTCACATATGATATTATACATGTATCAGTGCCATTCTCCCAAATCATTCCACCCTCTCCCTCCCCACAGAGTCTAAAAGTCTGTTCTATACATCTGTGTCTCTTTTGCTGTCTCACACAGAAGGTTATCATTACCATCTTTCTAAATTCAATATATATGTGTTAGTATACTGTATTGGTGTTTTTCTTTCTGGCTTACTTCACTCGGCATAATAGGCTCCAGTTTCATCCACCTCATTAGAACTGATTCAAATATATTCTTTTTAATGACTGAGTAATACTCCATTGTGTATATATACCACAGCATTCTTATCCATTCATCTGCTGATGGACATCTAGGTTAGGTTATTTCCATGTCCTGCTATTATCATATGGCAGTTCTATTTACAATTTTTTAAGGAATCTCCATACTGTTCTCCATAGTTGCTGTACTAGTTTGCATTCCCACCAATAGTGTAAGAGGGTTCCCTTTCTCCACACCCTCTCCAGCATTTATTATAAACTCATATACACTCGTGGCTAATTCATGTCAATGTATGGCAAAACCAATACAGTATTGTAAAGCAAAATAAAGTAAAAATAAAAATAAATAAATAAAATGCATAGTTCTTCATCTGTTCTTGATGGAAGTGTGACTCCAATGCAATGAATATTGGGGTACACATGTCTCTTTCAATTCTGGCTTCCTCTGTGTGTATGCCCAGCAGTGGGATTGCTGGGTCATATGGCAGTTCTATTTACAATTTTTTAAGGAATCTCCACACTGTTCTCCATAGTGGCTGTACTAGTTTGCATTCCCACCAATAGTGTAAGAGGGTTCCTTTTTCTCCACACCCTTTCCAGCATTTATTGTTTGTAGACTTTTGGATCACTGCCATTCTGACTGGTATGAAATGGTACCTCATTGTGATTTTGATTTGCATTTCTCTGATAATGAGTGATGAGCATCTTTTCATGTGTTTGTTAGCCATCCATATGTCTTCTTTGGAGAATTGTCTATTTAGTTCTTTGCCTTATTTTTTGATTGGGTCATTTATTTTTCTGGACTTAAGCTGCATAAGTTGCTTGTATATTTTTGAGATTAGTTGTTTGTCACTTGTTTCATTTGCTATTATTTTCTGCCATTTAGAAGGCTGTCTTTTCACCTTGCTTAAAGTTTCCTTTGTTGTGCAGAAGATTTTAATTTTAATTAGATCACGTTTGTTTATTTTTACTTTTATTTCCAGTATTCTGGGAGGTCCATCATAGAGGATCCTGCTGTAATTTATGTCAGAGAGTGTTTTGCCTATGTTCTTCTTTAGCCTTCTTCAGCGATCAAGGCAAAGAAATAGAGGAAAAGAACTCAATGGGAAAGACTAGAGATTTCTACAAGAAAATTAGAGATACTAAGGGAATATTTCATACAAAGATGGGCTCAATAAAGGATAGAAATGGTAAGGACCTAACATAACTGGAAGATATTAAGAAGAGATGGCATGAATACACAGAAGAACTGTACAAAAAGGATCTTCACGACCTGGATAATCACGATGGTGTGATCACCCATCTGGAGGCAGACATCCTGGAATGCCAAGTCAAGTGGGTCTTAGAAAGCATCACTATGAACAAAGCTAGTGGAGGTGATGGAATTCCTGTGGAGCTGTTTCAAATCTCAAAAGACGATATTGTGAAAGTGCTGCACTCATTGTGCCAGAAAATTTGGAAAACTCAGCAGTGGCCACAGGATTGGAAAAGGTCAGTTTTCATTCCAATCCCAAAGAAAGGCAATGCCAAAGAATGCTCAAACTGCCACACAATTGCACTCATCTCACACGCTAGTAAAGTAATGCTCAAAATTCTCCAAGCCAGGCTTCAGCAACACGTGAACTGTGAGCTTTCTGATATTCAAGCTGGATTTAGAGAAGGCAGAGGAATCAGAGATCAAATTGTCAACATACACTGGATCATGGAAAAAGCAAGACAGTTCCAAAAACACATCTATTTCTGCTTTATTGACTATGTCAAAGCTTTTGACTGTGTGGATCACAATAAACTGGGGAAAATACTGAAGGAGATGGGAATATCAGACCATCTAACTTGCCTCTTGAGAAATTTGTTTGCAGGCCAGGAAGCAACAGTTAGAATTGGACATGGAACAACAGACTGGTTCCACATAGAAAAAGCAATACGTCAAGGCTGTATATTGTCACCCTGCTTATTTAACTTATATGCAGAGTATATCATGAGAAATGCTGGGCTGGAAGAAACACAAGCTGGAATCAAGGTTGCAGGGAGAAATATCAGTAACCTCAGATATACAGATGACACCATCCTTATGGCAGAAAGTGAAGAGGAACTAAAAAGCCTCTTGAAGAAAGTGAAAGAGGAGAGTGAAAAAGTTGGCTTAAAACTCAACATTCAGAAAACGAAGATCATGGCATCCGGTCCCATCACTTCATGGGAAATAGGTGGAGAAAAAGTGGAAACAGTGTCAGACTTTAGTTTTTGTGCTCCAAAATCACTGCAGATGGTGACTGCAGCCATGAAATTAAAAGACGCTTACTCCTTGGAAGAAAAATTATGACCAACCTAGATAGCATATTCAAAAGCAGAAATATTACTTTGCTGACTAAGGTCCGTCTAGTCAAGGTTATGGTTTTTCCTGTGGTCATGTATAGATATGAGAGTTGGACTGTGAAAAAGGCTGAGCGCAGAAGAATTGAATCTTTTGAACTGTGGTGTTGGAGAAGACTCTTGAGAGTTCCTTGGACTGCAAGGAGATTCAACCAGTCCATTCTGAAGGAGATCAACCCTGGGATTTCTTTAGAAAGAATGATGCTAAAGCTGAAACTCCAGTACTTTGGGCAACTTATGAGGAGAGCTGACTTATTGGAAAAGACTTTGATGCTGGGAGGGATTGGGGCAGGAGGAGAAGGGGATGACAGAGGATGAGATGGCTGGATTGCATCATGGACTGGATGGATTTGAGTCTGAGTGAACTCTGGGAGATGGTGATGGACAGAGAGGCCTGGTGTGCTGCGATTCATGGGGTCGCAAAGAGTCGGACATGACTGAGCACATGAACTGAACTGAACTGATCATCTTAGTTCTTAAAATGTTCTGTGATGATTTTGACAAATCAAGTTCCAAAATTCTGCCAGTTTCCCAGTCCTGTGGCCACTGCTGTGTTTTCATAATTTGCTGACATATTGAATGCCCAGGAACCTGTTGGGCTGTAGTCCATGGATTTGCAAAGAGTTGGACATGATTCAGCACACACTAGGTAATATTACTGGATCATTGTGGAAACAGTGGAAGCAGTGTCATTTATTATTATTTTTTGTCTCCTAAATCACTGAAGATGGTGACTGCAGCCATGAAAGTAAAAGACGCTTACTCCTTGGAAGGAAAGTTATGACCAACCTAGATAGCATATTTGTCGGGATCTGCGTCAGGCATTACTGACAAAATGGAGGCTTGGCCCAAACTCCCTCTCCTCATCCCGCAGGCATGGTCCTGGAACGAAGGAGTTAGGTCTTGTGATTCTTTTTCTTTCCTTTCTTCTGCTGAGTTGGCTGGAAAGAAAGTTAAGGTGTTTATTGTTTTTGAGAGAAGCATGAGAAAGCACACAGCCTTCTGCAGTTGTGCCCAGAAAATAATCTATAAAGTAACTATTGACATTTGTTCAAGGATCTTTATAAAGAATGTTCCAGTATGAGGAACATAGGCCACAGCTTGAGGCCATGGGAAAGAGTGTTATCTAAGACCTGTTTGTGAGGGGAATGTTTATGGCAAAGGAAGTTTGCTGACTTCAGGGTTTAGGAATAATTAAGAATAGCTAGAAGCCTTTTTAGGAGATAGTGAGCTTAAGATTCTAGGGGCAAGCAGGATTTAGAAAGATAAGAAATAAAATGAGGAATGTGGTATGCAGCCGACATAAGCATGAGTTACAATGTAATCACAAGTAAACACAATTCCGACAGAATCGCTGAAGCAGGAACTCTGTTTGAAGGGCAACAAGGAGACAATAAATCTGGGTGAGGGGAAGCTGAAAATGCAAAACCTCTGATTCAATGCTTTTGTCAAAGTATAAAAGAAGCCTGATGCTTGAAATAAACATGCAGTCCTGCACCTTGAGTCAGAGGCTGCATCATTCTTCGCCTTCACTGCTCATCTCTTCATGCGGATTCCCTGGCTTCTGGAGCTGGACTCTGGCACATATTCAAGAACAGAGATATTAATTTTCTAACAAAGGTCCGTCCAGTCAAGCCTATGGTTTTTACAGTAGTCATGTATGGATGTGAGACTTGGACTGTGAAGAAAGCTGAGCACTGAAAAACGGATGCTTTTGAACTGTGGTGTTGGATGAGACTCTTGAGAGTCCCTTGGACTGCAAGGAGACCCATCTAGTCCATTCTAAAGGAGGTCATTCCTGGGTGTTCTTTGGAAGGAATGATGTTAAAGCTGAAACTCCAATACTTTGGCCACCTGATAAAGAGAGTTGACTCATTGGAAAAGACTCATGCTGGGAGGGATTGGGGTCAGGAGGAAAAGGGGACGACAGAGGATGAGAGGGCTGGAAGGCATCACTGACACCATGGACGTGAGTCTGAGTGAACTCCGGGAGTTGGTAATGGACAGGGAGGCCTGGCATGATGCAATTTATGGGGTCGCAAAGAGTTGGACACAACTGAAAGACTGAACTGAACTGAACTGAACTGAACTAAGGAATAGCTGACCCTTGTGACTTTTCTTATTGTTGTGGAAGAGAAGATAGTTAGATCTGACGTTTTCTTTTCAGTTTTAACAATTTTTTAGTTTATTAAATTTTAAAAATTCCTGGTACAATTTAGTAGATTATATTTAAGGAAAATTTTATATTTTACTTGGATATTCAAATATGAATATATTTAAAGAATGTATAATTTTCTCTTATAAATGTTAATTATTTCTGTACTGTAATTATGGATCTACCTTTGCTAGTCATACATTTTTTTCTTTTTCTTTTGATCTTATGAGCCAATAATTTAAATTATGGCTTCTTCATCTCTGTCATTTCTTATATATATATTTCACTAACTGCTGCCTTTTTTTTTTTTTTTTTATAAAGCCTTACCTTCTACCACATTTGGGTTTTATTGTTCTATTTCTTGGCTCAAGATTTGAAACATTAAATGTTTTTAAAATGTCTCTTCTAATGTAGATGATTTAGCAGAGAATTCCTACTTCTGAGAACTAGAAGGGGATGTTCTTTTCCCTATTCTTTCCATAAATTCAGATAAAAACCATGGACATTATAATATGCCGGGAGCTGCCACAGGAGATCCCACCCATGACAGGGTCATGTGGAAGATAACTGTTAAGCAAGGCTTCAGAGCTCAAGGGGCTCCCTAGGCTTTCTCGAGCATTCTACTCCAAAACAAGCATCTGTCTGTTTTACTGTTTCATGACTTTCACCAACTCCTCTGACATTAACAGGAGGCTAACCCTGACCACCTTTCTCTGAAGAAAATCAGCTTAGGGCTATAGCTAATAAGTCTCCTGGACATGAGAGGAATATCTCAAATCAAACCCCCTCTGTTAGCATTCTAGCTTGCTTGACACATATATCCAAACTCTTGCAGCTATGCATACAATTATTTACAGCCTCCCAACTGTGAAAAGCATGCAAAGCCTAAAACACAGAGCCTTTGAAAGAGTTAAAAGTTATTAGAGTAGTACTAGTGCTGGTGTAGGATTTCATTATTGGGCCAATGCTTGTTGCTAAGTTCCCTTATCTCTTATCCACTGTACACCTGTGAATGTGTTAGTTAACATAGTGAGAATGCAAGAAAAACACGTGTAGCCTTGAATTTAACCATATCAGACTTTTGAGCTAATTAGCTCTTTCTTGTAACTCGCTGCACCTTGGCTCTGTGAAAATGTAACTCTTTTGGCACTTTCTGAGGCTGACATAGATTAGAAATATAAAGAAAAACACTTTGAGGGAAAATAAGTTTTTTGGTCAAGCAGCCTTTATCAAAAGAGGATCATACAATGTTCACAGGCCTCCAAGGCCAGAAGATACTGAACACAACAGTATTTGTGGGAAAGGTATGCAGAAAAAAAGCATGGTTTTGATAAGGGCAAAACTGCTGGAATGTTGGGCTGATTCTGTATGACCTTGCATCTTTCATTTCCCTCTATGTACAAAAAAGGTATATAAGTACTGTTTAAAAATAAAGCTATGGATCTTGCTCGTCAAAGCAGCTTGATCTCCTCGTGTCAATCATTTTCCTCCTCTTACTCTCTCTTTCAGGCTAGTTCCCATCTGGAGTACAGAGATCCGCCGTGTCTACTTATTTGCCTGGGTTTCTAAGACCTGACCGGGAAGGCTCCTGTGCCTTCACTCCCTAGGGAGACCCTGAAGTCACCTGTGGCCTCACGTAGATGGTGCAAGTCTCTTGTCTTGAGACTTTATTGATTTTCTGTATAAACCAAGGAACATCAGCCTCTTTTCTTCTCTCCTCTATTTTCTTATCTACAACATTCTTATCTGTCTCCCTCTCTCTCTAAATCAATTGCTGATGCCGTTTCTCCTTCGGGTTTCCCTAGATCCTGTGGGGGTTGGACCCCGGCGATAATACAAGAACACTGAAAAATAAAGAAGACTTGAGTATAACTGACTATCCTGGCCTAGGTACTGGAGAAGCCATCAAATAATAAATGCAAACAGGCACAGGGGGTAGGGAGAAAAGTCATCAAAAAAGGACTACTTTTCCTGTCAAAGTACAAGGTAAGTGTCAGTGTAGAATAATAAAAATCTTTTAGAAAATAACTGCTCTCCTCCAGCCAACAACCATAATGGGGATAGATTTGTACAATTTCAGCACTCTCCTTTTGTCTGGAGTTATCTGTCTCAACCTTCGCCACCTTCATCTATTGGAATATACTTAAATATACATACAATATTCTATATTGAGTCCTACAGTATTTCTCTCTGTTGTTGTTCAGTCACTAAGTCAGGTCCAACTATTTGAAACTCCATGGACTCTAGCATACCAAGCTTCTCTGTCCTTCACTATCTCCCTGAGTCTGCTCAAACTCCTGTCCACTGATTTGATGATACCATTCAACCAATTAATCCTCTGTCTCCCCTTCTCCTCTTGCCCTCAGTTTTTCCCACCATTGGGGTCTTTTCCAATGAGTCAGCTCTTTGCATCAGGTTAAACAAAGTATTGGAGTTTCAGATTCATAATCAGTCCTTCCAATGAATATTCAGGATTGATTTCCTTTAGGATTGACTGGTTTGATCTCCTCGCTGTCCAAGGAACTCTCATGTCTTCTGCAACATCATGGTTCAAAGTCATCAATTCTATGGTGTTTAGCCTTCTTTATGGTCCAGCTCTGACATCCATACATGATTACTGGAAAAATCATAGCTTGACTATGCAACCTTTGTTGTCAAAGTGATGCCTCTGATACTTATTATGCTGTCTAGATTGGTCATAGTTGTTCTTCCAAGGAGCAAGTGTCTTTTCATTTTGTGGCTGCAGTCACCATCTGCATTGATTTTGGAGCCCAAGAAAATTATGTCTGACGCTATTTCCACATTTGCCACATCTATTTGCCATGAAGTATTAGGACTGGAATCCGTGATCTTAGGTTTTTTTTTTTTTTTTTTTTTAATGTTGAGTTTTAATCCAGCTTTTCACTCCCCTCTTTTATCTTCCTCAAGAAGCTCTTTAGCTCCTCTTCACTTTCTGCCATTAAAGGGATATCATCTGTATATCTAAAGTTGTTCATATTTTTCCTGGCAATATTGATTCTAGCTCGTGATTCATCCAACTTGGCATTTGGCATGATGTACTCTGCACGGAAGTTAGATACACAGAGTGACAATATATAGCCTTGATGTACTCCTTTTCCAATTTTGAACGAATCCATTGTTACCATGTCCAGTTCTAACTATTGCCTCTTGTGCTGCATGCAGGTTTCACAAGAGGCAGGTAAGGTGGTTTGGTATCCCCATCTCTTTAAGAATTTTCCAGTTTGTTGTGATCCACATAGTCAAAGGCTTTAGAGTCATCTAAAGGCTTCAAAGTAGTAGATTTTTAATTTTTAAAAATTCCCTTGATTTTTCTATGATCCAGCATATGTTGGCAATTTGATCTCTGGTTGCTCTGCCTTTTCTAAATCCAACTTGAACATCTGTAATTTCTCAGTTCACATACTGTTGAAGCCTAGCTTGAAGGATTTTGAGCATAATATTGCTGGCATGTGCAATTGTATGGTAATTTGAACATTTTTGGCATTCCCCCTTCTTTGGGATTGGAATGAAACTGACCTTTTCAGTCCTGTGGCCACTGCTGAATTTTCCAAATTTGCTGGCATAATAAGTGCAGCACTTCAACAGCATCATCTTTTAAGATCTGAAACATGTCAGCTGGAATTCCATCACCTCCTTTAGCTTTATCAGTGGTAATGCTTCCTAAGGCCCACTTGACTTTACACTCTAAGATGTCTGGCTCTAGGTGAGTGATAGCATAATCATGGTTAACTGGGTCACTAAGAGTTTTTGGTACAGTTTCTGCATATTCTTTCCACTTTTTCTTAATTTCTTCTGGTTCTGTTAGTTCCTTTCCATTTTGGTCTTTATTTTGCCTGTCTTTGTATGAAATATTTCTTTGGTATCTCCTATTTTCTTGAAGAAATTTCTAATCTTCTCCATTCTATTTTTTCCTTCTAAAACCTATTTGAATCATAACAATGTCACTGACTTGTAGCCTTTGTGGAGTATTTACATTGTGCCTTCCAGGCACCAAGCATTTTTCTAAAATCTTTATATACCTTGTCATTCAAAAGAAGTTAGTGACAGTGTTTGTTGCTTAGTCATGTCTGACTCTTTGCAAATCCATGGTCTGTAGTCTGATAATCACCTCTGTTGATGGGATTCTCCAGGCAAGAATACTGAAGTGGGTACCCTTTCCTTTTCCAGGGGATCTTCCCAACTCAAGGATTGAACCTGGGTCTCCTGTATTGCAGGCAGATTTTTTTACCATCTGAGCCACCAGGGACATCTTCATTCATTTAATGCCATTGCAAAAAAAAAAAAATTAAAAAATGATATCCTTTTAGTATTTCCAAGTTAAAAGTGAGAAAATGAGAACAGGTAAGCAATTTGCCCAACATCAAATACCATTTGCCTTGTAATTCATACACTGTGTGTATATACACTCAGTGTATTCAGTAAGAGAGATCCACTTACCTATGTTCATGTGACATGCATCTTAGGGGAGGAATTTTTTTTTTCTTTTTTATCCTCCTGGAGTCTCTAGATGGGTCTGTTAATTAAAATGAAAAGACAAATTAATAGAAAGAAAGTAAACATGTTTCATCAAACTTTTGCACATACATGTGGGCTTTCACAAGAGAGAAACTGAAAAAGTGACTAGAGTGAAAGCTAGATATAGATAAGTATATATATATATATATATTTTAGATAAAAGCATAATATTTGTGAAGAATTGAGGACACAGTGAGGTACGGGTTAAGAGCAGTAAATATTGAAGAGGTAATTAGGAAGATAAAGACTTACCCATCTCTGCTACTAAAAATGTCGTCTTTCCTCTTGTTATGCTAAGGGACTTTTCACATGGAAGTTTTATGACCTGTTTCAGGGAAGAATGATGTGTGTATTTGAAAGTGACCTTCCTTCTTTTTTTCTTTTTTAATTTCTACAGCTTAGTATGACAAGGTATTATGTCGTGGACCCCATCAATATATTGATTTTTTTTCCTTTTTTAATATTAGTTTTTATTGGTCTTTGAAATGGTTTCAACATTTCCATGTATGACTTTGAACTTGCTAAACATGAGAAGTCCTATCTCTAAAGATACATTTTGCTTTTACTTTTAAGTAAAACATATTTTAACTTCTTTAGTTTGATGTTCTAACCAATCATGCTTTATTTTTCTTTTTCTTTTAATTTTTATTTTATTTTGCTTTACAATACTGTATTGGTTTTGCCATACACTGACATGAATCATCCACGGGTGTACATGAGTTCCCAATCCTGAAACTCCCTCCCACCTCCCACCCCATATCATCTCTCTGGATCATCCTCATGCACCAGCCCCAAGCATCCTGTATCCTGTATTGAACATAGATTGGTGATTCGTTTCTTACCTGATATTATACATGTTTCAGTGTCATTCTCCCAAATCATCTCCCACAGAGTCTAAAAGTCTGTTCTATACATCTGTGTCTCTTTTGCTTTCTCGCATAGAGGGTTATCATTACCATCTTTCTAAATTCCATATATATGTGTTAGTATACTGTATTGGTGCCATTAAAAAGAATACACTTGAATAAGTTCTAATGAGGTAGATGAAACTGGAGCCTATTATACAGAGTGAAGAAAGCCAGAAAGAAAAACACCAATCATGCTTTAACTACTACTTCATCCTTCATAATGCTCAAGTCAGCCATAGCCTAATGATTAAAAAAGAAAAAAAAAAAATACACTTAATTCCAAGCCTCATACTTAGAAAGACCCACACTAGTTAAATTCTGGAGTTATATCTGGGAACAGTGACCACAGTAAACTGAATAGATTAAAAGTGCAATTGTCCAAAAATGTCATTTTTTATTTCTAACTTTCAAAGTTTCCAAGCCATACTTTCATGTGCTGAGGTTACTATATGTCTCTGAACAGTGTGTATGGATTGGATAGGGGGAAACATGTAGCCAGTTAACCATTCATCTCTCCTGCATGTGCTGAAATAAATTTTTTTCTAGGCACAAGGAGACACATGGAAATCAAACACCATTACTTACTTGATAAAACTAAGTTTGAGATAACAAGTTGGCCCAAAATCTAAAATGAAGATTCCTTCCCTTCCCTCTGTGAATGGAAACTAATTTCCCAATTTTAGAAGAAGTAATTTTTGAAAGGTAGCCCCCACACACAATGCAGAAAAATAAGTCCCATTTCAATGAGAATATCACATCATAGGAAAAAAAAAAAAGGAAAAATGTGCAGCCCATATGTGGCAAAAAATGTTCACACTGAAAGAAAGAGAAACCACTTTTGTCAGTTTTAGTCAAATAATTCCTTCAGTATTGGATGGAATGTGGAAAATCTCCACCATCTGAGGAGCAATAAGAGCAAGATCTGGTAATGAAAAAAAGGTACATACCACATTATATACCAACATTGAAATTAAGAGGTTATGTAGCTATTTTGCAAAGACTTGACGTTAATTTTCCCATAATAGAGTACTGCAACATGTTATGATCAAAACACATGATAATCTGTTAGTTTGTGTAATTTCTGATAGATAAATTTGGATATTATATTTCAATGTGCTTATTCTGCCTACATCCCCAAAATACTGAAAGCAATATACTTTTAAAAAAATCAATAGATCTTTTAACTTTGGTATGTCCATATGGCTTTACCACAAAACTGCCCATTTTCTGAAAGTAGTATCAATTATTTAGATGATCCTATTTTATGTTTTCTTATCTCTGTTCAACTTTGGATCATTTCTTTCTGCCATTTTTTTTCTTTGTATTTTCTTCCTGTTTTTTTGTAAGTGTTCCTCACTGTCTTAAGACACGCATTGCCATTTATTTCCTTTATATTTAAATAGCTCCCTGAAAGCAGGCTTTTAACTTGAATAAATTTGGCTATATTTTCCTAGTAATGTACTCAAAACGTTATTGTCATCTTGTCATATTGCTTCGCTAACGTTTTGATACATTCCAGTTGCTGATGAGATAAAATTCATACTTCTCATTTTGGCATTCAAGAAACTCTATAATATGGTGTTCCTATATTTAAAGTCTGACCTTCTTAATTCAACTTGTATTTTATTGTTTCACCAAATTATAAAAGTCATCATTCCTTAAATACAATGTGTATTCTCCTGCCATTTTAAATTTGCTCTTGGTACTGTTTACATAATGTGGTATATATTGACCTTCAAAAATATGTCTTTAGAATGGAGTCCACTTCTGTCACTGTTATTCAGCATAGTTTTAGAATCCCTAGCTATGGCAATCAGAGTAGAAAAAGAAACAAAATACATTTAGATTAGAAAAGAAGTAAAGTTCTCATTGTTTGCAGACAAAATACTATACACATAAAACCTAAAAATCCTATCAGAAAACTACTGGAGCTAATCAGTGAATTTAGTAAAGTCAGAGGATACCAAATCAATACACAGAAATCCCTTGCATTCCTAAACAATAACAACAAAAGATCAGAAAGAGAAAGTTAAGGAATCAATCCCATTAACCACTGCAACAAAAAGAATAAAATACCTAGGAATAATCCTACTTGAGGAGACAAAAGAACTGTATATAAAAACTATAGGTCACTTATGAAAAATCACAGATAACATAAACAGATGGAGAGATGTTCTCAGATTGGAAGAATTAGTACTGTGAAAATGACTATACTACTCAAAGCAATCAACAGATTAAATGCAATCCCTATCAAATTACTAATGGCATTTTTCTAGAACTAGATCAACACAATTCACAATTCATATGGAAGCATAGAAGACACCAAATAACCAAAGAGATTTTGAGAGAGAAAGATGCAGCTGGGGAAATCAACCTTCCTGACTTCAGATTTTGCTGCAAAGCTACAGTCATTAAGACAGTATAGTATTAGCACAAAAACAGAAATATAGACCAATGGAATAAGATAGAAATCCCAGAGCTAAACTCATGCATCTATGGGCACCGTATCTTTGACAAAGGAGGCAAGAATAAACACTGGATAAAAGACACCTTATTCAATAAGTAGTACTGGGAAAACTGGACAACCACACATAAAAAGAATGAAATTAGACCACTTCCTAACAACATGTGTGTGTCTTCTCAGTTGCTCAGTCATGTCTAGCTCTTTGAGACCCCATGGACTATAGCCCATGAGGCTCCTCTTTCCATGGAATTTTCTAGGCAAGAATACTGGATTGGGTTGCCATTGACTTCTCCAGGAATCTTCCCAACTCAGGGATCAAACCCACATATCCTGTGTCTCCTGTAATTGGCCGGTGGCTTCTTTACCACTGAGCCACCTGGGAAGTGTTCTAACACAATATACAAAGGTAAACTCAAAATGGATTAAAGACCTAAATGTAAGACCAGAAACTATAATACTCTTAGAGGAAAACATAGGCAGAACATTATTTGACATAAATCATAGCAAGATCCTTTATGACTCACCTCCTAGAAATATGACTCACCTCCTAAAAATAAGCAAATGGAACCTAATTAAACTTAAAATCTTTCGCACAGCAAAGGAAGCCATAAACAAGATGAAAAGACAACACTCAGAATGGGAGAAAATAATTGCAAATTAAGCAATCGACAAATGAATCTCCAAAATATACAAGCAGCTCATGCAGTTCAATATCAGAAAAGCAAACAACTAAGTCAAAAAATAGCAGAAGTCTTAAGCAGACATTTCTCCAAAGACATATGGATGGCTAATAAACACGTAAAAAATGTTCGACATTGCTTGTTATTAGAAATGAAAATTGAAACTAAAATGAGGTATCACCTCACACCCACATGAATGGCCATCATCAAAACATCTACAAACAATGACTGCTGAAAAAGAATGTGGAGAAAAGGGAATTATCTTGCACAGTTGATGGAAATGTACCTTGATACAGTCACTACAGAGAACAGTTTGGAGATTTCTATTAAAAAAAAAAAAAAAAAGCTAGGAATAAAATTACCATATGACCTAGCAATCAAACTACTGTGCATGTACTTTGAGAAAACCACAATACTAAAAGACACACGTACTCCAGAGTTCATTGCAGCACTATTTACAATAGCCAGGACATAGAAGCCATCTAGATGTACATCAACACATGAATTAAGTTGTAGTACATATATAGACTAGAACATGACTCAGCCATGACAATCAATGAATCTGAGTCAGTTCTAATGACATGGATGAACATAGAGCCTGTTCTACAGAGTGAAGTCAGTCAGAAGGAGAAAAATAAGTACTGTATATTAATACATATATATAGAAACTAGGAAAATGGTACTGATGAACATATTTGCAGGGCAGGAATAGAGACACAGACCTAGAGAACAGATTTGTGAACACAGGGGAGGAAGGAGAGGGTGGGACAAGTTGAGGGAGTAATATTGAAGTATATACATTATCATGCATATAATAGATGGCTAGTGGGAAGCTGTTGTATAAAACAGAGAGCTTAGCCTGGTTCTTTATGATAACCTACAGGAGTAAGATGAAGGGGTTGGAAGCGCAAGAGGAAGGAGATATATGTATACTTATAGCTGATTCACATTTTTGTACAGAAGAAACCAACACAGCACTTAAAGCTATTATCCTTCAATTAAAAATAAAATTTAAAATATTTTAAATATTTTAAATATTTAAATTTTAAAAATATCCAAAAAGGTATGTCCTTATTTTTGCCTGGAAAATTCCATGGACAGAGATGTCTGGTGAACTACAGTCCAGGGGGTCACAAAGAACTGGACACAACTGAGTGACTGAACATGCACACACACATACAAACACACACAATGTCTTCCTAACTTTAAATAAATCTGGTTTGGTTTCTGTCTCCTTCATGAAGTCTTCTCTAAACTTTCTCAAACCCTAAATCTAATCCAAGATTTTCCTGTGGACTAAAAATGACTCCCCAAGCCATGTATCCACTGACTACTGAATTCTTGACATAAATAATTGCTAGCGACGGAATGAAACACCAACACGGCCGAGTGGTTTGAATCTTTCTCTTTATTCCTCTTATTCCGCTGCTTCTTGCAGCTGCCTTATTTTATATCTTTTGCACAACAATCAGCAGGGCAAGTTGCCAAAACACTGTGATTCAATGACTATACAGTGCGCAGGCTCGGGCGAGATAACCTTTACCTTAAATTATTTACTGCAGCTAAGACTTTGTTTTGGAGAACTTCCTTATCAACTTAGAATCCACTTTGTCCCTGGGTCTGTTCCTTTTGAAGAATCAGAGAAACATCCTTGTATGCAAGAAATGTTCTTTTCCCAAGGGATCAAAGGATTTTGACTGAAGATCTCGTTTGCAAGAATATTCAGCCCTGACTGGGAGCCTTGTTTGCAAGAGTCTTCCCAGCCTCCCTTATACTTTGTTCCCTATAATAATTCAATATGTTTAAAGTAGAATGTAATTTTTTATTCCTTCTTATGGCAGAGATTATATAATTTTTCACGAAACCATTTCCATTTCTTCCTGGGAACTCAAATTAATTGCATTTTCCAGCCTTCTATGAAAGTAGGTGGGGCCAACTGACTAAGGTCTAGTCAGTGCAAAGTGCTGCTGCTGCTAAGTCACTTCAGTTGTGTCCAACTCTGTGCGACCCCATAGATGGCAGTCCATCAGGCTCCCCTGTCCCTGGGATTTTCCAGGCGAGAACACTGGATTCAGTTGTCATTTCCTTGTCTAATGCATGAAAGTGAAAAGTGAAAGTGAAGGTGCTCAGTCATGTCTGACTCTTCAAGACCCCATGGACTGTAGCCCACTAGGCTCCTCCATCCATGGGATTTTCCAGGCAAGAATACTGGAGTGGGGTGTCATTACTTTCTTCAAGTGCAAAGTAAGCATAGATGAAAACAAACTACTTCCCAGGAAGATCTATTAATAACAATAATAATTAAAAAATAGTTTCAGTAAGATTTTGCTCATGTTTTCTTTCTTCAGGACCCATTTCATCAAGGACAAGATTTGAAAAGTCATAGTGTTCCATTTAAGACAGAAGTTAAAGAAATTCCCTGATGATCCAGTGGTTAGGACTGCATTTTCACTGCTGAACTAAGATTGAACAAACTAAACAGTACAACCAAACGGAAAAGCTCAGTCTTTTAGTGACTATGTGCTAAGATTGATGTCTATTGCAGTATAATGTGAAAAATAAATATTAAGCCATTTATTTAACTTTTGTTAAGCCAGTGATATTATGGAATTGTGATTAAACTAGTGAGTTGAATTAGTCTGAAATATACATGAAATATTGCTTTCTATATTCATTTTTAACACCAGAGTCCAAGCCATATTATACCATACTTACATTAACTACTGCAAGGTTCTTAATAGTTCTCCCTGTTTCTCCACTTAACATTCAAAATTATTTTTTAATAGCCAGAAACACCTTTAAATTGTAATTTCAGTTATATAATATATATTATATAATATGCTTGTTTAAGACTATACAATGAGTTTAGCTAAAGACATTTTTTAGAAAAATGAATAATCACAGTTGTTCTCAGAGGACTTTCTCTTCGTATCTTAACTTTGAGTTTGTGATTGTTGTGATTGTGTTCTCCCTTGCAACCTTTTATAGCGAATGTGTTGGGAACAGATAAATCTTCCTATACATTTTATGGGACACTGAAGTAAAAAGATCCAAACCTAGGCATAGGAATGAGAAATCTAGGCAGAATTTTGATATTCTGGTATGTGACCAAGTTTTAATTTATAGATGGGACTCTGAGAAAGAAGAAAGTGTGGGAAGAGTTGGTACGTTTATATTTGAGTGACCAGTGGCAAATGGATTGATGGCACTATCTGAAACATGGCAGATCTCTTTTTCTTACCTCCATATTAGGACACTCCAGTGTTAACTGGGCTCATTTCTTTCTAGAACAAATATTAAATTCCTCATGATTTTTACAAAGTTGGCAGAGTAACAAAATAGGAGGTGATATTCCTACAACTGTGCAGCCCTATACCAGTTCTGAGAGACTATTTGTATATTTACATAAAATAAACATAAAACTGCTGTCTTTTAAGCTACTGCTATTTGGGGCTTTTCTGTTGTTTTCATGCTCACATATAAATCTAATTTAATAACGTGATAACTAATTACAAAAGAATTAGTTTACTAAAATGAACAATATATATTTTAAAATTAGAAGAAAAAAGATTTTAAAAATATCAGACAAAACTAAATTCAGGGATATTAATTAAAATTTTACTCTTGCTAGCTTTGTGACTGGAATTAGATTCTAAAATTTCTAAGAGTCTGCTCTAAAATTATGATTTCAAATTTTTATAAAAATTTGCCTTCTTCATCTGACATAGTAGAATGCTTCTCATTAAGAAGCACTTAAAACAATATCATAAAATTAAAAGTGAAAAATTGATCTATAAAACCCTTCTTAGTGTCCACAGTGCATAGACAGGATCATTTTTACAAGAAAAGTAACACTGCCTTTTGTACTTATCTCACATTAGAATTCTTCCATTGATACATATAAAGATTAAATTTTATATATATATATATAAACAATGTCTTAAAAAGTAACACCTTAATAAGTAAATCACTTCAATAGATTTTCTTATAGGACTAATTACAGATGTAGGATTTAATTTTAATTAGATATATGTAATAAGATCTAATCAAAATTTAATGACAATAATTTTATGCAAATATAAAATGTCTGAACCATTTTATATAGTTCAGTGTGCATTTTCTCTTATGTGCTATATTTTTCTATTACAGTCTTTATTTAGTAACTTAAAATTCCTGGAAACTAAAATCAATACTCAGTTCAGTTCAGTTCAGTCGCTCAGTCGTGTCCGACTCTGCAACCCCATGAATCAGAGCATGCCAGGCCTCCCTGTCCATCACCGTCTCTCGGAGTTCACTCAGACTCACATCCATTGAGTCAGTGATGCCATCTAGCCATCTCACCCTCTGTCATCCCCTTCTCCTCCTGCCCCCAATCCCTCCCAGCATCAGAGTCTTCCAGTGAGTCAGTTCTTCGCATGAGGTGGCCAAAGTACTGGAGTTTCAGCTTTAGCATCATTCCCTTCAGAGAAATCCCTGGGCTAATCTCCTTCAGAATGGACTAGTTGGATCTCCTTGCAGTCCAAGGGACTCTCGAGTCTTCTCCAACACCACAATTCAAAAGCATCAATTCTTCGGTGCTCAGCTTTCTTCACAGTCCAACTCTCACATCCATACATGACCACAAAAAACCATAGCCTTGACTAAATGGACCTTAGTCGGCAAAGTAATGTCTCAGTTTTTGAATATGCTATCTAGGTTGGTCATAACTTTTCTTCCAAAGAGCAAGTGTCTCTTAATTTCATGGCTGCAGTCACCATCTGCAGTGATTTTGGAGTCCAAAAAATAAAGTCTGACACTGTTTTCACTGTTTCCCCATCTACTTCCCATGAAGTAATGGGACCAGATGCCATGATCTTTGTTTTCTAAATGTTGAGTTTGAAGCCAACTTTTTCACTCTCCACTTTCACTTTCATCAAGAGGCTTTGTAGTTCCTCTTCACTTTCTGCCATAAGAGTGGTGTCATCTGCATATCTAAGGTTATTGATACTTCTCATGGCAATCTTGATTCCTGCTTGTGTTTCTTCCAGTCCAGCGTTTCTCATGATGTACTCTGCATATAAGTTAAATAAGCAAGGTGACAATATACAGCCTTGACATACTCCTTTTCCTATTTGGAACCAGTCTGTTGTTCCATGTCCAGTTCTAACTGTTGCTTCCTGAGACCTGAATGCATGTTTCTCAAGAGGCAGGTCAGGTGGTCTGGTATTCCCATCTCTTTCAGTATTTTCCACAGTTTATTGTGATCCACATTGTCAAAGGCTTAGTCAATAAAGCAGAAATAGATGTTTTCCTGGAACTCTCTTGCTTTTTCCAGGCTCCAGCGGATATTGGCAATTTGATCTCTGGTTGCTCTGCCTTTTCTAATACCAGCTTGAACATCAGGGAGTTCATGGTTCATGTATTGCTGAAGCCTGGCTTGGAGAATTTTAAGCATTATTTTACTATTGTGTGAGATGAGTGCAATTGTGCCGTAGTTTGAGCATTCTTTGGTGTTGCCTAAGTTCAGTACTAGTGTTGTGATTTTTCTCAAAAATCATATGCCTGTAAGGGATGAGTGAAGAAAAAAAATCCCAGGAGATAGCCCAAGAGTTATGTCTTCTAACAAAGACATGACAATAGATGATATGTGATTACAGTGATTAGAAGTCATCCTTTTTCTAAATAGTATTAGGAAAAAAAATCCATTTGTAATTTTCTTGTTTCTAGTTGTAGACTCTTCTTTTCTACTCTTCTAGAGAATTCCCTTTAGCATTTGTTGTAAAGCTGGTCTGGTGGTATTGAACTATATTTGCTTTTGCTTGTTTGTAAAGCTTTTGATTATCTAGTGAATCTGAATGAGAGCCTTGCTGGATAGATTATTCTTGGTTGTAGGTTCTTCCCTTTCAACACTTTAAATATACCATGTCAATCCCTTCTGGACCACAGGGTTTCTGCTGAGAAATCAGCTAGTAACCTTATGGGAGTTTCCTTGTATGTTATTTATTTCTTTTTCCTTATTGCTTTTAATAATTTTCTTTGTGTTTTACTTTTGTCAATTTGATTACTCTATGTCTCACCCTGTTCCTCCAATTTAACCTGCCTGGGACTCCTCTGTGCCTCCTGAATGTAGGAACATGGGTGACTGTTTCCTTTCCTATGTTAGTGAAGTTTTCAGCTATTATCCCTTTGAATATTTTCTAAGATCTTTCTCCTGTCTTCTCCTTCTGAAATGTAATGTGAATATTGGTGCATCTAAAGTTGTCCCAGAGGTCATTAGACTGTCTCATTTTTTTGTTGTTGTTCTTTTTTTTATTTTTTTAAAATTCTGTTCTATGGCTGTGATTTTTAGCATTCTGTCTTTCAGGTCACTTATGTATTCATCTGCTTCAGTTATTCTGATATTGATTCCTTCTAGTGTATTTTTCATTTAAGTTATTGTACTTTTTATTTTTATTTATTTATTTATTGCTTTTACAGCTCTTCTTGGTCTTTATTAAAATTTTCCTGTATTTTCTCAATCTATGCCTCATTATTTTTCTGAGCTCTTGGATCATCTTTACTACTATTTCTCTGATTATTTTTTAGGTAGTTTGCCTATCTCTACTTCAGTTAGTTGTTTTTCTGAGGTTTTATGATGTTCCTTCATCTGGGACATATTCCTCTATTGTCTTATTTTGTCTCACTTTCTGGGATTGCATTTTCTGTTCCACAGTCTGCAAAGTGTTGTTCTTGCTTTTGCTCTCTTACTGCTGATAGATGAAACTGTCTAAAAGTCTTGTGAAAGCTTACTTGTGAGAAGGATTCATACCTGTGCACTCATGGGTACAACCGAGTCTTGTCCCTCTGGTGGGCATGACTAGGTCAGGGGATGTGCTTACTGGGAAACTGTGTACTCAAGAAGACTTTAAGCAATCTGTCTGCTGATATATGAGGCCGTTTTCCCACCCTGTTGGTTGTTTGACTTGAGGCATCCCAGCACTGGAGCTTACAGGTTGTTGAGTGGGCCAGGTCTTTGTAAGAAAATGGCAGCCTACATGAGGCCTTATGTCAATGAGTACACCCCAGTTCCATTGCTAGTAATATCCTTGTCTCTGCAGTGAACCACAGTTGTCATATCTGCAGGAGATCCTCCAATACTAGCAGGTAAGTCCAGCCCAGTATCTTATGATGTCACTTCTTTTTTCCTTGGGTCCTAGTACACAGGAAACATACTCTGGACCATCCAAGAGTGGAGCTTCTGTTTCTCCCAGTTCTGGAGAATTCTGGTGATCAAACCCCAAAGCTCTTCAAAGCCAGATTCTCCAGGGGTTTATCCTCCCATTGGCAGACACTGAGGTGGGGAAGCTTGAAGTAAAGCTAATAACTTGCATTCATATGGAGGAATTTCTGTGGTATACTTATTTTCCAGTTTCTGGGTCATCTACCTGTTATGTATAGGATTAGATTTTATTGTGATTTCACCCAACCTACCATCTTATTTTAGTGCCTCTTTTGGCTTGTATGTTGGGTATCTTTTTGGTAGGTTCCAGCATTTCTTTTTGTTGATGCTTGTTCTGCATTTTTTTTTTTTTTTAATTTGCCTTGGAAATGAATAGAGATCATTCTGTCGTTTCTGAGATTGCATCCAAATATTGTATTTGGACTCTTTTGTTGACTATGATGTCTACTCCATTTTTCTAAGGGATTCTTGCCCATAGTAGTAGACATAATAGTCATCTGAGTTACATTCACCCATTCCAGTCCATTTTAGTTCGCTGAGTCTCAAAATGTTGATGTTCACTCTTTTTATCTCCTGTTTGACCACTTCTAATTTGCCTTGATTCATGGACCTAACATTCCAGGTTCCTATACAATATTGCTCTTTACAGGACTGGACTTTGCTTCTATTACCAGTCACATCCACAACTGGGTGTTGTTTTTTCTTTAGCTCCATCTCTCCATTCTTTCTGGAGTTATTTCTCCAATGGTCTCCAGTAGCATATTGGACACCTACCAACCTGGGGAGTTCATCTTTCAGTGTCCTATATTTTTGCCTTTTCATACTGTTCATGGGGTTCTCAAGGCAAGTATACTGAAGTGGTTCAATGGAATAGATCTGACAGAGTGACTGATGAACTATAGATGGAGTTTCTTGACATTGTATAGAAGACAGAGGTCAAGACCATCCCCAAGGAAAAGAAATGCAATAAAGCAAAATGGCGGTCTAAGGAGTCCTTACAAATAGCTGTGAAAAGAAGAGAAATGAAAGGCAAAGGAGAAAAGGAAATATATACTTATTTGAATGCAGAGTTCCAAAGAATAGCAAGAAGAGATAAGAAAGTCTTCCACAGTGATCAGTGCAAAGTAATGGAGGAAAACAATAGAATGGGAAAGACTAGAGATCTCTTCAAGAAAATTCAAAATACCAAGGGAAAATGTCATACAAAGGTGGGCTCAATAAAGGACAGAAATAGTATGGATCTAACAGAAGCAGAAGATATTAAGAAGAGGTGGCAAGAATACACAGAATTATACAAAAAGATCCTCATGACCCAGACAATCACTATGGTATGATCACTAAACTAGAGCCAGACAACCTGGAATGCAAAGTCAAGTGAGCCTTAGGAAGCATCATTACGAACAAAGCTAGTGGAGGTGATGGAATTCCAGTTGAGCTAATTCAAATCCTAAAAGATGATGCTGTGAAACTGCTGCATTCAATATGTCAACAAATTTGGAAACTCAGCAGTGGCCACAGGACTGAAAATGCTGTTTTCATTCCAATTCCTAAGAAAGGCAATGCAAAAGAATGCTCAAACTACCAAACAATTGCATTCATCTCACAGGATATTACAGTAATGATCAAAATTCTCCAAACCAGGCTTCAAGAGTATGTGAACCATGAATTTCCAGATGTTCAAGCTGGTTTTAGAAAAGGCAGAGGAATCAGAGATCAAATTGCCAATATCTGTCTGATTATCAAAAAAGCAAGAGAGTTTAAAAAATTCTACTTCTGGTTTCTTGACTATGCCAAAGTCTTTGACTGTGTGCATCCCAATAAACTGTAAGAAATTCTGAAAGAGATGGGAATACCAGACCACCTGACCTGCCTCTTGAGAAACCTGCATGTATGTCAGGAAACAACAGTTAGAACTGGACATGGAACAACAAACTGATTCCAAATAGGAAAAGGAGTACATGAAGGCTGTATATTATCACCCTGCTTATTTAACTTCTATGCATAGTACATCATGAGAAACGCTGGGCTGGATGAAGCACAAGCTGGAATCAAGATTGCCAAGAGAAATATCAATAACCTCAGGTATGCAGATGACACCACCCTTATGGCAGAAAGCGAAGAATAACTAAAGAGCTTCTAGATGAAAGTGAAAGAGGAAAGTGAAAAAGTTGGCTTAAAGCTGAACATTCAGAAAATTAAGATCATGGCATCTGGTCTCCTCACTTCATGGCAAATAGATGGTGAAACAGTGACAGAGTTTATTTTAGGGGCCTCCAAAATCATTGAAGATAGTGATTGCAGCCATGAAATTAAAGGACGCTTACGCCTTGAAAGAAAAGTTGTGACCAACCTAGATAGCACACTAAAAACCAGAGATATTACTTTGCCGACAAAGGTCCATCTAGTCAAGGATATGATTTTTCCAATAGTCAGGCATGAATGTGAGAGTTGGACTATATAGAAAACTGAGCACCGAAGAACTGACGCTTTTGAACTATGGTGGTGGAGAAGACTCTTGAGAGTCCCTTGAACTGCAAGGAGATCCAACCAGTCCACCCTAAAGGAAATTAGTTTTGAATATTCATTGGAAGTACTGATGTTGCAGCTGAAGCTCTAATACTTTGGCCACATGATGCGGAGAGCTGACTCATTGGAAAAAAACCTGATGCTGGGAAAGATTGAAGGAGGGAGGAGAAGGGGACTGCAGAGGATGAGATGGTTTGATGGCATCCTCGACTCAATGGACATGAGTTTGAGTAAGCTCCTGGAGCTGATGAAGGACAGGGAAGCCTGGCATGCTGTAGTCAATGGGGTTGCAAAGATCCAGGCACGACTGAGTGACTGAACTGAACTGAACTATTCTGCAGTTAGTTATGATTCTTCTTTTTCTGTAAGAAGAGGTGAGCTTATGTTCTTTTACTCCATCAGCTTGTCTCTTCTGCCTAGAAATCCTTGGATTTGAATGATTTGTTTATCTCTATTTACATTTTCCATCACTAAATATTTGTTCAATATTCAAGTTATAATTAGTCATCTATATTGCAGCAAAACTATTTTCTTTAAAATTACTGAAAAAAAATATATATGAAGCAAATTTCTCAGGATGCCTTTCTCAAACCAGTGAATTAGAAAATCTGGTTGTGTAGTTCATTAGCATGAACTCTCGTGACAAAAACAATTTTGTCTTGATCTCTGAAGTATGCCCAACAGCTGGAATAGTCAATGACATTAGTGAATGACTAGCTCCTGTCATGTCTGAGACCTACTGATCTAAGAATTCAAAAGTTTAAAGTGTAGGAAGTACATGCTTATAAAAATTCAGTTTGTATAGTGTGGTTTTATAATATTCTGACTCATTTACTTTGCATCTTCCTATTTATCTACTTGCAGACAAGCTGTTTGGGCATACCAAAGTTAAACAGTTCACTTCTAATTTACTTAATCCTATTTCCAGAAGAACACTTTCCAAAATCCAGTCAGATAAGAGGAACTAAAAACACACATGTACACACTAACATACCCAAAGATAAAAAATTGAATGAAGGAAAATTTTTATTTTAGAGACTGATTAATGCAGTATATAAAGACGATGAAAAAAAGCATGGATAATTATACAAAATTAAATGTTTCATTTACAGTCTTGTTTAGATATATTTTCTAGTTGTGTCAATTAAATGACTTTATAAAATCTTGTCAAATGTAGTTTTATTTTTTTTTAATAGAGAAAGATAATGATCCAAATCTTAATAACTTTATTTAAAGAGAGAGAAAGACTAGCAGCATGACAAAATGACTACTATGCCATTACATGTCATGGAAAGCCTTGAGAAAAGCACTAATAATGTGAAACTAGTTATTATCTTCTTTCATTCTCTCTCTTTTTGTTGTTGCTGCTAACTATGTACCTCAGCTCTCTCAGTTGCTTCTGACTTTTGGTCAAATTTTTGAGGGTGTTTCCTTGACTTGCTCCTAGACTGAGATGTTTTCTGTGTGGAGAGAAGACACTGCTGAGTCTAAGTGTCTATAGAATATGTTGCAGTAGATAAGGCATCAGCCTTGGAAAACAGCAGACGGCATAAGCAGGCATTGTGCCAACTCATAATTACAACCTGGTGTGCCTAGGGGAACAGACTGTGCACCTTAGATCTGAAACTAAATGGGTTTATGTTTTTCACTATTATTTTCTTTCTTCCCATTGATGTGGCTGATGGATCATGGTGGAGTTGTGGGTAAGTGTGTGTGTGTGTGTGTGTGTTTGTATGCATTTTAAGCTTTCAAGGGATCAATGAATTAAATAGCAACCAGAGACAAAGAAATAGTTTGACCATTTATAGGTAAGCTCAGTTCAGTTCAGTCACTCAGTCGTGTCTGACTCTTTGTGACCCCATGAATTGCAGCACGCCAGGCCTCCCTGTCCATCACCAACTCCGGGAGTTCACACAAATCCACGTCCATTGAGTCGGTGATTCGATCCAGCCATCTCACCCTCTGTCGTCCCCTTCTCCTCCTGCCCCCAATCCCTCCCAGCATCAGAGTCTTTTCCAATGAGTCAACTCTTCGCATGAGGTGGCCAAAGTACTGGAGTTTCAGCTTTAGTATCTTTCCTTCCAAAGAACACCCAGGACTGATCTCCTTTAGAATGGACTGGTTGGATCTCCTTGCAGTCCATGGGACTCTCAAGAGTCTTCTCCAACACCACAGTTCAGTAGTATCAATTCTTTGGCACTCAGCTTTCTTCACAGTACAACTCTCACATCCATACATGACCATAGGAAAACTATAGCCTTGACTAGATGGGCCTTTGTTGGGAAAGTAATGTCTCTGCTTTTGAGTATGCTATCTAGGTTGGTCATAACTTTCCTTCCAAGGGGTAAGCGTCTTTTAATTTCATAGCTGCAGTTACCACCTGAAGTGATTTTGGAGCCCAAAAAATAGTCTGACACTGTTTCCACTGTTTCCCTATCTATTTCCCATAAAGTGATGGGACCAGATTCCATGATCTTTGTTTTCTGAATGTTGAGGGGAATGTTTCACTCTCCTCTTTCACTTTCATCAAGAGGCTTTGTAGTTCCTCTTCACTTTCTGCCATAAGAGTGGTGTCATCTGCATATCTGAGGTTATTGATATTTCTCCCGGCAATCTTGATTCCAGCTTGTGCTTCTTTCAGCCCAGCGTTTCTCATGATGTACTCTGCAAAGAAGTTAAATAAGCAGAGTGACAATATACAGCCTTGACATACTCCTTTTCCTATTTGGAGCCAGTCTGTTGTTCCATGTCCAGTTCTAGCTTCCTGTCCTGCATACAGATTTCTCAAGATGCAGGTCAGGCGGTCTGGTTACCATCTCTTGAAGAATTTTCCACAGTTTATTATAATCCACGCAGTCAAAGTTTTGGCATAGTCAATACAGCAGAAATAGTTGGAAAAATGTACCATTTTGTGCCTATAGATTCTGAATCTGCTATGTTTGATGAGATTTCTTCTTATTCAGACAGAGGCTGCATTTGTGTTTGTTGACCACCAGCTATGTGGATATCTTATAAAATGGAAATTTGTACTGTTCATCATTTTATTTTTATAATATTTTTTCACACATGAAAACTGATAACAAGTAGCTCTAAGGAAGCACAACTGGCCTTTGATAGGAATATGTGAGCAACTGAATCTCTATTCAGAGAGCAGTGCAGTAGTTGTTGCTGACTACCTGTGAATAGATGTGAAGATAATAAGAAAGACAACACAAACACTTACACTTGTATCAGATTCTACCCTTAGGACCATATCCATGGATTCTACAGCATAAATATGAGATAAACAGTGACTTTAGGTTTTGTGAATATAGTGAGGTATCTTAGCTTTCCCTTAACTTTCTAAGTGACAAAGACTTGTTTTTAGAGTTTACAAGGGGGATTGGATACAAAATATTTTATTTCTACCCATTTAGCTATTAACTGAATGATATATTTAATTTAATTTTGTTTTTATCTCTTGTGTATATTATCCTGTTAGAGTATATATGATTAGTGCCCAATTATTCCATGCCTCCTTGAATCCATACTTCACTGTGTCCCCTCCAAACTGAATTCAGCCAAAGTCAATAGAGTAATAGCTTGCATGATTTAAAAAAAAAAAAAAAAAGGAGACTTGAAGAATATATTTTGCACATTGAGACTTGCCCTCTCCTGTTGTATTTGGGAACCCTGTAATTATCATCATGAGAAGAAGCCTGGATAGTATGCTGGTAGATGAGAGACTGTATGGAAAAAGGCTTAGTCATCCTGGTTATATAAATAAGACTATCACTAGTGTAATAGCTTCTAGTTCAAGATAGCAGAACAGAAAGACATGTGTTCATCTCCTCCTGGGAGAGCACCAAAATAAAAACTAGCTGTTGAACAACCATCAGCAGGAGGACACTGGAACTTACCAAAAAAGATACTCCATGCACAAAGACAAGGAAGAAGCTGCAGTGAAACAGTAGGAGGGGCAAAATCATGATAAAATCAAATCCACTTGGTGAGTGACAAAAAAACTGGAGAACAATAATACCAAATAAGTACTTCAACTGTTGTGAAGATTCTGAACTCCACCTCAGGCTTCTCAGTCTGGAACCCAACAAAGGGATGGACTTTCCCAGGGAATCTGACCTTGAAGGCCAGCAGGATTTGATTACAAGACTTCCACAGAACTGGGGTAAATAGAGCCTCCAGTCTTGGAGTGCACAAACAAAACCTTGCATTCACCAAATCTCAGAGGAAAGGATCAGTGACACCAAAGGAGGCTGAACCAAAATTACTTGCTAGGCTTCAACAGTACATGAACTAAGAACTTCCAGATGTACAAGCTGGATTTAGAAAAGGCAAAGGAACCAGAGATCAAATTGCCAACACCCACTGCATCATAGACAATGCATCATTCAGCCATGTCCTATTCTGTGCGACCCCCATGGACTGTAGCCTTCCAGGTTCCTCTGTTCATCAAATTATTCAGGTGAGAATTCTGGAGTGGGTGGCCATTCCTTTCTCCAGGGGGTGTTCCCTTCTCCAGGGAATCTTCCCAGCCTAGGGATTGAACCTGGGTCTCCTGCATTGCAGGCAGATTCTTTACCATCTGAGCCACAAAAGAAGTCCATAGAAAATACAATGGAATCCCCCACAAAAATCTGCTTCATTGAATACACTAAAGCCTTTGACTGTGTGGATCACAACAAACTGTGGAAGATTCTTAGAGAGATGAGAATACCAGACCACCTAACCTTTCTCCTGAGAAACCTGTATGCAAGACAAGAAGCAACCATTAGAAACAGACTTGGAACAATTGGATTGGTTCCAAATTGGGAAAGGAGTATGTCAAGGCTATATATTGTCCCCCTGATTATTTAACTTATATGCATAGTATATTAAGCAAAATGCTGGACTGGATGAGTCACAAGATGAAATCAAAATTGTTGGAAGAAATATCAACAACCTAAGATAAGAAGATGATAATACTGAAAGAAAGAGGAACTAAAGAGCCTTTACATGAGAGTAAAAGAGGAGAGTGAAAAAGTTGAATTAAAACTCAGCATTCAAAACACCAAGATCAATGTGATTCCTGATTTTGTGAGTGCCTTGGACTGCAAGGTGTGAGTCCCTTGAACTTCAAGGTGATCAAGCCAGTCAATCTTAAAGGAAATCAATCCTGAATATTCATTGGAAGGACTGACACTGAAGATGAAGCTCCAATACTTTGGTCACCTGATGAGAAGAGGTGATTCTCTGGGAAAGACCCTGTGCTAGGAAAGATTGATAACAGGAGGAGAAGGAGACAACAGAGGATGAGATGGTTGAATGGCATCACAAACTCAATATCATGAGTTTGAGCAAACTCTGGGAGATATGGAAAGACAGGGAAGCATGGAACACTGCGGTTCATATGGTCACAAAGAAACTGATGTGACAGCAACTGAACAGCAAAGTATGTGTGTGTGTCTGTGTGTGTCTGGTTGTTATTGTTATGTTTTACTATAGAAAACAGACAATGTCATAGAAGAAAAAATAATCTAAATATCTAGTCAGGTTTAACACTTAAATTTAAATTGTTGAAATCTGCCATAAATGGCAAATGATTGCCATTTTTTGAATAAAGAATTAGAATGAATTATATATTTAACTATGTTACTTGTTAAAATTACTAGAAGTAACCATTAAGTTGTTAGTTTAAAATTAAAAGGTGTAAGTGATTTTTCAGTCTCTATGTGCAAAATATTAATACATTAACTGTTTTCCCCTGGTTTTACATATTTATTTTTATAGCTCACAAATGATTTCTTATGATGTGCTTTTTACATTCAGTTACATTACAAAATAAAGACTTGAAAAAATGAGATGAAATGTAATTATTAAAATAAAATGTATATAATCGAGTCTCTAATATTAGTCTGCAGAGAACTGAAGCAATGTTAGTGAAAGAGAATGCCAAGTTAAAGAATTCTAGTTAACATAGAATAAGAAAAGAAATGGAAAGAAAGAGAAAGAAGATATGTGGATTATGGATCCAGAATTCCTCACTTTTTTTCTAATTGGATTACCAAGGCAAACGTGGAGAAAAAATAAAACATATATATTAAGGAAAAAGAAAAAGCTGAATATTTTAAACAAGTGAAGAAATTGGTTTTCCTCAGTTAAAAAAGTAAAGAAGTGCAAATCATGATTTTTAAAAGAGTGGAGACGGGGCAGACTATAGCAGTAAGTTAAGTTTTACATTTGAATCTGTTAGTGAACCACGAGTTCATTTTAGGAGAGAAATGACTGAAACACATCAAAATATAGAAAAAAAAATTGCCCACTAAAGAAGGATTAGATTGTTATCCATCTACTATTCAATAATGCTATATACAAGATACAGTGCTTTTAAATTTTTGGATTTATTATGAAAGATTACCGCTTTTACCTTTCTCGAGAGATTTCATTACATACACCTTGATCTTGTCAGGCAGCCAGATGACCATACCTCTTTTCTTGGTGCATTTCCTTCAGCTGAAACAAATCAATTGCAGTTACTGAATACTTTCTTACATCTTAATAAACCCTTCTTCTACCTAAATCTAGGTCTTAATGATTACATCTATGGATTCTTGACACAGCATTTCATTTTCCAAATCCCAGAATTTCTGAGTTATCTTAATTCTGAATTTATTAATTCCCTTGTAATCTAATCAATTCTTTTGTGAGCTTCTTCTCCCCCTCCTTTTTTTTTTTTTTTTAAATCTGGAGACAACAAATTTCAACAGTCAATACATGCCTTTGAAATCATTTCACCCAAAGTCATGAATCACTTAAGCACATTTTCTGCTCCACATGTTATAAGAGAAGATAATTGAGCTAATATTTCTTGACTATATATAGCGTGTCACAATCCTCTGGCTTTCTTTATGAGTTTCTTCACCATCTACTATCCAATCTCAAAATCAGTGTTACATAATAGCAGTCTTTCCCTTTTAACTTCTCTCATTAATTGGGTTTTGAATGACTCTTCTTGGCTTTGGATGAATAGAAATGAAAACAACTATAAATCTAATCTAAGTCATCATTCTTGGTCAGTAATTAAATTTGGATTATCCTTACTTAGTCTGACTGATCTCAATAGCTAAATAAATTTGGAATAATATGGCTAAACAATATAAAATAATTGTAATAATCAACACTAGAAGGATATTATAGAATACTACAGTTGTTTTATATTATTTAGAGCCCTTAAAATGGAAGGATTTATTAGGAGTTTTAAAATAAAGACATATTATATATAATTTTCAAATTATTTAAAAATAAAAGTTATCTCCCTCTTCACTAACTCATTCTCTAGCTCCCTTCCTCTCCCTCCTCTAGTCCCTCCTCCTCACTTTTTTAGAACATTTTAGAGTGAAAGATTTCACAAAGCACATTTTTATCTGCACAGTCTTAAAGCAAAATAGAGATCTGATACAATTAGAATACTTACTTAGAAATTATTTTTCTGTTCTACTTTTACCAAAATAGATATAATAATGTTGTTTGTTAGATTTTTGATGTAATTTTTATCATTTTAAATTTAAGAAGTTGTGTGAAGACAATGAAACACAAATTCTTAACTTCAAGAATAAATATTCTTTTTAAAGGAAAAGCATAACAATTACAAAATGATAACAAAAAGTACAATATGCTCTCATCTTTTTTTCATGTAGATATTTTTGAAGAACAAATAATGTAGGCTGCTGCTGCTGCTGCTAAGTCGCTTCAGTCTGACTCTGTGCGACCACATAGACAGCAGCCCACCAGGCTCTCCCGTCCCTGGGATTCTCCAGGCAAGAACACTGGAGTGGGTTTCCATTTCTTTCTCCAATGTGTGAAAGTGAAAAGTGAAAGTAAGCCGCTCAGTCGTGCCTGAATCTTAGCGACCCCATGGACTGCAGCCTACCAGGCTCCTCCATCCATGGGATTTTGCAGGCAAGAGTACTGGAGTGCGGTGCCATCGCCTCTTCTCCAATAATGTAAGCTGCTGCTGCTGCTGCTAAGTCACTTCAGTCGTGTCCGACTCTGTGTAACCCCAAAGACAGCAGCCCACCAGGCTCCCCTGTCTGAGACGGATGTTCAAATCAGGCTTTAATAGTTACCTGGAAAACTACAACAAAAGAATGTTTTTGTTGTTGTTTAGCTACTAAGTTGTGTCCAAATCTTTGGTGACCTCTTGGACTGTAACCTGCCACGCTCTTCTGTCCATAGGATTTCCCAAGCAAGAATACTAGAGTGGGTTGTTATTTCCTTTTCCATGGGTTACAGGCAGATTATTTTGCGTAACACTGAGCCATCAGAGAATCTAGAAAAATATTATATATAAAATATTAATGCATACTGAATATATTAAATATATAATATGTACTCTGACATATGTACTTTATGGGATTTTCAGGCAAGAATACTAAAGCAGGTTGCCATTTCCTCCTCCAGGGTATCTTCCCCACCCAGGGATCAAACCAACATCTCTTGTATCTCCTGCATTGCAGGCAGATTCTTTACCACTGAGCCAGGGTAGCACCAACATGTATATCATTATATATAATTTGTGATTATGGCTCACACAACAAAAACTAAACTTGAACATAAATAAGCAGTGAAGAAAGCACATTTTAAAACTGTTTGATTTGGACTAAAACCTTCAAATTGTTTAAGACTAGAAATATAAGATTATTGCATGCTTTCCTGGTAGCTCAATGATAAAGAATTTGCCTCCCAATGCATGAACAGGGAATGCGGATTTGATCCCTAAGTCAGGAAAATTACCTGGAGAAGGCAATGGCAACCCACTCCAGTATTCATGCCTGGGAAATCCGATGGATAGAGGAGCACGGTGGGCCATATTCCATTGGATTGCAATAGAGTCTGACATAACTTGGCTACGAAAACAACAAACAATAAGATTATTAGCTAAATACCCTATATTTATGAAATATTGCTGAATCTCAACTGTTCTCTGAACGATTCATGGCTTGATACAACTTAGACTATAATTTAGAAATTTTGTATTGTTAATGATTACATGTTTATACACTGAAGTACTGAATTAACAATAAAAGATACTTTCAAACTTTACTTTCAAGGCTGTAAAATTAAAAATAATTTGAAAAATTGTACTAATAGTCTGATAAGGAGCATATTAAATTCTTAATTGAATAGGTGCTTAATCTCCAACAAGAGCTAAGAGAAAGTGACTTGTTACACTTAAGTAATTGTGATTGTCCCTTTATCACTGAACAGAACATGAAGTTAAGTTTTTAAAAAGACTATTTTCAGTAAGGAAGGAAATTGGGATAAAGTATATACTTTAATAAAGTGATGGCATGATTTCATGTTCATTTTCTTTTTTAACATGACATTCTTTAAAGAATCAATTGATATTTAAATATTTTCCCAATATTTTAGCTAACTCATGAAGTTTAAGCAGGTCAGAAATATTAACAAACCTCTGTATGTTTACTTGAATTCAAGAGCATCCTAAATAATTTCTTCCATCTACATTTTTTGATTCTTTAATATTCTCTGAGATAAAAGATAAAATGAAAAATAGAAAATGTTTTTCACTAAATTAAATAGTTTAACTGAGGACACAATTTTGTTCCCATTTTGTATGACATATCCTTCTACACAATTTCAGTATATTTTTTCACCATAATCCCGTAGTACTTTCTTATCAAAAATATCATGTGTGAAATGTCAGAGTTTCATAGGACTCTCAGTTTTACAGTCTTTTCAGTCCAGAAGATTGATTTGTATATAGAAATCCTGAAGTGTTAGTCATTCAGTCATGTCTGACTCTTTGTGACCCCAATGGACTCTATAGTCCATGGAATTCTCCAGGCCAGAATACTGGAGTGGGTAGCCTTTCTTTTCTCTAACGGATCTTCCCAAACCAAGGATCAAACCTATTTATCCCATATTGCAGGTGGATTTCTTACCAGCTGAGCCACAAGGGAAGCCCAAATATTTTAATAGGTTATCCATTAATTCATATGTTATTATAAAACTTTTAAATTAGGAAAAAAATTAGGTTAAAATATTCCACTTATATTTAATCTAACTACTTAACTCTGTATAAAACTGTTACCAGTTATTAACTGTATACACACACACATGCTCTATTGCCTTTTTGCACATGTAAATCTACATATATTTCCATATGTATATACATATATATTACTTTGGGAGAATATTGATATAGAAACCATGTGTTTTATCAAATTTTATGTATACTCCATTTTTCAATAGGTAATACCAGTTATTTGTATTTGCTTTTTCTTTTCATAAATGTTTTATATTCTTGGTATAATTATTTATTAAATATGGTGCTATTTTCCCACTCTTTATGGCATGTTGATTTTCTTGAATATTATACTAACAGTAACATTTAAAAATGTTATATCTACCATTATATCAGCCATTATATTTGCTACTGTGGGCAAGAATCCCTTAGAAGAAATGGAGTAGCCATCATGGTCAACAAACAAGTCCAAAATGCAGTACATGGATGTAATCTCAAAAACTACAGTATGATCTCCGTTCATTTCCAAGGCAAACCATTTAATATCACAGTAACCCAAGTCTATGCCCCAACCAATAACGCTTAAGAAGCTGAAGTTGAATGGTTCTATGGAGACCTAGAAAATCTTTCAGAACTAACACCAAAAATAAGATGTCCTTTTCATTATAGGGGACTGGAATTCAAAAGTAGGAAGTTAAGAAACACCTGGTGGAACAGGCAAATTTGGCCTTGGAAATGAAGGCAGGAATGAAGCAGGGAAAAGGCTAATAGAGTTTTGCCAAGAGAACAGAGTGGTCATAGCAAACACCCTCTTCCAACAACACAAAATAAGACTCTACACATGGACATCACTAGATGGTCAACACCAAAATCAGATTGATTATATTCTTTGCTGCCAAAGATGGAGAAGTTATAGAGTCAGTAAAAACAAGACTGGGAGCTGACTGTGGCTAAGATCATGAACTCCTTATTGCCAAATTCAGACTGAAATTGAAGAAAGTAGGGAAAACCATTAGACCATTCAGGTATGGCCTAAATCAAATCATTTATGATTTAAGTGGAAGTGAGAAATAGATTTAAGGAACTAGATCTGATAGACACAGTGCCTGATGAACTATGGAATGAGGTTCATGACATTGTACAGCAGACAGGGATCAAGACTATCCCCATGGAAAAGAAATGCAAAAAGAAAAAATGGCTGTCTGAGGAGGCCTCACTATAGCTGTGAAAAGAAGAGAAGTGAAAAGCAAAGGAAAAAAAAGGAAAGATATAGGCATCTGAATGAAGAGTTCCAAAGAATAGCAAAGAGAGATAAAAAGACTTCCTCAGTGATCAATACAAAGAAATAGAGGAAAACAACAGAATGAGAAAGACCAGAGATCTCTTCAAGAAAATTAGAGATACCAAGGGAACATTACATGCAAATATGGGCTTGAAAAAGGACAGAAATGGTATGGCCCTAACAGAAGCAGAAGATATTAAGAAAAGGTGGTAAGAATACATAGAAAAACTGTACAAAAAGATTTTCATTACCCAGATAATCACAATGGTGTGATTACTCACCTAGAGCCAGACAGTCTGGAATGTGAAGTCAAGTAGGCCTTAGAAAGCATCATAACAAATAAAGCTAGAGGAGGTGATGGAATTCCAGTTGACCTATTTCAAATCCCGTAAGATGATGCTGTGAAAGTGCTGCACTCAATATGCCAGCAAATTTGGAAAACTCAGCAGTGGCCACAGGACTGGAAAAGGTCAGTTTTCATTTCAATCCCAAAGAAAAGCAATGCCAAAAAGTGCTCAAATTACTACACAATTACACTCATCTCACACGGTAGTAAAGTAATGCTCAAAATTTTCTGAGCCAGGCTTCAGCAATACGTGAACCATGAACTTCCAGATGTTCAAGCTGGTTTTAGAAAAGGCAGAGAAACCAGAGATCAAATTACCGATTTCTCCAATATCATGGAAAAAGCAAGAGAGTTCCAGAAAAAAAAAAAAAAAATCTATTTCTGCTTTCTTGACTATGCCAAAGACTTTGACTGTGTGGATCACAACAAACTGGAAAATTCTGAAAGAGATAGGAATGCCAGACCACCTGACCTGCCTCTTGAGAAACCTATATGCAGGTCAGGAAGCAACAGTTAAAACTTTACATGGAACAACAGACTGGTTCCAAATAGGAAAAGGAGTACATCAAGGCTGTATATTGTCACCCTGCTTATTTAACTTCTATGCAGAATTCATCATGAGAAACGCTGGGCTGGAAGAAGCACAAGTTGCAATAAAAATTGCTGGGAGAAATATCAATAACCTCAGATATTCAGATGACACAACCTTCATGGCAGAAAGTGAAGGGGAGCTAAAAAGCCTCTTGATGAAAGTGAAAGAGGAGAGTGAAAAACTGGCTTAAACTCAACATTCAGAAAACGAAGATCATGGCATCTTGTCCCATCATTTCATGGGAAATAGAGGGTGAAAAAGTGGAAACCATGTCAGACTTTATTTTGGGAGGCTACAAAATCACTGCAGATGGTGACTGCAGCCATGAAATTAAAAGAGACTTTCTCCTTGGAAGAAAAGTTATGACCAACCTAGATAGCATATTCAAAAGCAGAGACATTACTTTGCTGCCTAAGGTCCGTCTAGTCAAGGCTATGGTTTTTCCTGTGGTCATGTATGGATGTGAGAGTTGGACTGTGAAGAAGGCTGAGCACTGAAGAATTGATGCATTTGAACTGTGGTGTTGGAGAAGACTCTTGAGAGTCCCTTGGACTGCAAGGAGATCCAACCAGTCCATTCTGAAGGAGATCAACCCTGGGATTTCTTTGGAAGGAATGATGCTGAAGCTGAAACTCCAGTACTTTGGCCACCTCATGCAAACAGTTGACTTATGGGAAGAGACTCTGATGCTGGGGGCAGGAGGAGAAGGGGACGACAGAGGATGAGATAGCTGGATGGCATCACGGACTTGATGGACATGAGTCTGAGTGAACTCCGAGAGATGGTAATAAACAGGGAGGCCTGGTGTGCTGCGATTCATGGGGTCACAAAGAGTCAGACATGACTGAGAGACTGAACTGAACTGAACTGAACTGCAATGAGATCCAACCAATCCATTCTTTGGAAGGAATGATGCTAAAGCTGAAACTCCAGTACTTTGGCCACCTCATGTGAAGAGTTGACTCATTGGAAAAGTCTCTGATGATGGTAGGAATTGGGGGCAGGAGGAGAAGGGGATGACAGATGGTGAGATGGCTCGATGGCATCACCGACTCAGTGGATGTGAGTTTGAATGGACTCTGGGAGTTGATGATGGACAGGGAGGCCTGGCGTGCTGCAATGCATGGGGTCGCAAAGAGTCAGACACGACTGAGCGACTGAACTGAACTGATTTCAATATTTAAAAAATAATGTTAATAATAAATATATTAGGATTAAAAGTTGTCCCTGGTTATGTAGGAACTAATGACAAATGAAAACACATAAAATTCATAGTTTAAAACCAGTAATATCAGTGAGAAATGAGAGTTAAAACAATGGAATTATTAAAACTCTTAGAAGTTAGGTATTAATAAAATAATTTAAATTGCCATCAAAGCAATGAAGTCAATAAATAAATTGCAAATAACTGATATATAGCTTGCTCAATGGAAAAAAAAATCCAGCATATAATAAATACATGATGACTTTTAGAACAAGTGAAGAAACTCTGGTGACTTCAGAGCCCTTCTACATGGGAGACAAGTCAGAAATTTACTCCAGGAAACTATCTGGTATGGGAATGTGTTCCATGGAGTTGGTGTAACATCCCTAAAAAGTTGTTTTCCCTCATAGTTCTAACATTTTAGGGTAACTTCAGATAATTTCAATGTGTGAGAAAAATATATGTTACAAGTAGGACATATGATATTTACAGGGAACAGTTTTTCCATCATTAACTCCTCTTTGAAAGTGTAAGTGTTAATCACTCAGTCTTGTCAAACTGCTTGGGACCCCATGGATTGTTGCCCACCGGGCTCCTCTGTCTATGGAATTCTCCAGGCAAGATTACTGACGTCATTCCCTTCTCCAGTGGATCTTTCTGACCCCTGGACTGAACCTAGGTCTCCTGCATTGCAGGCAGATTTTTTTACTGTTGAGTGACCAGGAAAACCGTAACTCCTTTTAGGTAGTTTTAAATGAACTCTCCCGAAACATCCGCGTAACTTGGTAAGTGTTCCTTGAGAAACAAACTGATATGTAATACTTTGCTCCTTTCAGTGGATCCAGTGACTTATACAGGAGATGCTGGAAAAGTTATGGCAAGTTTTAAATCATACCACACTGGACCTTGTACCTCAAGGAAGGAGAGTACAGCATAGTGAAAAGTAAAACAAAGGTGCCGTGTGCTAAAATCAAACAGTTTTATTCTTTAGCTTTTTAGTTTTGGACAGCACACAGGGTAGTTCTTTCTTTAAATCCCAGTTTCTTCATTTTTAATATAGAAGTAGCAACTATAATTTCACAAAATTATTTTTGGAATTAAATTAGATAGTCACTCAGTAACAAATATTTTCTGATTATCGATAACTACATTTACATTGAAGCTACACATAATATAATACTGTTAGTAAACAAATGCTATGACTTTGAGAGACATAATGTGCATTTAATGTTATGTACCTCAGCACTGGCCTGCAGAATACACCAGTTGTACTGAGTTACTTTTGCTCTTACTTAGTTATGCTATGGGCTAAAAAAAGATTAGTTATATTTCCCTTATTATATTTGTTTTCTCTTTTTCAGGTCACTGCCAAATAGTCCTCTAGCCAATTTAACATGTCTTCTTCTTCTTCTTCTTCTTCTTCTTCTTCTTCTTCTTTTTTAAATCTCCTAGTTAGTCCCCCCCCTTTTCTTTCAGTTCAGTTCAGTCCCTCAGTCATTTCTCATTCTTTGAAACCCCATAGATTGCAACACTCCAGGCTTCCTTGTCCTTCACCAACTCCTGGAGCTTGTTCAAACTCATGACCACTGGTTGGTGATGCCATCCACCCATCAGTTCCTCTGTCATCCCCTTCTCCTCCTGCCTTCAATCTTTCCCAACATCAGGTTATTTTCTAATACGTTGGTTCTTCTCATAAGGTGACCAAAGTATTTGAGCTTCAACTTCAGTGTCAGTCCTTCCAATAAATATTCAGGTCTGACTTCCCTTAGGATTGATTGGTTTGATCTCCTTCACAATCCAAGGGACTCTCAAGAGTCTTCCCATCACCACTTTACAAAAACATCAATTCTTTGGTACTCAGCTTTCTTTGTAGTCCAGATCTCACATCCATACATGACTACTGGAAAAACCACAGCTTTGACTAGATGGAACTGGTCAGCAAAGTAACGTCTCTGCTTTTTAATATGGTTAAAAATCTAGGTTGGTCATAGCTTGTCTTCCAAAGCACAAGTTTTAGTTTTTTTTTTTTTTTTAATTTCACAGCTGCAGTCACCATCTGCAATGATACAGGAGCCCAAGAAAATAAACTCTTTCACTGTTTCCATTGGATCCCCATTTTTGCCATGAAGTGATGGAACAAGATGCCATGATCTTCATTTTTAAATGCTGAGTTTTAAGCCAGCTTTTTCACTCTCCTCTTTCACTTTCATCAGAATGAGGAGGCTCTTTGATGAGTTCCTCTTTGCTTTCTGCCATAAGGGTCATGCCATATGCAACTTTATCTGACTTTATTGATAGTTCTCCTGGAAATCTTGATTCCAGCTTGTGCTTCATCCAGCCCAGCATTTTGCATGATATATTCTGCATACAAGTTAAATAAGCAGGTTGATAGTAAACAGCCTTTCCCAATTTGGAACCATCTCATTGTTCCATGTCCAGTTTCAGCTGTTGCTTCTTGACTTGCATACAGGTTTCTCTGGAGACAGATAAGGGGCCAGATAGCCCATATCTTTCCCTTTTCTTCCATCTACTTCCTAATTCAGGGGGAAAATATGAATGACCTTAAAAATAAAGAATAACACTTTTCATTGGATGAGAAATAACCAGGAATCAATACTCAGTCTAAATAGCTAAGCAGAATACACATGGAAAAATAATTTATTTTGAACTCGATTAACCCTAAATTATTTATTTTATGTTAGATGTGAACTTTTTAAATATAAATTTATTTATTTTAATTGGAGGTTAATTCCTTTACAATATTGTATTGGTTTTGTCATATATAAACATGAATCTGCCACAGGTATACACATGTTCCCCATCCTGAATCCCCCTCCAGCCTCCCTCCCCATGCCATCCCTCTGGGTTGTCCTGGTGCACCAGCCCCAAGCATCCAGTATCATGCATCAAACCTGGACTGGTGATTCGTTTCCTATATGATATTATACGTGTTTCAATTAACTTTGTTGAATTACTTTTATGAACCTATCAATTGTAAAATCTGGTTCAGTACATCCTATGTATTTTGCTGAATTGTAAATCTATTAATTTTACTTTAGCTCTGTAAGAATTAGGGAGAAGAAAAAATCTGACAGATGAAAGAGCTTAAATCTCTAACAGCTTGATTTACAAATGTTAGATGTTACTATTCTGGCAGGTTTTAAAATATTCACACCACAAATGAAAACATGATGTGCTAAAAAAATATTTGTGAGTGATTGAATTTTAATACATCCAAAATAAGATGCAGTTATCCTTGAATACAAAATAATAAGGTTCTTCATACAAATTGATCTTGCTTTTGCAGAGAAAGGGGAAAAGCATGAGAGGTGTTAGAAACACCTACAAATAAAGTAAGCAGGGATACTTGAAAAATCCTAAATAATTGATTTGCAAAGAACAAGGATGATATTTAAACAAAAAAGTCCATATTGTTTCGGTTTAGTTCAGTCACTCAGTAGCGTCTGACTCTTTGTGACCCCATGAACCCCAGCACGCCAGGCCTCCCTGTCCATCACCAACTCCCCGGAGTCCACACAAACTCATGCCCATTGAGTCAGTGATGCTATCCAATCATCTCATCCTCTGTCATCCCCTTCTCCTCCTGCCCCTAATCCCTCTCAAGATCAGGGTCTTTTCCAATGAAGCAGTTCTTCGAATCAGGTGGCCAAAGTATTGGAGTTTCAGCTTCAACATCAGTTCTACCAATGAGCACCCAGGACTGATCTCCATGTTGTTTACTTTGTTAAATTCTTTTAATTCAATTTGACTATTAAATCCAATTTGAAAATTCTTTGTCAAATTGTTTTACTGTGACTATGGCTACTAGGATAATAGGAAAATTTTGTGTTCTTGTTAAATAGTGTTTGTTCTTATAAGTACCACGGGATTAAAAAAAAAAAAAAAAAAAAAGAATGAAACAGACTGCTTTAAATTCCAGAAACGTATAACCTAAAGATACAAAAATATATTGTTCACAAAGCATACTATCATATATTTCTTAAAGAAATAACCAGTGGAACATATAATAACAATTAATAAGAATTGTTTAGTCTTTGTTTAAAGTTGTAATAAATAAGGCATAGAAAAAGGATTCAAGTAACAGATTGAAGTGAGGTCACTCAGTCATGTCCAACTCTTTGCGACCCCGTGGACTGCAGCCTACCAAGTTTCTCAATCCATAGGATTCTCCAGGCAAGAATACTGGAGTGGGTTGCCATTTCCTTCTCCAGGGAATCTTCCCAACCCAGGGATCAAACCTGGGTTTCTGGCTTTGGAGGCAGACACTTTAACCTCTGAGCCACCAGGGAAGGCCAAGTAACAGATTATTCAGTAACTAAAGAGAAGGAACTACATATTCAGTAACTACCGGTATGCATGCACCACTTTTTCTATTTAGAAAGTGTTATGTGCTCAGTTATGTCCAGCACTTTGTGATCCCATGGGCCATTGCCTGCCAGGCTCTTTTATCCATGGGTTTTCCAGGCAAGAATATTGCAACCAGTAGCCATTCCCTTCTCCAGGGAATCTTCCTGACGTAGGGATTGAATCCAAGTCTCTTGCATTGCAAGCAGATTATTTACCATCTGAATCACCAGGAAATTCTTTTCTTATTAAGAGGTACTTTAGAGTAACTAAAAATATATGATGAGGACAGTCTGTTCACTGGCTTAATAAGGCACCTAAATTCAACTGCAAATTTCTTCAAAGAAATTTGTAGATTCTGTATAATTTTATCTTATAAATTCTATAAATGAAGAATGTTTCATTTATAAATGAACTTCTGAACCACATGATTCCCAGTTACTTTCTTATTAATAGGTACTTCAAAGAAACCGGGCATCACATGGTTCAGGAATTAATTTACAAGTGAAGAAACAGAATAAAATTATACTGAATGTTCAAATTTCTTTGAAGAAATTTGCAGTAGAATTTAGGTGCCTTATTGAGTCAATGGACAGAGTCTCAAAATCATGTATTTTTAAATCTAATTCAGTTACTGTCTAGCATCACTCTGATTATCCCATAATAATGAAAATCTTCCCAGTGTTTTAGCTTACAATTTAGTGATGCAATATAATTTTTAACTTAGCAATTCTTTTAAAACATTTAGTTTTATTACTAATTTATTCCATTTTATGTTAATGTCCTCATAGATACATTCTTTGTCTCTCTAACTCTTTCTTGAGTCCCTTGAACTGCAGGGAGATCCAACCAGTCCATTCTAAAGAAGATCAGCCCTGGGTGTTCTTTGAGGGAATGATGCTGAAGCTGAAACTCCAGTACTTTGGCCACTTCATGTGAAGTGTTGATTCACTGGAAAAGACATTAATGCTGGGAGGGATTGAGGACAGGAGGAAAAGGGAATGACAGAGGATGAGATGGATGGATGGCATCACCAACTCAATGGACGTGAGTCTGAGTGAACTCTGGGAGTTGGTGATGGACAGGGAGGCCTGATGTGCTGTGATTCATGGGGTCGTAAAGAATCGGACACGACTGAGCAACTGATCTGAACTGAACTGAACTCTTTTCTCTCAAAACTATACCATCTCAGGAAAAAAATGTGTTATATCCAAAACTAGGTGACAGTATATTTTAAAAACAAGTTAAAACTGAAAGACTTGGAAATGAAAAGTAGAACACTACTAAAAACTAATCTCAGACAACAGGCACTGGCCAGGACTCCATAGGAAAACTGGCACACAGTTAACTTCAGTTAAAGATACCCAGGTCTTTGAGACCTAACTATCAGCAAAGAGTTTTACATGAACATGACCACAAGATGTGACTCTGGAAAAGAAATATAAAACTGCCAATGAGAGCCAATGAGAGAAATTTAGTAAGAGATTTAATCAATTAAGATGATAATAATATCCATTCAAATGGCCAAATTGTATCAAGAACATAGTCTGTCTTAAACTTTAGGTCTTTAATATTCTTAAATGTAATTTCTATCACTCTCTTATTATTAAGTAGTTATATTTTAGATATTTTTATAGAAAAAAAATTTTGTATACAGCAACATAATTATTTCACAGTCTAAAACAGAAATTAAGGAATATGAAGGCAAATCTCATTCTTGGCTAAAGCAAAATATTCAGTTGTCTCTAATTATTTTAAATTTCTACAAACGTTACATTTACTGAATCATAAATAATATGTAAGCAATGAATAAACAAATGAGAACCATCTTTTGAAAACCTAATATACTGTTCATGTTATGGAATGACTTAAAATGAACATGGACATAACACATTGCAAAAATAGGTAAGATACAAATGCATAAAATATTTCCTTCGGATGCTTTCTGTTAACTGCAGTATACAGGAAATTGTGAGTTACAGAGGAATATTCATAACTAAAATCAACATTTCTGTTGAGTATTCTAAACATAATTCAGGTTAATTTACTTAAGCTGATTATGGCTTTCCAGGCTTTATTTTTAGGCACTTGATTTGCTTATACAAATGATAATTATTGTATTTTCAGATGTAAAGATTTTTTTTGTGTGTGTAATCATATCATTCTCCTTTATTTAGCATATTCTACTTTGTCTGCCTTGTGACCTGTAAAATGCATTCAGAGTTTGCATAATCTCATCCAACTTCATTTTGTTCTCATTTTTTAATTGATAAATTGGAACTAAACCTTGGATGTTATAGTATTATGCAACTTTGAACATAAATGTTTTTATTACCCAGTTCAAAATTTTACTCAGCACCTATGTGCCATGTGCTATGATTCTAGATTTTGGACATCAAAAATGAAATAATGGTAAAAGCAACTATACATTAAGTTTTTGATTAATTTATTTGAGCAAACATCAATTTGAATTGGGCAGTGCCAAACTGAGAAAGGTTAGCAATGTTCAGCTGATAGAAGCTAGGGAAGAATCTTTTAGAGAGCAGATGCAGAAGCAAAGCAAGGGAATTCTTTTGACTCGCTATAGCTTATGTGGGTTGCCTAATCTGTGATAGCCTATTTGGCCATTTGTGACTGTGTTTAGGTTTCAATTTCTTATCCTTCATGCATTTATAGGAATTTCAATTTGCTTACAAAAGCTGCCAGAGTATTAGAGCCACCTCAGTCTTATGGAATACTCATTTAATTTATTTAACAATAGAAAATGAAGTATCAGTTTCATAGAACTTACATTGTACTTGACCAGTTAAGTGGGTTTTATTCCCAGGGTTCTATAGTTAGAAATACTAAATCTGTATTTAATAAATCCTATATTTCTACAATTTTCATCAAATAAACTCACATATATTCATTAAAATCTGAAGTGCCTTCACACTTTCGATCAACACTTAAGTAATATTACCTACCAATCATAATATTCTATGAATTCCTAATGGCCTCAGAGAAAAATAGTATATTAAGTCACAACATTTTCAAAGAATTCCATAACATTACTTCTTATCTCTGCTGCTTCATTTTTTTTTCCACCTACTCCATCAGTTTCCATCAGTAGCTCACTCGGTAAAGAATCTGCCTGCAATGCAGCAGACCTGCGTTTGTTTCCTGGGTCGGGAAGATCCCCTGGAGAAGGCAATGGCAACCCACTCCAGTACTTTTGCCTGGAAAATCCCATGGATGGAGGACCCTGGTAGGCTGCAGTCCATGGAGTCTCAAAGAGTAGGACATGACTGAATGACTTCATTTTCACTTTTCACTTTCATGCATTCAAAAAAAAAAAAAAAAAAAAAAAGGCAACCCAATCCAAGGTTCTTGCCTGAAGAGTCCCAGGGGAGGAGGACTGGTGAGCTGCCATCTATGGGGTCCTACAGAATTAGACACAACTGAAGTGACTTAGCAGGTACTCCTAAAACAACCAGAAAAAGAAGCAATGAAGAACCCCAGGGTTAGTAGAAGGAAAGAAATTGTAAAAATTAGGGCAGAAATAAATACGAAAGGAACAAAAGAGACTATAGCAAAAATTAACAAAACCAAAAGCTGGTTCTTTGAAAGGATAAATAAAATTGACAAACCATTATCCAGACTCATCAAGAAACAAAGGGAGAAAAATCAAATAATAAAATTAGAAATGAAAATGGAGAGATCATAACAGACAACACAGAAATACAAAAGATCATGATACTACTATAACCAATTATATGCCAATAAAATGAACAACGTGGAAGAAATGGGCAAATTTTTAGAAAAGTACAACTATCTAAAACTGAACCAGGAAGAAATTGAAAATCTTAACAGACCCATCACAAGCACGGAAATTGAAACTGTAATCAGAAATCTTCCAGCAAAAAAAAAAAAAAGCCCAGGTCCAGATGGCTTCACAGCTGAATTCTACCAAAAATTTTAATAAGAGCTAACACCTATCCTACTCAAACTCACCCAGAAAACTGAAGAAGGTAAACTTCCAAACTCATTCTATGAGGCCACCATCACCCTAATATCAAAACCTGACAAAGATGCCACAAAAAAGAAAACTATAGGCCAATATCACTGATGAACATAGATGCAAAAATCCTCAACAAAATTCTAGCAATCAGAATCCAACAACACATTAAAAAGATCATACACCATGACCAAGTGGGCTTTATCTCAGGGATGCAAGGATTCCTCAGTATCTGCAAATCAATCAATGTAATATACCACAGTAATGAAATGAAAAATAAAAGCCATATGATTATCTCAATAGATGCAGAGAAAGCCTTTGACCAAATTCAACATTCATTTATAATAAAAACTCTCCAGAAAGCAAAGCAAGAATAGGAGAAACATACCTAAACAAAATAAAAGCTGTATAATGCAAACCCACAGCAAACATTATCCTCAATGGTGAAAATTGAAAGCATTTCCCCTAAAGTCAGGGAAAAGACAAGGGTGACCACTTTCACCACTACTATTCAACATAGTTTTAGAAGTTTTGGCCACAGCAATCAAAGCAGAAAAAGACATAAAAGGAATCCAAATTGGAAAAGAACAAGTAAAACTCTCACTGTTTGCAGATGGCATGATCCTCTACATAGAAAACCCTAAAGGCTCCACTGGAAAATTACTAGAGCTAATCAATGAATATAGTAAAATTTCAGGATATAAAATCAACACACAGAAATCCCTTGTGTTTCTATACAATAAGAATGAGAAAATAAAAAGAAATTAAGGAAACAATTCCATTCACCACTGCAATGAAAAGAATAAAATACTTAGGAATATGTTTACCTAAAGAAATTAAAGACCTATATATAGAAAAGTATAAAACACTGGTGAAAGAAATCAAAGGGGGCACTAATAGATGGAGAAATATACCATGTTCACGGATCAGAAGAATCAATATAGTGAAAATGAGTATACTACCCAAAGCAATCTATAGATTCAATGCAATCCCTGTTAAGCTACCAACAGTATTTGTCACAGAGCTAGAACAAATAATTTCACAATGTGTATGGAAATACAAAAAACCTTGAATAGCCAAAGCAATCTTGAGAAAGAAGAATGGAACAGGAGGAATCAACCTGCTTGACTTCAGGCACTACTGCAAAGCCACAGTCATTAAGACAGTATGGTACTGGTGCAAAGACAAAATTATAGATCAATGGAACAAAATAGAAAGCCCAGAGATAAATCAATGCACCTGTGGAAACCTTATCTTTGACAAAAGAGTGAAGAATACACAATGGATTAAAGATAATCTCTTTAACAAGTGGTGCTAGGAAAACTGGTCAATCACCTGTAAAAGTCTGAAACTAGAACACTTTCTAACACCATACACACAAATAAACTTAAAAATGATTAAAGATCTAAATGTAAGACCAGAAACTATAAAACTCCTAGACCAGACATAGGTAAAACACTCTCCGACATAAATCACAGCAGGATCGTTCATGACCCATCCCCTAGAATACTGTAAATAAAAGCAAAAATAAACAAATGGGACCTGGTTAAAATTAAAATCTTCTGCACAACAAAGGAAACTATAAGTAAGGTGAAAAGACAGCCTTTAGAATGGGAGAAAATAATACAAATGAAGCAACTGACAAACAACTAATCTCAAAAATATACAAGCAACACTTGCAGCTCAATTCCAGAAAAATAAACGACTCAATAAAAAAATGGGCCAAAGAACTAAATAGACATTTCTCCAAAGAAGACATACAGATGGCTAACAAACACATGAAAAGATGCTCAATGTCACTCATTATCAGAGAAATGCAAGTCAAAACCAAAATGAGGTACCATTTCATGCCAGTCAGAATGGCTGCGATCCAAAAGTCTACAAGCAATAAATGGTGGACAGGGTGTGGAGAAAAGAGAACCCTCTTACACTCTTGGTGGGAATGCAAACTAGTACAGCCACTATGGAGAACAGTGTGGGGATTTATTTAAAAAACTGGAAATAGAACTGCCTTATGACTTGGCAATCCCACTGCCAGGCATACACACCAAGGAAACCAGAATTGAAAGAGACACCTGTACCCCAATGTTCATTGCAGCACTGTTTATAATAGCCAGGACATGGAAGCAACCTTGATGTCCATCAGCAGATGAATGAATAAGAAAACTGTGGTACATATACACTATGGAGTATTACTCAGACATTAAAAAGAATACATTTGAATCAGTTCTAATGAGGTGGATGCAATTGGAGCCGATTATACAGAGTGAAGTAAGCCAGAAAGAAAAACACCAATACAGTATTCTAACACATATATATGGAATTTAGAAAGATGGTAATGATAACCCTGTATGCGAGACAGCAAAAGAGACACTTATAGAACAGTCTTTTGGACTCTGTGGGAGAGGGAGAGGGTGGGATGATTTGGGAGAATGGCATTGAAACATGTATAATATCATATAAGAAACTAATCACCAGTCCAGGTTCGATGCAGGATACAGGATGCTTGTGGCTGGTGCACTGGGATGACCCAGAGGGATTGTACGGGGGTGGGGGGTTTCAGGATAGGGAACATGTGTATACCCATGGCAGATTCATGTTGATGTATGGCAAAACCAATACAATATTGTAAAATTTAAAAAAAATTAAAAAATGTAAAAATATATGTATATTAATTTAAACCCTACTATGAAGTAGGGCATTTACATTACAAATAAATTATTATGCTTTAGAGCAATTGAATGTAGCATGCATTAGCTACAAGGAAAGTATATATAATTTTATTATGGGAAAAGCCTAAAAATTATGAAAATATCCTGAAAATAATTGATTTTTTACTACTAACTCATGGCATTTTATCATTATTAATACTTTAACATGTTAAATTAAAGACTTTTTCAAAGGAATGAATTTCTTCAAGCTCAAAATGAGTAATTTAAGAAAATAATCATTATATACATAAATGTTAACTTCATTTTGAGTCATTGTCTAATGTATGCAAAATATCAGTGTTTCTGTTATTTTTATAAAGGATGTGTACATGCATGTTAAGTTTCCTCAGTCTTGTCCAACTCATTACAACCCTATGGACTATAGTCCATTAGGGTCCTCTGTTCATGGGATTCTCCAGGCAAGAATACTGGAGTGGGTTACCATGCCTTCCTCTAGGGGATCTTCTCGACCCAGGAATCGAACCCTCGGCATCTGCAGCTCTTGCATTGTAGGGAATTCTTTACTGCTGAGCCACCAGGGAAACCCTTTATAAGGGATACAAACATATAAATGATAAGAAATATATGATTAAAATGTTATGCACCTTTAATATTACTATTATGAACCAGATTTAATAAAAATTATAAATATATCATTATATGTGCATAAGAATTACTCTTTTATCATTTTATTATACATATATCTGATCCTGTTCTTAATTATAATATGACAGTAAATTCAGTATGCTATAAGTAAATTTCAGGGAACATAATTTTGTTTTTGGCTATTGCTTTTTATAATGAAAACAATGTGATGATAAAATCTTTCTCATAAGGCATTAAGTATACAATTTACATTTTCAATATTGTTTAGAAGAATGTAGAAGCAGCTCCCATATATAAATTCAAAAAAGTTTACATGTGTCAAATATTAAAGAAGTCATCAAATTATGTATAGAATAGTCTCTCTTGTTACTGAATATGTTGTTTATGACTAGGCCTTTTATTGTATCATAATGCAGTAATGGTTGACATTTGCAGGAAACTGACTATAAAAGTGGACTTAATACCCCCTCAAAAATTAAATCTCATGAGATATAATTTAATTTTATTTAAAATACTCAGCTACTGAACTACATGAACTTTCTGCAGTAAAGGGTTAGCTCGACAGTTGTGAATTGCCCAAATCCTGCACATTCCAAAATTCATCAGAAATGGTCTCTGATAAGTTTTTGAGCAATGATCTCTGAACCCATGAGATGCCCTTGCAGAGAAAAATGTCCCTGTACATTTTTTGAGCTATATTAAATAATTTATGTTAGCAATGTGATTTATGGCAAATATGTATGACAATAATATTTTAAACTACAAGCAGCTAGGATTGATCCACAGATAGTCAGTTGATGTAACATCTGAAAATAATTAATATAATGCACCATGTTGACAAAATAAAGAACAAAACTCATGTGATCATGAAAAGTGGTGTAGAACTATAGAATAATTATTTGAACAATGACACACTTATTTACCATAAAATACTCAATAGACTAAGAATAAGATGGACTTTTCTCCATTTTTATAAAGAGCAACTATGCAAAACCCATACTTTATACTGCTGTTGTTGACATCATACTCATTAAGTGAAAAGCTGAAATTTTACTCCAGATATAATGAACAAGGCAAAGATTATTTATTTTGCCTTTTTTCAACATTGTATTGTATATCATAACTACTACAATAAGACAACAATGAGAACATGAACAAGTAAATAATTTAAGTGCATATCCAGTTTGGAAGGAAATGAGTAAAATTATATTTACTCAAAATATGAGTATGTGATACTAGGTTTCTCACAGAAATCAAGAAATCACAAAGAATATACAAAAATCTACTATAGAAAAGATATCAAGGTCACAGTGCACAGTGAATAAATGATATACAAAATAATTTATTTGTATACACTAACAACTATTAGAACTTGAAATTAAAGAAATACTTGCATTTGTGATAACTGCAAAATAAAAATTTATATCATGTCATTTAAATAATAAAATGTCATGCTACAGGCTGAGAGAAAATATTTTAAAATAATACTTCTGTTTCAGGGCTGATCTCAGACCATATCAGTTCAGTTCAGTTCAGTCACTCAGTCATGTCCCACTCTTTGCAACACCATGAATCACAGCATGCCAGGCCTCCCTGTCCATCACCAACTCCCATAGTTCATTCAGACTCATGTCCATCGAGTCCGTGATGCCATCCAGCCATTTCATCCTCTGTCGTCCCCTTCTCCTGCCCCCAATCCTTCCCAGCATCAAAGTCTTTTCCAATGAGTCACTTCTTCGCATGAGGTGGCCAAAGTACTGGAGTTTCAGCTTTAGCATCATTCCTTCCAAAGAAATCCCAGGGCTGATCTTCTTCCGAATGGACTGGTTGGATCTCCTTGCAGTCCAAGGGACTCTCGAGAGTCTTCTCCAACACCACAGTTCAAAAGCATCGATTTTGCGGCACTCAGCTTTCTTCAAAGTCCAACTCTCACATCCATACATGACCACTGGAAAAACCATAGGCTTGACTAGACGGACCTTTGTTGGCAAAGTAATGTCTCTGCTTTTCAATATGCTATTGAGTTTGGTAAAGAATACTTATTATTCATTAATAGGGACAGAAATGATACAACTTATAGTGGGATAATCTGAATGATTAATCAGCTCAATTCAGTCACTCAGTCGTGTCCCACTATTTGTGAACTCATGAATCACAGCACACCAAGCCTCCCTGTCCATCACCAACTTCTGGAGTTCACCCAAATTCATGTCCATTGAGTCGGTGATGCCATCCAACCATCTCATTCTCTGTCATCCCTTTCTCCTCCTGTCTTCAATCTTTCCCAACATCAGGTGGCCAAAGTATTTGAGTTTCAGCTTCAAAATTAGTCCTTCCAATGAACACCCAGCACTAATCTCCTTTAGGATGGACTGGTTGGACATCCTTGCAGTACAAGGGACTCTCAAGAGTCTTTTCCAGCACCACAGTTCAAAAGCATCAATTCTTCGACGCTCAGCTTTCTTTATAGTCCAACTCTCACAACCATACATGACTAATAAGCACCTGAAAAGAGGATTCACACATTTTCAAAGCACTGAGATAATTAAAAATAGATTCAAAAGACCACATTCTATATGATGCCATTGATAGGGCATTTTGTAAAAGCAAAAATCTGAATTAGATAAATGGTCACCAGGAGTTCAGAGTGACTGAAAAGATTTGTTACAAATGGATATGATGCAGTTTTGAAAATAAAAAAAAATTATTTTAGGCAATAAGTTTTTCAACATTGATGTTAGTGATTGTGAAAATTTATATATTTTTAAAACTTACAAAATTACCACCCAAAACTTTAAATTTGCTGATATATATTACACTGCAAAAAAATTTTTAATATCATTTAATGAAACTAAGCAATATATTACAAAAAGTAGTTTTAAAATATTCATAATATAAGAATTTCAACTTCAAATGTAATGTATAAAGATACTAGGGAATGTTGTCTTGACATTAGCAATGAAAAAAGGCCATACACTACAAAATCATAAGTGACCTTGAGTAAAGCAGTAGTGAGTTTGCAAATTAAAACAATCAACTGAATTTTAAAGGACAATAATTCCCTCTGAGTGAGAAAGAACACAAACTGTTTTTTTTTTTCACCTTTGGCAGGTCTTTGATGCAAAACGTAGTCACCTTAAAAGCAAGTAGGAAGAGCTAAATTTTTAACTTTAGATACTGAATTTGCACTACAGAATTTATTTTGTATACACAGAAGTCTCAAACACAAGAAAACACTGAAGTCACTGGCCAGCTCTCTTACATGGGTCTCCATGTGTGCTCTTTTCTTTAAAATTATTTTATTATTTTTTTTTAATTTAAGGAGAATTACTTTACAGAATTGTGTTGGTTTCTGCCAAATACCAACATAAATCAGCCTAAAGTTTTTGGAGAGGTCTGGTGATTGGTGGTACATGTTCAGTTCAGTCCAGTCACTCAGTTGTGTCCAACTCTTTGCAACCCCATGAAACATAGCAGGCCAGGCCTCCTTGTCCATCACCAACTCCCAGAGTTCACCTAAACTCATGTCCATTGAGTCAGTGAGGCCATCCAGCCATCTCATCTTCTGTTGTCCCCTTCTCCTCCAGCCCCAATCCCTCCTGGCATCAGAGTCTTTTCCTATGAGTCAACTCTTCACATGAGATGGCCAAAGTACTGGAGTTCAGCTTTAGCATTTTTCCTTCCAAAGAACACCCAGGACTGATCTCCTTTAGAATGGACTGGTTGGATCTTCTTGCAGTCCAAGGGACTCTCAAGAAGCTTCTCCAACACAACAGTTCAAAAGTGTCAATTATTCAGCACTCAGCTTTCTCCACAATCCAACTCTCACATTCATACATGACCACAGGAAAAACCATAGCCTTCACTAGATGGACCTCTGTTAGTAAAGTAATGTCTCTGCTTTTGAATATGCTATCTAGGCTGATCATAACTTTCCTTCCAAGGAGTAAGCGTCTTTTAATTTCATGGCTACAGTCACCACCTGCAGTGATTTTGGAGCCCCCAAAATAAAGTCTGCCACTGTTTTCACTGTTTCCCCATCTATTTCCCATGAAGTGATGGGACTGGATGCCATGATCTTCATTTTCTGAATGTTGAGCTTTAAGCCAACTTTTTCACTCTCCTCTTTCACTTTCATCAAGAGGCTTTGCAGTTCCTCTTCACTTTCTGCCATAAGGGTGGTGTCATCTGCATATATGAGGTTACTGATATTTCTCCTGGCAATCTTGATTCCAGCTTGTGCTTCATCCAAACCAGCACTTCTCATGATGTTCTCTGCATATAAGTTAAATAAACAGGGTGACAATACACAGCCTTGATGTACTCCTTTTTCTATTTGAAACCAGTCTGTTGTTCCATATCCAGTTCTAACTGTTGCTTCCTGACCTGCATATAGGTTTCTCAAGAGGCAGGACAGGTCATCTGGTAGTCCTATCTCTTTCAGAATTTTTCAGTTTATTGTTATCCACATAGTCAATGGCTGATATAGTCAATAAAGCAGAAATAAATGTTTTCCTGGAACTCTCTTGCTTTTTTCATGATCCAGCAGATGTTGGCAATTTGATCCCCGGTTCCTCTGCTTTTTCTAAAACCAGCTTGAACATCTGGAAGTTCACGGTTCACATATTGCTGAAGCCTGGCTTGGAGAATGTTGAGCATTACTTTACCAGCGTGTGAGATGAGTGTAATTGTGCAGCAGTTTTGAGTATTCTTTGGCATTGCCTTTCTTTAGTATTGGAGTGAAAACTGACCTTTTCCAGTTCCATGGCCACTGTTGAGTTTTCCAAATTTGCTGACATATTTGAGTGCACCACTTTCACAGTGTCATCTTTCAAGATTTGAAATAACTCAACTGGAATCCCATCATCTCTGCTAGCTTTGTTCATAGTGATACTTTTTAAGTTCCACTTGACTTCACATTCCAGGATGTCTGGCTCTAGGTGAGTGATCACACCATCATGATTATCCAGGTCATGAAGATATTTTTTGTACAGTTCTTCTGTGTTTTCTTGCCACCTCTTTTTAATATCTTCTGCTTCTGTTAGGTCCATACCATTGTTGTCCTTTACTAAGCCCATCTTTGCATGAAAATCTGTCATCCACAGAGAAAAATGTTACAGGGAATGACTCCTGTCCTAAGAATTTGCAAGAGGAAGCTGAGGGAATAAAAGAAAAAGAAAAAACAATTCTGGTTCAGAGAGAGGGAAAATAAGCCACCTCTACCTTCACTGTTATAGGGCAGAAAAGTCTCTGACCTTTCTGTGATCACAGGGCAAAAGCTCACCAACATGGTGACATGATTTTTATATCATTTCTAGAAAACTTTGTCTATTGCTAAGTCAAGAATATTCTTATATATTCTCCTAAATGGTTAATAGTTTTAGCTTTATCTTCAGGTTTCAGGTCCATCTCAAATTAATTTCTATGTGTAATATGAGGAAGGGGCTTCCCTGATGACTCAGATGGTAAAGAATCTACCTGCAAAACAGGTGATCTGGGTTTAATCCCTGGGTTGGGGAAGATCCCCTGGAGGAGGGCATGGCAAGAAACTCCAGTATTTTTCCTGGAGAAAACCATGGACAGAGGAGCCTGGCAGGCTGCATTCCATGGGGTCATGAAGAGTCATACAGGATTGAGCAGAATTTGGGAATATGAGGAAAATTCAAGGAGCGTTTTATTTATGAATATCCATTAGTCCCAAGATAGTTTTTTTAAAATCCTTCCTCTTGGCACATTTGTCAAAAATCCAGTGGGTATAGAAGAAATGGGGGATTTCTATTCATATTATACAGTTTTAGTTATATAACATGAATAGTTCTAGAGATCTACTGTTCAACATAATTCCTATAGTTAGCAATACTTTACCATATACTTCAAATTTTATTGCGGATTGATCTTACATTAAATAGTGCCTTCAAAAAAAAAAAAAAATCAAATGAGTCTATGCTAGAGTTCTGTAACTGTTCCATTAATCTCTGTGTGTTGTTCCATGGACCAGTGCCATAGTTATTTACAGTAGCTTTTATAATAGGCTTGAAAATAATGTGATTTTGTTTTAAAAATATCTATTTTCAGAAAGATTCTAAGTATTCTTGATCCCCATAAAAATAGAGGTCTCAGATATATATATAGTCTTCTCAGGTGGCTCAGTGGTAAAGAATCTACCTGTCAGTGCAGGAGACACAGAAGACACTGATTCGATCCCTGGGTCAGAAAGATCCACTGCAGGAGGAAATGGTAACCCACTCCAGTATTCTTGTCTGGAAAATTCCATGGACAGAGGAGCCTAGTGGGCTACAGTTCACTAAAGTTGGACACGACTGAGCACACATGCTACTCCATATATATACATATATATTTCAAATATATGTGAAATATTCATTTATATATAAATGAATAACATATTGTGAAGCCAGACTAAGTGGTCTTGACCTGAGTTTAGGCATTTAAGGAAGGGAGAGCTGACTAGGTGGGGATGGCCAGATACTGGTTTCTGGATGCAGGGACCTGCAACAGGGTTTGACTGTGGGGTGAGCTGAATGCAGTGGGCAGGGATTGAGGCAGTGGAGTTGGGGACTCAGGGAGAAAGAGAGGATCTAGGTTGGAATGGTATGTTCAGGCAGGCTGAAACTTGAGGGAAGTAACTCAGACTTTATTAGAAGATACTGGAGAGGTACTGGATGTTTTTTGATAAAAGGTTGATGTGATGGAGACTGTTCGAAGAAGGTGTGAGAGTGGGTTGGAGGGGTAGCCTGATAGTCACTTGGTGTGGTAGGTGACAGTAGTAAGGGTTCAAATGTGAGGCCTGTAGGTCTTAAGCAGAGGAGAGCCATGTGGGTAGAAGAGGAAGAGATTCAGCAGGCCAGGATGTCATATCTACCCTGAAGGTGTCCTTCCCACCCTTCCTGTCACTGGAGGCTTCCAGGTTTTGGCACCACAGGATTAGAAGCTAGTCTGGCATGTGGTGAGCTATTAGAATTTATTTTGCTCCCTACAGACAATGCATTTCTTCTTGCCGAAATGTCTCTTGCTTATTAAGCTGAAGAAAAATCTGCCTCTGGGAAGTTCCAATCATTTCAGTTCTTTGTCCAGAGTTTGAGATTTGGGCTTTAAAAAAGAAAAAAAGGCAGCATTTTCATTTGGCAGTTCATTATATTTTGCTTCTTCAGAATTCGATGTTAAAGTGCTTCAACTTATCTCTGTGGCCAGGGATTGGTTTTATTTGAGAGTTGTCACCGTGAATCTTCTGCATTTTCTTGCTTAACTTGTTTCTCTCTTCAATTACTGTGCCTGATACCAGGGCCTCATTGAGTGTATTTGCTCTGGTTTACCACTCTCTTAAAAGGAAACACTAATTTTGGGGAAACTCAGTCTTAACTGTTTAAAGAACAGCGACTCATCCTGAATTACCCAAGTTAAAGCCAAAGGTGGCTGGAATCTTAATGTCAGATCTCTCCTTTCTTTACACTTACTAGATGCTGAAGCTTTCATAAACATCTGTGATTTTTAGAAAGATTTTCTTCAAATTTTTTTTTCCTGAGGCTACAAAGTATAAATGCTAGAAGCAGACGAAGCTATACTGAGCACCCCTGCATTCCAAGTGTGATCATCTTGTGATCCAGGTGGTGATGATCCTCTCTCTAACCCTGAGAGCAGGACTGTGGCCCTTCCATCTGCGTTCTGTGCCCCCAGCTCTATGGTTCCTCCTCAGGTACATGAGCTCCCGGCTGCCATTAGTTGTCTTCATTGATGGATTTTCTCACTATAGCATCCCATCCTGGCAGTAAGTCCAGCGTCTTCTTTGTCTTCTAAATCCATCTCCTGGCTCCCAACCTGGATTTGGCTTCTCCTGCCACATCTCATTTTCCTTCTTCCTCTCAACATCTCTTGGTCAGTTCCATTTGCTGCTTCCTCCTTTCCCTCTTGACCATTACAGAGAGGAATCATTGATGGCCCCATTCAAGATCCTCTTCTTTGCTTCCATGTTTTCTCTCCTGGCAAGACTTTCACATCTGCTCAGATAGATTCATTGACCATCTCCCCCACCTCTCCCGCCTGCCAGATCTCTTCTCTGTACTGCTAGTCCATGGATCTAGTGTACTCTGTTACTCTTAGTCCATGGATTTTATGCTCCAAAGAATCTCAGTTCTGGGGAAGATGGGACAAGTGAAACTGGGAGGAGGTTTGCTTGGTGGCTTCTGTTCCCCTCCCATAGCTGTGGGGGTTTCCATCCCTGATCTCCCCCTTCAATCTCTGCTCTTCCTTTTCAAAGGAAATCTTTGATACCATAGGGAGCAGGGAGGGGTTGGGGTGGGTTAAGGTTATGGGTCCCAGATAACCAGACCCAAGAGACATCCTCAGGATCCTTTTCCGATTAGAAAATCCTCATTGCTTAGACCGCCACCTCAGGGCCCTTCCCCTGTGTTTTCTAATCAACTAGAAAACTGAGAAGTTAAGTTTGTGATGGAAAGCAGACAAGTAGGCAAGTTATGTGAGGTCACCAGATGTCATAAGATATTATTGAGGCAGGATGTTCATATATAGACAGTGGAAAAAAAAAAAAAATCTCTGACACAGAACAATGTCAACTATTCCCTAAACAACCAGCCTAGATAAGCAGAATTGACTCCTAGATTCAAACTCATGTGTGTTAGTTTTATTGTTATTAAGTATAATTTAAAAAATAAATGTGATTTTTTAATGTAAAAATTAGTATGCACTAAGTTGGCTTAAAGTTCAACATTCAGAAAATGAATATCATGGCATCTGGTCCCATCACTTCATGAGAAATAGATGGGGAAACAGTGAAAACAGTGTCAGACTTTATTTTCTTGGGCTCCAAAATCACTGAAGATGGTGATTGCAGGCATGACATTAACAGACACTTACTCCTTGGAAGGAAAATTATGACCAACCTAGATAGCATATTAAAAAGCAGAGATATTACTTTTCCAACAAAAGTCCGTCTAGTCAGGGCTGTGGTTTTTCCAGTGGTCATGTATGGATGTAAAAGTTGGACTGTGAAGAAAGCTGAGCATCGAAGAACTGATGCTTTTGAACTGTGGTGTTAGAAAAGACTCTTGAGAGTCTCTTGGACTGCAAGGAGATCTAACCACTCCATTCTAAAGGAGATCAGTCCTGGGCGTTCTTTGCCAGGAATGGTGCTAAAGCTGAAACTCCAGTACTCTGGCCACCTCATGTGAAGAGTTGACTTATTGGAGAAGACTCTGATGCTGGGAGGGATTGGGGGCAGGAGGAGAAGGGGACAACAAAGGATGAGATGGCTGGATGGCATCACTGACTTGATGTACGTGGGTTTGTGTGAACTCTGGGAGTTGGTGATGGACAGGGAGGCCTGGTGTGCTGCGATTCATGGGGTTGCAAAGAGTTGGACACGACTGAGCGACTGAACTGAATGTGAATGGAAATTGTCCAGTTAATTGAGAGCCTTTAAGAGCAAAATCTGAGGTTTATTTGGAGAACTCTAAATGAATTCTGTTATGGAAAGATATTTTATCTCTTGCTTTATGTTTTCTTCTGTTATTTTATTTTATATATCTCTAAAAATTTGTTTACCATGCAAAAATAAAGAGTGCAACATTCTTTCAGACATATCATCCATTTCAATATCTTAAGTATCTCTTACCATAGATTACAGTGTGTACTTCTGTAAAAGCTATTCTACTATTTTTGAATTAAGTGTTATATTAAATCTGACTAATATTTGAGTTGTAGATTACAACTACAAAAATCATTTGGATTATATTTAGTAAATAATGGCATGGTCTTTGTAGATCTCCTCTGTTCATCTTTATCTTCATGTATTTGTGATTTATTTTTTATCCAATGTACAATAATTATTTCCCCAATAAATAAAGATGTTTTTGAGAACTTATAAAATAATTTTAGTGATCTTGATGTTCTAGAAAGAAATGTTATATAAATAAAATATATTTATTGTCTTGAAAGTTTCATCTTCTAATAAGGTTACCATATATATGTAACTCAATTCTCCAAGTGGCCACTTCAGGCCAAAGATTAGTTAAGACTCTCTCTTCTCTATTTGATACAAATTATTGACTATTTTATGATTGTTATATTGGAAGCCCCATTTTTCTCAGTCATGATGATTAACCCAAAAATTCTTTATGTGAGTCTCTACTTAAAATATCCATTTTTGTTTAGTCTGTTATATCTAGTAAACTGCTTAAAAATGCACTAGTTCTTGAATAAATGGTCATTAGTCTATTACCCTTTAAGATTAATTATTTTACATAAATAAGGACAGTACAGTAATTTCAGAGTTCAGGGTTGTTACCTACATATTTTAAGTTTTTCAAATTTTTAATTAATCTCTAAAAACTTGGTTGCCTCAAGTGTAGCAGTGATAATAAGAGTGTTTACTACCAAGCTAAATAGGTACCCTAAAAACTAGCTACGATGAGCTTCCTGCTAAGTTTTTGTTGCTTTTGTTTAGTCACTAAGTTGTGTCTGACTCTCTTTTAAGACCCCATGGACTGTAGTCCACCAGACTCTTCTGTCCATGGGATTTTGAAGGCAAGAATACTGGGGCAGCTTGCCATTCTTTTCTCTAGGGAATCCTTCCAATGTAGGGATTGAGCCTGAGAGTCTTGAAGTGTCTTCTGCATTGCAGGTAGATTTTTTTAACTGTTGAGCCACATGGGAAGCCCTTCCAGGTTGATGTCACCAAATTTTCAGATCTGTTCAAAAATACATTATCTGGACACATCTTATAATAAATCCAATAAATACTTCCATAACATCTTTCCCTGTCATTTTATAATTCATTTATCTCTGAAATGTGAGACCTGCTGAAGACAAAAATGTGGGGGTGCTGAGGTACTTTTCCGGAACCAGACTATTTTCTGGCTCTTTCTGAAAAGTCTATCTGCTGCTGCTGCTAAGTCGCTTCAGTCGTGTCTGACTCTGTGCGACCCCATAGACAGCAGCCCACCAGGCTCCCCCGTCCCTGGGATTCTGCAGGCAAGAACACTGTAGTGGGCTGCCATTTCCTTCTCCAATGCATGAAAGTGGAAAGTGAAAAGTGAAATTGAAGTTGCTCAGTCGTGTTCGACTCTTCGTGGTCCCATGGACTACAGCCTACCAGGCTCCTCCATCCATGGGACTTTCCAGGCAAGAATACTAGAATGTGGTCCCTTTACCTTCTCTGGAACAGCCTATATAGTTTTACTTTATTTAGATAGTTTGTAGAGAGAGTGTAACTTCATAGTAAGGAATATGTGATAAGTCTACAAATGAACCAATTCATATTTAGTACTTAAGTTAAGTCACTAGTCGTGTCCGACTCTTTGTGACCCCATGGACTGTAGCCCACCAGCCCCCTCCATCCATGGGATTCTCCAGGCAAGAGTACTGGAGCGGGTTGCCATTTCCTTCTCCAGGGGATCTTCCTGACCCAGGGATCGAACCCAGGTCTCCCACATTGTAGGCAGACACTTTACCAGCTGAGCCACCAGGGAAGCTGACATATAAATCTAACTATAACATTTTGGTAAAGATCTTAAAAAACTCTGTTACAATACAGAAGGACAGTATGTATAAATTAATTGTCTTCTATAATCAATGATTTTATAATGTTGTATACAGACAAATTTTTTTTTAATGAAGTATAGTTCATTCAAAATATTGTGTTACTTTCTTATGTACATCAAAAGTCAGTTAAATAAATAAATATATAATAATAATAATTAATAAATAATAAATATATACATCAGTTCAGCTCAGCTGCTTCATATGTGTACAACTCTATGCCTTATGATCCTATGGACTGGAGCCCACCTCAATCCTCTATCCACAGAATTTTCCTGGAAAGAATACTGGAATGGTTTTCCATTCCCTCCTCCAGGATATTGTCCCTACCCAGGTATCGAACCTGCATCCTTTGTATTGCAGCAGACTTTTACTGCTGAGCCACCAAGGCAGCCATATATATATTTTTTTTTTCAGATTATTTCCATTATACATTATATAAGATATTGAGCATAGTTCCCTGCGCTATACTTCAGAAATTTGCTTAAATAAACAGTTCTGTTCAGTTCAGTTGCTCAGTCATGCCTGACTCTTTGCAACTCCATGGATTGCAGCACACCAGGCTTCCCTGTCTATCACCAACTCCTGAAGACTGCTCAAACTCACGTCCATCGAGTCAGTGATGCCATCCAACCATCTCATCCTTGGTCGTCTCCTTCTTCTTCTCATGCCGTCAATCTTTCCCTACATCAGGATCTTTTCAGTGAGTCAGTTCTTCACATCAGGTGGCCAAAGTATTGGAACTTCAGCTTCAACATCCATCCTTCCAATGAACATTCAAGATTAATTTGCTTTAGGATTGACTGGTTGGATCTCTGTGAAGTCCAAAGGACTCTCAAGGGTCTTCTCAAATACCACAGTTGAAAAGCATCAATTCTTCAGCACTCAGCTTTCTTTATGATCCAACTCTCACATCCATATATGACTATTGGAAAACCAGAGCTTTGACTAGATGGACCTTTGTTGGCAAAGTAATGTCTCTGCTTCTGTCTAGGTTGGTTATAGCTTTTATTCCAAGGAGCAAGCATTTTTTAATTTCATGGCTGCAGTCACCATCTACAGTGATTTTGGAGCCCAATAAAATAAAGTTTCTCACTGTTTCCCCTTCTATTTACTATTGAGTGATGGAACTGGATGTCATGGTTTTAGTTTTTTGAACGTTGAATTTTAAACTAGCTTTTTCACTCTCCTCTTTCACTTTCATCAAGAGGCTCTTTAGTTCCTCTTCACTTTCTGCCATAAGGGTGGTGTCATCTGCGGATCTGAGGTTATTGATATTTCTCACAGCAATATTGATTCCAGCTTGTGATTCATCCAGCCTGGCATTTCACATGATGTAGTCTACATATAAGTTAAATAAGCATGGTGACAGTGTACATCTTTGAGGTACTCCTTTCCCAGTTTGGACCAGTCAGTTGTTCTATGTCCCGTTTCTAACTGTTGCTTCTTGACCTGCATGCATATTTCTCAGGAGGCAAGTAAGGTGGTCTGGTATCCCCAACTCTTTAAGAATTATCCACAGTTTCTAGTGATCCACACAGTCAAAGGCTATGGTATAGTCAATAAAGCAGATGTTCATGTTTTTCTGGGATTGTCTTGCTTTTTCTGTGATCCAGTGGATGTTGGCAATTTGTTCTCTGATTCCTCTGTAAAATGTCCTAAATAAAAGGAAATAAAATAGTTGATTTGATACAATCTCTTTTCCGTATATCCTTCTATTGGTGGCTCAGTGGTAAAGAAGCCTCCTGCCAATGCCAGAGACACACATTTAATCCCTAGTTGGGAAGATCCCCTGAAGGAGGAATTGGTAAACCCACTCCAGTATTCTCGCCTGGGAAATCCCATGGATAGAGAAGCCTGGCAGGCTACAGACTTTGAGGTTGCAGAGTCAGAGAAGACTTAATAATTGAGCACAGAATGCACTTTTGCATATGCCCTGGTTCAATATTTTATTTAATTATATATTTTTAGTATTTAAATTAAATATTAGTTTCCCAATTAAAAGTGAAAAGAAGTCCTCCACATTTTTATATATCAAATCCTTAACTTTCCTTTGACAAACTTCTTTAGATTCTAGAAGTACTATGTGCAGCAAAGAGATATTTTGTTTTTATACATTTTCTGAGTGATTTTAAATCCTGCTAGCCAGGAAAATCCTGAATTTTCAAATCCAGGTAAATGATTATCTTCATGGCCTTCTTTGCTCAGTGGAGTTGTTTTTTTTTTTTTTTTTTTAATAATTATAGCATTAAGTATTGACAAAATGGCTCAGTTACAGTATAACATGTGTGAGCATTCTGAAGTGACAGGGTGTGAAAGTGGGAAAGTGAGTATCTAAGACCCAGTGCCAGGGAAGTGTCATGTTCAGTAGTTCACATCAACAACTGTCTTATTATAACCAGACTATCTGCATCAAAAATATGTATGCAAACTTTTTTTTAATGCTTGCTTAGTGGGACTCCCCCAGAGAAAGAAATGGTACTCCACTCTAGTACTCTTGCCTGCAAAATCCCATGGATGGAGGAGCCTGGTGGGCTGCAGTCTGTGGGGATCTTGAAGAGCTGGACATGACTGAGAGACGTCACTTTCATTTTTCACTTTCAGTCACTGGAGAAGGAAATGGCAACCTACTCCAACGTTCCTGCCTGGAGAATCCAGGGATGGGGGAGCCTGGTGGGCTGCCATCTATGGGGTCTCACAGAGTCAGACACGACTGAAGTGACTTAGCAGCAGCAGCAGCAGTGGGACTCGCAAGCTCTTTTCACTGATGATTTCCAAAATTTCCCTTTTGACTAAGTAAGTTAGAGTACTGATATGCTAGTGCTAGGCCTTCACAGGTGACACTAACGGTAAAGAACCTGCCTGCCAATGCAGGAGACGTAAGAGACTTGGATGTGCTCCCTGGGAGGGGAAGATCCTCTGGAAGAGAAAATGGCAACCCACTCCAGTACTCTTGCCTAGAAAATCTCATGGACAGAGGAGCCTGGTGGGCTACTGTCCACAGGGTCACAAAGAGTCAGATATGACTGAAGTGATTTAGCATGCACATGCTAGTACTAGAGCCTTTTTAGAAATGTAAATATCAACCCTCTCTGCTTTCAGGTTAAGACTATCATACTTGAAAATGTAGTATATAGCACTGTGTAAGTGAGAAAAATTGAAAAAAATCCTCACCTGCATATAAAATGGCAAACTGATAAAAATCTCAAAGACAGAGAGGGTATAAACAAATTTTATAAAGTTCTATGCATAATGCAATGTTTCCCAACGAGCCCATATTCTTTAAAAAATCTTCCAGTCAGTACGAGAGTAGAAAAATTTTTGTATGCTTAATAGCTAAGATAGCCAATATTATTTTGGAACTACCATCAGAAAAGAATAAAAAGAATAAAAAAGATTGCAATTTGATAGAAAATAAAGCTGATGAATAAGCCAAATTCAAAGCCTCTAAGGCTAATAGTAAAACTCCAGATCTAAATTAAATAGTATATAAGCTCCACAGTGCCAAATGGGACAATACTATAGCTCATTTTTTATAGTACATTTCACTTAGATTTTTATAGAAAGATGATATCAAAATTAAATATGTAAATTGTTTTACTGACAAAAAGAGGTCACATGTTTTCATAAAATACCAGATTCTCACTCTAAATTACATTCCATATATTAGTTTCTCTAAACATGGAGATTGATATCTATATTTTTGAAGAACAAATATGAAGAAACTGGACATATCTTGACTGAATCCCTTTGCATCACAAAATGTTTCTTAGTTTGTTAGCTATATAATAATTAAATTAAAATATTAAAAGAAATAGATGGATTGAACTAAAAGGAATTTAAAATATTTTACTAACTCCTTTTGAAACACTTAGGATATCTCATATGACAAAAAGGAAAATGAATGAAAAGATGTGATTTATAAGATAGTATATTAGCTCTGTTTTGCCTTTGATATGAACATATTATATAAGTGGTTTAAGATTTTGCAAAAGTTATATTTTCTTTTGAAGGCAATTGTATTAGTCAGAATTCTCCTGAGAAACAGAAATAACAGATTCATTTTAAGGAATTGAGAAAGCTGACGGCATAGTACTGATCTTAAATTCAGGGGTCTGAGAACTAAGAGAACTGATGATATAAGTCAAGTTCACGGACAAGAGAAAACCAGTATACAACTCAGCCAGACACTGAGAGCAAATTCTCCATTTCTATGCCTTTTATCTTCTAATCAGGCCCCGGTGCACTGGGTGATGCCTATCCACATTTTTGAGAGTCATTTGCTTAACCAGTCTACCAATCCAAATGTTAATCTCACCTAGTAACTCCTTCACAGACACACCCAAAATATTGTTTAACCAAATACCTAGCATCTCATAAACCCATCAAACTCACATAAAATTAACCAGGACAATTTCATCCCTTAACAGATATACACAGCTATCCTGTGTATAAATGAAAATATACTAACCTTTTCTCCAGATGTTCAAACTGGTTTTAGAAAAGGCAGAAGAACCAGAGATCAAATTGCCAAAATCCACTGGATCATCGAAAAGCAAGAGAATTCTAGAAAAACATCATTTTCTACTTTATTGACTATACCAAAGACTGACTGTGTGGATCACAATAAACTGTGGAAAATTCTGAAAGCAATGGGAATACCAGATCACCTGACCTGCCTCTTGAAAAACTATGCAGGTCAGGAAGCAACAGTTTGAACTGGACATGGGACAACAGACTGGTTCCAAATAGGAAAAGAAGTGTGTCAAGGCTGTATATTGTCACTCTGCTTATTTAACTTCTATGCAGAGTACATCATGAGAAACACTGGGCTAACAAACACAAGCTGTAATCAAGATTGCCGTGAGAAATATCAGTAACCTCAGATATGCAGATGACACCACCCTTATGGCAGAAAGTGAAGAGGAACTAAAAAGCCTCTTGATGAAAGTGAAAGAGGAGAATGAAAAAGCTGGCTTAAAGCTTAACATTCAAAAACGAAGATCATGGCATCTGGTCCCATGACTTCATGGGAAATAGATGGGGGAAACAGTGGAAACAGTGTCAGACTTCATTTTTTGGGGCTCCAAAATCACTGAAGATGGTGATTGCAGCCATGAAGTTAAAAGATGGTTACTCCTTGAAAGAAAAGTTATGCCCACCCTAGATAGCATATTCAAAAGCAGAGACATTACTTTGCCAACAAAAGTCCATCTAGTCAAGGCTATGGTTTTTCCTGTGGTCATGTATGGATGTGAGAATTGAACTGTGAAGGGAGCTGAGCAGTGAAGAACTGATGCTTTGAACTGTTTTGTTGGAGAAGACTCTTGAGAGTCCCTTACACTGCATGGAGATCCAACGAGTCCATCCTAAAGGAGATCAGTCCTGGATGCTGGGTGTTCATTGGAAGGATTGATGCTGAGGCTGAAACTCCAATACTTTGGCCACTTCATGTGAAGAGTTAACTCATTAGAAAAGACCCTGATGCTGGGAGGGATTGGGGGCAGGAGGAGAAGGGGACAATAGAGGATGAGATAGCTGGATGGCATCCCTGACTCGAAGGACATGAGTTTGGGTGTACTCTGGGATTTGGTGATGGACAGGGGGCCTGGCATGCAGAGATTCATGGGATCACAAAGAATCAGACATGACTGAGCAACTGAAATGAACTAAACTTTTTCCAGAAGAGGAAGTAAAGTACTTGAGTAATTTATACTTTCTCCTTGATATTCTGTAACTTAAATACTGTGATATAAAGTCAATATATCATATGTCACAAGCAAAGAAAACAAAGACACCTCTTCTATCTATCTATTTTCCTATCTATCTACCTATTTATATTATAACAAACTAAGGAAAAATACTTATGACAATTACAGTACCCAGTTGTACAAGTGACCATATAGTTGTATCTGGTATTTATAATACCTTCATCTACTATCTATTCTGGATACTTTTGCCTTCCAAAAGCACCTCAGCTGATTGAGGTTCTTTACCTAGAAGACTCAAGCATTCATTCTTGAAGAGTTTGGGACATTAGTAGTCTTGCCTGGATTCAGTTCAGTTCAGTTCAATCGCTCAGTCGTGTCCAACTCTTTGTGGCCCCATGAATCACAGCATGCCAGGCCTCCCTGTCCATCACCAACTCCCGGAGTTCACTCAGACTCATGTCCATTGAGTCAGTGATGCCATCCAGCCATTTCATCCTCTGTCGTCTCCTTCTCCTCCTGCAACTAATCCTCCCAGCATCAGAGTCTTTTCCAATAAGTCAACTTTTCAGATGAGGTGGCCAAAATACTGGCATTTCAGCTTTAGCATCGTTCCTTCCAAAGAAATCATAGGGCTGATCTCCTTCAGAATGGATTGGGTTATTTTAATTTTGCATTGACTTAATTGTAGGAAATGGTAGTACTAAGAGACACTCTGAGGGATCTCCTGTATTCCAGACACATTCATATCATCATTTCCACATTTCTTTTTGCTGTAAAGTTGGTTCTTTGTTCAGAAACAACACTGTGTGTAAAACCATGACAGAGGATAAGGCATTCTGTAAATACACTGATAATAGTTTTGGCAGAAGCACTATGTGAAGGGAAGACAAATCCATATCCTGACTATGTGTCTATTCCAATAAGAACAAAATGCTCTCTCTTCTGTAATGGAAGCTCTCCAGTATAATCAGACTGTTAGCCTGCTGATCATCCTGGGAAACAATGCCACATCAAAGACTCAACATTCTCTGCTGCTGGCAGATTGAGCACTCAGCCACGGCCATAGCCAGGTCATCCTTGGTGAGTAGAAATCCATGTTGCCAAGCTCATGCCTAAACTTTATTCCTGTCAGAAAGGCCCCTTTGTTCATAAGCCTGTTGACTAAATACACGAGTGGTTGAGGACAGAAGCTGGGGTGGTATCCAGAAAACAAATCATTTTATCTATATGATTTTGAAAATTTATTTTGCTTATCAAAATCTATTAGAAAATAAACAGTTCATTGTCTTATAATATTTAACAGCTCATTGATTGTAAGTAGAATTGAATAGGACAATAAGGTATTTATTCTATCATATTCCATAGACATCACATACTTGTTGCAGGGGCCATAGTGGATAAGTTAAACCAAGTATATGCAAATTGTGACCTGCTGAATGAGGAGGCACACAACCCACCTATGTAGGGGTGGCGGATAGCTCTTTTAGCCTTTGAGTTCCCACTTTGGTAAAGAGAAAACCCAGAACCTCAAGGGTTTTCATTGAAGCCACGAGCTTCAATACACCCACATAAAGAAAGTAAAGTCACAACATTTATTATGCACAGATCCTAGAAATGAGGGCACAGAATGAACCAGGAGAGTCCTCTATCCCAGGTCACAAGACAGGCAGAAGAGTAGAGGGCAGCAAGCATCTACTGTTTGTAAGGTGGTTGGGCAGAAGTCACTAATCTTGTGTGGCCTCAGTTCTAAGAGGCTATTTGAAAGATTTGAAAGTGTTCTGGGAAGACAAGGCAGGAATTTGTGGTGAGAATCCTAAACTCAAGTCCTTATCTGAATGTCCAGAATCTGGGTGTGAACAGGGTTGTACACCATAAAATGCTGAAACTGCAACTCAGAATGGCACTTTTCTCATGTACAACATACCATGTACAAAGCTGTTTACCCATCATAATAATTTCTATCACTGTTTCTATTGTTTTCCCATCTAACTGCCATGAAGTGATAGGACCAGATGCCATGATCTTAATTTTTTGAATGTTGAGATTTAAGGCAGCTTTTTCACTCTGCTTCTTCACTTTCATCAAGGGGCTCTTTAGTTCCTCTTCACTTTATGCCATAAGGATGGTGTCATTTGCATATCTGAAGTTGTTGATATTTCTCCCAGCAATCTTGATTACAGTTTGTACTTCATCCAGCCCTCCATTTTGCATGATGCACTCTTCATACAAGTTAAATAATCAACATGAAAATATACATCTTTGACGTACTCCTTTCCTAATTTGGAACCAGTCCACTGTTACATGTCTGGTTTTAACTATTTTTTCTTGACCAGCATACATATTTCTCAAGAGGCAGGTAAGGTTGTCTGGTATTCCCATCTCTTGAAGAATTTTCCACAGTTTGTTTTACACACAGTTAGAGTCTTTGGCATATTCAATGAAGCAGCAGTAGATGTTTTTATGGAACTCTCTTGCTTCTTTGATGATCCAGTAGATGTTGGCAATTTGATCTCTGGCCTCTCTGCCTTTTCTAAATCCAGCTTGAACATCTGGAAGTTCTTGGTTCACGTATTCTTGAAGCCTGGGTTGGAGAATTTTGAGCATTACTTTACTAGCATGTGAGATGAGTGCAACTGTGTGGCAGTTTGAATATTTGAACATTTGTGGTAGTTTGGCATTGCCTTTTTTTGGAATTGGAATGAAAACTGAACTTTTCCAGTCTTATGGTGACTGCCAAGTTTTCCAAATTTGCTGACATATTGAGTGCAGCACTTTCACAGCATCATCTTTTAAGACTTGAAATAGCTCATCTGCAATTCCATCACCTCCACTAGCTTTGTTCTTAGTGATGCTTCCTAAGGTCTATTTGACTTCTCACCCAGGATGTCTAGCTCTAGGTGAGTGAGCACACCATAGTGGTTATCTTGGTCATAAAAATCTTTTTGTGTAGTTCTTTTGTGGATTCTTGCTGCCTTTTCTTAATATCTTCTGCTTCAGTCAGATCCATGTCACTTCTGTTCTTTTATTGTGCCCATCTTTGCATGAAATCTTCCCTTGGTGTATTTAATTTTCTTGAAGAGATTTCTAGTCTTTTCCATTCTATTATTTTCCTCTATTTCTTTACGTTGATCACTTAGGAAGGCTTTCTTTTCTCTCATTGCTATTTTATGGAACTCTGCATTCAGGTGGGTATAGCTTTCCTTTTTCCTTGGCCTTTAATTTCTCTTCTTTTCTCAGCAATTTGTAAGGCTCCTCAGACCACCATTTTGCCTTTTGTATTTCTTTTTTCTTAGGGATGGTCTTGATCGCTGTTTCCTGTACAATGTCATGAACCTGCATCCATAGTTCTTCAAACACACTGTCTAACAGATCTGACCTCTTGAATCTATTTTTCATTTCCACTGTAAAATTGTAAGGAATTTGATTTGGGTCATATCTGAATGGTCTAGTGGTTGTCCCCTCTTTCTTCAGTTTAAGTCTGAATTTTGCAATAAGAACCTCATGATCTGAGCTAGAGTCAGCTCCTGGTCTTTTTTTTTTTTTTTTTTTGCCAACTGTATAGAGCTTCTCCATCTTTGGCTGCAAATGATATAATGTCTGATTTCAGTATTGACCATCTGGTGATATTTGCGTGTAGCAGTCTCTTGTGTTGTTGGAAGAGGGTTTTTGCTTTGACTAGTGTGTTCTCTTGGAAAAACTCTGTTAGCCTTTCCTCTGCTTCATTTTGTACTTCAAAGCCAAACTTGCCTCTTATCCCAGGCATCTCTCGATTTTCTACTTTTGCATTCCAGTCCCCTATGATGAAAAAGACATCCCTTTTTGGTATTAATTGTAGAAGGTCCTGTAGGTAATCATAGAACTATTCCACTTCAGCTTCTTTGGCATTAATGGTTGGGACGTAGACTTGGATTACTGTGAAATTGAGTGGTTTGCCTTGGAAACAAACAGAGGTCATTGTGTCATTTTTGAGATTGCATGCAAGTACTGCATTTTGGACTCTTTAGTTGACTATGATAGCCATTCCAATTCTTCTAAGGGATTCTTGCCTACAGTAGTAGATATAATGGCCATCTGAATTAAAGTCATCCATTCCAGTCCATTTTAGTTCACTGATTCCTAAAATGTCAGTGTTCATTCTTTCCATTTCCTGTTTGACCACTTCCAATTTACCTGATTCATGGATGTAACACTCCAAAATTACTACAGATGGTGACTGCAGCCATGAAAATCAAAAACATTTGCTCCTTGGAAGAAATGCTATGACCAACCTAGACAGTATATTAAAAATCAGAGACATTACATTGTTGGCAAAGCTCTATCTAGTCAAAGCTGTGGTTTTTCCAGTGGTCATGTAAGGATGTGAAAATTTGACTATACAGAATGCTGAGCACAGAAGAATTGCTGCTTTTTAACTGTGGTGTTGGAGAAGACTCTCAAGAGTCCCTTGGACATCAAAGAGATAAAACCAGTCAATCCTAAGAAATCAATCCTTAATATTCATTGGAAAGACTGATGCTGAATCTGAAACTCCAATACTTTGGCCACGTGATGAGAAAAGCTGACTCACTGGAACAACTCTGATGCTGGGAAAGATAGAAGGCAGGAGGAGAAGGGGATGACAGAGGATGAGATGTTTGGATGGCATCACCTACTTGATGGACATGAGTTTTAATAAGCCCTGGGAGTTGGTGATAAGAGAGCCTGGTGTGCTGCAGTTCATGGGGTTGAAAAGAGTCAGACACGACTAAGTGACTGAACTGAACTGATAGTAATTGCCTTGCCAACTAAGTTCCATCTAGTCAAGGCTATTGTTTTTACAGTTTTCATGTATGCATGTGAGAGTTGGACTGTGAAGAAAGCTGAGCACCAAAGAATTGACGCTTTTGAACTGTGATGTTGGAAAAGACTCTTGAGAGTCCCTTGGACTGCAAGGAGATCAACCAGTCCATTCTGAAGGAGATCAGCCCTGGGATTTCTCTGGAAGGAATGATGTTAAAGCTGAAACTCCAGTACTTTGGCCACCTCATGTGAAGATTTGACTCATTGGAAAAGACTCTGATGCTGGGAGGGATTGGGGGCAGGAAGAGAAGGGGACGACAGAGGATGAAATGGCTGGATGGCATCACTGACTCAATGAACGTAAATCTGAGTGAACTCCGGGAGTTGGTGATGGATAGGAAGGGCTGGTGTGCTGCGATTCGTGGGGCGCAAAGAGTTTGACATGACTGAGCGACTGAACTGAACTGAACTGATAGTAAATTCTTTTTTTTCTACAGTTGTTAACTCAAGGATTTAGGATATACAATAGTTATTTATACACATAACATTTATATATGATAATATATAAAGCATATCTTATGTATATTGTATATATTATTATTCACTGAGCTAAATTTCTGAAACCTGTCCAAAATTTTTCCCTTTCAATAAATAGGAATTTTAAGTAAAACTATTTTATCCAGCAGAACCATCATCAAAATATTTATTTTTAAAGTTAACTGACAAATAGAAGTAATTGTAGATATTATTTTATCAGCCTTTTTACTCTATATAATATATGCTGTGTTGTGCTTTGTCATTCTGCTGCTGCTGCCGCTGCTGCTGCTGCTGTTAAGTCCCTTCAGTCGTGTCCAACTCTGTGCGACCCCATAGATGGCAGCTCACCAGGCTCCCCTGTCCCTGGGATTCTCCAAGCTAGAACACTGGAATGGATTGCCAACATCCTCTAGCGAATCTTCCCAACTCAGCAGTCAAAGCCAGGTCTCCCGCATTGCAGGTGGACTCTTTCCCATCTGCACCACCATGGAAGCCTATGTAATGTGATTAAATACTAAGGAGTAGTTTTAACGCTTTTCATATGGTACACTGAAATTCAGTGTGCTTGTTTTGTGTTTGTTTTACCATCTGCCAACTAATTGAAACAGTTTTCCTGGAAATATGCTGTCTACCATGATCCAAGAACTGATTTAAAGTTTTATAAATCAAAGCTATTTCTCCTTAGTATAATCATTTGGTTTGGGTTGCTAGTGAAAAAGTTGCTTTAAAGCTCAGCATTCAGAAAACGAAGATCATGGCAACTGGTCCCATCACTTCATGGGAAATAGATGGGGAAACAGTGTCAGATTTTATTTTTGGAGGCTCCAGAATCACTGCAGATAGTGATTGCAGCCATGAAATTAAAAGATGCTTACTCCTTGGAAGAAAAGTTATGACGAACCTAGATAGCATATTCAAAAGCAGAGACATTACTTTGTTAACAAACGTCCGTCTAGTCAAGGCTATGGTTTTTCCAGTGTGGTCATGTATGGATGCGAGAGTTGGACTGTGAAGGAAGCTGAGCACTGAAGAACTGATGCTTTTGAACTGTGGTGTTGGAGAAGATTCTTGAGAGTCCCTTGAACTGCGAGGAGATCCAACCAGTCCATTCTGAAGGAGATCAGCCCTGGGATTTCTTTGAGGGAATGATGCTGAAGCTGAAACTCCAGTACTCTGGCCACCTCATGAGAAGAGTTGACTTATTGGCAAAGACCCTAATGCTGGGAGGGATTGGGGGCAGGAGGAGAAGGGGACGACAGAGGATGAGATAGCTGGATGTCATCACTGACTTGATGGATGTGAGTCTGAGTGAACTCCGGGAGTTGGTGATGGACAGGGAGGCCTGGCGCGCTGTGATTCATGAGGTCGCAAAGAGTCGGACATGCTGAGCGACTGAAGTGAACTAAATGTTGCTAATGTTGGGCTTCCCTGGTGGATCAGACAGTAAAGTGTCTCCCTGCAATGCGGGAGACCTGGGTTCGATTCCTGGGTCAGGAAGATCTCCTGGAGAAGGAAATGGCAATCCACTTCCGCACTCTTGCCTGGAAAATCCTCTGGATGGAGGAGCCTGATAGGCTACAGTCCATGGGGTCACAAAGAGTTGGACACGACTGAGTGACATCACTCACTTTCACTTTAGTGTTGTTATCAGATATCCATCTCCTCAGTGTTGGTTCAACCATATCAAATTGTTTTGGCCATCTAAGAATGTTTGTATCTTCCTCTGATTGATTGTAAATGGTCATGTCTGATACATATTAAAGTTTTATGTATCTTAAAACATACATGGAGAATGTGTACCAAGCCAAATGATATTTCTGGTCTTGAACTAAGGAAAGGTGAATATGTTGGCTTGGACACAAGATAAGACTAGTTTTTTTCTTTTATTTCATTCCCATCTTTTCCTCCTACCTCTCCTCCCCTACTCCTTTTCCGCCTTATTTCCTGCCAAAGCAAAAAAAAAAAAAAAAATCAAACTTTTGAATGTCAAAGATATTGATGGGTGGATATTGTTATTTTTCTTATGACTAATGGAAATATATACTAGTTATTATTGTCCTCTAATTCACAGAGTAATTTTAGGTAAACTTGTAGATACCCAAATTATAAGCTCACTTCTTGTGACTTTGTTAATTCCAGTAACCTAAAGAAGTTTATGTAACAACAACAACAAAAAATTATTTATTCTTCTACTCAGTGAGATAATTCTTTCAAGCTAAAAGTCAGCAAGCTGGATTTAGAAAAGGTAGAAGAACCAGAGATCAAATTGGTATTATCCTTTGGATCACAGAAAAAGCAAGGGAATTAAAACAAACAATCTACTTCTGCTTCATTGACTACATGAAAGCGCTTGACTGTGTGGATCAACAAACTGTGGAAAATTCTACAAGAGGTGGGAATACCAAACCACCTTACCTGTCTCCTGAGAAACCTGAAGGTCAAGAAGCAACAGTTAGAACTAGGTATGGAACAATTATCTGATACAAAATTGGGAAAGGAGCACATCAAGGCTGTATGTTGCTACTCTGCTTATTTAACTTTTATGCAGAGTACATCATGGGAAATGCCAGCCTAGAAGAATCACACGCTAGAATCAAGATTGCTGGGAGAAACATCAACAACCTCAGATATGCAGAAGATACCACTCTAATGGGAAAAAGAGAAGAGGAACTAAAGACCCTTTTGTTGAGGGTGAAAGAGGAGAATGAAAAATTTGGCTTAAAATTCAGCATTCAGAAAACTTAGATTTGGCATATGGCCCCATCTCTTCATGGCAAATATACTGTGTGCTCTGCATAGTCACTTAGTTGAATCTGACTCTTTGTGAGCCCATGGTCTGTAGCTTGCCAGGTTCCTTTGTCCATGGGGATTCTCCAGGCAAGAATACTGGAGTGAGTTGCCATGCCCTCTTCCAGGGCATCTTCTCAACACATTGAGGTCTCCCTCATTGCAGGTGGATTCTTTACCAGATGAACTACCAGGGAAGCAAATAGATGGGCGGAAAGTGGAAACAGTGACAGATTTTATTTTCTTGGGCTCCAAAATCACCATGGATGATGACTGCAGCCATGAAATTAAAAGACACTTGCTCCTTGAAAGAAAAGCTATGGAAAACCTAAACAACATGTTAGAACACATAAACATTACTTCACTGAAAAAGATCCTTATAGTCAAAGTTATGGGTTTTCCAGTAGTCATGTGTGGATGTGAGAGTTAGACCATAAAGAAGTCTGAGCGCCAGAGAACTGACACTTTCAAACTGTGATGCTGGAGAAGACTCCTGAGAGTCCCTTGGAATGCAAGGAGATTAAACCAGTCAATCCTAAAGGACATCAACCTTGAATATTCATTAGAAGGACTAATGCTGAAGCTGAAGGTCCAATACTTTGTCCACTTGACATGAAGAGAGAACTCATTGGAAAAGACCCTGATGATGGGAAAGACTGAGATCAGGAGGGGAAGGGGCGACAGAGGATGAGATGGTTGCATGTCATCTCTAACTCAATGGACATGAATTTGAACAAACTGAGGGAGATAGTAAACGATAGGGAAGCCTGGCATGCTACAGTCCACGGGGTTGCAAAGAGCTGGATACAACTTAGTGACTGAACAGTAACAACAAAAGACAACATTACTAATATCACATTTATATGTAACAAAATGGGGACAATTTCTTCTTAACTGTGTTCTAAATATAGTGCCAAAAGTTTTCCATTCATATCTACAGAAGTCTGTTGTGGACAAGTCTGGAATGTATAAAGGAACTTATTCACAAATAAGTACATAACTTGAAAGAATTCATCTACAGAGACTTTTTCTCAAAAGTTGATTTACTGGAGATTATTGAATCTAAATATACATAAATCAAGCATATGGAATTTGAATATGTAGAAATTTCATTGACTTTCTGCAATAATGTTATAATACAAATTATTTTTCTTATAGTAGTATGTTTTCCTTTGAATAATTGCCATTTGGATACATTTTATTTTTTAGAACTGCTTTAGATTTATTAAAAAGTAAAGAGGACAGTAGAAAGTGTTTTCATATAGCTCAGCTCAGTTTCCCTGTTCTCAATATCTTCTATCAGAATGATATATTCATTTCCACTAATGAACAAATATTAATACACTTTTATTAAATAAAGTCTGTAGTTTATTAGATTTCCTAAGTTTTGATTTCTTGTCCTTCTCCTATTCCAGGTTTGTGCATAAAATGCATTACATTTAGTCATGTCTCTTTAGTCTTCTCATCTGTGGCAGTTTCTCAAATTTTCGTTGTTTTTGACAAGCAGTTTGAGGAGTACTAGTTATGTATTAAAATGTATCTAGTATTTTTTTTTTCCCATGATAAGAATGGGATTATGGATTTTATGGGAGAAAGAACACAGAATTAGTGAGCTATTTGCATCATGCCATGTAAAAGGTACTTTTTATCAACATGAGTTATAAGTAATGATTCTGGCTTTGAGCTCCTGGCTGAGATAATGTTTGTCCGGTTAACTCACAGTAAACTTTCTCAATTTTTCCCCTCTCCATACAGTGCACATTGGAAGGAAGTCAGTATGTACAGCTCACACTTTTATACTCACACTGTGCACAGTTCACAAGTTATGTTCCCTCTCCTTGGGGGTAGAATAACCTATTGTATGTAAGCTATCTGAAATTCAGCATGGAATTTGTATCTTCTGTCTTATTACTTTGTTCAACCATTTATTTATATCTATATAGACTCATGAATGTTTATTTTGTAATTCACGTTAGAACTCAGGACTACTTTTTTTTTTTTTTCCTTATTCCAGTATCTCCAGATTGGGCCACTGGGAACTTTCTCAGTTAGCTCCCGTGCTCTTTTAAAGTAGCATCATCTTTTTTTTTTTTTTGCACTGCAGAGTGCTCTAGGCTCTCATTTTATGTATTTATTGCTCTAATCCTCAAAGCATCTACAAGGCTTCCCTCATAGCTCAGTTGGTAAAGAATCTGCCTGCAATGCAAGGGATCCCTGTTCGATTCCTGGGTTGGGAAGATCCCCTGGAGGGGATAGGCTACCCACTTAACTCATCCCCCAGTTTTTTGGTCATCACCCCTTTCCCTTTAGTGATATTTTTTCATATATTTGTAAGACAGCTGGGTTTTCTTGTCTTAGCCTCAAGGAAATCTGAGATCCTTGACCCTGCACAAATTTTTTGTGTATTTTTACACATTAAAATTAATTATTCTTGCTGGAAGTTCCATAGGTTTTGAGAAGTGCATAATGTCTTTTATCTATATTAGAGTATCCTGCAGAATAAGTGGGCTATCCTAAGAAGCCACTGTGTTTCACTTATGCATTCCTCACCCCAAACCCAATTAATCAGTAATAATTTTATCATCTCAATAATTTGCCTTCCCCAAAATATTATAAAGTTGGAATCATGAGGTATGTAGACTTTCAAAATGGCTATTTTCACTTAACACTTCATGTCTTTATATTGCTTTATGTTTATTTTTGTTGCTGAAAATATTTCATTGTATAAATGTACTATTATGTGTTTATCCATTTACCTTTTGAGTGATGTCTTTGTGGTTTCTAGTTTTAGTGATTTTTAAATAAAATTGCTCTAAATAGTACCATGTGATTTTCTGTGTGAGTACCGGTTTTCAATCAGTATCTAGGAACAAAACTGATGGATCACGTTGACGGTTGACTATGAACTGTCTTTCAGAGTACAAATATAATTTTGCATTCCCACAAGCGATGGATGAGTGTTCCTGTTGCTCTATATCCTTACCAGCATTTGGCATTTTAGCCATTCTAATTAGTGTGTAAAGATGTCTCATTGTTTCTTTTTTTAAAATTTTTTAAAATATAAATTTATTTATTTTAATTGGAGGTTAATTACTTTACAATATTGTGTTGGTTTTGCCATACATCAACATGAATCCCTCCCTGTACCATCCCTCTGGGTCGTCTTAGTGCACCAGCCCCAAGCATCCAGTATCACGCATTGAACCTGGACTGGCATTCATTTCATGTATGATATTATACATGTTTCAATGCCACTTTCCCAAATCATTCCACCCTCTCTCTCTCCCACAGAGTTCAAAAGACTGTTTTATACATCTGTGTATTGTTTCTTTACTTTGCAGTTTATGATGACAAATGATGAGTATCATTCATGTTTATTCACCATCTGTCTATTTCCTTTGATGAGAAATATTTTCAAGGTATTTTGTTGATTTTTAAATTGTTATGCATTGGATTTCTGTAGTTTTAGTTCTCCAGCTTTGTTCTCTTTTAGTGTTGTCTTGGATACATTGAATATAAACTTGAAATCTGTTTTTAAATATGCAGAAAACATTTTTCTGGGATTTTCCTTGGGAATGTGTTTAATTTACAGTTGATTGGGGAACACTTATATTTTCATTAATATTGAGTTTTCCATATCATAATCACAAATAACTACCTATATTTTTAATTTTCTTGGGTTTTTATATCAAAGTTTTATAATTTTTTGCATATAGATCTTATGTATAATTTTTAGATTTATACCTGAATTTCATTTTATGATGCTGTTGTAAATGTGCTGTGTTATGCTTAGTCATTCAGTCGTGTCTGACTCTTTGCGACTCTGTGTCCTGTAGACCACCAGGCTTCTCTGTCCATGGGATTTTCCAGGCAAGAATACTGGAAGTGGTTTGCCATGTCCTCCTCCAGGGAATCTTCCCAACCTAGGGATCAAACCCTCATCTCCAGCATTGCAGACAGATTCTTTACTGTCTGTGCCACCAAGGAAGCCCAAGAATACAAAAGTGGATAGTCTATCCCTTCTCCAGGGAATCTTCCTGATATAGGAATCGAACCATGTCTCTGGCATTGCAGGCAGATTCTTTACCAGCTGAGCTACCACAGAAACCTACTGTTGTAAATAATACTATGCATTTAACTTAAAATTCCAATTGCTAATTTCTGTTATATAGAAATGAAGCTAACCAATAATATAGAGAAAAATCCAGAATTGCTGTTGATTGGAATTGGAGGAGAATTCTTTGGGAACTTAGACATGAATGGCCTATGGATGGGTTATAGAATTTACATTTTGTGATATTTAAAAGTGGGAGAGACTATGTGCTTTATTCTTCTCATAGCATCCTCAGGAAGTATCAGGTTCCCCCAAGAGAAATAAGTATGTGGCATCTCTATAGAAAGTATAAGATCGAGACAGACTTTCATTCACTTTAACACAGCACTGGAACAGCAGAATGCATTCTCATGGAAATGAGAGCGCCATGAAAATCAGGAGGAAAAAGCTTTCATAAAAGTGGTCTTGCGGTAGTGAGTAATCAATGAGCTGTTTCCAAAAGAAATGACAGGTAGATAACATATTGTTAAAAAAATGACCTAGGATTTGTCAGTACATCATCTTCTAGGAAATTTATGCACCTCCAGAGAAAATGGAAGACAATTGTTGACTGCAAGTTTTCATAACTTCACAATATGTATCAAATATATTTCCTGTTGCATTTTACAATTGTATTTAGGAAAGAACCTGTTCTCACAAAATTCTTCAATACAAAACATTTTGATTTTTGCTTCACTGTCTAGAAACCAAGTACAAAGACATTCTTAAAAATAGCAATGTACCTCAAAGCAAATTGATCCTGTGGCATATTTCAAAACACTTTCTAAGGAGCTTATTTTTTAACTAGTTAATAAAGACAACATTAATACTGTTTGCAACTATATAATGGATCTACAATAAAAATATTATTCATGCCAAAGTGTTATTTTAGGATGTTTATAACAATTAGAATCCTTTGCACATTTCACACAGTCTAAGTTTGAAATGGTTGTTATGTTTATGCCACCAAGATACCTAGCCTTTACTCTTTTCAAATATATATATATATATACTATTCAGAATAATATATACATTTTAATTTGCAAAAGACATTAAATGCACCCTTCAGGAAATGAGTGATACTATATTGTCTCATTTGTCAAGGTTCACAGAACACAAATTATTTAAATAACCATCAGTTTCTAAATATGCAACAAAACTAAATAATTAATCTTACCAAAGGCAACATTTTCATAGTTCTCCCACTGTCTGACAGCTGGGCTTTTTAATATCCCAAACAGTAACTGGTTGGCTAATGCCACTTGTTCAGCACAAAATCTATTCATTTGTGTAAGATAAACAAGCACATAAAATAACCTGCAGAAAATTAAAAAATTCTAATGAAATGTAGTATCAGAAAATGAAAGAATGTATGGGGGAGACTATGTAATTTTGTAAAACATCAAAAGTATATTCAGTGTAACATTAAGCCATTATGATGACTTTCTTTGATGAATACAGTAGACTTTAAAAAGAGTTTTAAGATTTGCTAGAGCTGTTACTTGCCATGTGTTCTATATTTGAAAAGATATTATCTGTTCAATATCTACTTCTGCATCAGTAAAAAGTAATTCATGTTTCTGGCAAATATCAAGTAAGGAAATTAATGAAAAGTGACTAAGTACTGAGGTAATGGGATGCTTTCATAAATGTTAGCAATTAAATAAATAACTTTTATAAAAATAAATTACACTGAAAACTTTGATACATAAAAATTATTGCCACACTACCCATTTATATTTTCATCGTATGCATATTTCTGATTTACTTCAATTAAATAACTTATGCATCTCACTAATAAGTAGTATCTTTATAAATATTATTAGCATTAAAATATTGTCTCAAATGTCTGTAACTGAGTACTGTACCATCCCAACTTAGTGGTACTAAGCAGTAAACATTCTGTTATGCTCTTAGACTCTGAAGCTCAGACTTTGGCTAGAGCACTACTGAACAGCTCTTGGAAGTCTCATATCATTTCAGTTAGGTGTCAGATGGGACTACAGTAAACTGAGCACTGAGCATTCATAAAGGCTTGCTTACATGACTGGCTGATGATACTTTCTGTTGGCTGGAAATTCAGCTAGAGCTGTTGCCTGGAGCACTAACACAAGGCCTCTCCAGCTTGGCAGTCTCAGGGTATGTGGACATTTCCCAGAGAAAATGTCCAAAATAACCATGTATCAGAGCTGTGTATCCTTTTACCTTCTAGTCTGAAGCCCCATGAAGTCTTATTTTGACCATACTGTATTTACAGGTACCCATATTCAGGGGAGGTGACAGAGATGGCTACCTCTAGATGAAATAAACTTACTTACAGAGTAAATTTACATTGCAAAACAACATGTGGATTGGGAAATAGAAATGGGCCAATTCTGTCTTTGGGATCATCATCCTGGGGAAAGTTTTCTGTTCAGCTCTGTTCTCTGGCATGTTCAGAGAAGATGTAAGATTCCTGATGAGACATGCCTCAGTTTATTTGATCACCTGTGTCTGTGACTGAATAAGTAGCTACATGTATTTCAAGAAAATGTTAGGAATTTCATGTGACCATATATTTTACAAGAGAACAAATATATAAGAACATTTTCTGAACAATATCATCAGTGCTATTATTTTAGTAAATAAAAAGGATGCTACTGAGGAACATGTATCTGTGAAAACATCCCATTTTGCAAAAGAAGCAAAAGACAAAACAAAGATAATGTTTAAAACAAATAACGTGAAACACGAAAACTTTTTTTGTTTTAAATACTTATATACATTAAAATAAAAAAAAAAAGTAAGGGCTTCCCTGGTGACTCTGATAAAGAATCCACCTGGCAATGCAGGAGACACGGGTTCAATCCCTGGTTCAGTAAGATCCCACATGCTAGGAAGATGCCATGCCATACACCACAGCTTTGGAGGCTGTGCTCTAGAGCCCAGGAGCTGCAACTACTGTGCCCACTTGCCACACTTGCTGAAACCCAAGTGCCTTAGAGACTGTGTTTCACAATGAGGGAAGCCACTGCAACAAGAAGCCCAAACACTGCAACTAAACAGTAGCACACTGCCCACCAAAAACAGAGAAAAACTCCAGTGCTACAGAAGACCCATTATAGCCAAACATAAATAAACAAAATTAATTTTAAAAATCTAATCAGAGGCAACAAATGTGTATGCATTTCTAAGTGAATTACTTCTTTGATTTTTACCCTCATATGTTGAGGATTCATTAACTACTATGAAAATATACTATAATATTTCACATTACAAAGACAATTCCAAGCATTCAGTTTTTATAAGGGTATTTTATTCTAAGAGTTTTTTGAAAAAGAAAGCATTGTTTCAAACTACAAAATATTTCCGCTGATTAAGGAAGTAATGTCATGAGCGGTCTTAAGAAACAATTAGGCACTCTCACTGAATTCTACCTCCCTTAAAAAAGAAACTCCATAAACATATTTCTATATACATGAAGATAATGATATATAAGAAACCAGAGATCAAATTGCCAACATCCATTGCATCACAGAAAAAGCAAGACAGCTACAGAAAAACATCTACTTCTGTTTTATTGATTATGCCAAAGGCTTTGACTGTATAGATCACATCAAATGGTGGAAAATTCTAAAACAGATGGAAATACCAGACTACCTTACCTGACTTCTGAAAAATCTGTCAAGAAGTAACAGTTAGAACTGGACATGGAACAGCAGACTGGATCCAAATAGGAAAAGGAGTATGTCAAAGGTGTATATTGTCACCCTGTTTATTTAACTTATATGCAGAGTACATCATGAGAAACGCCGAGCTGGAAGAAGTACAAGCTAGAATCAAAATTGCTGGGAGAAAAATCAACAACCTCAGATATACAGATGACACCACTCTAATGGGAAAAAGTGAAAAGGAACTAAAGACCCTTTTGTTGAGGGTGAAAGAGGAGAATGAAAAAGCTGGCTTAAAATTCAACATTCAGAAAACTAAGATTATGGCATCCAGTCCTGTCACTTAATGACAGAAGATGGAGAAAAAATGGAAACAGAGAGAGATTTATTTTCTTGGGCTCCAAAATCACTGCAAATCGTAATTGCAGCCATGAAATTAAAAGGCACTTGCTCCTTGGAAGAAAAGCTATGACCAGTCTAGACAGTATATTAAAAATTATGGACATTACTTTGCAAACAAAAGTCCTTCTAGTCAAAGCTATGCTTGTTTCAGTAGTCATGTATGGATGTGAGTTGGACTATAAAGAAAGCTGAGTGCAAAAGAATTGATGCTTTTGAACTGTGGTGTTGGAGAAGACCCTTGAGAGTCCTGTGGACTTCAAGAAAATCAAAGCAGTATATCCTAAAGGAAATCAATCCTGAATATTCATTGGAAGGACTGATGCTAACATGGAAATTCCATTACATTGGTCACCTGATGGAAAGAAATGACATACTGGAAAAGACCCTGATCCTAGAGAAGACTGAAGGCATAAGGAGAAGCAGAAGACAGAGGATGAGACGGTTTGATGGCATCACCGATTCGATGGAAATGAGTTTGAGTAAGCTCTGGGAGTTGGTGAAAGACAGGGAAGCCTGACAAGCAGTCCATGGGGTTGCAAAAAACTGGATACAATTTAGAGACTAAACAACAACATTAGACGAGTTTTAGGAGAATTGTATTGAATTGTGGTACCATTAAATTTGATCAGTTTAGGAGATCAAGAGAAACTTGATTTCTGTAAAGTAAGATTCTTAGACTCTTAAATAAACATATTGCTTATATGCTTTCTACTTTCCTTTTGTTCTAAACTTGTTTAATAGGGTCATCATCATTATTTTTCTAGAACATGTAAAGCTGATTATGTTTAATAAGTTATCCACTGCCAAACAAAAACTGGATTGATTTAGATGGGGAAATGTTAACTGAGGCTTCACAGGTGATAGTAGTGGTAAAGAACTCACTAACCAAAGCAGGAGACCTGAGACACGAGTTTGATCCCTCGATCATGAATATCCTCTGGAGGAGGAATTGGCAACCCACTTCAGTATTCCTGCCTGGAGAATCCTGTGGACAGAGGAACCTGGAAGCCTACATAGGGTTTCAAACAGTCAGACATAACTGAAGTGACTTAGCAAGCATACATGCCCTTGGTGCTACAGGTAAAGAATCTACTTGCCAATGCAGAAGATGCAAGAGATGAGGGTTTGTATCCTGGTTTAGGTAGACCCCCTGGAGGTTGAGCCATCTTCCCTGATGGCTCAGATGGTAAAGCATCTGCCTACAATGTGGGAAACCCAGGTTCGAACCCTGGGTTGGGAAGATCTCCTAGAGAAGGAAATGGCAACCCACTCAAGTACTCTTGCATGGAAAATCCCATGGATAGAGGAGCGTTGTAGGCTACAGACCATGGGGTCACAAAGAGTCAGACATGACTGAGTGACTACTTTCCTGGAGTTAGCAATGGCAACCTGGTCCAGTATTCTTGCCTGGAATATTCTATGGACCGAAAGGCCTGGTGGGTTGTGGTCCATGGGGTCACAAAGAGTCAAATATGACTGTTAATGAGAAAGACTATTATAATAGGGAGAATAACCCAAAGTTAAGAACAGAAAGTTACTTAAATTCAAATGGACAGAGGCATTTATTTATAGGGAGGGATAGGTAGTAAGGGGAAGCTGAGTAAATGAGCAAAAATGATCAGCAGGATCTGATGAGAAAGGTATTTTGCCATGGTCAGGGTATTCTCAAGATAAGCTGGTAAGCGAGTCCATATCACTTTTTAATGCTTGCTTACCTCAGAGGCAAAGACAGTTTAGAGACCAGCAGGAAGGAGAGAAGTCTGATTAAAGTTTAGTTCGTTAGTTCAGTTCAGTAGCTCAGTCGTGTAGGACTCTTTGTGATCCCATGAATCGCAGCACGCCAGGCCTTGCTGTCCATCACCAACTCCTGGAGTTCACTCAGACTCACGTTCATTGAGTCCATCATGCCATCCAGCCATCTCATTCTCTGTCATCTCCTTTTCCTGCCGCCAATCCCTCCTAGCATCAGAGTCTTTTCCACTGAGTTAACTCTTTGCATGAGGTGGCCAAAGTATTGGAGTTTCAGTTTTAGCATCATTCTTTCCAAAGAAATCTCAGGGTTGATCTCCTTCAGAATGGACTGGTTAGATCTCCTTGCAGTCCAAGGGACTCTCAAGAGTCTTCTCCAACACAACAGTTCAAAAGCATCAATTCTTCGGCACTCAGCCTTCTTCACAGTCCAAATCTCACATCCATACATGATCACAGGAAAAATGATAACCTTGACTGGATGGACCTTAGTCAGCAAAGTAATGTCTCTGCTTTTGAATATACTATCAAGGTTGGTCATAACTTTTCTTCCAAGGAGTAAGTGTCTTCTAATTTCATGGCTGCAGTCACCATCTGCAGTGATTTTGGAGTCCCCCAAAATAAAGTCTGACACTGTTTCCACTGTTTCCCCATCTATTTCCCATGAAGTCATGGGACCAGATGCCATGATCTTCGTTTTCTGAATGTTGAGCTTTAAGCCAACTTTCTCCTCTCCTCTTTCACCTTCATCAAGAGGCTTTTTAGTTCCTCTTCACTTTCTGCCATAAGAGTGGTGTCATCTGCATATCTGAGGTTATTGATATTTCTCCCCAAAATCTTGAATTCAGCTTGTGTTTCTTCCATTCCAGCGTTTCTCATGATGTAGTCTGCATATAAGTAAAATAAGCAGAGTGACAATATACAGCCTTGATGTGCTCATTTTCCTATTTGGAACCAGTCTGTTGTTCCATGTCCAGTTCTAACTGTTGCTTCCTGACCTGCATACAGATTTCTCAAGAGGCAGGTGAGGTGCTCTGGTATTCCCATCTCTTTCAGAGTTTTCCACAGTTTATTGTGATCCACACAGTCAAAGGCTTTGGCATAGTCAACAAAGCAGAAATAGATATTTTTCTGGAACTCTCTTGCTTTTTTCCATGATCCAGTGGATGTTGGCAATTTGATCTCTGGTTCTTCTGCCTTCTCTAAAACCAGCTTGAATATCAAGGAGTTTATGGCTCATTTATTGCTGAAGCCTGGCTTGGAGAATTTTGAGCATTACTTTACTAGCATGTGAGATGACTGCAATTGTGTGGTAGTTTGAGCATTCTTTGGCATTGCCTCTCTTTGGAATTGGAATAAAAACTGACCTTTTCCAGTCCTGTAGCCACTGCTGAGTTTTCCAAATTTGCTGTCATATTGAGTGCAGCACTTTCACAGCATCATCTTTCAGGATTTGAAACAGCTCCACTGGAATTCCATCACCTCCACTAGCTTTGTTCATAGTGATGCTTTCTAAGGTCCACTTGACTTCACATTCCAAGATGTCTGGCTCTAGATGAGTGATCACATCATCATGATTATCTGGGTCATGAAGGTCTTTTTTATGCATTTCTTCTGTGTATTCTTGCCACCTCTTCTTAATATCTTCTGCTTCTGTTAGGTCCAGACTATTTCTGTCTTTTATTGAGCCTATCTTTGCATGAAATGTTCCCTTGGTATCTCTAATTTTCTTGAAGAGATCTCTAGTCTTTCCCATTCTGTTCTTTTCCTTTATTTCTTTGCATCGATCGCTGAAGAAGGCTTTCTTATCTCTTTTTGCTATTCTTTGAAACTCTGCACTCAGATGCCTATATTTTCCTTTTCTCCTTTGGTTTTCACCTCTCTTCTTTTCACAGCTATTTGTAAGGCCTCCCCAGTCAGCCATTTTGCTTTTTTGCATTTCTTTTCCATGGGGATGATCTTGATCCTTGTCTCCTGTACAATGTCACAAATCTCATTCCATAGTTTATCAGGCACTCTATCTATCAGATCTAGACCCTTAAATCTATTTCTCACTTCCACTGTATAACCAAAAGGGATTTGATTTGGGTCATACCTGAATGGTCTAGTGGTTTTCCCTACTTTCTTCAATTTCAGTCTGAATTTGACAATAATGAGTTCATGATCTGAGCCACAGTCAGCTCCTGGTCTTGTTTTCATTGACTGTATAGAGCTTCTCCATCTTTGGCTGCAAAGAATATAATCAATCTGGTTTTGGTGTTGACCATCTGGTGACATCCATGTGTAGAGTCTTCTCTTGTGTTGTTGGAAGAGGATGTTTGCTATGACCAGTGCATTTTCTTGGCAAAATTCTATTAGTCTTTGCCCTGCTTCATTCCGCATTCCAAGGCCAAATTTGCCTGTTACTCCAGGTGTTTCTTCACTTCCTAGTTTTGCTTTCCAGTCCCCTATAATGAAAAGGACATCTTTTTTGGGTGTTAGTTCTAAAAGGTCTTGTAGGTCTTTATAGAACCTTTCAACTTCAGCTTCTTCAGGGTTACAATTTTAGTCAAGACAAAAGCACAGGGTGACAAACAGGCAATTATGGACACTTGATATCCAACCACATCCCCTGGAAGTACTCAAAAAATACCTTATTTCAGATCTAAAGTTGATTTATTTTTTAAAATCTTAGGATTTCTTCCTTTAGAGGGATTCTTAAAAATATAAATATTGCCATATACACAATATTCATGCTGTTTTACTGTGTTGAAATTATTTTATACTGAGTAGCCCATGCTGTTGTCTAATATCTTGTTACAAATCCATTCTTAATTATTTCAGTACTAGTTCTAATTATATCAAAATATGTAATCCAGTGGTATGTAGTTTCATTCTGGCTTACATTCTTTAGGCAACCATGCTCAACCCTTAATTGGGAATAAAAGGAATAATCATAAAATATGTAAAATCAATTTTACAATTGAGAAAAACTGTATTTATTTAGAGAGGACTCATCTATGGTTCTCAGTTTTTAAAAGTGGGTTATGTATTAAAATTATGATATGCTATGACATCTTCATTTATCAATTTGGATTCTCAGATAATATAATTGATTCAAGGTCTTTATATAATATTATCAGCTCTTGTTGTCTTTAGATCATCTATGCACTCAATCTATTTTAACACTATCCATTCAGGTATTAATTATTTTCTTATTGATCACATTATAAGCACAGATTTTTTCCTGCAAACACATTCCATGTGCTTTTTTTAAAAATATAAATTTATTCATTTTAATTGGAGGTTAATTACTTTACAATATTATATTGGTTTTGCCATACATCAACATGAATCTGCCACAAGTATACACGTGTTTCTTATCCTGAACCCCCTCCCTCCTCCTTCCCCATTCCATCCCTCTGGGTCATCCCAGTGCACCAGCCCCAAGCATCCAGTATCATGCATCGAACCTGGACTGGCAATTCATTTCATATATGATATTATACATGTTTCAATGCCATTCTCCCAAATAATCCTATCCTCACCCTCTCCCAAAGAGTACAAAAGACTGTTCTATACATCTATGTGTTTTGCTGTCTCGCATACAGGGTTATTGTTATATTGATTCACTTCAGATCAATTCAGGTACTCAGTAGTGTCCAACTCTGCGACCCCATGGACTGCAGTATGCCAAGCTTCCCTGTGCATCACCAACTCCCAGAGCTTACTCAAACTCATGTCCATTGAGTGGTTTTGAATTCAACCATCTCATCTTCTGTTGGCTCCTCCTCCTCCTGCTTTCAATCATTCCCAGCATCCAGGACTCTTCAAATGAGTCAGTTCTTCCCATCAGGTGGCCAAGATATTGGAGTTTCGGCTTCAGCATCAGTCCTTCCAATGAATATTCAAGATTGATTTCTTTAGGATGGACTGGTTATTATGGAGTTCTCTAGGATAGATTTCCTTGCAGTCTAAGGGACTCTCAAGAGTCTTCTCCAACACCACAGTTCAAAAGCATCAGTTCTTCAGCGCTCAGATTTCTTCACAGTCCAACTCTCACATCCATACATGACCACTGGAAAAACCATAGCCTTGACTAGACGGACCTTTGTTGGCAAAGTAATGTCTCTGCTTTTTAATCTGCTGTCTAAATTGGTCATAACCTTTCTCCCAAGGAGCTAAAGTCTTCGAATTTCATCCTGCAGTTACCATCTGCAGTGAATTTGGAGCCCTCCTACCAAAAAAAAAAAAAAAATTCCCTCTGTAACTATTTCCATTGTTTCCCATCTATTTGCCATGAAGTGATGGGGCCAGATGCCATGATCTTAGTTTTCCAAATGTTGAACTTTAGGCAACATTTTCACTCTCCTTTTACCCTTTCATTGAGAGATTCTTTAGTCCTTCTTCTCTTTTTGCCATAAAGATGGTATCATTTGCATATCTGAGGTTGTTGATATTTCTCCCAGCAATCTTGATTCCAGCTTGTACTTCCTTCAGCCCAGTGTTTCTCATGATGTATTCTGCATAGAAGTTAAATAAGCAGTGTGACAATATACAGGCTTGACATACTCCTTTTCCTATTTGGAATCATTCTTCTGTTCCATGTCCAGTTCTAACTGTTGCTCCTTGACCTGCATACAGATTTCTCAGGAGGCAAGTCAGGTAGTCAGGTATTCCCATTTCTTGAAGAATTTTCTACAGTTTTTTGTGATTCACACAGTCAAAGCCTCTGGCATAGCCCATAAAGCAGAAGTAAATGCTTTTCTGGAACTCTCTTGCAGTGTTTGCAATTTGATCTCTGGTTCCTCTGGCTTTTCTAAAATCAGCTTGAATATCTCAAAATTAATGGTTCATGTACTGTTGAAGCCTGGCTTGGAAAATTTTGAGAATTTCTCTGCTAGAGTATAAGATGAGTGCAATTGTGCTATAGTTTAAAAATTATTTGCCATTGCCTTTCTTTGGGATTGGAATGAAAACTGATCTTTTCCAGTCCTGTGGCCACTGCTGAGTTTTCCAAATTTGTTGGTATATTAAATTCAGCACTTTCGCATCATCATGTTTTAGGATTTGAAAAAGCTCAGCTGGAATTCCATCACCTTCACTAGCTTTCTTCTTGGTGATGCTTCCTAAGGCTTGCTTGACTTCACATTCCAGACTGTCTGGCTCTAGGTGAGTGATTACACCATTGTAATTATCTGGATCATGAAGATTTTTGTATATAGTTCTATGAATCCTGCCACCTCTTCTTAATATCTCCTGCTTCTGTTATATCTATACCATTTCTGTCCTTTATTGAGCTCGTCATTGCATGAAATGTTCCCTTGATATCTCTACTTTTCTTGAAGAGATCTCTAGTCTTTCCCATTCTATTATTTTCCTCTATGTCTTTACATTGGTCACTGAGGAAGGCTTTCTTATCTCTCCTTGCTATTCTTTGGCACTCTGCATTCTGTTGTGCATATCTTCCCTTTTCTCTTTTGCCTTTAACTTTCCTTCCTTTCACAGCTATTTGTAAGGCCTCCTCAGACAACCATTTGACCTTTTTGTATTTCATTTTCTTGGGGATGGTTTTGATCATTGCCTCCTGTACAAGGTCATGAACCTCTGTCCATATTTGTTCAGGCACTCTATCAGATCTAATCTCTTGAAGCTATTTGTCACATCCACAGTATAATCATAAGGGATTTGATTTAGGTCATACATGAATGGTCTGCTAGTTTTTCCTGCTTTCTTCAATTTAAGTCTGAATTTGTCAATAAGGAATTCATGATCTAAGCCACAGTCAGCTTCCAATCTTGTTTTTGCTGACTGTGTAGAACTTCTCCATCTTTGGCTGCAAAGAATATAATCAATCTGATTTTGACATTGACCATCTGGTGATGTCCATGTGTACAGTCTTCTCTTGTGTTGCTGGAAGAGTGTGTTTGCTATGAGCATTGTGTTTTATTGGCAAAACTATTAGCCTTTGCCCTTCTTCATTCTGTACTCCATGACCAAATTTGCCTGTTACTCCAGTTATTTCTTGACTTCCTACTTTTTCATTCCAGTCTCCTATAATGAGAAGGACATCTTTTCAGGGTGTTAGTTCTAGAAGGTCTTGTAGGTCTTCATAGAACCATTCCACTTCAGTTTCTTCAGCATTAGTGGTCAGGGCATAGACTTGGATTACTCTTATATTAAATGGTATGCCTTGGAAATGACCAGAGATCATTCTATCATTTTTGAAATTGCACTTCACACATCTCAACTGCATTTCAGAGTCTTTTACTGGCTATGAGGGCTACTCTGTTTCTTCTAAGGAATTCTTGTCCACAGTAGCAGATATAATGGCCATCTGAGTTAAATTCATCTATTCCAGTCCATTTTAATATGCTAATTCCTAAAATGTCAATGTTCACTCTTGCCGTTTCCTGTCTGACCACTTCCAATTTGCCTTGGACCTAACATTTCAGTTTCCTATGCAATATTGTTCTTTACAGCATTAGACTTTACTTCCATCACTAGTCACATCCACAGCTGGGTGTTGTTTTTGCTTTGGATCCATCTCTTCATTTTTTCTGGAGTTATTTCTCCACTGATCTCCAGTAGCGTTTGCTTTTAGTGCATCATTACTTAGGCAGTCTTAAAATAAAATAGTCAAAAATTTCAATTTAAGAAAAAATGGTTTGCCTTCCCAACATACACTATTATTATTTCTTCCAGAGATATGGCATGCAAGTCTTTGAAGTAAATTTGAATATTTTTGTATTCCTAAGTATCTTATATGGTGTTTTATTTCCTTTACCCTGAGTAATACTCCTCCGACAACTGAAAAAGCCTGAGATAGCTTGGAAAAAAGGCAATTGTAAGAACATTTCTTCCTAAAAGTAGAAAAAAAAAAAAAAAACTTAAAGGATGAAGTAGGAAAGAGAAAAATAAAATGAAAATCGCAGGAGAAAAGGAAAATAATATTTTTTTTTTTTTAAGTAACAAATACAAATAAAGCAAAGTAGCTTCAGATAATTCAATATGTAGAATCACTATATAATATAGTAACTATTTGAAGAAAAAAATAAATGTTGTGTTTGATGAAAAGGAGATTTAAGGAAAAACATTATCTATTGATTTAGAATATGCTGAGTGTACTAAAGTCTAGTTGAAAGCAAAACTGCATGGATTTGTATCAATATAACTAAAGACTTCTAATTTTTCATTTTCTTCAGTTGTCCCTATATTAGCGTATCAGGTCTGACTTCTTGGCTCCTCTGATAAGTCTAGAATATATAGACAGATGAAACCTGTGGCAGATTCATGTCAATGTATGGCAAAACCAATACAGTATTGTAAGTAAATAAATAAATAAAGTAATAAAACCCAATAAAACCAAAGTGAATATATATTTTAAAAAGTGAATGATTGGGTCTTAGATTATACTCAGATGAGAAGCAGGATATTTCTGTTTTTAAAGTACTGAAATTAAATGAAAAGAACAAGACCCTGGTTCAAATTCTGAAAGAGGAAGAAAAAAAAAAATGATTGCTACTGATGAGAACATATTAGCTTTTGTATTTCCTATTTTATCAAAATAACCTACATCAAAATTTGTCAAAATCCTTTTTGGGGGAGAAGATAGAACAAAAGTTCATATACCCATGTTAGATAAGAATCTGGGTTCAAAATCTAGATAATATTTTAGGATTGAATAGGAATCAAAAGGGGACCCACAACAATCAGAAATCAGGAATTAACTACAAAGAGAAGTCTTGAAAGCGAACACTGTATCCAAAGAGAACAGCATAATCTAGGAAAGATTTGTTGTTCTAGTGGAGGTAGCAGTAATTTTCAGCATAGGTAACCAAGTTCCAATAGACTCTGTTGAGCAATGGATTGTTATAAGAGTTGTGAAGAAGTTTTACAGGCATATAGTTCTTTTCATATAAGTGTGATTTATGAAGATTCAGTGGAATAAAATCACCATAATTCTTTGAGGGCCAAGAGCATAGTTATTCTAGATTCTGGATAGTAGCTGACATTGAAATATGTACTTGCTTTATTTAACTCTTGAGTAAACAAACAAACAAACAAAACCCCAGTAATTCACAGTTCAGGTAGTAAAAATGAAATAAGGCATTATGGTAAACAAAATCCTAAAATGATCACAAGGATTCTTGCACCTTCACAGATGCTCCTTATATAATTTCATCTCAAGTTTGGATGGAAGTAATCAATATGATTAGATAAAATTACTATGATTTACTCTTGCCTGGAGAATCCCATGGAGGGAGGAGCCTGGTAGGCTACTAGTCCATGGGGTGGCAAAGAGTCGAAACTTTCTGAGCGACTTCACTTCACTTTTAATAGAAAACCAAAGGGATTTTGCAATCAGTTGTGTTGAATTAATCATGTTTCTTTTTAGGTCAGGTGGGCTTGACATAATCAGTTGTGGTTTTAAAAGCTATTGGAAACAACACAAGATACTTCTCTTGAAAGTGTTCAAAAGCAAGTTGCTGTATTGTGAGAAGGGGAAACCATGTGGTAAGGAACTCAGCTGGTTTCTAGCAGTTGAGAGAGATCTTCAGGTGATAGTTGGCAAGTATATAAGGATTTACTTTATACAACCTTAAGGAAATGAATCTCTCCAAGGGCTTGAACAAGACTTGAAACAGAATCTTCCAGAACAAAGCCTCCAGATGAGGCAGTACCCTGGCAGACAACCTGACTTCAGTTCTATCAAATGCCAAACTGTTTCCATACTTCTGATCTACAGAAACTGTGAGATATAAAGTGTTGTTTGACGGTGCAAACACCTTTGGATAATTTTTAAATAAGCCATCAGTAATTAATCAAGTATATTATAAATATATTTGGCTTATTATTAAACAATGTTTTGAAATTCTCATCATTGTCTTCTTTCTTAAATGAATTAAATATGAAAGTCAGAAAAATCTGATAATTTCATTTCTGTATTTATTGTGGGAAAGCCATGAAAATGGTCCCTACAGTATCATAATACTTTACAACTTTGTAAAAGATTTAGATATTAGGTATAGATTTGGAAATTAAGGATGTATCAAAACAAAGCACATGAGGATACAGGTCTGAAAATAATAAATGCTAGCCCTGAGAGTGTGAGAAGTACACTTACTAGTGAGAAATGCAATTACTGGTATTGAATATCAATGAGGCATAATTGCTGGATGCATTCATATTCGAGCTTAGCAAAATAAAGCTGTCTAATTTTAAACTGTTGAAAATGTCAATGTATGCAAATTTGAGGAAGGGTTAGAAATCATAGAGTGACAGAAGGGAAGAAAGAAAGGAGATGAAATCCTACAATTAGATTTCCCTGATATGAATATGAAATGTAAAATGCATATAAAAGAACCCCGTAGTAACTTTTCAATTGCCAATGTCACCATGTTCTACAAAATGATAAGTGGAGAGTCTGTGTTAAGAAAAATGAATGACCTTAAACTTTATAACCTGTAAAATAGGATTTTAAAGTTAATTAATGGGCTATTTCCTTAAGACATTATCACCAGTGCAACAACTGTAAAGTACATAGTTCAGAAAATACTAGAGGTCTTTGTAAACTTATTACCAATATGAATATTTTTATGACAGATCAAATTATCACATCCTTGCATTCTCAATATACACGAATTTATAGCCTGTTAAATGGAGATGATATGTATAACTTCTTTTTCTCTCTCTTTGCTCTGAAGTTTTTTTAAAAATATCTTAACAGCTACTATCCTCTAGGGATACTTAAGGCAGATTGCAGCTTGGTTAACTTGATTTTTTAAATTATATTTTATTTATTTTTTAATGGGTAACAGAGTCACAAGGGAAAAAAAAAAGTATACAATGAAAAATAAGCATTCTTTTACCCACCCACTCAGCTTTCCCTTTTCCAGATTCCATGGTGGTTGCAATTGTCCATCCTCTTGTGTGTTCTTACAAAAATATTGTATGTGTATATACATATATATATATATTTTTGTATGTGTACTTAAAGAAACTCCCCTTACCAACTGCTAGTGCTACTGTCAATAGGCAATTTCTGTTTACTAAGTTTCAATTCCTGATGGTTAATTTAATTTCTTTATATAACACATTAATATTTCCAGATCTAATATTATTTAAAGAGACTATTAACTTTTTGAAACAGTAATACAAATTGGGCAGACTTTACCATTGTCTCCATTTTGGTCTCAAAATTTCTTATTCTATCAACTACTGAAACCTAATAATTAAAAGTTAAAGCCCCTATAGACAATTAATAGGACAGAAAATCCTAATGTACAGAAATATATGAAATGTTACTCTATCTGAACAATGAAAAAAATGAAAATAAAATTTTAATTTGATACAATGTTAATCATGAGACCTGGGTGAGCTACATGAACATTTATATAACTATGATAGAGGGTAATTTGATTATACCTAGCAAAGCTTAAAATGCATATGCTTAGAAATTTCATTTAATTTCTATATGAGAAACTCACAAAAATGCATGAGGAGCTATGTAAAGAACATTCACTGCAACACTGAACAAAAAGTCCACATACCAACATACAGTAAATGTATAGGGCTTCCTTGGTGGCTCAGATGGTAAAGAATCTGCCTGCAACATGAGAGACCCAGGTTTGATCTCTGAGTTGTGAAGACCCTCTGGATCAAATCACTCCAGTATTCTTTGCCTGGAAAATTCCATGAATAGAAGAGCCTTGTGGGCCATTAGGTTGCAAAGAGTTGGATATGACTAAGCAACTAACCATAAAATAAAAAAGTACAAAATAATACATGGAAATAATAATCACCTAATTTAATGTAGTGATAATATCTGTATGTGAAGGAGTATGGAGAGATACAGGAATGTGATCCTGTATGATAAGTGAAGTACACAGTGAGGGTAGATGCCTATTGACCCTTTACTATTTACTAAACTGTGAAAATATTTATTTTATTCTTTATACTTATTGTAAGTTTGATAGATTTCACAAATTTGGGGATTTGAATTCAATTCCTTTACTCATTTCTATCTTTACATTTGGGGCATCAGAGTGAGTAGAAATGACAAATGGGACAAATTTTCATTTTAACCTAAAATACTCTATTTCTTTTAGTGATTAATGCAATAATTAATACATATTATTAATTCAATTTATTTTACTTGTATAGAAAATTTTATAATATTTAGCCATGAATCATAGTCATGGTTAATCATATCTTTGTCTTCAGTAAACTGGGAAAGAACTAACTTGTATTTTGATATTATAAGATACTGTGACAAAATCAGTAGTAAAATGTTATGCATATTTTAAAGTATAGAGTAACTATCAAGTTACATTTAGAGAAGAGATAAATTATGGAGAAAAATATGGCTAGCAATAAAAAAAAGATAAAGGAAGAGATTCTCTTACATGCCTTGAAGTCTACATACTGTTCCAATAAAATAAATGGGACTTAATAATTCACACAGAAACCATCATTTCCAGACTTTAATCTCATATTAAGAAAAAAAAAAAATCCTGTTGGCTTAGAGGCTTATTTGAATTAATTATATTATGTGCTCAGAAGCTGTGAAACTAAACAACACACTTTATTGAAGAGTGATTTAAGAAGTAAGATTAGAATTGTTTAAGAAGCTTTTAATTCAAGAGAAGCAATTGCTTCAATATGCACAACAACATAGGCTGCTTTTCTACATTAAGCTAATAGATTCAAAAAATTAAAGGACAGTGAAATTGATTCCTTCAATAGTTTAATCAGCTACAGAGTTTATTAGTGTTTCACACTACTGGTACTATTGTTTGCTTGCCTACTTTTTTAAAACTGTGCATTCAAATTTCATACAAACACAGATTTTACGCTAAATTTCTTGAAATAATAAACTCCCAAATATACTAGAAATATGCTTAAAAAGAAAGTGTAAAAGATTGGTATGAGGATGTTTTATCCATATTAATTATGCATAGCCTGCTATATGCTGGGGGCATGTATTCCATCCTGAAGTAATTGGCTTAATCTTTCACTTTTCACTTTCATGCACTGGAGAAGGAAATGGCAACCCATCCCTCCAGTGTTCTTACTTAGAGAATCTCGGGGACAAGGGAGCCTGGTGGGCTGCCATCTATGGGGTCGCACAGAGGTGGACACGACTGAAGGGACTTAGCAGCAGCAGCATGTTAATAATAGTTTCCCTCAAGGCAAAGTATGTTTGAATATATGAAAATATTTCCAAACACATAGTTAACACATTATTAAATGGAATATACCCTTATTACCTCATTCTCAGCCATTTTCTACTTCCAGTTATGATCTCTATGATAGGTGTTTAGAAGTATTTTCACATTTGTGTGGTAACCCCTCAGAGGTGGGATGTACACCTCATGCTCAAAATTTTTTTAATGAGACTTGATTGTTGGTGTTCAGTCACTAAGTTGTGTCTGCCTCTTTGTTATCCCATGGACTGCAGCATGCTGGACTTCCGTGCCCTTCACTATTTGCTCAAACTCATGTCAAATTGAGTGGGTGATGCCATCCAACCATCTCATCCTCTGTAAACTTGATTTGATAGTGCCATACAAGCAACAGGAGGGCATGAAAAAGTTTATTGCTCACATAATGAGGCTTTGGGGGAATTAACAGGGCATACTCTCAACCTGGTCCAAGGTTGGCTTGCAAGAGGGGAAAAGGAAACTGGTTTGACTTTTGTAATTGTTAAGAAGCAGAGCTGAAGGGGGAGAAGACAATGGCAACCCAGTCCAGAACTCTTGACTGGAAAATCCCATGGACGGAGGAGCCTGGTAGGCTGCAGTAGGCTGCAGTCCATGGGGTTGCTAGGAGTCAGACACGACTGAGAGACTTCATTTTCACTTTTCACTTTCATGCATTGGAGAAGAAAATGGCAACCCACTCCAGTGTTCTTGCTTGGAGAATCCCAGGGACCGGGGAGCCTGGTGGGCTGCTGTCTATGGGGTCGCACAGAGTCGGTCACGACTGAAGCAACTTAGCAGCAGCAGCAACAGCACAGCTGAAGGGAGTATCCTTATGCTGGTGAGAGCTTGCATGCATTACTTCTTCAACAGTTTGAAAGCAGGAAGTACCTTGGCTTTCTTATTAGTTTGTTCAGATATGGATCAGAAGGGAGGTGGAAGTGGTGGAACTTGAAATCTGAAATTGATAAAATACAAAAAAATATGGGTTCACATTTATAATAATCTTAATGTATTAGAAAATGCTAAATAATGATCTTACCTAATTCTTTTTCTCTTTGATCATGTTGCTATATTATATACTTCAGAATGTGAGGCAGTCAGGAATAGCTCTGTGACTGGGTTTTAATCGCTGAGTTTTGAGAGTAAGTAGCATTAAAACTTCTGGGTTTACATTTAAAATGTAATGCATATTATTAATTATATTTCCTGCTCAGATGATGAATACCACAATCATATTTATCAGGACACATTCAGTTCAGTCGCTCAGTCGTGTCCAACTCTTTGCAACCCCATGAATCACAGCACACCAGGCCTCCCTGTCCATCACCATCTCCTGGAGTTCATTCAGACTCACGTCCATTGAGTCAGTGATGCCATCCAGCCATCTCATCCTCAGTCATCCCCTTCTCCTCCCGCCTCCAATTCCTCCCAGCATCAGAGTCTTTTCCAATGAGTCAACTCTTCGCATGAGGTGGCCAAAGTACTGGAGTTTCAGCTTTAGTATCATTCCTTCCAAAGAAATCCCAGGGCTGACCTCCTTCAGAATGGACTGGTTGGATCTTCTTGCAGTTCAAGGGACTCTTAAGAGTCTTCTCCAACACCACAGTTCAAAAGCATCAGTTCTTCAGTGCTCAGTCTTCTTCACAGTCCAACTCTCACATCCATACATGACCACAGGAAAAACCATAGCCTTGACTAGACGGACCTTAGTTGGCAAAGTAATGTCTCTGCTTTTCAATATACCATCTAGGTTGGTCATAACTTTTCTTCCAAGGAGTAAGCGTCCATTAATTTCATGGCTGCAGTCACCATCTGTCACAAGATTAGTTCACGCTTTCTTATTATTCTCTTGCTCCCTTTATTTTTTTTTTTTTTAATTATCATACAGACATTGTTACTCTTGGTGACTACTTCTAGTTTGTGGCTTATGAGAGTACCTTGTTACCTAAGTTTTATTGATTAGCTTACAGAAATGGCTTTTATATAACATTTTTATGTCTACGGGGTAAGTACTTAGGAGACCTGTTTGACACCATGTTACCTTGCTATTAGCTGGTCTTTTGAGTGTTCTTATGCTTTAAACTGGTCTTTTAAATAGTTCTCTTAACAGTTTGAAAGAAATAGAAACAAACCTGAGACTTTAAAATGATATTGGACAGAAGAAAGGATAATAAACCTGTGTGTGTGTCTGTGTGTGTGTGTGTGTTAGTTGCTTAGTTGTGACCGACTCTCTGCAACCCCATAGACTGTAGCCCACCAGGCCCCTCTGTCCACAGGATTCTCCAGGCAAGAACACTGGAATGGGTTGCCATTTCCTTCTCCAAAAGGAACTATAAAAATAAAGAAAGTGAAGGTGCACAGTTGTGTCTGACTCTTTGTGACCACATGGACTGCAGCCTACCAGGTTCTTCCATCCACGGAATTTTCCAGGCAAGAGTACTGGAGTGGATTGCCAGTTCCTTTTCCTTGCAATAAACCCATACAATGTGAGAATTGTTTGTGCAGACTGATGATTCTTAGCCTGGTGAAAATGAAAAATCAAAAGAGGTATAACTATTATAGTTTTCAAACTTTTAATTTTGAACTAATATTAGGCTTATAAAAAGTTACAGAAATATTACATAGAGTTTCAGTTTATACTTAACCCAACCTCCTCTCCTGTTATCTAGTACAGAAATAACACGTTTAACAAAAGCTACATATTAATGCTAAATAGTTAGAACAGGGAAACAGGGCCCAAAATGGCAGTCAAGAATGGTGACAGATTACAGGAAAACTTACTCACAGTCCTTTCCCTGATTGGACGTGTGTTCATGCTTCATTTGTAAGACGTCCCCCTTCCCTGATTGGTCTCAGGCTTGTGTCTCATTTGCATAAAAGAAATCATGGACTGGAATGAAAACCTCTGGCAGAAAAACATGCCCCCTTCCCTGATTGATCTTGGGCTCATGCCCCATTTGTATAAGGTACAACCAATTGAAACCCAGGAACCATCAAAGAGGAAACCAAGATGGTCAAGACCACTTCAAAGTGGGGTAGTCTACTTTTCTGGCTCTAAAGTGTATTGTTTGTTTAATAAATCCTGCCTGCTTGAACTGTCCTGGTTTGTTGTCTCAATTCTTTCCTACAAGGAGACAAGAACCAAGGGAGAAGAATTGACTCAACATGAACAAGGGCCCAATATTTTTATGTAAACTGTAGACTTTCATTAGCTTTATTTCCTCCAGTAATGATCATTTTTTTCTGATTCAGTATTCAAAAAATTCATATGACATTCTTGGTAATTCCTAGGTTTTTCTTATCCTTCATAAGCTTGACAAATTTGATGAACCTTGGTTAGTTGTTTCATATTAGCTCCCTCAGTTTTGGATTGCCTGACATTTTCTCATGATTAGAATGAAGAAACATATTTTGATTAGATTGCCTCAGAAATTCTGTGTCCTCAGTGCATCACATTGAAAGAGAGTCATTTCCTAGGCAGGTTGATAAGAAGTCTAGGGGTCCCCAAGGAGAGAGGAGTCTGGGATTCTCAAGGAGGAAGAAAGTGAAGAGGAAATAAAATGTTTCCCAGGGAGGTGAATACTAGGTCAGCTTTACTGGGATGGAAAACCCCAAAATTTTAAAGGGAACAATGGATAATACCAGGTGTGTCACTGCAATGTTTGCTCTGCAACCTAAGAAACAGGATCTAGCTCTAGGAAACAGGAACCTGACGCTAACTGCAAATTGTCACCAATAGTTACATAAACCTTACCTGCCTGCCCACCAATCATGCTCTGCCGAGTAGCCTAGTCCCCCTCTTCCCCTGCACAATAGGATAAAAGGCTCCCAAAGCGGGTGTTCGGGGCTCCCCACCTTCGATTGGCTTGGTGGGGGCCAGGATCCGAAATTGCCAGTAAACTGCTTTTCTCTGAACTCCGACTGGTGGTCTCGATTGGCAGCTAGTCTCCCACATTTGGGGGCTCGTCTGAGATAAGCTGCCTGGAGACTGCCAGCGGACTATTCATCTGGAACCCTGCACGGCGCCGGTAGGTCAGGCCTGTTTAATTATTTACTGATCTGGTATTAGTCTGCAGACTCTGTTCTGAGTTACGTGTGGACGGTGCAACGCCGCCGGAAGGTCCCACGCAATTGCCGAATGGAGTGACGACTCCGGGAGGCCTGGATCTGAGTTTCTGGTTTTAAGATTGCCTGTTTGGTTGTTTGGTGTCTGTTTTCCTGTCTGTTCCTTTTGTCTGATTGTCTAATTGTCAAAATCTGCCTCTCCCTCCCCGCCAGGATGGGACAAGGCAGTTCGAGTGGCCCATTGAGCCCACTCGAGTGCTTGATTGAAAATTTTGCTGATTTTAACGACAGGCTGAAGGCTATGGAGTGTCCCTAAGTGCCTTTGACCTAAGGAAATTCTGTGAGCTTGACTGGCCCACATTTGGAGTGGGTTGGCCGAGCGAGGTCTCTCTCGACTTGGCTGTGGCCAGGCGAGTTCAACGTGTGTGCTATGGGAACCCAGGACACCCAAATCAGATTCCTTATATTGATATGTGGGCCGAAATTATTTGAGATAATCCATCCATCCTACCTAAAAAGTGCGGGTGCCAGGAACCTGTGAGGGTGGGAGGCCGGGGAAGGCAGTCATCTAGCATTATGGTAATGTGCCAGTTAAAACCTAAGAAGCTGACTGCTCCCCTGTTGCCTCCTGCCCCGGAGTCCCCTCCCCGCCGGTGACCTCCCCCTACCCTGAGCAGGAGCCGGAGGGGGAGGCAATCCCAGTTCCCTGATTCGACCGAGGCCGCCGCAACCGCCACCCTGATGACTAGCCCTTCCCACACTCAGGCTGGGACCCCTTTTGGGCCTACTGGGGCGGCAGGGATATACCTTCTGAGGGAGACGGGGGAGGTGAGTCCCACCGGTAGGCCCATCGGAACCTATGTCCCCTTTACCACTTCAGACCTATATAATTGAAAAGTCAAAATCCCTCCTTTTCAGAGGATCCCCAGACAGTTATAACTCTTTTAGAGTCCGTTTTCTATACTCACCAGCCCACTTGGGATGACTGCCAACAACTCCTCAGCACCTTATTCACTACTGAGGAGAGAGAGAGAATAAAAACTGGGAGTAGGAAGCAGGTCCAAGACAATCAGGGAGAGCTGAGTACAGACCCTAGACTGGCTGATGAAATTTTTTTCCCCCAGCCGTCCTAACTGAGATCACAATGGGGTGGGAGGGCTGGGCTCCCTCAACCGGTACCGCCAGACTGTATCAGCAGGACTATGTGCAGCTGCCCGGAAGCCCACTAATGTGGCAAAGATAACTGAGGTTAGATCTATACTGTTACTGTGTACTGGGGCAAACTTAGATTGGTAGTCAAGAAAGTGCCTAGCCTCACGAGAAATTGAAAGTTTGGAAGCTAGATGGAGCTTTAGCCCCAAAACATCTCAGAGGTTAAAGGTTACTCTATGAGAGTTAATATGCCTTTTCCTTATCAAGAAAAAAAAAATCAAGGAGGATCTGGGAGACTATTTAGAGGGCCCAGAAAAATATATTAGAGCTTTTAAAGGTGTTATTCTGCTTTATGACCTTACTTGGAAGGATGTGATGTATATCTTGGGACAGACGCTGACCCCTAACTCAAAGACTCGAGTTTTGGGAAAAGCGGTTGCTTATGGAGATGAATGGCTTGGTAATGAATCAGTAGGGAAGCGGGAAAATGAGATAGCAGACCTTCCCACTGGGAATCAGGCAGTCCCAACTATAGAACCAGACTGGGACTACAACACAGCTAAAGGAAGATGGGATCAGAGTCATTTTGTTAGATGTATTCTTGAAGGACTCAGGCAGGCCTGTTCTAAGCCTTTAAACTATAGCAAATTGGCAGACATAGTACAGGAGGAGAAGGAAGCTCCTGGTAAATTCCTAGATAGACTAAAAAAAAAAAAGCTCTTCGCAGATTCATTGAGATTGATCCCGAAAGTAAAAAAGAAAAAGTGATCTTAAAAGATAGATTTATCACTCAGTTGGCTCCAGATATCTGCCATAAGCTATAAAAAACGGGCGTATGGACCAAATCAGTCTTAGATACTCTGTTACAACTGGCTCAGATGGTCTATTACGGTAAAAATATATTTAAAAAATGCCCATAGGGACCTAGGTAAAAGAGATGGGCTTGCTATTCCTGTGGAAAGGAGGGGCACCTCAAGCGAGATTGCCCTCAGGCATCTAACCCGCCCCCCGGCTCCATGTCCGGTCTGCAAAGGACCACACTGGAAGAGAGACTGCCTTCAGAGGCATAGGTCTCCGGGGTCAGACTCTCAAGACAATCAGGACTGAAGGTGCCCGGGGGTCCCCACACAAGCTCCCGTCCTAATTACACCTGAGGAACCCTGGGTATTGATAATTGTGGGGGGCCAATCCGTCAATTTCCTTTTAGATACTGGGGCAACTTACTCTGTGCTTACTGAAGCCCCTGGCCCACTTTCTTCCCGATCTGCTTCCGTAATGGGACTGTCTGGACGAGCCAAAAGGTATTATTTCAGTTATTCTTTATCTTACAACTGGGAGTCTGTGCTATTTTCACATGAGTTTCTGATCAGGCCAGAATCTCCCTCACACCCCTTTTGGGGAGGGGTATACTGAGCAAGGTCCATGCCTCTGTTTTTATGAATATGGAGCCCTCCCTTCCTCTCCCTCTAGTTGAACACAATGTAAATCCTAAAATATAGGCTGATGAAAAATCTGTGGGTCGAGCGCAAAATGCTATTCCTGTAGTTGTCAAGCTCAAAGACCCACACTTATTTCCACATAAAAAACAGTATCCTCTAAAACCTGAGGTCAAGAAAGGGTTAAAACCCATCACTGAAAGTTTAAAAAAAAACAGGGACTATTAATTCCCTGTAACAGTCCTTGCAACACTCCTATTTTGGGTATAAAGAAATCAAATGGTAAATGGAGACTAGTTCAAGATTTACGTATAACAAATGAGGCTGTAATTCCTTTACAACCCGTGGTGCCTAATCCTTATACTCTATTGTCTGAAATTCCTGAACGAGCCAAATATTTCTCAATGATTGATTTAAAAGATGCCTTCTATTCAGTGCCTTTACTGGAGAAAAGTCAATTTCTATTTGCCTTTGAAGACCCTACTCAGCGGTGGTGTTACAATATGTAGGTGATATTTTGCTCTGTGCTGAGATAGAGGAAGCTTGTTCATGAGCCTCAGAAGATTTCTTAAACTTTCTGGCAGGCTGTGGTTATATACTGAGAAAAAATTAGAAAGATATAAACAAAGAGGAGCACAGATTACTGATAAAAGATGGTTACAGTCTGAGGATGGACGATTAATAATTCCTGAGAATGCTCAATGGAAAATTCTTAAGGGTTTACATCAGAGTTTTCATTTGGGTGCAGAGACTACTTACCAAATGGCTTCTCATTTGTTTAAAGGTAAAAATGTAATAAATACTTTAAAAAATATTATCAAAAGGTTAAAAAGGCTAATGACATTATCAAAAGACATTTGCACAGATTAACTCAAGAGACGCAAGACAATTGGATTAAAGTCCTACCTATAGCTTTAATGAGGGCTCAAATTGTCCCCCTTTAAATGTATTTATAAAAGCCCTTTCTTATGCACAGACATTGTTATAGACCCTGAAGCCTTGGAATTAACTAGTTATGTAACTCAGCTCTCAGCTTTTCAACAGGCATTAACAGAACTCCAGGAGACCTGCCTCTGAGTCAAGCAAGCCTCTATTTGAGCCAGGAAATGAGCTGTCAAAGTGCCAGGAATTGATTCGTGGATACATCACACTCGAGTTAAGAGGTGACACCCTGACCAAAACTAAGTGACATCTTTTTATGTCTTTACTTACTATGCTCTGACTTTATACTTTTCAGATAGGCCTGATAACCTGTGTGAGCTTACTTCTGCTGACTCCAAAAGTCCTGAGTCTGCCGTTTGACCCCCAAGACAATGCCTTCCTGTCCTGGGCTCACTCCTATGCTGCATTCCACAATCGTTCTAACTGCTGGGTCTGTGGAGCACTCCCCTCTTCATTAGTAAAAGGCTTTCCATGGTGGCATCTCCACTTCAAAAAAAAAAAAGACTTTCTCCAAGTCTGTAAATACCTTTGACAACAATAACATGCGATGCCTCTTCTTCATCTGAGGACATCTACCAACCTTAAAATGGACTGGTGCAATATGTTGCACTTTAACTGTGGACTTAATGTGACTTTTAATTTTGATTTTAACTTGTTTTAATGACTATTTTAACTTGTTTTAATGGCTGCTCAAACTCCTGCTACTGCTGCAACTTCCTCCAACTACTACTTGAGGCCCCTGGATCAGATATCCTCAATATGAGGATTAGGAGAATATGTTGCCTCCCCAATTTAGGGACAACACCCCTTCTCAGCTTGGAAGCAGTTACGAAATGAAAATGATGCCCCTTCTCCCTAGGTAACATAATTCTCCTAAAAGAAAAGGGGGAATGAAAGAGAGTCATTTCCTAGGCAGGTTGATAAGAAGTCTAGGGGTCCCCAAGGAGAGAGGAGTCTGGAATTCTCCAGGAGGAAGAAAGTGAAGAGGAAATAAAATGTTTCCCAGGGAGTTGAATACTAGGTCAACTTTACTGGGATGGAAAGCCCCAAAAGTTTAAAGGGAACAATGGATAATACCAGGTGTGTCACTGCAATGTTTGCTCTGCAACCAAAGAAACAGGATCTAGCTCTAGGAAACAGGAACCTGACGCTAACTGCAAATTGTCACCAATAGTTACATAAAACTTACCTGCCTGCCCACCAATCATGCTCTGCCTAGTAGCCTAGTCCCCCTCTTCCCCTGCACAATAGGATAAAAGGCTCCCAAAGCGGGTATTCGGGGCTCCCCACCTTCGATTGGCTTGGTGGGGGCCTGGATCCGAAATTGCCAATAAACTGCTTTTCTCTGAACTCCGACTGGTGGTCTCTATTGGCAGCTAGTCTCCCACACACATCAGGATGTCAACATATCTTATTATAGGTTGCAGGTAATAGTAACCCCGACCACTATGGAGTTTCTCTACTACGATGTTACCTTTTATGCTCTCTTTGTAATAGTTAATATCATAGAAACACTTGGAACATATAACTATACAATATTTTATGCTCTCATATGCTAAATTATTATCCATGTGAAGATTTTGTCTGCAGCCATCATTAATGTGATATCTGACTAATGTTGATTTTTAATTTTCCTATTTTCTTTTCTTTTTAATTTTTAGAATGCCTATCTCCCTTATATTTAGCTACCTGTTTCTATTAATATAGATTAATTCATATATTAATCCATATTTGGATTATATTTTATTATTACATTACCATCTTCATACTTTTGTGGCTCAAATTTTCCCAGTTTTGATCTTTAGAGGTTCCATCAAGTTGACTGCCCTGTCCTTTAAGCATGCATGCTCAATCGTTCAGTCATGCCCGACTCTTTGTGACCTCATAGACTTCAGCACACCAGGCTTCCCTGTCCTTTACTATCTCCTACAGTTTGCTCAAACTCATATTCATTGAATTGATGATGTAATCCAGACCTTCTGTCTTTTTCTTCTCCTCCTACCCACAATCTTTCCCAGCTTCAGGATCTTTCCCAGTGAGTTATGTTTTCATATCAGATGGCTAAAGTATTGGATCTTCAGCATCAGTCCTTCCAATGAATATTCATGGTTGATTTCCTTTAGGGTTGACTGATTTTGTTCCAGAAAGCATCAGTTCCTTGTTACTCAGCCTTATTTATGGTCCAACTCTCACATCTGTACGTGATTACTAAAATCACACGTACACCACATTGTCTTAAGTAAATCATCTGTTTATAGGCACTTGCATTGTTTTCACTCTTGCCTATTGTAAATAAAGCTTCAATGAACATTAGAGTACATGTATCTTTTGAGTCAGAGATTTTGTTTTTCACAGATACATACCCAGAAGTAGAATCACTGAATCATATGGCAGTTCTATTTTCAGTCTGTTTAAGGAAAATCCATACTGTTTTCCTAGTGACTGCACCAATGAATAAAGGTTTTATTCTTTCCACACTTTCTCCAGCATTTATTATTAGAGTACTTTCTGATGATAGCCATTTTGACCAATGCAAGATGAAACCTCCTTGTGATTTTAATTTGCATTTCTCTAATTAGTGATGCTGAGCATTGTCTCATGTCTTCTTTGGGAAAAAAAATGTTTATTTAGAACTTCTGCCTATTTTTTGATTGGGTTGTTTAATTTTTGGATGTTGAGTTATCTGAGTTATTATACATTTTGAATGTTAATCTTATAGGTAGTATCATTTGCAAATACCGTCTCCCATTTTATATAGTATGTTTTCATTTTGTCAATGATTTCCTTTGCTGTGCAAGACCCTTTAAGTTCAACGAGGTTTCATTTGTTTATTTTTGCCATTATTTCTTTTTAAGTATGTTCCCTGGAGAGTAGACCTTTGTTATGGAGAAAATTCTGAACGTATTCCAAAATGGTTACTTTTTTTACTCTGTGCTACCAAAATCAAAGAGGATCTTTCTTGGCCCTTCTCCATGAAAGCATGGTAAGGCTTTTGGAGGCAAAATGTATTAAAGTTGGGATTTCAGCAGGCTTATAAGAGTACAGTCCATGGATTTTTCTCATTGCCTTATTAATCCTTACTAAATCTCCAGTAATTTGTCAAAATTAATGTGTAAGTGTTTTTATTATGTTACTATATAGCTATACTTTTGGGGACTCCAAAGTCACTGGAGATGGTGATTACAGCCATGAGATTAAAAGATGTTTACTCCTTGGGAGGAAAATTATGACCAACCTATAGTATATTGAAAAGCAGAGATAGTACTTGGCCAAAAATGGTCTGTATAGTCAAGGATATGGTTTTTCCAGTGGTCATGTATGGATGTTAGGGTTGGACTGTGAAGAAAGCTGAGCAACGAAGAATTGATGCTTTTGAACTGTGGTGTTGGAGAAGACTCTTGACAGTTCCTTGGACTGCAAGGAGTTTCAATCAGTCCGTCCTAAAGGAAATCAGTCCTGGGTGTTCATTGGAAGGAATGATGCTAAAGCTGAAACTCCAGTACTTTGGCCACCTCATGCGAAGAGTTGACTCAGTAGAAAAGACTCTGATGCTGGGAGGGATTGGGGGCAGGAGGCAAAGGGGACGACAGAGGATGAGACAGCTGGATGCCATCACCAACTCGATGGACATGAGTTTGAAAGAACTCTTGGAGTTGTGATGGACAGGGAAAGAGTCGGACACAACTGATAGACTGAACTGAACTGAACTGAAATAGCTGTAGATCATTCTGCCCCAGGTAATCAGATCTTGGCTGTGAATATCTATACTTGCCTATTTTTCCAGATTTCAGGATGATGGTTTGTCCTATTACCTCAACTGTCCAACAAGTCTAACAAAAATTACTGATTTTCATTTTATTTTGCTTTTCTCTTAGTGTAAGAATGGGATTAATGCCTTTCAAGTGCTTCATGTGCCAGAGCTGAAAACAAAAGTGGTCTTCATGTTGTAAATTTTTTTTTTTTTAATCTTAGTATATTATGATCAGAATGGTTTTTTGTACTTATAATATTCTTCTTTGGGCTTCCCTGGTGGTTCAGACGATAAAGCGTCTGCCTGCAATGTGGGAGACCCAGGTTCTATCCCTGGGTGAGGAAGATCCCCTGGAGAAGAAAAATAGCAACCCACTCCACTACTCTTGCCTGGAAAATTCCATGGACAGAAGAGCCTTATAGGCTCCAGTCCATGGGGTTGCAAAGAGTCAGACATGAGTGAGTGACTTAATCTCAGTGCATTATGATCAGAATGAATTTTTGTACTTATAATATTCTTCCTTATTAAAGTTAATCATGTATACTTTTAATCTAGTATATGATCTATTTTTTGAATGTATTCTATGCTCTTGAGAAGACTGTGTAGGATGTCGTGTTCAATATATATCATAAAGTCTACCCTGTTGATTATATTGTTAGACCTTTTCCTCTTTACCTATTTTTTTTTAATCTATTTCATCTGTCTTATACTGAGTGTGATGTATTAAAACTTGCTATTATTATGTTTATATTTGTGTCTTTCCACATCTCTTTCAGTATGTACATCATTAAGGTGATTTATGTGTCATGTGTTGATTTACAATATTGTGTTGGTTTCAGTGTTACAGTAAAATGAGTCTATTATACATACACATATATCCACTCTTTTATAGATTATTTCCCTATATAGGCCATTACAGAATATTGAGTAGAAAAGATTTAAGTATCTAAGTAGACATTTCTCCGTAGAAGACATACAGATGATTCAAAAGCACATGAAAATATTCCCGCCTTCAATAATTACTAGAAAAATTCAAATAAAACTACAATGAGGTTATCACCTCACACTGGTCATAATAGTGAAGTGAAATGAAAGTCGCTTAGTCATGTCCGACTCTCTGTGACCCCATGGACTATACAGTTCATGGAATTTTCCAGGCCAGAATACTAGAGTGGGTAGCCTTTCCCTTCTCTAGGGGAAGAAAGGAATTTGATTCCTTCCCAATCCAGGAACTGAACCCAGATCTCCCACATTGCAGGCAGATTATTTACCAGTTGAGCCACAAGGGAAGCCCAAGAATACTGGAGTGGTCCCAACCCAGGAATTGAACTGGGGTCTCCTGCATTGCAGGCAGATTCTTTACCAACTGAGCTATGAGGGAAGCCCACTGGTCATAATGCCTATCACAAAAATTCTATAACAATAAATTCTGATGAGGGTGTGGAGAGAAGGCAACCCTCCTACACTGTTAGTAGTATTGTAAACTGGTACCGACACCATACAGGACAGTATGAAGATTTCTTAAAACACTGAAAATAGAGCTACCGTATGATATAGAATTCCTAGTCCTGGGTATGTATCTTGAGAAAATCATGATTTGAAAAGATACATGCACCTCAGTGTCCATTGCAGTGTAATTTACAATAACCAGCACATGGACTCAAACTAAATGTCCATCAGCAGAGGAGTAAATAAAGATGTGGTGCATATATACAGTAGAATGGTGCTCAATTATAAAAATAATTAAATACTATTTGCAGCACATGGATGGACCTACAAATAGTTATACTGAGTGAAGTAAGGCAGGCAGATCTAGACAAATATCATATGATACTGATTCTATGTGGAATCTAAATAAATAAATAAATACAACAAATGAACTCACCTACAAAACAGAAATAGAGTACACATGAAGAAAATAAACTTATCTTTACCAGGGGTAAGGGGTGGGGGTAGGGTTCAGAGGGATAAATTGGAAGATTGAGATTGATAAATACACAATACTATATATAAAACTGATAACTAATAAGGACCTACAGTATAGTATGCACTCTTCGATAGGTCAGCTGGTAGAGTGGAGGACTATAGATGAATGCTCTTGGCTGTCCTTAGATTATTGGTTTGATTATGGCTTGAAGGAGAATAACTTGTTTTTTGCAGGCTTTCCTGGTGGCTCAGATGGTAAAGAATCTGCCTGCAATGGAGAAGACCCAAGTTCAGTCCCTGGGTTGGGAAGATTCCCTGGAGAAGGAAATGGCAAGCCATTCCAATATTCTTGCCTGGGAAATCCTATGGACAGATGAGCCTGTCAGGATGGAACAAGGAACTCTACTCAATACACTTCAATGGCCTATATAGATCACTATATTAAGCCTTTCTGTTTTACTTTGTTTTAGATGTGGGTCGTATACAACAGGTCTTTTCTGGGAGCCATAGTGAAAATCTGTTTTTTTTTTTTTTTTTTTAAATGGTAGATTTTTCTCTCTTACTGTTATATCTGATACAATTTTTCTAACCTTGTAATATTTTATAATTTTGTGTCTTTATTTTGCTGCATTTCTTTTTCTACAAGATATATATTCTTTTCGCCTTTACTTTTTTGTTGTTAATTTAGGAAGGTTTATATTTTTTTGTAGTTCTTACCTTTTTGTTTATATTTAAAGACCTCAGACCTTTAAAAATTTAGTTTATCATTATTTGTGATATCCTTTAATACAGAGCTTTTACCTATATGACAAACTTTTCACTTTCTCTTTTCTGCTGTCATCACTTTTACATGTTTTAAAATTCTCACCAGTAATACTTGATTGAAGTGTATTCATCCTGTTGAAATCTAATGGTCTTATTAGTATATGACTTGAAGTTGATTTTCTTTTGTAAATTTTTTCAAGTTTTCTTTCTATTCATGGAAAGTTTCTTGGGTCATAGTATGTTTTGTTTGTTTGTTTTGACAATTTAAATACATTTGATTATTTTCTAATTATTTTCATCTCTGCTAACATTTTTCCTTTTTTTCTGTTATATTCCTTCTTTTCTGTTATATTCCTTCTTTTGATTGCATTTCTTTCTATTTTCAGTGTTCTTTATTAAATTTCCATATGAATCTAATCTCCATGGAAACTTTTAGAATTCAGTCTTCATCTCTAAAATTTTGTGAGTTTCTTCATATGTTTCTGGTTTCAATTTCTTCATTTGTCACTCTTTTTAATCCATTTTTTAGTTTTTAAAATATTTGATTTAACATAATTTTGCATGAATTTGATGCTTGTTTGAGTATATTTAACTCTGAAGAGTTGATTTATATTTTCTTTTGACACATAACATTTTCTTTGGGTATTGTTCTTCATTTGTTTTATTTGGAATTTTGTTTTTAGATTTTCTGCTATAGCTACACAAAGGCTTTATTTTCCTCTTACTGATTTTTATGATAATGAAATGTATCATGATATTATTAGTTTAATGGTGCCCTCTTCTGTCAGAACAGCAAAGTCCAGTAACTTTACTATCTTTTTAAAAAAAAGTTTGTTACAGACATGTGAGAGGTTTTTTGAGAATTCCAAATTGATAGTTTATGTTTGTCTTTCAATACTTTAAAAATCTCTCTTTTCTTCATACCGGTTGCTAAAGAACTTTCCCCCTTTCTTTTTTTCCCTCACACAGAATCCTTGTATTGAAAGAACTGGCCTTTAAATCATGCAATCCTTTAACATTTTACTGACTTCTTTAAATAGCACATGTAGTGTTGAATAATGCCTGTTCAAGTAACTGATAGTTTGAAACCTTTCCCTGTAGACCATGATTTAATCTATCTAGACACTTTTCCAGTGACTTTGGTTTAGAGAAGATTTAATCTTGGTGGTTATTCAGTTATGCTTATAGTCCTTCACTAGTCTCTCTCTTCTGTCCTCACAGAAGAGAGAGACTTCTGTCTCTTTTCTGTCTTTATTTGCTCTTCCAAAAACCTTACAGATGGGCTGAGGTAGGGTGGCAGCCCAAGATGTTAAACACAGCAATTTGGTGATATCTTACTTTTTACTTACTGCTGGTGATTTATTTATTTTGCTATATTGCAATTAGTCATCATCTGTCATTAAAGTGAAAATGAAGTTGCTCAGTCATGTCCGACTTTTTGCGACCCCATGGACAATAGCCTACCAGCCTCCTCTGTCCATGGGATTCTTCAGGCAAGAATACTGGAGTGTGTTGCCATTTTCCTTCTCCAGGGGATCTTCCCAACCCAGGGATCAAACCCAGGTCTCCTGCATTTCAGGCAGACACTTTAACCTCTGAGCCACCAGGGAAGCCCTCATCTGTCATTAAGTTATGCTAATTATGCAGCTTGACGCTGAAATTTTTTTTTTCAGTCTTGTTCTTTTATGTTAGCTGGCAAGACTATTTGGAGACATGGTTTATCATGCAGCCAGTATTGTTTGTCATGCACCCAGGTTCATCATGCACCCACAACATATGTTCTTGACTACATGTCTTAAGACAGTGTTAAGAGTGTCATTTAAAATAAGCAGTAGATTTGAATACCTTTTATCTCTGGGGCAAAACGAAGACTACTAAAGAAAGAAAAAGTATATATCAATTTTAAGAAGAATATCTATGAGTTATAAATAAGAAAGATAAAACAAGCTGCCTTCAAATATACTGTCTCCCATAGAGCTGCTAAAAGCTTTTTGGAATCACTACTTGGGAAAAATGCTATGGAAATTTTGGATGATATAGATCTTTAGCAATTGCATAATTCAAAATGTAGATAAGCTAAATTTCCTTTTTATCACCCATATAATTATAAATATCTATAATTTTTGATTTTCAAGTGCCTGGATACCACGTTTTTAATTTATTTTACTTTTATAAATCCCATCCTGAATTTGCTACTTTCTTATTCACTCTTCTTTGTCTATGTTTCCTGCTATATTTAGCTAACCATCTATTTATGCTTCACCCTCTATGTTGTCCCTTTAACTTGTAATACTCAATAATTTTTACATCCTTTAAATCTGGTACTATATTAATTCATATGTAGAACCCTGTTAATATATATTTGACAGACATAGTCTCTGAATACACTTTTTTACTGATCATTAATATTTTGACAGATACTTATTTTGAAATTGAAGATGATAAATACTATTGGACTAAATTGTTTCACTTATTCTTAAAATTAAAACAAACTTTGCAAAATACTGTGATGTGAAAGTCTCTCAGTAGTGTCCGACTCTCTGCAACCCTGTGGACTATACATACTATGGAATTCTCCAGGCCAGAATACTGGAGTGGGTTGCCTTTCCCTTCTCCAGGGGATCTGCCCCACTCAGGGATCAAACCCAGGTTTCCTGCATTGCAGGTGGATTCTTTACCATCTGAGATATCAGGGAAGCCCTAAATATTGTGATATTTAAAATCAAATTTCTTTGTTCAAGTGATGGATATAGTAATGTTTAGTAGCTATCTGAAGTGATTTATACTTTAAAGTGTTGTACTATAATTTTAGTATTCAATTTAATACATATTCTACCTCAATTTTTAGAAGATAAGTAAAGAAAAGATGTTTAACATTTAAAAAAATAAAATTAATCACTGCATTATTATAAGTACTATTAATAACAGAGCATATATGAGCAAAGAAATCCTATACCTCAGGCATTAAGAATATATGATTTGGAGCCAGAATGCCTAGACTTAGCTATTATCCCTGCTACTAACTATTTGTGTCAGTTATTTTCTCTTTGTGCCTCAGTTTTCTCATCTATAAAATTTGAATAAAAGTCCTAATTAATAGGATTGTAGTAAAATTTAGTAAATGCATGTAAGCCTTTTACAATTTTCCTCACTAAAAGCATAATGAATTCTAGCATTTCATTTCATAATATTCTTTATTATGTTATTTTATACTAAAGTGAAAGAAGAAGTTGTAGCTGTTTAAAGTGATTCAACATTATATGACACCTGTGCATACACATATGTCAAAACAATATGATATCAAAGAATATTAAAATGCACTAGACTAGGTTTTTAAGTTTAGCATAATCTTTTTTTTTCCAGCTGTATTCATAAATTATTGATGCCAAATTTATTTTTCTTTCTCAGGACTGTTTTGCTATTTGTGTCTTTCATGGTTCCATAGAAATTTTAGATTTTTTAAAATTTCTATTTTGTAAAAAGTAATTAAATTTATAATAGGGACTGCATTGAATCTCTAGATGACTTTGGGTAGAACAGGCATGTTAACATTAATTCTTCTGATCCATGAGTATAGAATATCTTGCCATTTATTTGTGTCATTTTGATTTCTTTCATCAATGTCTTATAATTTACAAATCTGCAACCTCCTTGATTAAATTAATTCACATGTGTATTATTTTACACTTTACGCTATTATAAATTAAATTGTTTTCATTATTTCTTTTTCACATAATTTGTTATTAGTTATATAAATGAAAGTATTTTTTGTATGTCGATTTTGTATCCTGAAATTTTACTGAATTAGTTTGCTAGTTCTAGGATTCTTGGTGGAGTCTTTAGGATTTTCTATATATAAGGTCAAATCAACAAACAGTGACAATTTATGTCTTTCTTTTCAATGTGGATGCTTTTAATTTATTTCTTTTACCTAATTGCTCTTGCTTGCAAAAGAAAAAAAGAAAAAGGAAAGCAACAGAATGAGAAAGACTAGAAGTCACCTGACAATAACTGGAAAAAGCAAGGGAAAATTTCATGCAACAATAGGCTTAATATAGGACAAAAAGGTAAAGACCTAACAAAAGCAGAAGAGATTAAGAAGATGTGACAAGAATACAGAGAAGAACAATACCAAAAGGTCACTCACCTAGAGCCAGACATCCTGGAGTGTGAAATCAAGTGGGCCTTAGGAAGCATCACTAAGATCGAAGCTAGTAGAGATGATGAAATTCCAGCTGAGCGATTTCAAATCCTAAAAGATGATGCTGTTTAAGTGCTGCATTCAATATGTTAGCAAATTTGGAAAACAACAGTGGCCACAGGAGTGGAAAACTCAGTTTTCATCCCAGTCCCAAAGAAGGGTAATGAGAAAAAAAAATGCTCAAAGTACTGTATAATTGTGCTTATTTCATGTGCTAGCAAGGTAATGCATCAAAATCCTTCAAGTCAGGCTTCATCAGTACATGAACTGAGAACTTCCAGATGTATAAGCTGGATTTAAAAAGGCAGAGGTACAAGAGATCAAATTGGCAGCATTCATTGGATCATAGAAAAATCAAGGGAATTCCAGAAGAGCATATGTTTCTTATGTATTGATTTTTTTTTCTTCTTCATTGGGCTTCCCTGTAGCTCAGACAGTAAAGAATATGCCTGCAATGCAACAGACTTGGGTTCAATCCCAGGTCAGGGAGATTCCCTGGAAAAGGGAATGACAACCCACTCCAGTATTCTTGCCTGGAGAATCCCATGGACAGAGAAGCCCAGAGGCTATAGTCCATGGTGTCAAAGAGAGTCAGACACTACTGAGCAACTAATACTACTACTACTCCTTGTAGTAGTGCTACTTATGCTAAAGCCTTTGATTGTATGGATCACTCTTGTTTATTTAACTTATATACAGAGTACATCATGTGAAATACCAGGCTAAATGAATCACAAGCTGGAACAAAAGTTGATGGGAGAAATATCAGCAACCTCAGATATGCAGATAATATCACTCTAATGGTAAAAAGCAAAGATGAACTAAAGAGCCTATTAATGAGGGTAAAAGAGGAGAGTAAAAAGCTAGCTTAAAACTCAATATTCACAACACTAAGATCATGGCGTCCAGTGGTGGCACTTCATGACAAATAGATGGGGGAAAAAGTGGAAACAGAAACAGATTAATTTTTTTGGTGGGGCTGGTTGGGGGAGGGGCTCCAAAACACTGCAGATGGTGACTACAGCCACATAATTAAAAGATGCTTGCTCCTTGGAAAGAAAGCTGTGACAAACCTAGACAGCATATTAACAGTGGGAGACATAACTTTTTCCAACAAAGGTCCATATACACAAAGCTATGGTTTTTCCAGTAGTCATGTATGGATGTAAGTGAAAGTCACTCAGTCATGTCTCTCTTTGCGGCTCTATGGACTATACAGTCCATGAAATTCTACAGGCCAGAATACTGAAATGGGTAGCCTTTCCCTTCTCCAGATCAAACCCAGGTCTCTTACATTGCAGACAGATTCTTTACCAGCTGAGCCACGAGGGAACCCCAAGAATACTGGTGTGGGTAACCTATTCTTTCGCCAGGGGATCTTCCTGTACCAGGTATTGAACCAGGGTCTCCTGAACTGCATCCTGAACTGCAGGTGAATTCTTACCAACTGAGCTATCAGGGAAGCCCCCAGTGGATGTGAGTGTTGGAAGAATGAGTGTCAAAGAATTGATGCTTTCAAATTGTGGTGCTGGCAATGATTCTTGAGAGTCCCTTGGACAACAAGGAGATAAAAACCCATCAACCCTATAGGAAAACAACCCTGAATATTCATTTGAAGGACTGATGTTGAAGCTGAAGTTCCAATACTTTGGCCACTTGATGTGAAGATTTGACTCTTTGGAAACCTGATGGGAAGAACCAACTCATTGGAAAAGACCTTGGCACTGGGAAAGATTTAAGGCAAAAGGAGGAGTAGGCAGCAGAGCATGAAATGGTTAGATAGCAACACCAACTCAAAAGATTTGAATTTGAGCAAATTCCAGGAAACAGTGATCACAGAGTAGGACATGACTTAGCTACTGAACAACAAAAATTTTGCTGAAACTATTTTAAGCAGTGAGCTTATAGTCCATAATGTATTTAGAAATTATAACAGGTATGTGAGAATTAATAAATATCCATCAGACCCAGGAAATTGTGACCTTGAATTTGATGGCTGGTTATTACATAATTATTTTCCTGCTTATAGTACCATATAATTTTATGGATTTTAATATATGTACTTTAAGTAATGTCCTCCTCTCCCTCTATTTTAGAAATTATTACTTATAAAAGATCCATTAATTTAATGTAGATTCAAAATCACTATTTATAAATGTTTGCCTATAAAATGAGACCAAACAATTTCTCCCATAGAAATTTATGACAAAGAAATTCATTTTCTTAGCATCAAAATTTACTTCCAGCCCTTGACATCAAAATATAATGCTTGTTTTGTTGTTGTTCCTAGCTTTATAGGATTAGCTCGAATTATTTACTTGGTAGTGAACACAAAGTACATTTTGTTCTGTTGATATTATCTTAAAAATCAATGATATTACACTTTTTCCACTGAGATAATGTTTACTAATGAAATTATACTTAAATTCTACTTTACATAGGAATTGGTATATGGAAATAACTTATTAATTCAATAATTTACTAACATGTTATTTACTATATGAAAAAATATACAGAATTCTTAACTATAAGAGTCATAAGAAGTCTTGGAATCCATCTGTCTTGTTCATGAAGAAGGGAACATTCTGTATTGTCTCTAAACAAATGGCTCTCTAGTCTTCACTTCCAAAAATAAAGAGAGGCTTCTTGTCTCCTATGGAAGATTATCCCCTAATACAAGACCTAAAAAGTTGTTCTCCAGGTTTATATGTTTTATAATCTCCATCCATTTCAGCTCAGTTCAATTCAGTTCAGTCACTCAGTCATGTCCAACTCTTTGCAACCCCATGAACATGCCAGGCCTCTTTGTCCATCACCAACTCCCAGAGTCTGCCCAAACCCATGTCCATTGAGTCAGTGATTCCATACAACCATCTCATCCTCTGTCTTTCCCTTCTCCTCCCACACTCAATCTTTCCCAGCATCAGGGTGTTTTCCAATGAGTCAGCTCTTTGCATCAGGTGGCCAGAGTATTGGAGTTTCAGCTTTAATATCACCCTGAATAATTTGGACATGATATCTTCTTTTAGAAAGCAACATGCTAAATAACTGAGGCCCTCTTGCTTTTCTTTTCTGAAGTGTATTTGTGCAGTTAACTTTTTTCATAATGAAGTTTTCATTGTTCTTCTTATGAGGAACATTATTATGTCAATGTTCATATTAAACATTGAAATTCATAAATCAAAGACAAATAATGTTGTGATTCGATGCCCCATATAGTCTTGCAGCCTAAAATCACAATATCTCCTTAAAAAATAATAAAAAAATCCAAACTACCCACCTTCATTTTCTACATAAAGAAGAGTAAGAATGTAACATCCTAATATTCTTTTTCTTATTTTCATTTTTTAATTACAGACAAGACTTTTTTTTCCCTATCCTTATTAAAACTATTCTCTTAGATTCAATAGTTTAGTTGGTAAAGAATTGGCCTGCAATTCAGGAGACCCCGGGTTGATACCTGGGTCAGAAAGATCTGCTGGAGAAGGCATAGGCTACCCATTCACTCCAGTAATATCACTTCCCCTGGTGGCTCAGATGGTAAAGCGTCTGTCTACAATGAGGGAGACCTGGGTTTGATCCCTGGGTTGGGAAGATACCCTGGAGAAGGAAATGGCAATCCACTCCAGCACTATTGCTTGGAAAATCCCATGGACAGAGGAGCCTGGTAGGCTACAGACCATGAGGTTGCAAAGAGTTGGACACGACAGAGTGACTTCACTTTCACTTTCACCCACTCCAGTATTCTTGGGCTTCCCTTGTGGCTCAGCTGGCAAAGAATCTGCAGTGAGAGAGAACTGGGTTCAATCCTTGTGTTGAGAAGATCCCCTGGAGAAAGGAAAGGCTATCCACGCCAGTATTCTGGCCTCAATAATTTTATGGACTGTATAACCCACTGGTTGCAAAGAGTCAAACACGACCTGGTGACTTTCACTTTAAATATATAATTTCACTCTTCAGAGAATACAAACCTATAAAAAGATCAGTGCCTACAGATTTCAACATACTTCCATAGACAGTGTCACCTACAAAATGACACTTGCCATCTACATCTGCTGCTGCTGCAACTGCTGACCTTCAACATCCCCTGAAAGGATTTCAGTGTGGAAATAAGGAATAAGACACACTGTCTTTTGGGAAAACTATCAAGGCAGGTATCCAGATACATATTTTCAAAAGATTTGTGAGCCCGAATCTTGCATCTCCTCACATTTAGAAAAGCACTAAAATCCTTTCTAGTGAGATTTGCTCTTCACAACTAGCGGTAACCTACACAAGACTTGTAACAACTTTCTGCAAAAATATGTGTTTGATTGCAGGTATTCATTCTTCACCATAACTGCATATATACTGACCTTTCATCTACCTCTTTGGAGCATTTTCTCAGAACTATCTGAAATACTGTCTTCCCAGGCTACAGTTTTCATTTGTCCCAAATAAATCTTAACTCAAAACTCTCACATTGTACACTTATTTTATCTGACAATAAGAAGACTATATAAAAAGAAACAATGGTAATTAAAATGTGTCTCTGTGTGTGTGTACCCACACTAAATCGCTTCAGTTGTGCCTAATTCTTTGTGACCATATGGACTGTAGCCCACCAGGCTTCTCTGTCCATGGGGTTCTCCAGGCATGATTAATGGATTGGATTGACATTCCATCCTCTAGGGATCTTCCTTCCCAGTAATTACACACAACTCTTGAGTCTCCTACATTGGCAGGCAGGCTCTTTACAACTAGTAACACCTACTTCCAGTTCAGTTGATCAGTCGTGTCTGACTCTTTGTGACCCCACGAATAGCAACAGGCCAGGCCTGCCTGTCCATCACCAACTCCTGTAGTTCACTCAAACTCATGTCCATCAAGTCTGTCATGCCATCCAGCCATCTCATCCTCTGTTGTCCCCTTCACCTCCTGCCCTCAATCCCTCCCAGCATCACGGTCTTTTCCAAAGAGTCAACTCTTCTCATGAGGAGGCCAAAGTATTGGAGTTTCAGCTTTAGCATCAGTCCTTCCAAAGACACCCAGGGTCGATCTCCTTTAGAAAGAACTGGTTGGATCTCCTTGCAGTCCAAGGGACTCGCAAAAGTCTTCTCTAACTCCACAGTTCAAAAGCATCAGTTCTTCAGTGCTCAGCCTTCTTCACAGTCCAACTCTCACATCCATACATGACTACTGGAGAAACCATAGCCTTGACTAGACAGACCTTTGTTGGCAAAGTAATGTCTCTGCTTTTTAAAATTGTATCTAGGTTGGTCATAGCTTTCCTTTCAAGGAGTATGCATCTTTTAATTTCATAGCTGCAATCACCATCTACAGTGATTTTGGACCCCAACAAAATAAAGTCTGACCCTGTTTCCACTGTTTCTGCATCTATTTGTCATGAAGTAATGGGACCAGATGCCATGATCTTAGTTTTCTGAATGTTCAGCTTTAAGCCAACCTTTTCATTCTCCTCTTTCACTTTTATCAAAGGGTTTGTAGTTCCTCTTCACTTTTTGCCATAAGGGTGGTGGTCATCTGCATATATGAGGTTATTGATATTTCTCCTGGCAATCTTGATTCCAGCTTGTGTTTCTTTCAGCTCAGTGTTTCTCATGATGTACTCTGCATAGAAGTTGAATAAGCAGAGTGACAATATACAGTCTTGATGTACTCATTTTCCTATTTAGAACTGGTCTGTTGTTCCATGTTCAGTTCTAATAATTGCTTCCTGACGTGCATATAGGTTTCTCAAGAGGCAGGTCAAGTGGTCTGGTATTCCCATCTCTTTCAGAATTTTCCAGTTTATTGTGATCCACACAGTCAAAGGCTTTGCCATACTCAATAAAGCAGAAATACATGTTTTTCTGGAACTCTCTTGCTTTTCTGATGATTCAGCGAATGTTGGCAGTTTGATCTCTGATTCCTCTATATTTTCTAAAACCAGCATGAACATTTTGAAATCCACGGTTCATGTATTGCTGAAGTCTGGCATGGAGGATTTTGAGCATTACTTTATTAGTGTGTGAGATGAGTGCAATTGTGCAGTAGTTTGAGCACTATTTGGCATTGCCTTTCTTTGGAATTAGAATGAAAACCGATCTTTTCCAGTCCTGTGACCACTGCTGAGTTTTCCAAATTAGCTGGCATATTGAGGGCGGCACTTTCACAGCATCATCTTTCAGGATTTGAAATAACTCCACTGGAATTCCATCACCTCCAATAGCTTTGTTCATAGTGATGCTTTCTAAGGCCCACTTGACTTCACATTCCAGGATGATTGGTTCTACGTGAGTAATCACACCATTGTGATTATCTGTGTCATGAAGGTCATTTTTGCACAGTTCTTCTGTGTATTTTTGACATTTCTTCTTAATATTGTCTGCTTCTGTTAGGTCTATGCCATTTCTGTCCTTTATTGATCCCATCTTTTCATGAAACATTCCTTTGGTATCTCTAATTTTCTTGAAGAGATCTCTAGTCTTTCCCATTCTCTTGTTTTCCTCTATTTCTTTGCATTGATCACTGAGGAAGGCTTACTTATCTCTCCTTGCTATTCTTTGGAACTCTGCATTAAGATGCTTATATCTTTCCCTTTCTCCTTTGCTTTTTGCTTCTCTTCTTTTCACAGATATTTGTAATCCCTCCTCGAACAGCCATTTTGCTTTTTTGAATTTCTTTTTCTTGGGGATGGTCTTGATGCCTCTCTCCTGTACAATGTCACAAACCTCCGTCCATAGTTCATCAAGCACTCTGTCTATCATATCTAGTCCTTTAAATTTATTTCTCACTTCCACTGTATAATCATAAGCGAATTTATTTAGGCCATACCTGAATCATCTAGTGGTTTTTCCTACTTTCTTCATTTAGGTCTGAATTTGTCAATAAGGAGTTCACGATCTGAGACACAGTCAGCTCCAGATCTTGTTTGTGTGGATTTTATAGAGGTTCTCCATTTTTGGCTGCAAAGAATATAATCAATCTGATTTTGGTGTTGACCATCTTGTAACGTCCATGTGTAGAGACTTCTCTTGTGTTGTTGGAAGAGGGTGTTTGCTATGTCCAGTGGGTTCCTTTGCCAAAACTTTATTAGCCTTTACCCTGCTTCATTCCGTACTCCAAGGCCAATTTTTCCTGTTGGTCCAGGTGTTTCTTAGACTTCCTACTTTTGCATTCCAGTCCCCTATAATGAAAAAGACATACTTTTGGGGTGTTAGTTCTAATAGATCTTTTAGATGTTCATAGAACTGTTCAACTTCAGCTTCTTCAGCATTACTGGTTGGGGCATAGACTTGGATTACTGTGATATTGAATGGTTTGCCTTGGAGATGAACAGAGACCATTCTGTCATTTTTGAGATTGCATCCAAGTACTGCATTTCAGGCTCTTTTGTTGACCATGATGGCTACTCCATTTCTTCTGAAGGATTCCTGCCCACAGTAGTAGATATAATAGTCATCTGAATTAAATTCACTCATTCCAGTCCATTTTAGTTCACTGATTCTTAGAATGTCAACATTCACACTTGCCATCTCTTGTTTGACCACTTCCAATTTGCCTTGATTCATGGACCTGCCATTCCAGGTTCCTATGCAATATTGCTCTTTACAGCAGCAGACTTTGCTTCTATCACCAGTCACATCCACAGCTACATATTGTTTTTGCTTTGGCTTCATCCCTTCATTCTTTCTATAGTTATTTCTCCACCGATCTCCAGTAGCATATTGGGCACCTCCTGACCTGGGGAGTTCCTCTTTCAGTATCCTATCATTTTGCCTTTTCATACGGTTCATGGGGTTCTCAAGGCAAGAATACTGAAGTGGTTTGTCATTCCCTTCTCCAGTTGACCACATTCTGTCAGACCTCTCCACTATGGCCATCCCCCATCTTGGGTTGGCCCATGGACATGGCTTAGTTTCATTGAGTTCGACAAGGTTGTGGACAGTGTGAGTAGACTGACTAGTTTTCTGTGAGTATGGTTCAGTGTGTGTGCCCTCTGATGCTCTCTTGCAACACCTACCATCTTACTTGGGTTTCTCTTACCTTGGGTGTGAGGTATCTCTTCACAGCTGCTCCAGCAAAGTGCAGCCACTGCTTCTTGCCTTGGATGAGAGGTATCTCTTCACCGCTGCCCTTCCTGACCTCTAGGCCCTCCAAGAATCCCGGTGTTGTGATTCAACAACAACCTTTCATCTGAAAATTTTACTAATTGTCAAGGAGAAAGTCGGCAAACTATGACCCAGGGCGAAATACAACCATGCTCATTCATTTGTGGCTGTCTAAGACTGCTTTCACACAAAAATGGTAAAGTTGAATAGTTGAGACAGTATTGACTATCTCAGGTGAAAATATTTACCATCTGAACCTACAAGGAAAAAGATGCTGACTGTTAATCTATGTTGACAAATTCATATAACTAATTTTGAGCAAGTAAGTCTGTCTTCAATATTTTTTTTCTTTGCTTTGATAGTTATCCCTCCCTTGACTTTTCTTATTTTATATTTGTGCTTTCTTGTTTAAAAATTTTTTTGATGGATATCATTTCTTTTTATTTTATAATTCATGAACTTTTGGTTTTTCACTCTTCTATTTCTTATTTTTTCATTCTTTAATTTTTTTAAAAAAATTTGTTTGTTAGATTCTTCTTTAACCTGAGTGTTATATTATAGTGTAATAGAAAACAAACAAACAAACAAACACAGTGGAAGGATCTTTGCATTTTTGTAATAATTTCAGTATTTCATTTGTGGTCTGACTTTTATTGGTATAACTTTTGTTATATGTATTTGTTAAACTTAGAATGAAACTATATATTACCAATTCTGATAAAATGGCTATGTACATTTCACATGAAATTGTATTCTATGTTATCTGGGTGCAAAATCTTTGGGCTTGATGCCAAGATTGCAATCTCCATTTTTTATTATTTATTATTGGAATTAGATCTTAAGCGTATGTGCATTGCATGAAGATGCCCATGGGAGGCTCATGACTCTGTCAGATGATGGACCTACAGTTGTTGAAGGTCAGGAGAACAGTAATCAGAAAAGAAATTTAGATATGATGTAGTAAGTTGAGAACATCAACTAGATCCTACAGGGAAAACTTGAGTCAATGAGGTCAAATTGAAATCCAATTATGACTCTTACAATTATGACTCTCTTTTGATCTTCAGGAACAAAGAGAAACTGAAAGAGATGTGAAGGGATCTGGAGGAGCCCAGGCCCCAGCTGTTGCTCCTTGCCAACAAAACAAGTCAGTCTGGTGCCCTACACCAGACCTCACAGCACTGTGGCTGTGACTTCACATCACCTTCCAAATTTAACAGAAATTTCCCTGGTATTAAATCATAATCTTAGTACTTACAGTGAAATGTACTTACAGTTACCTCAAGTTTAAAAAGTTAAAAAAAAAAAAGCAAACTAAAGTATTTACATAGATATATGAACACACACATATACATGTGCAAACACACATACATGGTGCTTTGTTTTGTTGTCTACTATAATATATAAAAATCATCTACATGTATAATGTAATTGGCTAATAATATTAAAAATCTAGAGTCTTTTTATGACCAACTTTAGATGATTCACTTTCATTGACTGAATGATAGAATGGAGAGGAAACAATGAAATCAATATGTAGACAGGATTTAAGGAGACTGTATCTATAGTTTTCAGGAAATTGTGTAAGTGTTCACTTCAAAGTAAGCACTAATTACAATACATTAATATGGGTCAGTATGTTCTAAAATAGATAATGCCTATCATACAGTATATTTGGGATTTGTGAAATAAAATGTTACTTTTAATATTTCAATCACTCTTATAGAGTGATATTATTATTTTTCTTTTGTAGATTAGAATACTGAATGATAGAGTGAGTAGAAGAATCAGAGTCTAATTTCCAGACACCCTGACTCCAAAATCAAGCTGTTAATTTTGCTACACTGATTCAGTTTAAAATAGACAAAAGCAGGGCATAAATCATAGTCACTATTTGTGTTTGAAAATTGAAAGAATAAACATTTGATAAATAAATTTACCAATGAATTATGAAAGAATGGATAAATGAAGTAACATTTGAGATAAAGCATTGATAAAATTATAAATGATCATTATAGAACTTTAGAGATTCTTATTTCAGGCATGGAGTATATATATATATATATTTTTAATCTTCTGTGGTCATTTAGTTTTGTCTCAGTTGATGAAATCAGATTTACAATTAACTGAAAAGTTGGCAGCCACATTAGGATATATGAGAAATTCCAGCATAACTTTAAAAAGATAGAACATATGAAGACAATAAAAGAGAAAATAGTGCATTAAAGAGCAACATATTACATTAAAAATTTCAATAAAAATATTTATTTTTCTTAAATTGAAATATCGCTTATTCATCTAATATGTGGAGATTATGATATTTCAATTTATATGTCAAAAGACCTCAACTTAAAAAAAAAAAAACAGAATTTTCAAAATTATCCTTTGATCATTCTCTCTTTTTACTAGAACCCTGAGATTCAAAAGTTGTTGAGGACATTGTATTAACTCTTTTAAATGAGCCGTATGGACAAAATCTCTGTTCTTTGAAAGTTTATGAACTAAGGTTCCAGTACATTATGGTTGCAGAAGCAGAACACCAATTTATTAGAAAACTAGCACCATATGTACTTCAGCGTTTCTATCATTCTTATGGTGATATGTCAAATTTGCTTTCAAATAAAAAATGTATATTGAAAGAATGGCATCAAGATATATGACACCAGAGGTTTAGGTTTATCTTATATCTATTCCTGGAAATGAGGAGTTTTATTTTGAAATATATATATATATATATACATATATAACAGTGTTCTGTAAGAGTTCTTAACCCAACAAATTTTTATAGTAGCACTTTGAGCGTTGGTATGTGAAAGTTAAAAAAAAAAATCATAGTTAGTTTCTCTCTTTTTCTGTAAATAGAGATAATATTAAGAATCTCATAATAATTATTCCAGAATCAATTAGTGAACTTTAATATTTAGGAAATAGTACATTCCTATAGCTTTATTATTCCTAAATTACTAGTAAATGAATCACAAATATTGCTGATTAAAATACATTATGAGTTAAAGTTTTACTTACCTAGAAATGTGATTTTGTTATTCTTTAATTGGTATAATTTTATTCACAACCCTGATAAAGTCTCCTCATTAGCAAGATCAATTCAAAATCCGCTTTAATTTACAAATCTAGTTTTCTCTAAGAGCAGTTCCCTCTGAAGTTTGCAAATGACTATCTACAATACATCACTGAAAGTACAGTTCTAATGTAATCCTTATAGAGATAGGGGATGAATACTCCATGGTAGTCCCTGGAGCTTTATTTCCTTTCCCTTTGTACAACTGATCATAGATGGTCCAAGTATATTGAACTAGTGACACTAGTGGTAAAGAACCCACTTGTCAATGTAGGAAGACACAACAGATGAGGGTTCAGTTACTGAGTCAGGAAGATCCCCTGGAGAAGAAAATGGCAACCTACTCCAGTATTTCTGCCTGGAGAATCCCATGCACAGAGGAGCCTGGTGGGCTGCAGTCCATAGAGCCACAAAGAGGCAGACACGACTGAAGCGGCTTAGCACGCACATAACTGGGAAAAGGCATTTGACTGAGGTCAGCATTCTTGTCAAACAACATGTTCCAAGGATCCTAGGAATATAGTTCTTGGCCCTTGGAATGTGTATTCCTTCATGTTTCTCCTGGGACTGGATGTTCCCATTTCTTTAAGAATTTTCCACAGTTTGTTGTGATTCATACAGGCAGAAGCTTTCATTTCATTTCAGTTCAGTCGCTCAGTCATTTCTGACTCATTGCGACCCCATGAATTTTGCACATTGCATCTTGCAGCACGCCAGGTCTCCCTGTCCATCACTAACTCCCAAAGTTCATTCAAACTCATGTCCGTCGAGTCAATGATGGCATCCATCCTTCTCATTCTATGTTGTCCCCTTCTCCTTCTGCCCCTAAATTCCTCCCAGCATTAGAGTCTTTTCCAATGATTCAATTATTTGCATGAGGTGGCCAAAGGACTGGAGTTTCAGCTTTAGCATCATTCCTTCCAAAGAACACCCAGAACCGAGCTCCCTTAGAATAGACTGGTTGAATCTCCTTGCAGTCCAAGGGATTCTCAAGAGTCTTCTCCAACACCACAGTTCAAAAGCATCAATTCTTCGGCGCTCAGCTTTCTTCACAGTCCAACTCTCACATCCATACATGACTAGTGGAAAAACCATAGCCTTGAGTAGATGGACCTTAGTTGGCAAAGTAATGTCTCTGCTTTTTAATATGCTATCTACGGTGGTCATAACTTTCCCTTCCAAAGAATAAGCATCTTTTAATTCCATGGCTGCACTCACCATCTACAGTGATTTTGGAGCCCAACAAAATAAAGTCTGACACTGTTTCCATTTCCCCATCTATTTCCCATGAAGTCATGAGACCAGATGCCATGATCTTAGTTTTCTGAATGTTGAGCTTTAAGTCAACTTTTCCACTCTCCGCTTTCACTTTCATCAAGAGGCTTTTATTTCCTCTTCACTTTCTGCCATAAGGGTGATGTCATTTGCATATCTGAGATTATTGATATTTCTCCTGGCAATTTTAATTCCAGCCTATGCTTCTTCCAGCCCAGTGTTTCTCATGATGTACTCTGCATAGAATTTAAATAAGCAGGGTGAGAATATACAGCCCTGACGTACTCCTTTTCCTGTTTGGAACCAGTCTGTTGTTCCACATCCAGTTCTAACTGTTGCTTCCTGACCTGCATATGGGTTTCTCAAGAGGTCAGGTGGTCTGGTATTCCTATCTCTTTCAGAATTTTCCACAGTTTATTGTGATCCACACAGTCAAAGGCTTTGGCATACTCAATAAAGGTGTAATCAATAAAGCAGAAATAGATACTTTTCTGGAACTCTCTTCCTTTTTGATAATCCAGTGGATTTTGGCAATTTGATCTCTGGTTCCACTGCCTTTTCTTAATACAACTTGAACTTTTGGAAGTCCTCAGTTCACGTATAGTTGAAGCCTGGCTTGGAGAATTTTGAGTATTACTTTGCTAGTGTGTGAGATGAGTGCAATTCTGTGATAGTTTCAACATTCCTTGTCATTGTCTTTCTTTGGGATTAGAATGAAAACCTACCTTTTCCAGGCCTGTGGTCACTGCTGAGTTTCCCTAATTTGTTGGCATATTGAGTGTAACACTTTCACAGCATGATCTTTTAGGATTTGAAATAGCTCAGCTGGAATTCCATCACCTCCACTAGCTTTGTTCATAGTGATGCTTTCTAAGGAATATTTGACTTCACATTTCAGGATGTCTGGCTTTAGGTGAGTGATCACACCATCATAATTATCTAGGTCATTAAGATCATTTTTGTATACTTCTTTTGTGTATTCTTGATGCCTTTTCTTAATATATTCTGCTTCTGTTAGATCCATACTGTTTCTGTCCTTTACTGTGCCCATCTTTGCATGAAATAGTCCCTTGGTATCTCTTAATTTTCTTGAAGAGATCTCTAGTATTTCCCATTCTATTTTTTTCCTCTATTTTTTCACATTGAGCAATGAGGAAGACTCTCTTATCTCTCTTTGTTATTCTTTGGAACTCTGCATTCAGATGGGTATATCTTTCCTTTTCTCCTTTGCCTTTCACTTCTGTTATTTTCTCAGCTATTTGTAAGGCCCCTAAAATGACCGTTCTGCCTTTTTCATTTCTTTTTCTTGTGGATGGTCTTGATCACTGCCTCCTGTATAATGGCACAAATCTCAGTCCATATTTCTTCAGGAACTCTGTCTGATAGATATAATCTCTTGAATCTATCTGTCACTTCTACTGTATAATTGTAAGGGATTTGATTTGAATATATATTTAATAATGTACTAAACTCAACACCACCCTTACGGCAGAAAGCAAAGACAAATGACAAACTAAAGAGCCTGTTGATGAAAGTGAAAGTGGAGAGTCAAAAATCTGGTTTTAAAATTCAGCATTCAAAAAACTAAGATTATGGCATCTTGTCCCATCACTTATTGGCAAATAGATGGGAAACAATGGAAACAGTGACAGGCTTTATTTTCTTGGGTTCCAAAATCACCAGAGATAGTGACTTCAGCCATGAAATTAAAACATGCTTGCTCATTGGAAGAAAACATATGACCAACCCAGATAGCACATTAAAAAGAAGAGACATTACTTTACTGACAAAGGTCTGTCTAGTCAAAGCTGTGGTTATTCCAGTAGTTACATATGGATGTGAGAATTGGACTATAAAGAAAGCTGAGCACCGAAGTATTGATACTTTTGAATTGTGGTGTTGTAGAAGCCCCTTGAGAGTCCCTTGGACAGCAAGGAGATCCATCCAGTGAATCCTAAAGGAAATCAATCCTGAATATTCATTGGAAAGACTGAAACTGCAATACTTTGGCCACTTGATGCAAAGAACTGACTCACTGGAAAAGACCCAAATGCTGGGAAAGATTGAAGGCAGGAGGAGAGAATGGGACAACAGAGGATAAGATGGTTGGATGGAATCACTGACTCGACAATCATGAATTTGAGCAAGCTCTGGGAGTTGGTGATGGACAGAGAAGCCTGGCATGCTTTGTCCATGGGGTTGCAAAGAGTCAGACATGACTGAGCAACCGAACTGAAACTCAACACCATCGTGATGGAATATACCTGATCATTATTCTTGGTCTGTTACTTTGACAGACAATAATGACTGCCCTCCATCATTTTTTTTCCCCATTGAGGTTCATAATCTCTTGACTTTGGTGGGTGCATAGCTGCTTAACTCATGACACACACCTTGGAGAGATGACCAAATTTTTGCCACTAGATTACAAGTGGAAGTCATATGTTTTTTCTGTGTTTTAACTTTAAAGGAAAGAGAAGTACTCTTATTTTCTTTCACTTTTAAATCTGGATTTTGATGCTAATATGGTCATGGGATGATGAAGATATGCACTAAGTATAACAGAGAAATAGGAAAAAAATATACTATGCTTCTATCTAACATTTTAAAGGTATTTATCAGACTTATACTTCTTAATAATCAGACTAGTAAGTCAAGATATTAAATAACTATCATTTTTAAGGTCCGTTTTGTTAATATAAGTTCTATCTTACCTAACTGCACATGTAGTTGTTTCACTTCAGCCACCCAAATGGCTGTTTTATTCTATACCACAGCTATAAAACAGATATTTCTGAGTAAAGACTATGTTCTGTGTTTGCAACATACAATATGTCATCCACTAGCCTCATGTGGCTATTGAACATTTCAAATGTGGCTAGTACAATTTAGGAATTGAATTATTTTATAATTAAATTAAATTATTAATTAATTTAAATGTAATCATCTATATGTGACTATTGTTACCACTATATTGGACAGCTTAGTTTTATATATTGCCATTACTTAGAAATGCAATTCTTTGGTAACCTCAATTTCAGACATGCTATTATTCTTTAGTTGCTCTAATTTCTTTTTTACCTCCTGTCTTTCCTGGACTCTTCTAAAATGTTAATGAAATGAAAGTAAAAATTTAGTTGAAAAATGATTCTAGAATTATTAATTATTGATAGGATCCTTGATTGAACCTCAATTAAAATTATTATAAGAGATATTATAAAACATTTGTTTTTAGACAATTGGAGAAGTTAGAATATAGACTATATTAAGTAACAACATATTAAATTTTTTTTGGTGTGACAATTTTATTGTGATTATATAGAAGCATATACTTACTCTTAGTATGTTAAAAATTTAAATTTAAAACAAAGGAATGGCATCTTTAAAGTGTTGAAAGCAAAGCCTTTTCTAGAATTTGATGTATGACAAAAAGCTTCAAAATTAAGGCAGATGTGGTGGATTCATGTTGATGGATGGCAAAACCAATACAGTATTGTAAAGTAATTAGCCACCAATTAAAATAAATAAATTTATATTAAAAAATTAAGGCAGTTGTCACTTTCTGTTCTGGCATATTAAGAACTGAAATGAGCTTCTTTACCTCCTTTCATTAAAAAAAAAAAGTTTCAAATTGCTGGTTTCCATTCCCCATATTCATCATGGATTTGAGGTAGGAAAGGAAACAACTGACCTTAAATCTAAAGAGAAACAGTACCTTTAGGGAGAGAGGAGATTGGAACACAGTCGCAGCTGGGGTCGATATAAGAATTCAGCTAGGAGCTCTGACAAATTGTGAAAGGTTGTACTGGGAACAGCATGATACTGTGAAAACCCTGGAGACCTAAAAATGTGATGTCTTCACTCCTTATAGGATCTTCACAATGATTCCACAGGGTAGGGAGAAAAGATCAGAAAAAGCTCTACTAAGTGTCCATTTTGGTGTAGACTTTGGCAGAGTAGAGGTGGTATGAGAAAAAAACTGGGAGCAAAAATATTCCTATACATGCTGTTCAATAAAGATTTCTGCAGTGAACTAATTTTTTTTTTTTTTTTCTACAATGGAACAAAAGTGTTAACTGTTGGGGAAATAGCAACACTGCTGACCTTAAGATATTAGTGACTCTTCATTACAGTTCTGGAATGCAAGAAAGGGGAGAATGAACACAATTCAGGAAGTACAAAATTAAGTATGGAGAACAATACTTCAGACAGGGGAGGGACAGGGAAGAGGGCTATATTGCTTCGACCGTGGAATTGTTGTTAGACCAATGTTAACACTGAAGCAGAACCCCAGGAGAACCAACCCAAGCCCCACTCCTAGATCCTGCCAATTCCCTCAGCTAAGCTAATAAGCTTCAGATAGCAAGTGCCCTGGGAAGGACAGAAGGGGAACTAGACCTTGCCAAGATATACTCTATGAGGCATGGCAAGAAGATAAACAAATATCATAATAAAATACATGCTTTTATATCAATCAAAGTGGCCCATTTTCAAGCATTAAAAAACATTTACCTTAGTATCTATTGCCCTGTACAAAGCTCATGCACTTCAGTCAATGATTCCCTGATGATCAGTGAGGTTTTCAGGCCATTTATATATATATAGAGAGAGAGACAGAGACAGAGAGAGAAAATATGTAATAAAAATTTTTAAAAATGAAACATTACTAAGAAGCTATTTGTGAAAGGTGTTAACCTTTGTAGTTTGAAAAATATTAACACTTTGAGGGGAAAATTAATAATGTGTTATAAATTTGAAGCTGGAAGATATTTTGTATTTATTGAAACTGAGGTAGGGAATCTATGTGTGAGTGACTTCTAAAGAAATGTGAATAAAAGAAAAGTGAGGTGACAAGGATTTGATATGTGAAATTATGAGTTCTGAAAGTCTGGGTTTTTTATTTATTCTCACTTTAGATTGTTTCTCCTTCCACAAGTGAGTGATAGGATGTACCACCAAAGTTCTGCCCAGCTGGGAGGGTTTTCATTCCATGCTATCTTGCAGGGCCATCTCCAAAAGGGACTGTAGCACAGCTCCAATCATTTTTCCTTCACATTCTTAGTGAAACTATCTATTTAAAAAACCCTTTTTAAAATTTTTTGATATGCTAGTCATAAAGGATACCTATGTCACCATAGGTGTGAAGTGTTTGAGAGACAGACACTGGTACAACAGTTGTGGGTGATATGAAACTGGGTTCTAAGCCACCTAGCTGCTTACCTTTGCCTCACCAGCACTTTGTGTCATCTGGTATGTGGTTCAAATTTATGTCCTTAACTGTAGAACATGCTGCCTCCAGAACCCAAAGAATTATGTTAGGCATTGCGATTACATCTTAGTGGTGAAAGAAATCAGAAGCAATAATTCCTATTTTACACTTTTGATAATTCCAAAACCTCAGAACACCAGACACCTGAAGCCATACTGAAACTTTATAATAATATTTTACAAACTCAGTCATTTGTGTCATTTATTATAAGGCTTACATTTATTATAAGGCTTACACTTTATCAGCAGGAGCTGATAGAGATACCTTTGTAAAACTGTTTCATCTGCAAGTAGCTTTAGATCAGTGACTCTATAGATCAACTAGCTGTCAATAAGGAAGGAAAGCTATAATTAAAAATTATATTTGAGCTAAGTTTTCTTAGTTTTGTTTTTACTTGCAGTTAAAATACTTACAATTTAATAAATTTTCAGAAAACTTCTGCCATTACGCTACAAAAGAGATATGAGACATGAGATATCAGAAATTATTCTATGATACAGGGAGTCACTACCAGGAGACAATAGCTGATATGAATTTGGAATACTGGCACAGAATATATCACTATAGTGATTAGTATACTTAAGGGTTAAACAATTATTATTATTATTATTTTTTTGGCTAAGAATGTATTGAGATCCTACTATGAGACATATATGAGGACACGATAACTATGGTCCAAAAGAGGCAAACAAACAAACAAAAAAAAGTGAAAATTTAAAGTATATAATATCTTTAGTAAATACTGTGAAAGACTAATCAGTGTGGTATGCACGTTAATAGTTGAGGCTCATAAATATTTTTTGATGTTATATGTAATGAGAACTTTAGAAAGTTCTCAAAAGAGATGGCATCTCAACTGAGTTGTGGAAAATATGTATAATTATATTAAAATGCAAACTGATTACATTAATTTTAAAACCCTTCTATGTATAATACCTTTCCTTGCTACTTACTGCTCTTACGATGAAAATAAACCAGGTTAACCTAGTCTTCAAGGTACTGCAAATTTTGTCATCTACCTACCTGCATATCCAGCCAAATCACAGTTGGTACTGTGTATCCCTTCCTTCTATGATTAAGGCTCACTAGTTTTCTATCATTTCCTTTCAGCCTTTTATCTTCCTTTTGTCTACAAAATTTATTTGTAATTCATATAAATTTTCAACTCTAGGGACATAGTTTTCTGTTATCTGCTCTACATTTCTGACTTTAGAACTCTGCAGCAATATTTCCTGACTTCCATGCTGCCTTAGTTTCTTTTAGAGACTGGTAATTAAGGGTTATCAAATTCTAGTATCATGTATCATTGGGTTCATTCAGTGTGCATATTGGTGCCAGCACCAAACACTTGAAATATATATTTGTGATTCTTGTCATATCTTCATTTATTTTTAAAATTTATTTACATCAGGAAAAGAGATGAAGTTGGAAAGATGATAGTGAATTTTAAAGAGTTTAATCAAGTCATATTTCAAACTGCATCTGATGTTGCAGATGTGGGCCTTATTGGAATAAACCAGTATAGATGCTGCATCAAGGGAGACATTTGTGCCATTGTGTGAAGATAAAATATTTTTAAAATGGTGCTTTTACATAGAAAGCATAATATTGTACTCATATGAAAATATCAACATTAATCCTCTAATTACAAATTTTAGGAAGTTTACTGTCTTGCAGGACAGTGTGCTAACTCACTGTATTGATGAGCTCCTTTTGATAAAACATGCAGTCAACTTAGATGCCTTACATGGAGACAAACAATGAAGAATGGGAGATCATTATGATCAATATGTACCTTATTTAAATTTCTGGGATGTATGTTGATAGAACACTAAAAGTAGAGAAAGAAATAACATTATTGGTGGCTCATGCCAAAGCAAAAATTGTGCTGGACAAAGTTAAACTGGTAAATTGGAAACAAAGACTTTACTATTGCAATAAGACAGAACTCAGCCTCATATTAACTCTACTGAAACAAAAGATATAAGGGGGTTGGCAGTTTAAGAGCTGAAATGAGCTAGTGGAAAAGTATTAAGGTCATTTGTGGAGAGATTGTTTAATGGGGTGTATTCAATACACTGAGTTATTCCTGAGTTTGCAGATTTATTTCTCTGGATTAGGCCATCGGTGTTTGTGAATTAGCTCCCACTAGAGTTAGGTTCCCAGACTACCTGAGAAATTTATACATGAATCTGTTTCAAAGGGATGGTACCAGGGTCCAGTCCCGGTTGAATCCAGGGTATCTGAAGCATGGTCAGTGTGGTAAGAGAGATAAACAGATATAGAGAGAGATAAGGGAAGAATTTGCAGCTAGGAGAATAGAGAAGAGAAAAGAGGCTAATATTCCTTGGTTTACACAGAAAACCAATAAAGCCCCAAGACAAGGGACTTGCACCATTCACATAGGCTGCAGGTGCCCTCCCAGTCTCCAGAGGGAGTGAAGATGCAGAGCGCCTTCCTGTTCAGGTCTTAGAAGCCCAGGCAAATAAGTGAACACGGAGAGCCCCTGTGCTCCAAGAGATCAGCCTGAAAAAGGAGTAAGAGAGAGAAAGGAAGAAAGAAAGAATGACATGGGGGAACCAGGCTTCCGTGGAACTGATCCATCTCTTTATTTTTCAGGGAAGCTTTTATACTTTAAGTTGTACATAGAGGTAAATGTAACAAGCACAGTCAGGCAGGGTCAGCTGCTCTGACCCTTATCTAAAGACAGAATGTTCTTTGTACACCTTTGTTCTTACAAGGGTCTTATGTTTGTTTACAATATCTTCTGGTCTGGAGAACGATTAACATTTTATGGCCCTGTCTTTCTTTCTATTGATGAAGGTTAGTCAATCAGAAAACTTGTTTTCCCTTAAGATCTGCTTAGTCTTAAGATAGTGATACAGTTACATTCTTACATAGCAAGGATACAACAATTTATAACAAAGAAAGAGGAGTATAGTGATTTATAACAAAGAGAAAATTCATTAACTCAAAAGTATAATATTGTTAACATCAAAACCTATATTTCTTTTTCTACATTCCAATTACAATAATTAACATACTCCCAGGTGCCTGAGGGTATGGAGGTCTGGCGGCAATCGTTAGCTCAGCAATGAAACCGTTCACCCACATGATTTTTATTTTTAGAAAAGCCCTATGCTAACTAAGATTTTCAAAATACTCCAAACTCTGTGCTGTTTGTGGTTGAGAGGTTGTGAACAATCATGTGTGTAGTAGCAAGAGTGTGGATAAACCTGTCACACAAGCTAGACTGCCAGCAGAGAGGTTTGAGCTGATAAACTCCTTTAATATGCAGGAGACTATTAACTGGAACTCTAAGTTAATTTTCCAGAGAAAAATGGTTGGGGATAACCCCTGTTAATGCCAGAAGAGTGTAGTATAACAGATTTTGGTTTCAGGGTAGATGCTTGAGCAGATCCAAGGGATCCCTTGAGTCCTGATCTGCCTTGTCCATCAGGCCTCTTCCGCATGACCTTGTCATAGGTGGAGTTGGGGAGTCCCTCGAGTCCTGATCCAAATTTGCCCATCAAGTCTCTTCCTCATGACCCCTGCCAAGGGTGGGATATCCCATGCTGGCACCCAGCAGGATTGCTCCCAGATCCTTGAGAAAGACATTCCTAGACTGTAAAGTAGGCAAGATTTTAAAAAAAAATTAAATCTCAAAGCCACAGAGAATTAATATACAGTTATAAGTTTTTGGTTTTCTTCTTATTATTTTTTTGGAGGGGGAGTGGGAGTAGTTTTTGTTTGTTTGTTTGTTTTATTTTGTTTTGTCTTTTGGCCGTGGTACTCAGCTTGAAGGATTTTAGTTCCCTGATCAAGGATAGAGCACAGGCCATGACACTGAAAGCCCAGATTGCTAATACTATATTGCCAGGAAATTTCCTACTGTTAAAACTTTTCTAAAGTAAATTCTCTAAGAAAATTAAGGTCAAGGCCTAGATTCCTGAGTCTTTTCTAAAATTTAGTCAAGTTAAGGGACTATTACAGCTATCTTTATCACTTACTTTTGATTTTGCAGATACTATTGTTGCTTATTTTGTTATTTGAATCACTTCCTGGATGACCTAATTGACTTAACTGTTAGTTTAATGGAGACCAAAAGAAGATGGCTACTCTAGCTTGTCTGACTGCATTGTTAACAGCTTTTTCTTTTGGATACAGGCAATGCAATAGTGTAGGAATGGATTGTAATAAATGGGAATAATACATTTGTGCCATGTTAATCAACTTGTTGAGAATCATGAGGTTCATAAATTATAAACAAATTACTCTCAGTTTTTAAAGCAATTTCTCTCTCTCTCTCTTTTTGATCTTAGATTTGTTACTTCTTGTTAGGCTCTGAAATGTAAAACTTGCTATTGGGTATACAAACATTCTTTGATGTAACCTTTTCCTTGTGAGCTGGATTTCCAACTAGCTATAAGGAGTTTAAAACTGCATTTCATAATTAAAAAGTGTATTTCAAATAAAGTAAAACTTAGTTCTTACAGCATGATTAAGTTTCATGAGTGGTCTGTCATCATATGCAAATTCCTTGGACAGCTATTGCCTACCTAGCCTACCTTCTGATAGATGATATTTTTTTTAATTTCTATTGATGAAAATCAAACACTACTTTGCTTGTTCTATTTTCTTAAATGAATGTGGTCCTAAAGAGCAGGTGAAAAGTAAAACTCTTTCAATGACTACATTAAAAATTCCAATTTGTCTAAGTCTAATATTTATTCAGACTTATGGGCACTGTAGAGGGAATAAAAAGCAGTATATTTGGTATATGGATTTCAATTTTTGAGAAGTAGTCAATGAAATTACCACAAAGGAAGGACTCTGCTATAAATTGAAAGTTTGTATCCTTAAAATTCATGGAGGCTGGGCTTTGGGGAAGTAATTATTGCTTTATAAAAGAGGTTCCAGAGAACTCCCTTGCTCTTTATTTCATGTGAGGATTCAGCTAGAGGGTGGCCTTCTATGAACCAGAAAGTGGGCTCTCTGCCAAAGATACCATCTCTGCCAGTATCTTAATTTTGGACTTCCTAGCCTTTAGAAGTATTAGCAATAAATTTCTGTTGTTTATAACCCACACAGTCTGTGGTATTCCATTATAGCACCTTGGATATTCTAATACATGCCCAGAATAAAAGAGAGTTGTGCCAAATGTAAATGTTAGAGAAAAGGTCTTCATGGTTAGGAGGTGAGGACAGCCCACTCAATGGATGCCAGTGGAACATCTTCCTTAGCCACAATAAAGTTAGCATTATGGGATCCAAAATAGTGACTACAGAGCTAAAGACATAGATCATGATGGTATCAACACAAAGGACTTTCCCTTTATAAAGGTGCTGAGTAGTTAATTTGCTAGTAGTATAATTACATTTAAGCTCCAATATCATATCCCAGGGAAATCAGCCAATTGTCTAGAGGCATCTTATCTACATTAGAATCAGTGCATAGTGGAGGAGTTTGTTCACTCTAGTGGTAGTTCCCCAGGAAGCTGTTGAGAAGTTTCTATTAATCAAGTCCCTGAAATTGAAGAATGAAATTGTTTGTTGCTCAGTCCTGTCTGACTCTTTGCAACTCCATGGACTCCCAGGCTCCAGGCTTCTCTGTCCATGGAAGTCTTCAGGCAAGAATACTGCAGTAGGGTGCCATTACCTTCTGTAGGGGATCGTCTCAACCCAGGAATCAAACCCAGGTCTCCTGCATTGCAGGCAGATTCTTTACCATCTGAGCCACCAGGGAAGCAATTCCCTGGAAGTGTCTTAATTTCTTCTCATTCCTAACTTTGATTTCAGACTGCATAGCCAATTTGAGATATATGCAAGAAAGTTGTCTTTTCAGATAAATAAGAATTTATTATTTGGTTTTCAACCAAATATGAATAATATTACACATTTTAAACAGAGAAAACGATACACTTTATGTATATTAGGATAAAAAAATAACACAATTTGACAGATTGATTGCATGTCACCATGGAGAAGGATAATAAAGATTAGTGTTTATGTTTTACCTACCAAGAGATGGACTGGAGAGCATTCACAGAGATAGGGAATTTGTTTTTCTTTTTCTTTTTCTTTCTTTTTTTTTTTTTTTAAGATACACCTGCGTGGTAATAAGGGTTCTACCAGTAAGGACCTTTCCAGTTCTGCAGTAAACCACTGGCCTTAGGGTATGTCCCACCTGACAGGCGGGGGCTTTTATCACATTCGGCTAGAGGGGCCTGGAGGGCTTACTTGTGTGGCTCAGTCAGTAAAAATCTGCCTGCAATACTGGAGACCTAGTTTCCATCCTTGGGTTGGGAAGATCCCTTGGAGAAGGAAATGGCAGCTCGCTCCCGGATTCTTGCTTGGAGAATACCCAGGATTCTGGTGGGCTACAGTCCATGGGGTTGCAAAGAGTTGCACAGGACTGACTGACACAGAGGGCCTAGATGCCTGACAGCAGGTGCTTGGGCACTGCAGAATAAATTGTGCATACGCTTGCTGTCCCATGTTCACCCACATGTCCCAGAATATATCCTTGTTTCTGAGCTCTGTAGATATAGGCAGGGACTTCAGGGAACCTATCGTGTCTAGGTCCATCCGGCTCTGAAACAAAGATGTTATGTTCTCTTAAAGCCGGATCTCAAGCCATTTCGGATCTAACCAGGGCCACACCTGATGAAAGACACCTGGGAACCATAAATTCCAGACAAACCTCGAGTCCTTTAAAGATAGCAAAGCTTTATGAGGTCTGACTGAAACCTCTTTGCAGCTTCTTGGTCAGTGGCACTGTGAGGGGGGACTACTGCTCCCTGGCAGATGGCTTAGTGGGCCAAGATAGGCCACTTTCCTACAGGTCTAGAGAGCCAGGTGCCTTCTGACTGGACTGTGCACTCTAGTGAAGTGTGCATGCACATATTCTCTGACTCCACACCTGGAAATCAGGTACAGAGAATTTTGGTTCTTCCTTCTGCCTCTTAATTTGTTGCTCTTTCTTTCTCTAAGCTTTTTTTTTTTTTTTCTTTTTTAAAGTATATTTTTAATTGGTCATTTGAAGCACTTTTTATCATGGCTACTTAAAATCCTAGTTAGATATTTCCAACATCTATCTCTGTCGTTTCAGTGTTAACATCTATTGAATTTTTTGTTTTGTTTTGTTTTGTTTGTTTTGCAGTTCAGTTTAAGATCTTACTAGTTCTTGGTGTGACAGACAAATTCCCTTTGAAATCATACATGTTCTTATTATGCTATGAGATTTTATTTTTATTTAAAACTTTTAAAAATTAGCTTTTCCTTCTGCTGCTCTAGCAGAAGAAAGGAGAACTCTAGCCTTTTACTACCAAAAGATGAGGGTTCGGGGGTGTTCCCCAGTAGGTCTTTGTTATCATCCCAGTGGGGATGGTCCTTTTAGAGCAGACTAGGACTGGAGATTTCATTCCCAATGAGGTCTCCTCTGACACTGTGTGATCATGATCTCATTACTAACAGCAATGGTGAAATTCCTGACTGTCCATTAGTCTTCTTTTGCAACAGATCAGGGGATTCTTTGGTAGCTCAGCTGGTAAAGAATATGCTCACAATGCAGGAGACCATGGTTAGATTCCTGGCTGAGAAAGACCCCCTGGAGAAGGAATAGGCTACCCACTCCAGTATTATTGGGCTTCCCTGGTGGCTCAGATGGCAAAGAATCTGTGTGCAATGTGAGAGACCTGGGTTTAATCCCTGGGTTTGGAATATTCCCTGAAGAGGGCACAGCAACCCACTCCAGTGTTCTTGCCTAGAGAATCCCCAGGGACAGAGGAGTCTGACAGGCTACAGTCCATGGGGTTGCAAAGAGTTGGACATGACTTAGCAACTAAGCACAGCACAGCATACCACCTCAGAGAGGAAAATAGGTCTTATTGCCGTTGGAGGTAGGATACCAAGCTCCCTATATGATCCACTGATTCAAAACAGGGAGGCATTTCATTATAGGCTAATGATGATGAAAGTCCTGGCTCCCTACTTGTCATTTCTGACACTATCTTAGTGGAGTAGTAATCCATCTCTGAACTGTAATGAAAGGCTAAAGATCTAGGATCCCAATTCAGCCCTTGCATGTGTAGCTGGGACAGGGGCCCAGTTTTGTTCTGTTTTTGTTTTTGTTTTCTGTGACATTGGGCAGTTGTAGAGCAAATGACTATCCAAAAGCTTTCTTTTTCTGTCCCTTTATCTAAAAGAAACTGATTCTTGTTGGCACTTTTGTTGTCTATGTCCACTGGCTTTTCTGTGTTGCCAGCTGCTTCAACTACAAGCCTTGAGAAAACACGTGGAACTTACCACCATGTGATTTTGCTGGTTGTAATTTCCCTTACTCATGTGACTTCTCTCTAGTCTTCAGAATCTTCTTATATTTGTTTTATTTACAATGTCAAATATTTTTAGTTGTTCTTAGTGGGAGAAATAAGGTAAAGCACTTCCAATCCATCTTCCCAGAGGTAGAGATCAACAGTTAAGTGTTTTAATAAATGACAAAGCTAGAAGTCTGTGCTTTCAAAAAGTAACAAGTGAAATAAAGGAACACAATGAGCCAATATAAAGGAGACCCAGAGTGAGAATCCCTGAAACAAAAGGAGGATAATCCTTGTTGAGTACCTGGTTTAAACAGTATACTGCTTTAAAATGAACTCTGAACATTTTTTAAACTTTGTTTCCCTTGTTATATAATTTGATGATTCATAATTTCAGCCTTTTTTAAAATCTGTCTTGAGAAATTTTAGTTTCTAAATTTCAATGCATTTCAGCTTCACATGAAATTATGTAGTTATCAGTATTACCTCAGCCTCAAAATATTGAAAAATTCAAATATTTCTGCATGATACTGCAATATTTTCTAGGATATTAAGGGCAAATACTTTCAAAAGTTAAGAAAATCTGATATAATACCTGAATGCAAGTAAAAATGTTCATTTGTGCCCTCTTTTTGTTAGCATTAGTTGTATTTTGGCACATGCCTAGAACAGAGATTAATTGAGAAATAATTGAAAGACTAGGATATCCATAAAATATTTGTGAAGATTTCTCTTTGACTTTTACTTGTGCCTTCATATAACTTCTGTCAATGCAGCCAACCTTTTATATGAAGTATTTCTAAGAAACTGAAATTTAGTTTGATGTTTGACTCAAGCACTTTATTTTTAAGAATAAATTTGATACATATATACAATAATACCTAGTATTGTCGTTATTATTACAAATACATCAGTCAGTTCAGTTCAGTCGCTCACTCAAGTCTGACTCTTTGAGACCCCATGAATTGCAGCACACCAGGCTTCCCTGCCCATCACCAACTCCCAGAGTTCACTCAGATTCACGTCCATCAAGTCAGTGAGGCCATTCAGCCATCTCATCCCCTGTTGTCCCCTTCTCCCTCTGCTCCCAATCTCTCCCAATCAGAGTCTTTTCCAGTGAGTCAACTCTTCGCATGAGGTGGCCAAAGTACTGGAATTTCAGCTTCAGCATCATTCCTTCCAAAGAAATCCCAGGGCTGATCTCCTTCAGAATGGACTGGTTGGATCTCCTTGCAGTTCAAGGGACTCTCAAGAGTCTTCTCCACACCACAGTTTAAAAGCATCAGTTCTTCAGAGTTCAGCCTTATTCACAGTCCATCTCCTATCCATACATGACCACTGGAAAAACTGTAGCCTTGACTAGATGGACCTTAGTCGGCAAAGTAATGTCTGTGCTTTTCAATATACTATCTAGGTTGGTCATAACTTTTCTTCCAAGAAGTAAGCATCTTTTAATTTCATGGCTGTTATCACCATCTGCAGTGATTTTGGAGCCCCAAAAAATAAAGTCTGACACTTTTCCCACTGTTTCCCCATCTATTTCCCATGAAGTGATGGGACCGGATGCCATGATCTTCATTTTCTGAATGTTGAGCTTTAAGCCAACTTTTTCACTCTCTACTTTCACTTCCATCAAGAGACTTTTTAGTTCTTCTTCACTTTCTGCCATAAGGGTGGTGTCATCCATGTATCTGAGGTGATAGATATTTCTCCCGGCAATCGTGATTCCAGCTTGTGCTTCTTCCAGCCCAGTGTTTCTCGTGATGTATTCTGTGGGGCCCTCAATGAGAAACCTGAAAAACAAAGGGGCTAGTTTTGCGGTCGAAAACCTAAGATGGCGCCTGGTGGAAGAGATGGGGGCAGAGTCTATGTTGTCTGTCAAAGTTTTTGATTTGTTCTCTCGATTTCCATGTGTGTAAACAGTGTGTGATCTCCATAGACTCCTGTTATAATGGAGGCGCATGATGATTTGACCTTTAACGTGATTGGTGCAACTATGGAAAGTCCCTCCTAAAACCCTCCTGTTTGTCTATATAAGCTGGGAGTTTGCAACAATAAACCAGAACTGCTTCGACGGAACCCCTGTCGCATCTGATTGTCTCTCGCTTGCCGAGGGGCTGGGGTGGCGGACAGCAGGCTCACCTCTCCTCAGGAACCCCTCGGCTTTGCTGAGGGAAGTTCCACTGCCTCTACTCTTTCTGTGGAGCTTCCCTCGCAGTACTCTGCATCTAAGTCAAATAAGCAGGATGACAATATACAGCCTTGACATACTCCTTTTTCCTATTTGAAACCAGTCTGTTCCATGTCCAGTTCTAACTGTCGCTTCCTAACCTGCATATAAATTTCTCAAGAGGCATGTCAGGTGGTCTGGTATTCCCATCTCTTTCAGAATTTTCCACAGTTTATTGTGATCCACACAGTCAAAGGCTTTGGCATACTCAATAAAGCAGAAATATATGTTTTTCTGGAACTCTCTTGCTTTGTCCATGATCCAGCGAATGTTGGCAATTTGACCTTTGGGTCCTCTGCCATTTTCTAAAACCAGCTTGAACATCTGGAAGTTCACGGTTCATGTATTGCTGAAGTCTGGCTTGGAGAATTGTAAGCATTACTTTACTAGCATGTGAGATGAGTGCAATTGTGTGGTAGTCTGAGCATTCTTTGGCATTGCCTTTCTTTAGGATTGGAATGAAAACTGACCTTTTCAAGTCCTGTGGCCACTGCTGAGTTTACCAAATTTGCTGGCATATTGAGTGGAGCACTTTCACAGCATCATCTTTCAGGATTTGAAACAGCTCAACTGGAATTCCATCACCTCCCCTAGCTTTGTTTGTAGTGATGCTTTCTAAAGCCCACTTGACTTCACATTCTGGGATGTCTGGCTCTAGGTGAGTGATCACACCATCGTGGTTATCTTGGTTGTGAAGATCTTTTTGTACAGTTCTGTGTATTCTCGCCTCTTATTAATATCTTCTGCTTCTGTTAGATCCACACTATTTCTGTCTTTTATCGAGCCTGTCTTTGTATGAAATGTTCTCTTGCTATCTCTAATTTTCTTGAAGTGATCTTTAGTCCTTCCTGTTCTGTTGTTTTCCTCTATTTCTTTGCATTGATCCCTGAAGAAGGCTTTCTCATCTCTTCTTACTAGTCTCTGGAACTTTGCATTCACATGCTTATATTTTCCCCTTCTCCTTTGCTTTTCACTTCTCTTCTTTTCACAGCTATTTGTAAGGCCTCCCCAGACAGCCATTTTGCTTTTTGCCTTTTTTTTTCCATGGGGATGGTCTGGATCCCTGTCTCCTGTACAATTTCCCGAACCTCCATCCATAGTGCATCAGGCACTCTATCTACATATTATTTATTAATGTTATATGATATTAATTTCTAAATTCCAACAAATTAAAATAATAGAAATACTTTGTTTTAATTTTTATTTTAAATTATACTTGATTAATAAGTTTGTGTTAGTTTCAATGTACATCAAAGTGACTCAGTTTTACATATATATGTATCTATTCCTTTTCTTTTATATTTTTCTTTTTTTTCATTTAGTTTGTTATAGAATATTGATCAGAGCTCCCTGTGCTCTCAGTAGGTACTTGTGGTTATCCATTTAAAATATAGCAGTGGTGTAGGTGAATCCCATACTCTCTAACTGTCCCTATCCTGAACCTTCCCCCAGTAACAAGTTTGTTCTTTGTCTGATTCTATTTTATAAATAGGTTCATTTGTAGTGCTTCTTTTTAGAGTCCGTGTGTAAGTGATATCATATGATATTTGTCTTTGTCTGAATTTCTTCACTCAGTATAACAATCTCTAGGCCCATGCATGTTGCTACAAATGACATTATTTTATTATTTTTAATGATTGAGCAATATCTCATTGTTCCACATGCTTCTATATTTATTCCTCTGTCTATGAACATTTAAGTTGCTTCCATGTTTTGGCTATTGATTAACAGTGTTACAATGAACATTGGGGAGCATGTATCCTTTTGATCCATGTTTTTCTGCAGATATATGGCCAGGAGTGCGATTGCTGGATCATATAGTAGCTAAATTTTTAGTTTTTGAAAGAAACTCTGTACTGTTCTCCATATTGGCTGTACCAATTTATTAATACATTCCTATCAGCAACCTAGGTGGGTTCTCTTTTCTTCACACCCCCTCCAGCATTTATTATTTGTTGACTTGATAATAATGGTCTTTCTGATTGGTGTCAGATGATATCTCATTGTAGTTTGGACTTGCATTTCTCCAATAATTAGTGATATTTAGTATCTTTTCATGTGCCTCTTGGCCATCTGTATGTCTGCTTTGGAGAAAAATTATCCTTTGGTTTTCTGCCCATCTTTGATTGTTTGTTTGTTTGTTTATATCCTGCTGCAGTGAGCTCTCTGTAAATTTTGGAGATTAATTCCTTGTTGATTGCATCACTTGCAAATATATTTTCCTGTACTGTATATTGTCTTTTCATTCTGTTTATGGTTTCCTTTACTGTGCAAAAGCTTTTGAGTTTAATTAGGTCCCATTTGTTTATTTTTGTTTTATTTCCATTACTTCAGGAAACCAAGTCAAAAATATATTACTGTGTTTTGTATCAAGGAATGTTCTCCCTGTGTTTTCCTCTTAGAGTTTTGTAGTGCCCAGTCTAACATTTAGGTCTTTAATCATTTTGAATTTATTTTTGTATGTCATATTTTAAGTAAAAATAAAGATGCTATAACAAAATACAAGTAAACAGTTAATGGTTTTATAATAAAGAAAAATAATAGATCACAAGATTGAAAAAATAACTACTTTGTTGAAACCCTTTGACCTCAACATAATAAACAATATAAATTACAATTTATATAAATATAAATAAATAAATATATGTGCAAACTCCTTTTAATAGGAGTTCACTGTTAATCCACCAGAACAGTAAATGAAATCACTCAGTGTGTAGTCAGGTTTTTCAGGCCACATAAAGTAACCAAGTGTTCTATAAGTTACCAAGTATTCTAATACTTGCTTTGCAAATGTTACTGTGTTTTTACAATGACGATAAATAAAAATCAAATAGGTTTTCAAGATGAGTGGCTTGTGGTTTTAATAACTTTATTCATTTTTAATATCAAAACATTAAAAATGCTTTAAAAGTCCTAAAGGAAAAAAAACTACAATTTCAGAATAATCTTAAATAACCTAATGAAATATAATCATGAAGCTTGTAAATTAATCACAGAATGTTTGTAATGAGCTTTAAAAACCAGAACAAAATTCTGTCAGATTCTAATGTTTATGTTAATAACAAACAGATGTTTCCATGCTCTATGCAACATGAAACAGTAATTTATATCCTATATTTGGGGGCTGTGAATTAATATCTAACAGAGAAAGATTTATAATTTCTGAAAGATCATATATATCCAGAAAAAAGCAAAATGACCTACTTTTTAATGAAATAATATTCATGAGAATATCCTCCTAAGTATGGCTTTATTTTTATAGGATGTATCTAAATTGCATGGACTGTTAAAATGATTCTTACTCAGTGGAATACAAATACTGTTAATGCAGACACAAAATAAATATAGATAAATAGAATAGCAAACAAATTTGGACTGCATATTAAAGGCAGTTCAACATTTTAAGCTTAGTTATATCCACAGTATGAAGCTTAAAAGCTGAAATGAACCATTTAAGAGTGATCTCATTCTAAAAGTAGAACACATCTAGAAAATTCACATTTCTGTAAGAAACCAAAACTTTGTTTAGTCCAGTAATAAAAGCACTGATCCCTATAAGCCTAACTTGTGGATTCTTAAAATAATGTCTGTGAATTCCTGAAGAATAATTTTAGATGTCATAATGAAATGTAATACTGAAGCTTCTAAATTGATTATGAAAACTGATTTTATAATAAACTTTATAAACCAGATGTAAATTCATGAAACAAAAATAGAGTAATGGAAAATGTATTTAACTTCCCACCTAAAACAACCCCCCCCAAAAAAAAAATCCACTGGTAAAAATATGTCAGACATTTATAACATGTTGAATATCAGATAACAGAATAGAAATCCTTGAGAGATGAGAAATGAAAGAGCCAAATTCTACAAGTATCTCAGCTTACCTCCTAGAGAAAGTATCTAGGATGTAGCTTAGAAAGAAAGAGCCCATAACTGAGTCAAGAATTGTTCTTGAAAAGCATAAGTAGTATCAGGGATCTGAAGAAAAGAGGAAGCTATGATGAACATGGAAAAGATATCAAACAGGAGAAAGGTGAGAGTATAGCAGAGAGAGGAAATCCAGTAGAGACAGAGAGAACACATAAGAGAGAATGAACTCTTGGGATATGAAAGGGAACCTTTCATTTGATTCTTTAGTTGTTGAGTGTGCGACCCCACAGACTGAAGCCTGCCAGGCACCTCTGTCCATGGAATTTCCCAGGCAAGAATACCAGAGTGGGTAGCCATTTCCTTCTCCAGGGGATCTTACCAACCCAGGGATCAAACCTGACTCTCCTTCATTACAGCTGGATTCTTTTCACAGGCTGAGCCACCAGTGAAGCACCCTTGATTCTTCAGCCATATACTAAATATGATACAGAAGAGAGGAAACAACATAAGGGAGAAAGAGTCATATAAAAGATTCAGGGAACAATGCACCAATATTCTGTAATTTGGAAAAAGAATGGTTTCTTTTCCACCAGTGAAAGAGAAAAGCATTGTATGTCATAGTTTATTTCATCAGTCCCCAACCTTTTGGTGCAAGGGACTGGTTTTGTGGAAGACAGTTTTTCCATAGAAGAGGGTGGGAGAGCAACACTACTAAGGAGATAGTGTGAGTGACAGGGAGCGATGGGGAGAAGTAGATGAAACTGCCTGCTTGCCTGCCACTCACCTCCTGCTGTGCAGCCTGATTTCTAACCAGGGTGTTGGGATCACTGGTGGATTGGTTAGAAAGTTTAGAAAAGCTTTGGCTGGTACTGCAAAATTAGTCCTAAAGTAAAACCTGTTTCTGCACTGATTAATAAAGTTTATGCATAAGATCTCAACACAGTCAAAATGATTCCAAGTAAATCAACTATATTCCAGCTCAAAAACTTTATAACAATGTAAAAATATTCAATGCACAAGGTGAAATTTGCAATCAGTCAATCAGTCAGTTCAGGTGCTCAGTAGTGTCTGACTCTTGGCAACCACATGGACTGAAGCATGCTAGGCTTCCCTGTCCATCATCAGCTCCCAGAGCTGGTCAAACTAATGTCCATTGAGTCAGATTTGCCATTCAACCATCTCATTCTCTGTTGTCTGCTTCTCCTGACTTCAACATTTCCCAGCATCAGGGTCTTTTTCCAGTGTGTCAGTACTTTGCATCAGGTGGCCAAAGTATCAGAGCTTCAGCTTCAGCATCAATCCTTTCAATAAATATTCAGGACTGATTCTTTAGTATTGACTGGTTTGCGCTCCTTGCTGTTCAAGGGACTCTCGAGTCTTCTCCAATATCACAGTTCAAAAGAATCAATTCTTCAGTGCTCAGTTTTCTTTATGGTCCAAATCTCGCATCCATACATGATACTGGAGAAACCATACTTTGTCAGCAAAGTAATGTCTCTGCTTTTTAATATGCTGTCTAGCTTGGTCATAGCTTTTCTTCCAAGGAGCAAGTGTCTTTTAATTTCATGGCTGCAGTCACTATCTGCAGTTCTTTGCAGCCCAGGAAAATAAAGTCTGCCACTGTTTCTATTGTTTCCCCATCTATGTGCCATGAAGTGATGGGACTGGATGCCATGATTTTAGTTTTTGTTAAGCCAGCTTTTTCACTCTTCTCTTTTACTTTCATCAAGTTTCTTTGGTTCCTCTTTGCTTACTGGCATACAAATGTTATATTTGGTATAAAATAACAAATTACCATACAAGCAAAGAACCAACAAAATATGGCATATACTGAGAAGGTTTGATCAATCAAATCAGACCCAGAGGTGTTGCAGCTAACAGAACTAATTATCCACACTAATTATACAATATATATGTGAACCAGGATTTGGACTCCACTTTTCAGTGATATGGCCAGCATTTGGACTCAGTTGTTTGGCCCGAAACTCTGTGCTCTTAACAACAAACTTCACTGGCTCAATAGTTAAGTACAAAACCAACAAAGCCAAAGACAGCATTTTGTCTGGTGCTTAGAATCAGTCAGCCAGTCAGTTGCTCTGTGGTGTCTCTTCACAACCCCATGGACTGTAGCTCCCCAGACTCCTCTGTTCATGGAATTTTTCAGGCAATAATATGGAGTGAGTTGCCATTTTCTACTCCAGGAAATCTTCCCAACCCAGGGATTGAACCCCATCTCCTTCACTGGAGGGCAGATCGTTTACCATTGCTCCACCTGGTGAGGTGAGGTGAGGTGAAGTCGCTCAGTCGAGTCCGACTCTTTGAGACCCCGTGGACTAGCGCCTACCAGGCTTCTCCATCCATAGGATTCTCCAGGCAAGAATACTGGAGTGGGTTGTCATTTCCTTCTCCAGGGGATCTTCCCGACCCAGGGATTGAACCCAGGTCTCCCTCATTGGAGGCAGACACTTTAACCTCTGAGCCACCAGGGAATGTAAATATTTGTGAAGGTGAGTATATATACTATGTAGTATATAAAATACTAGACAAAACTTTGTAGAATTGTATATCCTATTAAATATTTATATTTATTAATATTTTAGATAATGTGCAAAATACAAACTCATTACTTTTTCCTGTATCTCAATATAATTGATTTCAAAAATTAGACTATATGTTTAATCAGAAGCATAGCAATGAATTAAATGTAATATATTTATATTTTAAATTATGGACATCATTTTTGAATGCTGGATCATTATCGGATCCAGAATTTGTATTTTACTCTTGAATGTTGTCAAAGAGAATATGTTTCTTTCATGATACATTAACAGCAGTGTAAGGCAATGTTGACTGAATAGATTGTATGTCTTATTCATTGGAGATACAACAATCAATATGTGGTGCATTGAATTTAATAAATGATATAGGTGCAATAGAGTCAATGTATCTGAATCAGAAAGTATTATATCTTAACCAGAGAGTGACATAGCTAGTTCAAGTATGATCAGGCATAATTCATCTTTAGATATCTGCAACAAAATTTTAGTTTATGGGTAATTGTTAACATTCCAGATTGTAAAATATTTTTCTTATATATGTTAGAAACATGTTAGTGATCTTTCCAGGATATCTCTTATGATAACGTTTTGTCTAATATATGTATATATATAAACACCTTCATTATTTCTTTTACTAAGATTCTATTTACCTGACCAACAGCATGTTGAAGAAGAAAAAAAGAAAATCAAGGAAAGATTTTACTTCAAACCTTTATTTAAAATACTATAATATGAGAAAAAGTTAGGACATATTTTAAAATTAAGTCTAATAAGTTATGAAAAATAGAAAGCACATTAGAACCTGATCATATTATTAGTCTATATAAAGTGGAAAATAATGTAAGGTAAGTACATCATAAATCCCCTGGGGGGATATGCACATGGTTACCAAAATAGCCTTGTTATATGTTGATCTCATTAATAAGTCTGTGCTGTACACATTCTGAGATGAGAACATTTGTTAACAAAAATTGCCTGTCCTTTATTATAGACATGTTGGAGAACAAAAATGCCTTACATAGATACAGAAAGCATATATATTTTAAAGAGGCTTCCCTTATGGCTCAGCTGGTAAAAAAATCCTTCTGCAATGAGAGAGACCTGGGTTCGATTCCTGCATTGGGAAGATCCCCCTGGAGAAAGGAAAGGCTACTCACTCCAATTTTCTAGCCTGAAAAAAATCCCATGGACAGAGGAGCTTGGTGGGTTACAGTCCATGGGGTCGCAAAGAGTCAGACATGACTCAGCGACTAAGCACATCCACTCCAGTATTCTGGCCTGGATAATTCCATTGATGTATAATCCATGGGGTCACAAAGAGTCGGACACGAATGAGCAAATTTCACTTTTATTTATATTGTAAAGAAATATACTACTATGTTAAAAGAAATCTACTGCCAAAAAGTCTCTGCTAAATGTCATTACAAAGAATTTACTATAGCAAAGAAGTTAATTGTAGTAAATAATTAAAAATTCATGGCATGCATTTATAATATTATTGTTCTTTTGATTCTATTTAAAATAAAAAGATAGGGGGCTTCCCTGGTCTCTCAGTGTAAAGAATCCACCTGCTATGCAGGAGACCTGGGTTCATTCCCTGGGTTGGGAAGATTCCCTGAAAAGGAAATGGCAACCCACTTCAGTACTTTTGCCTGCAAAGTCCTATTGACAAAGAATCCTGGCAGGCTATAGTCTACAGGGTCACAAAAGAGTCAGACACAACTTAGTGATGAAGAAACAATGACAACAATAAACTAGAAATATACCATAGAACTGTCCATACCACCTATGGACAGTTTTCCTACTTGGAGCTCAGAGAATTCTATAAATAAAAGTGAAAATGAAGCTGACAATGTTTATCATTCAGGCCATACTGCTATTTCTTAGAGTATCAATCACTAATATTCATTTAGCAATTTTTAGTCTGAGTATCTTCTGCCATGCACAAAAACATTGAGTTTTCACCCTTGAGAGGCAACTTTAATCCACCTTTTTAGTTGAGATAAAGTTGGTGTAGAGCATTATGTAAATTACAGGTATACACCATAATGGTTTTCAGTCTTTAAAGGTTATACTTGTGGTTCAGATGGAGAAGAGCCTGACTGCAATTCAGGAGACCTTGGTTCGATCACTGGGTTGGGAAGATCCCCTGGAAAAGAGAATGGCTACGACTCCAGACTCTTGCCTGGAGAATTCCATGAACAGAGGAGCCTACCCAGATGCAATCCATAGGTTTGTAATGAGTCAGATACAGCTGACCAAGTGGCACTATATACCATTTATAGCTACTATAAAATATTGGCTACATTCCATATGTTATACAATATACTATTGTAGCTGATTTATTTTATACACAATAGTTTGTACCTCTTAATCTCCTACTCCTAGCTTACCCCTCCTTCATTCCTTCTCATCATTGGTAACCACTAATTTGTTCTCTATGTTCTCTAATTGTTTCCTTCTTTTTGTTATATTTACACCTTTGTTTCATTTTTTTAACTATACATTTAAGTTTTATTGTACAATATTTGTCTTTCTCTATCTGACTTATTTCACTTAGCCTAATGTCCTCCAAGTCTATCCATGTTGTTGTAAATGGCAAAATTTAATTTTTAAGGCTTTGTAATATTCCATTTTATATATACACACCATCTGTTCATCTGTTGATGGACACTTAGGTTGCTTCCATATCTTGTCAATTGTAAATAATGTTGTTATGAATATTGGGATGCATGTATCATTTCAAATTAATGTTTTTATATATTTATATTTGAGGCAACTTGGGTAGTTATGGAAGTCACCAGTGGTCAATGGAATCGCTAGAAATCCAAAACATGCTACACACTTTAAATACAAAATCAAAATTAATCCTTTCAACATTCATGCAACTAGATATTATAATAAACATTTTACAGTTGATAAAATACAATGTCAAAAACTTTGTCAAATGTTGTTTAGGTACATAACTGTAGAGTTAATATGTGAACCTAGTTCTAATAATTCTTAATGTCATGCTTATTTTCAATCACTGAGGAAATGAAGCAAGATAGAACTTCAATCATTCTATCACTACATATATGCAGTGAGTCCATGCTTGGAAAATGGTTCCTTGTCCAATAAAATGTTTGTCAAGTCTTATAAATTTTAGAGCTAATGGAAAAATTGTAGGAACCTTTTTTTCCAAAAGGTTGAAAACTGTATGTCTGATATCAGGTCTTTGTTTATTTGAGCCTGGCGGTTCCAGGCAAGATTGGGGCTAGCATAGACTGTCTTCCAAGAATTAAAGGAGAAAATAAACTGAGAAAAAAATTATTCTTATTTGTCTTATTGCCTTTTGTCATTTTTTTAATTCTTTTTACTAAGATAATTATTTTAGTTAGATGCTTTACATCCAGTGAATGAAGGAATGGATGAATGAAAGAATGAACAACAAATAAATCAATAAAATAAATAGGATAGACTAAGAATTATCAGATGACATCCTCTGATATAATTTTTTTTTAATGTGAATATGGTTCATAATGCATATGCATTTTAAAGAGAAATTACTTTTATATTCTAGTCTTTGTAAATGTCATTTTAAGGAAGAAAGTGTGGTAGCACTTTAAAAAATTCCTGGATGAAATTTTTTTAAAGTTCATAAGAAGCACTTGACAACATGGAAATTATATCTGCTGGAGGACTTAGAGTTTAAAAGTGGCTTGGTTAATGCTGAAAGGAAGATGCTCTGAGGAAAAAAGAATTCTAATAAAAATGGAAATGATGACCTACTACATTCCTATGCTTCTTCAGGCAACTGATCATCTTGCCATTGTATGCACCATCACTTTGCCATTTATCACTGTAGGTTAGGCTGGAGCACATTTTTAGCAGATAACAACTCTTAATATTGAGAAAGTTATGACTTATTTGCAACCTTCCTCTCTCATCTGCAAAGGATACTGGCATTTATCCATAAGGCAGGCACACAAGCAACATCCTGAGTAGTTTATTTCTTATATGCAATTTGCAAGAATCTAAATCAGGATGCAAAATTTAAATTCTGTAGCTTTCTTTAAAGAAGAGATTAATCTGATTACAGTAATGCTAATTGATTAATAATGATGGCTTTTGTTTGCATTCTTTGAATATTAAAATGTGTAATGAATTGCTCAATTATTAGGGAGAACACTAAAATAGTTTTCAAATGTTATATAGACACATTTTAGGGTGCCTAATTTTCACAAATGAAAGTGAGATTTTAAAATCGTGTTCCTTATTTTGTTCAATAAGAAAAAAATTTTGAGTACAGTCATAATTTCTAATTTGGAGTTAATTTCTGTCAGTAACAATATTGTGGTTACTGGTAATTTTGTGCTGCCATATACATTTTAACTGAATAATGACCTAAGCACTATTTATTTGACAGGAACTATATATTTAAAAACACTTATTTAAGTATCTCAATATTTTTCATAACTTTGCCTGATTCATGTTTGATCTTATATAAGCAGTGTCACTAGTGGCTTACTCTTAGGGAGTTAAAAGGACTCTATGTAGATCGTGATGCCTAAATTAAATCGGTCAAGATTATTGCAACATTTCCAAAAATATTTGACATGTCAAATATTTATAACAACTTTATTTGAATATTAATATAAAATAATTTTTATTCTTTGTGTTTGAAACTGCTAGGAAATGTACTGAAAGCTCCTTTGGACTTCAGAATTTATAGAAAGATTATCAGACAAGAGAAGGGGAAAATATTTTTAATGGAAGAGGTACTTTTGATGGGAAAATGAAAGAAAAAGTGAACACCATTACGTATATATTTAAGTAATATATAAATTACATAAAATATAAATTATATATATATAATATAAAAATATATATGAAACTTATTTCTTATATTCAGTTCAGTTCAGTTCAGTCACTCAATCGTGCCCGACTCTTTGAGACCCCATGAATCGCAGCACGCCAGGCCTCCCTGTCCATCACCAACTCCCGGAGTTCACTCAGACTCACATCCATCAAGACAGTGATGCCATCCAGCCATCTCATCCTCTGTCGTCCCCTTTTCCTCCTGCCCCCAACCCCCTCCCAGCATCAGAGTCTTTTTCAATGAGTCAACTCTTTGCATGAGGTGGCCAAAGTACTGGAGTTTTAGCCTTAGCATCATTCCCTCCAAAGAAATCCCAGGGCTGATCTCCTTCAGCATGGACTGGTTGGATCTCCTTGCAGTCCAAGGGACTGTCAAGAGTCTTTTCCAACACCACAGTTCAAAAGCATCAATTCTTCGGCGCTCAGCCTTCTTCACAGTCCAACCCTCACATCCATACATGACCACTAGGAAAACCATAGCCTTGACTAGACGGACCTTAGTCAGCAAAGTAATGCCTCTGCTTTTGAATATGCTATCTAGATTGGTCATAATTAGGTTGGCCTAAAAATTTAGGTGGTTAGAATAGAAAAAGGAGTCCAGAATGGCGGTGGCTGAGATAAGGAAGGGAAAAACCTGCGAAAATAGAACAAAGGAAGGTCTGGGGACCAGACTGAGGACCTCAGGTAAAGCAAACAGCACTCCTGGCTAGCTCAATTTACATAGGACAGGCCCAAGGGGAGGAAAAAATACATATAAAGAGAGGAGCAAAAATTGAGCTAGGGGTCTCTCTTTTCTTCATGTCTTTTGGTTCAGCATGCCCTCATGCCTCGGGGATGTATTTTCCTTTACTTTCTAAACAAAACCGAGCTGTAACATGGAGCTGTGACACTGGTCCATCTGTGGGCTATAACGCTGGTCTGTCCATCACTTCACATTTTTACGGTGATACAGAACAGAGGAAATTACAAACATCCCCGACATCTATGGTGCCATTTCTAGGATTTAACCTGGCTGATTTAACCTCTGCTGAACCCCCAAAAGGAGGAGGCCAACACAGCTTGAGCCCAACTCACCGAAAGCTCCCGCGGTGAAAACTGACTACAGAGAAAATCAAGCACAGGGGAAGTGACAAGAAGCCCAGTGTGCTGGAAACTGGGACAGTGAAAAACAAACTCAGCAGAAAGCTCACGTGGCTGAGTCTCAGATTCCAGAAGATCTCTGGTTAAGGTACGAGGTCCTCGCTCCTATGGCTGGAAGGACATCTGCCTAACAGAATCTTAATTCCTTTACAATATCTTGGTTCTTGTTTCCTCGAACCAACCCCCCCACCCCAACCCCCACCCCTGCCCGCATGAATGGGAGAGCAGCAGTGGGTGCAACTGAAGGACTCTGGCAGGGGCTACTCCGCAGTGTATCCCAAACTCTCCACCATCTGCTGGGACCCAGTAGCTGATGCCCAAGTAGGTGGAGGTTCTTCTGTTCTTAATCTTCTTTGTGTTAATGATCAGGCCAAGGAAAACTGAGCACAAGTCAGATATTTAGCAGATTTTCTGGCAGGTTATGAAGGGGATTCCTCTGCACATTTTTTTTTCCACTGCTTTTTCCTCCCATCCTTAAGTTCCTCTCTCCTGGGATTTGAGCCTGGCCAAAACCCATGGTGCCTGGCTTCAGGACCTAATGAATTTCTGGCTCTGATGTCTCATTGCAAAATACAGAGACACAGTGATAGGTAAGAGGTGGATTTATTTGGATTTAGAGAGAAGCACACTCCACAGGGTGTGGGCCATTGTAGAGGAGAGCACAGGGACCATGGAATGTGTTGTGGTTAGTTTTACCTGTCTGGGTGGTTTCATATGTTAATTAGTGGGAGAATCATTTCAACAGTTGGGGAACTACCCACCCCTCAGTCTTGTAACTGTCCTTGAAACTGTCCTTTTCAAACTGTTCATACTGTTCATGGGGTTCTTAAGGCAAGAATACTAAACTCGTATTCCATTCCCTTCTCCCGTGGACCACATACTGTCAGACCTCTCTACCGTGACCCATCCATCTTGGTTGGTCCCCACATGACATGGCTTAATTTCATTTAGTTAGACAAGGTTGTGGTCTGTGTGATCAGATTGGCTAATTGTCTATGATTGTGTTTCAGTCTATCTGCCCTCTGATGTGCTCTCTCAGCACCTACCATCTTACTTAGGTTTCTCTTACCTTGGATGTGTGGTATTTCTTCATGGCTGCTCTAGCAAAGTACAGCTGCTGCACTGTGGAAAATTCTGAAAGAGATGGGAATACCAGACCACCTGACTTGCCTCTTGAGAAATCTATATGCAAGTCAGGAAGCAACAGTTAGAACTGGACATGGAACAACAGACTGCATCCAAATAGGAAAAGGAGTACGTCAAGGCTGTATATTGTTCACCCTGCCTATTTAACTGATATGCAGAGTACATCATGAGAAATGCTGGGCTGGAGGAAGCAAATGCTAGAATCAAGATTGTGGGGAGAAATATCAGTAACCTCAGACATGCAGATGACACCACCCTTATGGCAGAAAGTGAAGAAGAAATAAAGAGCCTCTTGATTAAAGTAAAAGAAGAGAGTGAAAAAGTTGGCTTAAAGCTCAACATTCAGAAAACTAAGATCATTGCAACCAGTCCCATCACCTCATGGCAAATAGATGAGGAAACAGTGGTAGACTTTATATATTTGGGCTCCAAGATCACTGCAGATGGTGACTGAAGCCATGAAATTAAAAGATGCTTACTCCTTGGAAAGAAAGTTATGACTATCTTAGAGAACATATTAAAAATCAGAGGCATTACTTTGTCAACAAAGGTCCATCTAGTCAAGGCTATGGTTTTTCCAGTAGTCATGTATAGATGTGAGAGTTGGACTGTGAAGAAGGCTGAGTGCTGAAGAATTGATGCTTTTGAACTGTGGTGTTTTGGAGAAGACTCTTGAGAGTCCCTTGGACTGCAAGGAGATCCAACCAGTCCATTCTGAAGGAGATCAGTCCTGAGTGTTCATTGGAAGGACTGATGTTGAAGCTGAAATACCAATACTTTGGCCATTTCATACGAAGAGCTGACTCATTTGAAAAGATCCTGATGCTGGGAAAGATTAAGAGCAGCAGGAGAAGGGGATGACAGACAATGAGATGGTTGGATGGCATCACTGACTCAATGGACATGGGTTTGGGTGGACTCTGGGAGTTGGTGATGGACAGGGAGGTCTGGTATGCTGTGGTTCATGGGGTCGCAAATAGTTGGATAGGACTAAGCAACTGAACTGAGCTCAGCTGGAACTGTCCTGGCCCCTATGGATATATCATTTAGCTTGCAGATTGAGGTTCGAGGTTTAGCTGAATTTGACTTGTTTTCTTGGACCTATTTGATTTTAATCAGTTTATGTTATACCCTTGGGTTATGTCATTCTTTCAAAAGTTGTGCCCTGCCCCCTTCCCTCCTGGTTCATGCTCTTCTCCTGAGCCCAGTCTGGGGCCACAATTCTTCTACCACCTTCTGGAGGGATCACCAGAAAATAGGTAGTGTTTGGCAGGAAAATGCTGTATAATATCTGCCAGTGTGAGGAACTCTGCCCATGGCAAAGGCCATAAGGAAAGAAGCTTGGCATGAGGAAAGAAGCTTGGCATACGCAAAGGCATGATCAAGCCTCAGGAAACCCCCTGTTCCTGAGCATCTACCCCCAAAACCAGAGTACTTTACAGAGGGCTCTCCCCCATAGCCATTTCTCTCAGAGGAGGAGTTAACTTGCAGCTCCAAATCAATAAAAATTCCTGGGCATGACAAGAGTGTTTTAACTTACAAACTCTGAAGGTTATCTAGCCTGCCTGTATAGGTTCGTCTGGCCGCATGTGATTGTTTACAACCCCCCAACTGTGAGAGGCACAAGATGCTTTAAAGATTCCCCCGTGTCGTTTCTTTCTTGCTTCCCGCTTTCCTGGCTGAATTCCCATCTGGTATGGGGGTACTCACCAAGCCTGCTAATTCTGCCTGGGCTTTTAAGATTGGACAGGGGAGGCCTCAGTGCCTCTTCTCCTTTGGGAGAATGGAAAGACGCCTGTGGCCAACATAGGTGGTGATTAGTATTCCACTTAAACCAGTTATTCAGCCTCTTTTCTCCACTAATTTTCTTACTACATTATCCGCTTCTAATTTCTCTATATCTGTAATTAAATAAGTTTTTTCCAGGATGCCTACTCCATCCCCACCTTTGAATCACCCTGTATCCACCAGGACTCGACTCCAGCAAGACTTTCGAATTACCCTGGATCCACTGGGGGTGGACCCTGGCAAATATCCAATCTCTGTAGGTACTCAGGTCTTCATCTTCCATGTTTCCTACAACATGTGCAACAACAGCTTCTCTCAGTCAACCCACTAGGGCAGTTGACAGACACGCAATGCTGGCTAGAAGTCCATCTGTTGGTGGCACCCCTTCAATGGCAATTGGATTTCCAGGGGATAATGTTTGCCACTTTGGGAGTTAGCCCTACACGACTTTTGGGCCCACACTCTTACCATTCTTCTCCTAAAATTACAAACATACCCCCTGTGTCAAATATCCACTCCACTTTTATGAAACATCTGGTCTGTTGCCTCATCAATTTATTCTTAAGCCACTTACTAACTCCTACAACCAGGACCCTGCACCCATGTAGGCAAGATCCTTCCACTTTGCTTATCATTAAAATACTCTAATGCCTCTAAAAGGACAAGATAACCCACTCCTTTGTCAGTATGTTATTACCTAAAGTGGGTCTGACAATGAAATTTTTACCATTGGAAATACCCTAAACTGCTCTCATGGAGGACTAGGGGAGGAAATCAGTGACATACATTCCCTCAGAGAAATAAGAGGATAAGTCTTATGGCTTGCTTCACCAGATTCCTAGTCTCAGGGCACAGGCTTGGATTGCTTTATATCATGATATCTATTCCCATTTATGGTTAACAAATGGACAATAAGTTAAAATTACAAACCATTAATCCTACCCAGCACTGGTCATGCTGGAGACATTGGGGATGTCCAACTCTAGCCTAAAGATCCCATGAAGTTGACCTGCCTCGACCTACCTAGGGATCCGGTCCCCAGGAGATTGTCACACCTTAGCCTGCTTGGGGATCCACCAGTCTGGGGGTCTCAGGAGGTCGACATGCCTTGACCTGCCCAAGGGACCCAGTTCTTGGGAGGCTGACCTGACTCGATCTGCACAGGGATTCGATCTCCAGGAGGCTGTCATGTCTCAGACTCTCTGGGGATCTGCACCCTGATCTGGGGACGCCTGACTCTCAGGTCACAACAGTACTGGGTAGGATTTAAAAAGGCTATAAAAAGACTCACCCCTAGGAAAGTCCAATGCTGAAACTAGAAGGAAGCCTATTAGTTGTGGGCTGTGTGCAGTCTCAGTAATAACTCAGGAGTCCAACGAGAACCCCACTGCTTTTCTGAAAAGTCTAAAAGAGGCCCTCCCAAAGTTTACTAATCTGGACTTAGACTCTTAGAAGGGACAGATGATTTTAAAGGACAAATTCCTGTCCCAATGTGCGTCAGATATGAGGATAAAGTTACAACAGCTACAGCAGCAAGACCCTGATGCATCTTTAGATGAAATGGTCCAGACAGCCCCAATACCTTTATAATAGAGAACAGGAGAGGGAGGCCAAGGCCCAGGAAAGGGAGAAAAGGGAAAGAGACAAGGCGTGTCCAGATGCTGGCCACCCTTCAGGGAAGCCCTATGGCGAACCCTGAGTCTTTAAAGGCATGAGGCAAATGCCTAATCTTTAGACTAGTGGGACATTGGGCCAAAGAGTGTCCAAACCATGACGTCTCCTAAAATGACTTGCTATAAATGTCATCAATTGGGACATAGGGTAGCATTCTGCCCTTGGGACCCAAGAGTCTCAAGGTCAAGCACCAAGCTGTCCATCATTATGGTTCGATAGGACTACTCCAGCCAGCCTCCTGTCACAGATGGCCATCATGGAGTTGGTGCCAAGGGTGCAACTGGATGTGGCAGGCAGGTCCAAGAATTTCTTGGTTGACATGGGCTACCTACTCTGTCCTGACCTCCTACTACGGGAGTCTTCTCCTCCCAAATCAGTACTATTTTAGGTGCTACGAGAGAAACAATTACTAAAAGATTCACCTGAGCACTTCTTTTTGCTGGGATGGACAAATATTTTCCCACTTGTTTTTGGTGGTCCCTGAGTGTCCTACCCCTTATTGGGAAGAGATATACTCAATAAACTGGGGACCACCCTTGTGATGGGAAGCTTTTGGCCCCTAGAGTGCTACAGCTTCTGGTTACTACTGAAGAACCCATTACATGTTTTCCAATACAGAGCGACCAAAATTATGGAAGGACAAAATTAACCCTCAGTTGTGGGACCAGGGGATGAGCCCATCAAGCTAGACTGGTCATCATTGTCCTCTGAGTTGCCACGTGGTTTCCTAACCAGAAACAATATCCCCTCAGAAGAGAAGTTTGGGAAAGACTACAGCCTCTAATAAATAAATTCCTTGCCTGTGAGCTATTGGTCCCCACCAATTCACTGTGTAACATTCCAATCCTCCTTGTGAAGAAAAAGGGTGGAACCTGCCAAATGGTTCAAGATTTTTGGATCATAAATGAAGCTGTAGTCCCCTTCCATCCCATAGTATCCAATCCCTATGTAATCTTGGGAGAAAACCCACCCAGTGCCAAGTTGTTTACAGTCTTGGATCTCAACGATGCATTCTTTTGCATACCACTGGCTAAAGAATCCAAATATATTTTTGCCTTTGCATGGGAAGCTCCAATAGAAAAACACCAACAGATGACTTGAACAGTATTACCTTAGGGGTTCAGAGATAGCCCCTTCCTAATTGGGTAGGCTCTTAGCTGGGATATCCTAGATCTGAACCTGGGACCTAATGGGAAAATATTACAATATGTAGATCACCTACTAATATGCTCTCCAGATGAGAAAAATGCCCAACAATATGCAATTCAGGTTCTAAACTTTTTGGTAGAGAGGGGATATAAAGTCTCTCATGCTAAAGCACGGATGGTCGAGACAAAGTTCACTTACCTGGGAGTTCAGATTACACACAGGTGCAGGAGGCTATCCTCTAATCGAGTACAAGAAATCATCCAGTTGCCCTCCCCCATGACTCGAAGAAAATTGTGAGTTTTCCTGGGACTAACTAGGTACTGTAGAATCTGGATACCTAGCTATGGTCTAATTGCCCAGCCCTTATATGAATGCTTGAAGGGACAGGATTATTCAAACCCATTGATGTGGGAAACTCCTCAAAAGAAGGCAGAGGCTACACTAAAACAAGCCTTAACTCAAACACTTGCCTGGAGGTTGCCAGACCCAGAAAAAGCATTCTAACTTTATGTCCATTAAAAAGAAGGAATAGCCTTGGGAGCATTAACTCAAGGGTTGGGACTTGGACCCTAGCCTGTAGCTTACTTATCCAGGAAGCTCAAACCAACCACCTGAGCCTGGCCTTCCTGCCTTTGAAATCTTGCAGCTATTGCAATCCTGATAGAAGATACTTTAAAACTCTTTTGGGGTCAAACTAACTATTTTTACCAGCCACCAAGTGAAACAACTCCTAAATGGCCATTTAGTAATGTTGATGGAGAATCCAGGCCTGACTATATCCTCTCGTAAGGTTCTTAAACCTGACACCCTACTGCTTACCCCAGAGGGCTCTCTTTCCTTTCACTCTTGCCTAGACAACTTGGACCACTAGACAAAATCCCAAGAGGGATTATCAGAAGATCCTCTGACAAATCCTGATGAAATCTGGTACATTGATGGAAACAGCTTTGTCTTGGATGGAAAAAGGAGTCGGGTGTGCAGTAGTCTCCAATTTTGAGACCATAGAGGCTAAACCTTTGTCACCAGTTACTTCAGCCCAATTAGCTGAGCTCATAGCCCTGACTCAAGCTTTAGAGCTGGGAAAAGGAAAAAAAAGAATAAATATTTACACTGACTCCAAGTATGACTTTCTGGTGCTACATGCACACGCTGCTATTTGGAAAGAAAGAGGTCACTTAACCACCCGAGGGTCCCCAATCAAATATAGTGATCAAATCCTTAGGCTATTGGAGGCAGTTCATCTGCCCACTGAAGTTTCAGTCTCCCACTCTAAAGGACACCAAAAAAGGAGCATGGAAGTCACAGGAGGGAATCAGGCAGCTAAGAGAGCAACATAACAGAACAATGACCTAATAAAGGTTGACATCTTAGTTCCACAGACTAATTTGCCAGAAACTTCTTCATATACTGAAGGTGAGATTCTTAAGTCTAAGAGTGAGAGCTTTCAAGATCATTGGTGGTGGTTCCAAAAGAAGGACTCCTTTCCCTCCTGGGAACTTCCAATGGAAGTTGGTTAACTCCTTACATGACACCACTCATTTAGAGGAAAAGGCCATCCAAAGATTACTAGAAAGATCCTTCAGAGAAACAGGCCTCAAAACAACTATAAGGAAAGTAGTTTCCTCTTATTCCACTTGCCAATTAAACAACTCCCAAGGAGCTTGAACCCCAGCTGGCCCAGACTGTCCAGTGATGTGGGACCTACCTGGAAGAGGACTGGCAGATGGACTTCACCCAGATGCCAGTTTCTCAAGGGTATAAATACCTATTAGTCATGATAGATACATTCCCAGGATGGATTTGAGGCTTTCCCACCCAGACTGAAAAGGCTGAGGAGGTGGTTAAAAATAAATAAATAAACAATGCTCCATGAAATCATTCTGCGATTTGGTCAGCTCAGGTCATTACAAAGTGACAATGGGACATCATTTACTTCTAAGGTCACCTAAGGGGTCTCTAAAGCATTGGGCATTACTTATTATCTCCATTGTTCCTGGAAGCCTCAGTCTTCACGAAAAGTAGAGAGAGCCAACAAATTCTTAAAATGAACAATAAAATAGAAGAGACCTCCCTGGAGACCTCTGAGGGATGGAAGGAGGCTTTACCAATATCTCTCCTCCACACTCATATTGTCCCTAAGGAACAGCCCTTATGAGATGCTATATGGAAGACCTTCTGTTTACATCAGTGACCTCTTCCTAGATCCAGAGGCTCAGACCCTTCTATCCTATAGCATGCCATTGGACAATTCCAAAAGTATATACACGTGTGGAGGGTCAACCAGGACCCAAACAACTCTAAAGAGTCATCACTATATGCTCCAAGGCTCAACTCCAACCCCCATGGAAGTACCCAGACCCTGTAGTGCTTTTACTCCCACAACAATCAAGGTACCTGGACATGACTCCTGGATTTACTACTCATGAGTCAAGCCATGCAAGAAAACAGGAGAGGACACTCAATACACCTGTGAGCCCCTGGGAGATCTCAAATACCTATTTAAAGCTACAAATGAGGGCCATTCTAATGAATGCCCCCAAAATTAAATTTCTGAGGATAAGATTTCTTGGGACAGCTCTAAACAGCCAACACAGCTTGGCAAGGATTGTACTCCAAAACAGACAGGAGATAGATCTCCTGATCCCTAAACAAGGAGGGGCTTGAGCCATCTTGAATAAAACTTGTTGTTTCTTGGTCTATACCTCCAGCTAAGTTAAATAAAGTGTCACAGTCCTCAAGAAAAACACTCCAGACCCTACAAGATCTCAAAGAATGAGCTAGAGAGTTCTTGGGATGGCTACAGTATCTCTTTGGGGGATCCTTCTGGCAATGGGAAATTTGGAGTTGGCTAATGCCCCTACTAGTCCCTGTCATCACCATATCGATGCTGCTTGTGATTGCTCCATGTGTTATCGATTGTCTTACTCATTTTGTCTCTGCACAGGTTAACAAGTTACAATATGCAGTGCCAGTTCAATACGAATATATAAAACTATAGCCAACGACAGAAAATATCACTCACCCTTAGATGGACACTACTATAAGGACTCTTAGGCTTGAGACTAGCAAGTGAAGAAGCCCAATGCCCCTCACAGTCCCAGTTCAGCAGGAAATAGTCAGAAAGACCTTGGCACCCATATTTCCAAAGAATCAGACCTTCTATCTCTTGGAGAGGGGAATTCTAGGTAGTTAGAATAGGAAAAAAGGAGTCCAGAATGGCGGTGGCTAAAAAACAAGGATGGGAAAAGCCTGTGAAAATAGTACAAAGGAAAGTCTGAGAACCAGAGTGAGGACTCAGGTAAAACAAATAGCACTTCTGGCTAGCCCAGTTTACATAGTGCAGGACCTGGGAGAGGAGAAAACACATATAAAAAGAGGAGCAAAAGCTGGGCCAAGGGCCCTCTTTTTTTCACATCTTTTGGGTCAGCATGCCCTCACACCTCGAGAATGCATTTTCCTTTAATTTCTAAATAAAACTGAGCTGTAACACTGGTCCATCCGAGGGCTGTAATGCTGGTCTGTCCATTGATTCAAATATTTATTGTGATGAGGCAGAACCAATGAAACTACAAAATCCTCCAGCAACTCATGATACTGAAAAATTTCCAAAAATATTTGACATGTCAAATATTTATAACAATTTTGTTTGAATATTGATATAAAATGATGTTTATTCTTTGTGTTTGAAACTGCTAGAAAATATACTGAAAGCTTTTTTTGAAATGCAGAACTTATAGAAAAATTATCAGACAAAAAAGGGGAAAATGGTTTCGATGGAAAAGGTACCTTTGATGGGGAAGTGAAAGAAAAAGTGAACAACATTAAGAACATATTTTAAGTAATACATAACTTCCAGTTCAGTTCAGTTCAGTCGCTCAGTCGTGTCTGAATCTTTGCGACCCCATGAATCGCAGCACATCAGGTCTCCCTGTCCATCACCAGTTCCCAGAGTTCACTCAGATTCATGTCCAATGAGTCAATGAGATGGCAATCCAGCCATCTCATCCTCGGTCGTCCCCCTTCTCCTCCTGCCCCCAGTCCCTCCCAGCATCAGAGTCTTTTCCATTGAGTCAACTCTTTGCATGAGGTGGCCAAAGTACAGGCGTTTCAGCTTCAGCATCGGTACTTCCAAAGAAATCCCAGGGTTGATCTCCTTCAGAATGGACTGGTTGGATCTCCTTGAAGTACAAGGGACTCTCAGGAGTCTTCTCCAACATCACAGTTCTAAAGCATCAATTCTTTGGCATTCTGCCTTCTTCACAGTCCAACTCTCACATCCATACATGACTACTGGAAAAACCATAGCCTTGGCTAGTCAGACCTTAATTGGCAGAGTAATGTCTCTGCTTTTCAATATGCTATCTAGTTTGGTCATAACTTTTCTTCCAAGGAGAAAGTTTCTTTTAATTTCATGACTGCAGTCACCATCTGTAGTGATTTTGGGGCCCAAAAATAAAGTCTGACACTGTTTCCCTACCTATTTCCCATGAAGTGATGGGACCGGATGCCATGATCTTCATTTTCTGAATGTTGAGCTTTAAGCCAACATTTTCACTCTCCTCTTTCACTCTCATCAAGAGGCTTTTTAGTTCCTCTTAACTTTCTGCCATAAGGGTGGTGTCATCTGTATATCTGAGGTTATTGATATTTCTCCTGGCAATCTTGATTCCAGCTTGTGTTTCTTCCAGTCCAGCATTTCTCATCAACCTTGACGTACTCTTTTTCCTATTTGGAACCAATCTGTTGTTCCATGTCCAGTTCTAACTCTTGATTCCTGACCTGCATACAGGTTTCTCAAGAGGCAGGTCAGGTAGTCTGGTATTCCTGTCTCTCTCAGAATTACATATTATATATATATATATATATATATATATATATATATGAAACATTTGTTTATATTGGGTTGACCTAAAAATTCATTTAGATTTTCCCCTAGCACATTATGAGGCTTCCCTGGTTGCTCAGGTAGCAAAGAATTTCCCCTCAGTGCAGACCCAGGTTCAATTCCTTGATTGGAGAGATCCCTTGGAGAAGGGAATGGGTGCCCACTGCAATATTCTTGCCTGGAGAATTCGATGGGAAGGGGCACCTTGTAGGCTACAATCCACAGAGTTGCAAAGAGTCAGACACAATTGAGCTGCTGACACTTACTTTTCTAGCATCTTATGGCTTTTAGTTGACCCAATAAATACATATACACATTTAATTTTAATGGTGTTATATATATATATAAGTTCCTATAATGCCATTCAGTCATTGGCTCTATCATTGAAGAAGACATGTTAAGCCAGAAATTTTAACTTGAGCTGTACATTTTGTTGACAGAAATAAAATGATTCCCTTTATTTTTATTAAGTATATCTCAATTTTATACTAAAAGTGACAGGCAAAATAATAGAAAAGGAAAGTATCAGGGATTTTATTTTGTTTGTTGAACATTTTATGAGTGTTATTTGAAATATGAGAGTCAGATAATTTGTGTTTAAATTCCAAAATATTCTGTCTCTCATTGTGATCTCAACAATTTTATTATGAAAGGACAATTTCTTTTGAAAATCTTAAAAACAACAAAAGAGTTCATTTTCAGAGAAATGAAATCACTAAACTGGAGAGATATTTTCTAAAGTCAGTGTGTGTATAGTGTATGTGTATGTGAACATGTGTGTGAGCGAAAAAGAAGTGAAAGCTGTGATGAGAAAAACACTGATGTTCTACAGTAGCCAAGGATGATTGCTTTTATCAGCAGATTTTCTTTCAAAAAAAAAAAAAAAAAACAATGAAAAGAAAAAAAAATAAAAACACACACACAAATGCTATTTTGCAAATGGGATGAAACTGTCAGTGTGAAAGCTAGCAAGAGTGTGTGGATCAAAGCTTTTTGAGACTGTCTTATATGTTCTAAGTAATATATATATATATATATATATATATATAGGACAGATATAGCTTCTTTGGGGAACCCCACAAGTACAATTTCCAGAACAAAGTTAATATGAACAAATTAACTTTGAAACTCTTGTTATAGTTATAAGTCATAGGAGACATAACCAGCAATCACTTAAGCTTTCTTTACAGCTCATTCTTTCTCTTTGACTTTTTGCTGGCTTGTCACTTCCTCATGAGTTACAAGGCATTAATTAATAGTTCGGTGTATGTAATTCCATAGCTTTCCCCATATTCCTATAATCATAATAAAATGTATTAACACATACATTGATTTTTTATGTTTAAGAAAACAGGTCCCACTTTAGGCTATATATATATCTTGATTTTTCTCATTTACAAGAAAAAATATCTAGTTCATTCATTTAGCAGCAACATAATATATAATGATTTTCATGAACCAAAGTTTCCTCAAATATCACCTCTTTGGTAGTCCTTTATGTAGTTTATTTATTTATTTTTTTTTTTTTTGCTTCTAGTAACAATGAAGTACTGAATGTCCCTGTACTTGGCTGACTTTTATTTTCTTCACTATTAAGTTATAGTTGACATAAAATAAAATTCTACCGATTTTAAGTTTGTAGTCTCATAGTATTGACATGCATTTTTTCAAATTATCACCACAATTAAGAAAGAGAATATAATAATCATCCCTAAATTGTCTTATACCTTTTCCTAATACCCTTTACCTGCCCCTCCTACTGCCCAAAGGCATCCCATAACCTGCTTTATGTCACTAAAGATTAGTTTCTAGAATTTTATGTAAACAGGAGAGACATTTTAAAGAACTAATTTCTTTCACTCAGTGTAGTTATTTTAACATGAATACATGTTAAAATACATGTTGAGGGTATCCATGGTTTATTTCATTATATTACTGAATAGTACCTTATCATATGAATATCCAATGATTTATTTATTGATTCATTTGCTTCATGTACTTTGAAGCTTTCTTGATATGGACATAAATGTTTAGAATTATTATATTCTCCTAATACATTGAACATTTTTTCATTATTCAGTGAACTTTATCAATTTTAATATTTTTCTCTAAAATATAATGCACTGAATATTAATCTATTCACATCAGCTTTGTCTTACTAAAGCTTTACTTTTGATATATTTGTGTTTTCATAAAGCATGTTTCAGTAGACAAATGTTGTTTGAGTGTTATTTTTCACCTCACAAATGACTGGCTTTAATTGAGTTATTTCAATCTTCTCTTCTATATTTAACAAGAGGATTTTTATATTTTAACAAACTTTTTAATTGCAGCATTGGTATTGAAAGGTCACAAGATATTATCTCCTGTCATAATTTATTTTACTGACAGATATACTGATTGTACTTGAAGAATGGATGTACAACTCATATTTCTTCTAACACTGTTTAAATAGCATCCTTTAGAGTTCATTGCCATTAGTACAGGTTTTTAGGTTTTTAGGTGTTTTTTTTTTGTTTGTTTGTTTGGTTGGTTTTTTTGCCAGTGACATAGTTGAGAGTAGGTTTCACATAGCCAGAATTTATTTATACCATATTGGACACAATTGATGACATAATTTTATGGTAAAGGCAGGTTCCTACTCAGTCCAGATTCATGAATACTTTTTGAAATATTTTTGAAAGTGTAATATACATATATCAGTCTAAAAGAAAAACCATATTAAGCTCTAATAATATACCTTTTGAGAATTGTTGTCATTGTTCACTTGCTAAGTCCTGTCAGACTCTTTGGAACCCCAGGGGCCGCAGCATGCCAGGATTATCTGTCCTTCACCATCTCCCAGAGTTTGCTCAAATTCATGTCCATTGAGTTGGTGATGCTATCCAACCATCTCATCCTCTGTCACTCCCTTCTCCTTTTGTCTTCAATCTTTCACACTATCAGAGTATTTTCCAATGGGTTTGCTCTTCGCATCAGGTGGTCAAAGTATTAGAGCTTCAGCTTCAGCATCAGTCCTTTCAGTGAATATTCAAAGTTGCTTTAATTGAAAATTAACTGGTTTCATCTCCATGTAGTCCAAGAAACTCTCAAGGGGCTTCTACAGAAGCACAGTTCAAAAGCATCAGTTCTTTGGTACTCAGCCTCTTTTATGGTCTAATTCTCGTATCTGTAAATGGCTACTGAAAAAATTGTAGCAGCTTTGACTAGACAGATTTTTGTCAGCAAATTGATGTCTCTGCTTTTTAATACCCTGTCTAGATTTGTCATATTTTTCCTTCCAAGGAACAAGTGTCTTTTAATTTCAGGGTTACAGTCACCATCCACAGTGATTTTGGAGCCCAAGAAAATAAAATATGTCATTGTTCCTGCTTTTCCCCCTTTTATTAGACAGGGAGTAATAGGACTGAATGCTATGATCTTAGTTTTTTGAATGTGAGTTGTAAGCCAGATTTTTAATTCTCTTTACTTTCATCAGCATGCTCTTTAGTTCCTTTCTTTTCACCTTCTGCCACTAGAGTAGTATCAGCTGCATATCTGAAGCTGTTGATATTTCTCCCAGAAATCTTGATTACAGCTTGTGTTTCACCCATCCTGGCATTTTGCATGGTGTGCCTATGGTAAATAAGCAGGGAGACAATATACTGCCTTATTGAACTCCTTTCCCAACTTTGAACCAGACAGTTGGTTCTATTTAGGATACTATGTTGCTTCTTGACTTGCATGCAGGTTTCTCAAGAGACAGGTAAGGTGGTCTGGTATCCCCATCTCTTTAAGAATTTTCCATTGTTGTGCAGAAGCTTTTAATTTTAATTAGATCCCATTTATTTATTTTTGCTTTTATTTCCAGTATTCTGGGAAGTGGATTATAGAGGATCCTGCTGTGATTTATGTTAGAGAGTGTTTTGCCTATGTTCTCCTCTAGGAATTTTATAGTTTCTGGTCTTACATTTAGATCCTTAATCCATTTTGAGTTTATTTTTGTGAATGGTGTTAGAAAGTGTTCTAGTTTCATTCTTTTATGAGTGGTTGACCAGTTTTCCCAGCACCACTTGTTAAAGAGATTGTCTTTAATCATTACATATTCTTGCCTCCTTTGTTGAAGATAATGTGTCCATAGGTGTGTGGATTTATCTCTGGGCTTTCAAAGCTGTGGTACACATTCACAATGAAGTATTACTCAGTCATTAAAAAGAATACATTTGAATCAGTTCTAATGAGGTGTGTGAAACTGGAGCCGATTATACAGTGAAATAAGTCAGAAAGAAAAACACCAATACAGTATACTAACATATACATATGGAATTTAGAAAGATGGTAATGATAACCCTATATGTGAGACAGCAAAAGAGATACAGATGTAAAGAACAGACTTTTGGACTCTGTGGGAGAGGGAGAAGCAGAGGGTGGGATGTTTTGGGAGAATGGCATTGAAACATGTATACTATCATGTAAGAAATGAGTCGCTAGTCTAGGTTTGATACAGGATGCTTGGGGCTGGTGCCCTGGGATGACCCAGAGAGATGATATGAGGAGGGTGATGGGAGGAGGGTGATGGGAGGGGTGTCAGGGTTGGGAACTCGTACACTTGTGGTGGAGTCAAGTCGATGTATGGCAAAACCAATACGGTATTGTAAAGTAAAAAAATAAAATTAAAAAAGCTAAAAAAAAAAAAAAAAGATTTTTCCAGTTTGTTGTATTCCACACTGTAAAAGGCTTTTGAGTAGATAGAAGACCAGTGCAAATTTGATGCATGAAGCAGGGCACCCAAAGTTGGTGCCCTGGGACAATCCAGAGGGATGGGAGTAGGGAGGGAGGTGGAAGGGCAATTAAGGATGGTGGGGCACATCCATGGCTGATTCATGTTCATGTATGGCAAAAAACAGCACAATATTATAAAGTAATAGCCTCTGATTAAAATTAATTAATTAAAAAAATAAGCATACCGTTTTCTGCAGTTCCCTCGTTTTCTCTATGATCCACGGAATGTTGACACGTTTATCTCTGATTACTCTGCCTCTTCAAAACCCAGCTTGTATACCTAGAAGTTCTCAGCTCACATGCTGCTGAAGCCTAGCTTGAAGGATTTTGAGCATAATCTTACTAAGATGAGAAATAAAAGCAACTGTCCAGTAGTTTGAACATTATTTGGCACTACCCTTCTTTGGGATTGTAAGGAAAACTGACTTTTTCCAGTCCTGTGGCCATTGTTGAATTTTCCAAATTTGCTGACATATTGAGTGTAGCATTTTAACAGTATTGTCTTTTAAGATTTTAAATAACTCACCTGGAAGTCCATCACCTCCACTAGCTGTGTTTGTAGTAATGCTTCCTGTGGCCCACTTGTCTTCACACTACAGGATGTCTGGCTATAGGCCTGTCCAATTTAGTTCACTGTTTCCGAAGATGGTGTTCATTCTTGCCACATCCTGTTTGACCTCATACAGTTCACCTTGATTCATGGACCTAACATTCCTGCTTCCTATACAGTGTTGTTCTTTACCACATCAGACTTTACTTTCACCTCCAGACATAGCCACAACTGAATGTAATTTCCACTTTTGCCTAGTGTTTTCATTCTTTCTGGAGCTATTGTAATTGCCCTGTGCTCTTTCCCAGTAGTATATTGGACACCTTCTAATCTGGCGGGGCTCATCCTTCGGTGTCATATCTATATGTCCTTTCATATTGTCCACGGGGTTCTCACAGCAAGAATTCTGGACTGGTTTGCCATTATCTCCTCTAGTGGACCACGTTTTGCCACAACTCTACTATGACCCACAGTGCATGGCGTGTCTCATAGCTTCGTTGAGTTTTCAGAATTATTAGTAAGTAATGCCAGATTCTTGAGAGTCCCTTGGACTGCAAGGACATCCAACCAGTCCATTCTGAAGGAGATCAGCCCTGGGATTTATTTGGAAGAAATTATGCTAAAGCTGAAACTCCAGTACTTTGGCCACTTCATGCGAAGAGTTGACTCATTGGAAAAGACGACTCATTGGAAAAGACTCTGATGCTGGGAGGGAGTGGAGGCAGGAGAAGAAGGGGTCGACAGAGGATGAGATGGCTGGATGGCATCACTGACTCAATGGACGTAAATCTGAGTGAACTCTGGGAGTTGGTGATGGACAGGGAGGCCTGGCATGCTGCGATTCATGGGGTCACAAAGAGTCGGACACGACTGAGCGACTGAACTGAACTGAACAGAACTGAACTGAATGCTATAAAGAAGAAAGAAGAAGAAAGGTAAAAATAATACTTTTCCTATTTAGAATCTTTGAGAGGCTAGTTTCAATTATAATTAATAACAGTCTGACCAGAATATTCATGGGTCAGTTATTATTCCCATATACATTGGAGTAATAAAGTGTATATAAATAGCTTCTGAAAATACTTGTTATTCTCACATCATGAATGTTAAGTCACTTCAGTTGTGTCTGCTGCTGCTACTGCTGCTAAGTCGCTTCAGTCATGTTCGACTCTGTGCGACCCCATATATGGCAGCCCATCATGCTCCACCGTCCCTGGAATTCTCCAGGCAAGAACACTGTAGTCAGTTGCCATTTCCTTCTCCAACGTTTGTGTCTAATTCTTTGCAAACCCATGGACTGTAGCCATCCAGGATCCTGAGTCCATGGAATTCTGCAGGCAAGAATAGTGGAGTGGGTTGCCATGCCCTTCTCCAGGGGATCTTCCTGACCCAGGGATTGAACCCATATTTTCCTGACCCAGGGATTAAACCCATGTCTTTTACGTCCTGCATTGGCAGGCAGGTTCTTTACCACTAGTGCTACCTGGGAAGCCCACATCAGTTTTCTATAAATACAGCATAAAACATATGTAAGAAGGACTTCTTTTCCTAAATTTTTATTAATTTGTAGTTTCATTGGTACTGTAATAAAACTATTGTAATTATCTTATTTACAGAATTTAATTCAAGGCATAGCATTTCTGAATTATTGGAGTGAAATTTTATTTGCTTGTACTGAGATATTCCTAGGGATAACTTGTCTAAGTCCTAGTTTATGGAGACTTTCAGTTGACTAAATTAATAAATGTTCTGAAAAATATAATATCTTTTGCTTTAAATAATATTTGCCTGCTTCTTAGAGTTTGAGCACTTTGTTATAGGCAAGTTTTCCATTAAATTTAGAGTCAGTATGACCAAAACATCTGGTCTTTCCTTTGGTTACTTTTAAAACAGTTTTCTGCTCAATATGATTTTGTTTCAGGTTTAAGAGTGATGTTTCTTTGACACACAGAGAGATTTTTACAATTCTTATTAAGACTAACAAGTTACCTGGAAAGTTATGACAACTTAAAAAATAATCACTGTTTAATTTAGAGAGTTTTTCTTTAAACTTTGTGGATGGTGCACTCAAGTTTATTTCTGTTCCACATCTGAGAATTTGCTCATTTGATCTTATTTTGTTGGAGTTTTTTTTTTTTTTTTTTTAAGATACTTCATCTGTTCATTTCCATTGCTGGTATCAGAAATATACCATGACTTTCAAAGAGTTCTCATTTACCTTCACTTTTGCTAAAGGGATTTTGTCCTGAGAAAAACTTTATGAAATCCTGAGTATGACATTAAGAGACATTAACATTTTTATATTTTTAAAAATCTGAATATTTCTATTTTATAACTGATGTTACATAATTGAAATCATATTGTCTACTGAATCATAATTTTATTGAAACTGAATTACTTAAATTAACCATTATTCCAAATTGTATGCAATAGCCTTTTAGTTACTGAAGGCTAACATTATATGTTATAAATAATGACTTACTTTTGGGGGAACTTTTAAGGAAATTGAATTTTTATTTTGTGTGACTTCACTTAAAGTGAAAGTGAAGTCGTTCAGTCCTGTACAACTCTTTGTGACCCTATGAACTGTAGCCTAACAGGCTCCTCCATCCGCAGGATTTTCCAGGCAAGATTACTGGAGTGGGTTGCCATTTCCTTTTCCAGAAGATCTTCTGACCCAGGGACTGAAACTGGGTCTACCAGAATGTAGGCAGACAGTTTTCCATCTGAGCCACCAGAGAAGCCCAGTGATTTTTAAGTGACTTCACTTAACACATGGTTTAATCTTATAGACAACAGAACTTACATTAAAGCAGTGTAATGTAAATATTAACTAATATTTACATAATATAAAATATTGACTTTTAAAAATGTCATTTCAACTCTGTGTGTTACAGTAAGTGATAGGTATAGTTTGTCAAAGAAGGTGCTAGATAAATATATTTAAATGCTCTCTATTACTCAATGATATATTCCAGACAGACTTTCACTTTTCATAAAAATGTATTTATTAGAAAATAAGAGCATAAATGTGTATAAATATTTGTTACATAAATATAATATACATATTACTATTATAAGAAATTCTATTTGCATGTGAGTTCATGTTGCAAACATTAATTGAACACCTATTTTACTTTTGAATTCTGCTTTGCACTTCTCATTATAAGTTTATTAACATAACGTCAGTCACTATAATTAGATAATACACTGGGTTAGGAGAAAAAGAGTAAATCCATGAATAAACCACACTCTTATAACTAGGTTATAACTATTTAGAAACGTTCACTTGGTTCTATGAGGGACAAAGACAAATCAAATTTAATAATAATGGTAATAACAGAGGTTTGCTTTTCAATAATTATGTGGCTTGCAATAGGGTAAAAATGTGCATTTAAAAGATATATATTCTTAGCACCTGCTCTTTGAAATATATTTTACTCCAATAATTCAAGGAAACACCTACATAAATTTTATAGTTGTAGTTGAAGTAAATAATAAGAATAGAAAAAATATCTTTCTAAATAAATTGTGACATAAATGTGCTTTTATACATTTACTCTTTTTTTTTTTTTTCATCAAGTTTCTGAAGCAGGCAAGTGCTAGTTTCATGTACTTTTTAGTCTTCATTTGATATCAAAACTTACTTGGGAGAGAAAATGTCATGGTATTTAAGAGTATATTCACCAAGTTTGTGTCTAAGTTTTTATTTTTCTAAGTTTGAAATTCATTACCATGACATAAAAATTATGTAAGCATAATAAAGCAACTATTTTATGTTTAAGTTTTCATTTCATTATATGGTGAAATCCTAATGCTGATATTTGCCTCTACATTGAATGTTTGTCTGTCATTCTTTATTACATGAAGTTAAAGGACATTTAGATAACCAGGAGCCTGAACACATAGTTAGCACTCAATAAATGTTATCCGTCATTATGTTACATTTCAGTAATTAAATACATGGTCTTTTGAGGCATAAATTTGCATATCCTACAAAAAAGATTAAAGGGAAAGAAATAATGAAAATAAAGTGTTGGGAGTTTTTGTATGATGGAGGCAAGTATTTGATATGTTTATCTGTATATTATTCTCATTTAAAAGATTACTACTATTATTCATTGATATGTATTAGCATGCACAGTGAAAATGAAAGTGTTAGTCACACAGTCATGTACAACTCTTTGTGACTGAATGGACCATATAGCCTGCCAGACTCCTCTGTTTAAAATGGAGAAATTCTTTTCTCTATAGCCCATATCTAAGCATTTAATGTATGAAAATTTTCTTTGTGTGTGAGCAAAGTTTTATTCTTTGAATTCAGACATAGACCCCTTAAATCACAAGTGCCTTGCTACTTTCCTCCCTAAAAACATTTTTTTTTAATTTCTATAAATTATATTGGAAACAGAAACTTGTACTCTTCAAAGTTGTCTTTAAATTTTGACTCCATCGTAGAATTTTATACATTTCTGTAATATTTTTCTATAATGTTTGTAAGTTTATATGACTACAATGCTAATTTTAAATAAGGGGAATGTAGGATTTAACAAATTCATACCAGTGTTAATGAGTTAGAATATATTTTTAAGTATTGCTCCAAACCAATCCAGTTATTAACGCTGTTTAAGCTGGTTTTACAAAAGGCAAACAAACCAAAGATCCATTGCCAGCATCTGCTGGATCATCAAAAAAGCAAGAGAATTCCAGAAAAACATATATTTCTGCTTTATTGACTATGCCAAAGCCTTTGACTGTGTGGATCACAATAAACTGTGGACAATTGTTCAAGAGATGGGACTATCAGACCACCTGACCTGCTTGTTGTGAAACTTGATTGCAGGTCAGGAAGCAACAGTTAGAGCTAGACATGGAACAGCAGAATGTTTCCAATTAGGAAAAGGAGTACATCAAGGCTGTATATTGTCACACTGCTTATTTAATTTTTTGCAGAGTACATCATGAGAAACGCTGAGCTGGAAGAAGCACAAGCTGGAATCAAGATGGCCGGGAGAAATAGCAATAACCTCAGATATGCAGATGACACCACCCTTATGGCAGAGCGTGAAGAACTAAAGAGCCTCTTGATGAAAGTGAAAGAGGAGAGTTCAAAAAGTTGGCTTAAAGCTCAACATTCAGAAAACTAAGATCATGGTATCTGGTACCATCACTTCATGGCAAATAGACTGGGAAATAGTGGCTGACTGTATTTTTTGCAGCTACAAAATCACTGCAGATGGTGATTGCAGCAATGAAATCAAAATAGGCTTGCTCTTTGAAAGAAAATTTATGACCAACCTCAGTTCAGTTCAGTCGCTCAGTTGTGTCCGACTCTTTGCGACTCCATGAATAGCAGAACGCCAGGTCTCCCTGTGAATCATCAACTTCCGGAGTTCACTCAAACTCATGTCCATCGAATCAGTGATGCCATCCAGCCATCTCATCCTCTGTCATCCCCTTCTCTTCCTACCTTCAATCCCTCCCAGCATCAGGGTCTTTTCCAATGAGCCTAATTTTTGCATAAGGTTGCCAAAGTATTGGAGTTTCAGCTTCAGCATCAGTACTTCCAATGAATATCCAGGACTGATCTCCTTCAGAATGGACTGGTTGGATCTCCTTGCAGCCCAAGGGACTCTCAAGAGTCTTTTCCAACACCACAGTTCAAAAGTGTCAATTCTTTCACAGTCCAACTCTCACATCCATACATGACCACTGGAAAAACCACAGCCTTGACTAGACGGACCTTTCTTGGCAAAGTAATGTCTCTGCTTTTTAATATGCTATCTAGCTTGGTCATAACTTTCCTTCCAAGGAGTAAGCGTCTTTTAATTTCATGGCTTCAATCACTCTCTGCAGTGATTTTGGAGCCCCAAAAATAAAGTCTGACAGTTTCCACTGTTTCCCCATCTATTTCCCATGAAGTGATGGACCAGATACCATGATCTTCATTTTCTGAATTTTGAGCTTTAAGCCAACATTTCACTGTTCTCTTTCACTTTGATCAAGAGGATTTTTAGTTCCTCTTCACTTTCTGTCATAAGGGTGGTGTCATCTGCATATCTGAGGTTATTGATATTTCTACTGGCCATCTTGATTCCAGTTTGTGCTTCTTCCCGCCCATTGTTTCTCATAATGTACTCTGCATGTAAGTTAGACAAGCAGAATGACAATATACAGCCTCGATGTACTCCTTTTCCTACATGGAACCAGTCTATTGTTCCATGGCCAGTTTTAACTGTTGCTTGACATGAAGTGAGGTGAAGTCACTCAGTCGTGTCCAACTCTTTGTGACCCCATGGACTGTAACCTACTAGGCTCCTCTGTGCATGGGATTCTACAGGCAAGAATACTGGAGTGGATTGCTATTTCCTTCTCCAGAGGATCTTCCGGACCCAGGGATTGAACCTGGGTCTCCTGCGTTGGAGGCCGACGCTTTAACCTCCTGAGCCACCAGGGAAGAGCTTGCTGACCTGCATATAGGTTTCTCAAGAGGCAGATCAGGTGGTCTGGTATTCCCAACCTAGGGAGCATATTAAAAAGCAGTGACACTACTTTGCTGACAAAGGTCTGTCTCCTCAAAATTATGGTTTTCCCAGTAGTCATATATGGATGTGAGAGTTGGACTATAAAGAAAGCTGAGTGCTGAATAATTGATGCTTTTGGACTATGGTGTTGGAGAAGACATTTGAGAGTCCCTTGGACTGCAAGGAGATCCAACCAGTCCACCCTAAAGGAGATCAGTCCTGAGTGCTCATTGGAAGGACTGATGTTGAAGCTGAAATGCCAATACTTTGGCCATCTGATTCGAAGAGCTAACTCACTGGAAAACATCCTGATGCTGGGAACAATTGAGGGCAGGAGGAGAAGGGGATGACAGATGATGAGATGGTTGGATGGCATCACTGACTCAATGGACATGAATTTGAGTAGAGAGTCATGGAATGCTGCAGTCCATAGTGTTGCAGAGTCTGACATGACTGAATGACTGAACCAAACTGAAGTTTACCCAAATAGTTAATTAAGATTCTTTTAAAAATCTATTTATATTAAAAAAAAATTGTATAGGATTATTTTAGAGCTATAATATTTGCATGATGAAAAGCAAAATAAAAATATGTATATATACAAAATGATTTTACATCTTATTATTTCTCTAATTATATATATATATATATATATATATATATATTTACTTTACAATACTGTATTGGTTTTTGCCATACATTGACATGAATCTACCACAGGTGTACCTGAGTTTCCAACCCTGAACTCCCCTCCCTCCTCCCTACCCATATCATCTCTCTGGGTCATCTCAGTGCATCAGCCCCAAGCATCCTGTGAGTGAAGTAAGCCAGAAAGAAAAACATCAATACAGTATACTAACACATGTATATGGAATTTAGAAAAGTTATTTCTATTTTAATTGCATGTCTAGAGTAACACCAACTACAATGGCTTTGCAAGCACTAGAAAGATACATTTGTGTCTTTCTAATTAAGGCAAAATATGCACACTTAGAGGCTTAACACTTGTAAAGAAAAAAGTAAGAACACAATTTTTAATGGGCTTGGTAGCAAAACATAACAGGCTATATTTCATTACAGAAGCAGAAATTGAAAGCATATACTAATGGCTTTTTTTTTAATGACAAGAAAAATAATAAGGCCAATTCAAAAGCTAGCCAAAAGATTTTTTTTTCTTTCAATATCTTAGCACAAAGCAATGAAAATAAATATTAGATCCATGATGATTCTTAAGATTTTTTTTTTTTTTTTTGCTCCATGTCTATAGGGAAAGCTATTGGCAGTTGAAAGCAACTTTGTTTTAGGCTTATCAGTTAACAATTTTACCTTTACAAAAGTCTCTGATTTAAAGAAGTACCCTTTAGGACTTAAGGGGAAGTATCTAAACCAAGTAAATATATCTGATATTTGCAGCCATATTCCTATTTCTGTAATTTATACGGATTCAATTGCCTCTCTTGCATTTACATATTTAAGATTATCTCATGTGTCACAGAAGAAAAAAAAAAAACAGAAAAAATACATTCTTATTTATAGAACCATACAACAAATATGAACACACACTAAAGCACATGAATCCAGTCCTTCTGAAAACAAAACCATATCCCAAGCATCCTAAAACAATAAATAGAGTTTATCAACATTGTCAAGTTTGAAGAAATGGTTGATAGTAGTGACCTTTATGCATTCTGTCACCTGCATTTCCCAGAGACATGACTGAAGCCTAAGGACACTCATCAAAACCTCTGTTAAATGCATGGAGCATGGCTTGAAATACATTGATGTTATAGATAGGAAACTGAAATACTTGAAGATATATACTCTTTTCATCTCATAATGTAAAAGGTCATCATTTTGGAAAATAAGCACCATAAGACTCATTAAGTAGATAGTTGCATTGAAGGAAGATTTATTTTCTAGCTTAAGATATTGGTATTTGAGTATAAGCTCTTTCTACTGAACTGAAAAAGAGAAGGATGAAAAACTCCTTTGTAAAGTTGCTTTCTAGAAAAAGATATCAAATTAGATTGGAAGATTAGGCTAGTTAATCTAAATTTGTGTCTAAGAACAAGATTTTGTGAAACTAAATGTAATGTAGCCAAAATGTCAATGTACATAAATATATGCAATTCATATAAAGTATTGAATCTTTATAATGTAAAAGTATTATTTTAAGAATAATGTTTAATATAAATTTATTTATTTTAATTGCAGGTTAATTACATTACAATATTGTATTGGTTTTGCCATACATCAACATGAATCTGCCACAGGTATACACGTGTTCCCCATCCTGAGCGCCCCTACCTCCTCCCTCCCTGTACCATCCCTCTAGGTCGTCCCAGTGCACCAGTCCCAAGCATCCAGTATCCTGCATCAAACCTGGACTGGTGATTTGTTTCATATATGATATTATACATGTTTCAATGCCATTCTCCAAAATCATCCCATACTCCCCCTCTCCCACAGAGTCCAAGACTGTTCTATACATCTGTGTTTCTTTTGCTGTCACACATACAGGGTTATCATTACTATCTTTCTAAATTCCATATATATGTGTTAGTATACTGTATTGGTGTTTTTCTTTCTGGCTTACTTCACTCTGTATAATAAGCTCCAGTTTCATCCACCTCATTAAAATTGATTTAAATGCATTCTTCTTAATGGCTGAGTAATATTCCATTGTGTATGTGTACCACCACTTTCTTATCCATTCATCTGTTGATGGACATCTAGGTTGCTTCCATGTCCTGGCTATTATAAACAGTGCTGCGATGAACATTAGGGTACACGTGTCTCTTACAATTCTGGTTTCCTTGGTGTATGCCCAGCAGTGGGATTGCTGGGTCATAAGGCAATTCTGTTTTCAGTTTCTTAAGGAATCTCCACACTATTCTCCATAGTGGCTCTGCTAGTTTGCATTCCCACCAACAGTGTAAGAGGGTTCCCTTTTCTCCACATCCTCTCCAGCATTAATTGCTTGTAGACTTTTGGATCACAGCCATTCTGACTGAAGTGAAATGGTATATCATTGTGGTTTTGATTTGCATTTCTTGATAATGAGTGATGTTGAAGATCTTTTCATGTGGTTTTTAGCCATCTGTATGTCTTCTTTGGAGAAATGTCTATTTAGTTCTTTGGCCTATTTTTTGATAATAGCAAATGAAGCAACTGACAAACAACTAATCTCAAAAATATACAAGCAACTCATGTAGCTCAATTCCAGAAAAATTAAGAATAATCTTAAGTATATAACAGTATATATAGTATATAACAGTATATAAAGTATATAAGAGAACTTTTGGAAAACAGAGGGAAAGAAATCCATAAAGTCACTAGCTTCAAAAATACTGTAATCATTATATTTTGTTTTTTATATTTATAATCATTGAATTACATGAAATTATTGACTATATAAAATCAGTGACTATATTTACTTATATGTAGCATTATTTCGGAGAAGGCCATGGCTATCCATTCCAGTACTCTTGCCTGGAAAAATCCATGGATGGAGAAGCCTGGTAGGCTGCAGTCCATGAGAGGACTAAGAGTCAGACATGACTGAACGACTTCACTTTCACTTTTCACTTTCATGTATTGGAGAAGGAAATGGCAGCCCACTCCAGTGTTCTTGCCTGGAGAACCCCATGGACAGGGAGCCTGGTGGGCTGCCATCTATGGGGTCTCACAGAGTCGGACACAACTGAAGTTGAAGTAGCAGCAGCAGCAGCAGTAGCAGCATTATTACATATTATTAGTGTGTGTAATTCATAGTGGCTATATACTATACCATTCAAGGAATAAAATATAATACAAATTTTCTTTTTATTATTTTTGTTGTTGTTGTTGTTGAAGGATAATTGCTTTACAGAATTTTGTTTTGTTAAACCTCAACATGAGTCAGCCATAGGTATACAAATATGCCCTCCCTTTTGAATTTCCTCCCTTCTCCCTCTCCATCCCATCTTGCTAGGTTGATACAGAGCCTCTGTTTGAGTTTCCTGAGCCATACAGCAAATTCCCATTGGCTATCTATTTTACATATGGTAATAAGTTTCCATGTTACTCTTTCCATACATCTTACCCTCTCCTCCCTTATCCCCATGACCATAAGTCTATTCTCTATGTCTCCTTCTCCATTGCTGCCCTGTAAATAAATTTTTCAGTACCATTTTTCTAGATTCTGTATGTATGCATTAGAATATGGTACTTACCTTTACCTTTTAAACATTTTTATAAATATAAAAAGTACTAATATTGGGAATATTTTAGTGCCTTTTACATAATTCAAGTTTTTTCAAAATAGATTTTCAAAAGAATAATGATAATAACAAAGTCTTTGCACATTTCTAGAGACTTCCCTGATGGCTCAGATGGTAAAGCTTCTGCCTACAATGCGGGAGACCTGGGTTTGATCCCTGGGTTGGGAAGATCCTCTGGAGAAGGAAATGGCAACCCACTCCAGTACTCTTGCCTGGAAAATTCTGTGGATGGAAGAGCCTGGTTGGCTACAGTCCATGATGTCACAAGGAGTCAGACACGACTGAGCAACTTCACCTTATCTTACCTTACCTGTTTCCACATTTCTACTGCTGTTTATATGTAGTGTAATGCTGCTTTTCCAAAAAAATGTTTTTCCATGCTACATTATTTTATGAAAGTTTTCTGTTGAGTCTGATTCTCAGCCTTTACAGTCAGATATTTTACCTCATTATATATTTTTGGCCTCAGAAAAAATTTGAATTTCTAGTATGTTCTAGTTGTTGTTGTTGATGTTTAGTCTCTAAGTTGTGCATCTGTAAATTGTGTCTGGCTCTTTTGCGACCCCTGTGGACTGTAGCACAAACAGGCTCCTCTGTCAGTAGGATTGCCCAGGCAAGCATACTGGAGTGGGTAGGCATTCCTTCTCAAGGGGATCTTCCTGACCCAGGAGTCAAACCTTCCTCTCCTGGATTGGCAGGTAGATTCTTTAGCACTGAGCCCCAGGGAAGCCCGCTATGCTCTAGACAAAATCCTAAATCAGGTTTTGGCAGACTATTTTTGTGAAAGGCTACCTGCGAGCTCTTTCAAACATTTGATTGGAAGATTAGATGATGTTTCTAATAAAGCATATGAAGATATAGAAGCTAAAGCAAAGTAAGTGAAAATCTGATGGGTCCTAATTTTGATTTTTAAAACTTGGTTTTGAATAGACATAAGGTCAAATATTTTGTTGAACTTAAATCTCAACATTCTGTTGGAAAGAAAGTAACTACTTATGAGTGAAAATAAGCAACCTGCTCAAGATAATTATTACATAGTATGCCTACTTATTATGTCTCTTCTTAAATGTCAAACCTTAATTTGGTGAGGAAGACCATCTGTACAAGGGAAAATGATTAGTTTAAAATCCAGTACAAATAATTGAATATAAATGCATTATTTCTTTCACTGAAAACACTTTCTGAATGAATTGCAGTTGAGTTCACCAGTTTGTGAAATTGTATGAAAAATAATAAGGCTGGAAATATTTCCTCATTTGAGTACATTGTTGCTTTACATTGAACTTTGTTAGTGAAAACTAATCAGTTGATCTAATGAAGAAGTGGAAAATTTTGTTAGAGCCAAACTTGAGTCATAACCCAGAAGAATATCTCAGAAAGCTCTGAGAAATGTTCCTGCCCACCAGAAGTCAAAGCACCATTAATGTAAGTTGCTTTTTTTTTTTTTTTTTGGACAGAGGGCTGTACATCAAATGACATATTTTGACATAATCTAGATGTGTCATATAAACCCTTAAAAATTCAAGTAGGAAAGTTATCTTTAAGGAGTTGTTTTATTGTTGCTAGGAGAATGTTGCTCTTTCTGGTTGAACAGGTATTTCTGCCAGTGGGGTAGGTTTGGTCAATACATGATACAGATACACAAGACATATTGTGGGGAGAAAGGAAACCAAAGGGCAGAGAAAACTTTTTGTTTGAATTTTTCTTGTCTTGCCATAAAATAAGAATTTCATTTCACAACCTGTATTGTTATGATTTGAGACAGTACATAAAGTTATGAGATAGTACATATACCATGGTATTTTTATATAACAGAATATATTTTTATCTACTAGAATAATTTACTTTAAAACAAAGCTTTACGTTTGTTTTAAACAAAAATGTGAAGTAATTTGGGATTGACTATTTTCTTCAAAAAATTTTGTTAGTTTTTAAAAAAGTATAATCTACATAATCCTGTTCTTTCTCCCAAGAAGGTAACCTGAGTAAATACAATTTTGTATTTGATATCGTATAGGATACGGGAAGGTTTGAGTCAACTAATAGCAGTGACTAGATGGTGCAGGAGAGCAATCTGAGTGGTTGGTCTTGTAGTAACCTAAAAAAGGATAAAATAATTTATTTTGCTTTGAGAATCTATGAGGATTAAAAATTTGGACTAGAACTAAACAACTAATTATTATAATTCATTTTGACAGATACAATTTTATTATTTTCAAAGCTATATACATATATTCACATTTTCTTCTCTATATAATTTGTTTTTGTTTCCTCTGCTCTTTGGAGGGACATAGACTTACATTCTGGAGCAGGCAATGGTGCCCCACTCCAGTGTTCTTGCCTGGAAAATCCCATGGACATGGGAACCTGGTGGGCCACAGTCCATGAAGCTCAGAAATGACTGAACGACTTCACTTTCACTTTTCACTTTCATGCATTGGAGAAGGAAATGGCAACCCACTCCAGTGTTCTTGCCTGGAGAATCCCATGGACAGCAGAATCTGGTGGGCTGCCGTCTACGGGGTCACATAGAGTTGGACACGACTGAAGCGACTTAGCAGCATGTAATAAATATTTTAGACATCATATGCCTTTTAGTCTCTGACATACTTGCTACTCTATCTTTGGAATAGGAAAGCAATCATTAACAATATTTATATGAGTAATGTTCTTGTGTTTCATTAAAACTTTACAAAATCAGTAGAGCTCTGGGTTTAGTCTGTTAGCTGTAGTTTTTTTGTTTCTGTGCTAAATAAATATTAATGTATACTATGAATACAAAATGTTGATGGATATTTTTGATATTCACATTATAAAATAATTTTACTAGAACTAAAATCAAACTTTGAATTTATCTTACATATATACCAGTTTTCTGGAAATTAAAATATTCTTGAATGTGTTTGATTCCACTTTTTTTAGTGCCATGTGATCCATTAGCTGACTTCCCTGGTTGCTCAGTGGTAAAGGATCTACAGGCAGTGCAGGAGCTTCAGGAGATACAGCTTCAATGCCTGGGTCAGGAAGATCCCCTGGAAAAGGGGATAGCAACGCATTCCAGCATTCTTGCCTCGAGAATCCCACGGAGAGAGGAGCCTAGTGGGCTATAGTTCCTAGGGTTGCAAAGAGTCGGACACAACTAAAGCAACTGAGCATGATAACAACACATTAAGAGTAATTATAATTTGCATTTGTGACAACAAATTAATGTTATCTTTCTTTTAGTGTTTCATCTTGTTTTAGAAGCTAAGTAATTTCTCATATGTACTATGTACAGAAATTATGCTCACTAAGACACTTTCCAGCATCTTTTCTTAGAGAAAATGTTTCTGTTTTGTCTTGGTCTTTTTTTCTTGTCTAAATATATTTGTTCCCTCTTGATGTGAAATTTTCAGTTTGGATAAGTTGTACTTAGAACATAAATTATAATTTTAAAATTTATTACACACTTTCAAGTATTTATTTAGTAGAGGCATAAACAAAAATCAAAGCTTATAGAAAACATTATTCTTCCTTAATACATATTCTTATTTTTCAAACTATTTGTCACAGAGTCTCTACTCTTTACAACTTACTTTAAAGTCCTATGATTTAGATATAAGTGTAAAATATGATAATAAGAAAATCTCTAAATAGAATAATTTTAATTAAAGTCTTATTATGTTAGGAACTACTTTCATCATAGAGATATTGGCCTATAATATTTGCATTAAAAATTCAGATATAAAATATATTTTGGGAAAATAGCTCTAAAATAATTCCTAATTTTAATTTAATGACTACTGTACTTAATATTGGCATAAATATTTTTCTAAAACTGAATTGCTACTATATTTTAATACATAAAATATTTTTCAATTTTGTCTATGATTTACTTTAGTTTGGAAAACAAATTTACAAGTGGAAATTTTCACTTTGCAAATGATAAAATTACTTTCCCCAGTTACAGGAAAAGCACAGCCAAGGCTTGCATCAGCCTGAGGTTATCTGCTCCCTGAATGGTTCATCTTGCTGCACTATCTATAGGTATAATAAACTTTTCATTATCAAGATCAAAACACTTTCTTTCCTATGAGATGAGAAAATTTAGTGGCAGTCTTATATTTAGGCAGAAATACTGGACATTGTAGGAAGTCACAACCAATAAATACCTACCTTTCACTGTAGGAAGCAGTAACTAGCTTTCACTTTTTAATATTAGACACATTCTGTAAAGATGAAATTTCTCTTGAGATAGTTGGTGCTATTTCTTCTACAGAGCATACAGTTTCTTGTGTTTGTAGCATTTGTTGGATAAATCTGTTTTTATTTGTCTGATTTTTTTTTCCTATTACCCTGCACAACACCTTTTGTGGTAACAGACAGATGAACTTATGCTGAAAATTTGGACACCTGTCTCAAGCACAAATGTTTGTGCAGACAAACAAAAATTTAGGCAGACTTCAGAACTAAAGATTCTGCAGTCCAGTAACTTTGCCATTAAAACATCCTTGAAAACTTGCCAAAACAAAAACAAAAGTTTTCCACAGCAATAGCAAAAAGAATCTGAGTTATGCTACAATATGGGAATGTGTGCTCAGTTGCTCAATTGTGTCTGACTCTTTGTGGCACCAGGGACTGTAGCCTGCCAGGCTCTTCTGCCCATAGAATTTTCCAAGCAAGCATACTAGAGTGGGTAGCCATTTCCTCCTCCAGGGATCTTCCTGAGCCAGGAATCGAACCCACATCGCTTGTGTCTCCAGCACTGGCAGGCAGATTCTTTCCCACTGGTCTCACCTGGGAGGTCCACCATATAAGAAGTAATACTATAACATCAATAAAATGAAAAATAGCAAGACTAATAAGCAAGTAGAGATTAAAATAGTATTTTATTAGTAACATTGTAAACTACTGAAATGCAATGATAATATTCAGTTTTATCCTTCAGGTTTCTATTATAAGGGAGAAAGCACGCTGAATTTGATTGTTTTCAAAGATGTTTAGAATGTGAGGGAGTATTTAAAAAAGCACAGGGAGGAATGAGGAATCCTGGAAAGAATACTAGCAGGAGGCTGCTACCTCTCACTGCATTGAAGGAGTAATATGAAGGATGAGAAAGACTTATCTGACTGGATATTTATGGATATGAGTATAAGAGAAAGAGAGAGAGACATAAGAGTTTTGTAGGCAAACTGTGCCACTTGAAAGAAGTTATGCCTTTTGACCAAAGTACATGTGACACAATAAACAGAACAAGCCTGCCAGGAAGGAATGAGGGGAAGAAATATCTCAAATCATGTAAGGAAATCCTCCTAAGTAGGATAAACTACACTACATGTTTGGTGGCTATTGTTATCTTGGGAAAGCACTGAGTAAATGTATAAATCTACATTAACCTATGAACTGTATATAACATTTTGACTAATGGTCAAGGACTTGAAAGGAGCAAGATTGGAATTTCATGATAAAGAGGTCTGGGGAATAATTATGTGAATACGTGAAAGTGAAGTCGCTCAGTCATGTCCGACTCTGCGATCCCATGGACTGTAGTCTACTAGGCTTCTCTGTCCATGAGATTTTCCAGGCAAGAGTACTGGAGCAGGTTGCCATTTCCTTCTCCAGGGGATCTTCTTGACCCAGGGATCGAACCCAGGTCTCCTGCATTGCAGGCAGACACTTTACCCTCTGAGCCACCAAGGAAGCCCAATTATGTGAATGGTCCCCTAAATTTGGCAAATTATGGATGTATGTTTCTCAAAAGAGTGCTACTGTTGTTAAGTGGCTTCAGTCGTGTCCAACTCTGTGCGACCCCATAGATGGCAGCCCACCAGGCTCCCTGTCCCTGGGATTCTCCAGGCAAGAACACTGGAGTTAGTTCCCATTTCCTTCTCCAATGCATGAAAGTGAAAGTGAAGTCACTCAGTTGTGTCAGTCTCTTAGCGACCCCATGGACTGCAGCCTACCAGGCTCCTCCATCCATGGGATTTTCCAGGCAAGAGTACTGGAGTAGGTTGCCATTGCCTTCTCCTCAAAAGAGTGCACATCAAAGTAAATTATAGGTAAAAGGAGGCTCTCAATTATCAAGTGATCAGAATAACCTATCAATATAGCCAGTACTCTTCTCCAGCTCTCTTGATTCTGTTTAACAGACTCATTTAAATGTGCTGACAATAGGGAGGAGGTTATATCTGGGTGCAATAACAATAATTTGCATTCAAGAAGGCTGATCTGGTCATAGCTAACAGTAGAAACTATAATAAATTCCTAATATGGCACCATTCCATAGAGGAAGAGCAAGTCATATGAAAGCAGGTTTATTACACTGAACCATTTCCATCGTGACATTTTTACCTTTGTTGGAATATCCTTACCTTTTTTTATTTTTCAGTAATTAATACTTAACATTATGTTTGAGTTGTAATTAACATATCATGTAATTCACCTACACCGCTCAATGATTTTAGTATATTCACATGGTTTTGCAATAACAATCACAATTTTGTTTCAGAATATTTCACATTCCCACTAGCAATGCTTGATGGTTCTAATTTCTGAACATCCTCAACACTTATTTTGTCTTTCTTTTTTATTATAGCTATCCAGTGGATGTGAAATGGAATTTATTGTAATGTTTATTGCATTTCTCTAATGACTAATCACATTGAATATCATTTTATGTTGGCCATAAGTGTAACTTCTTTGGAAATAGATCTATTGCAATCTTTTAACCATTTTAAAAATTGAGTTGAAAGTTTGCTTTATATTTTAGGTACAACTTTCTTTATTAGATACATAATTTAAAAATGTTTTCTTCTATCTTGTGGTTTGTCTTGTCACTTACTTAGGATTATCCTTTTTAAGTTTAAATTTAAAAACTTGATAAATTGAAAATTATATATTTTTCTTTTTTAATTAATTTTTTATTTTAATAATAGGCTAATTACTTTACAATAGTGTGGTGGTTTTTGTCATATATCAACATGAATCAGCCATAGGTGTACATGTATCCCACAATCTTGAACTCCCCCTTTGCTTGCTCTGCTCTAGATATCATGTCAAGAAAATCAGTGCTACATGAAAAGCTATTCAACATAATTAATTATTAGAGAAATGCAAATCAAAACTACAATGAAGTACCACCTCACACCAGTCAGAATGGCCATCATTAAACAGTCTACAAATAACAAATGCTGGATAAGGTGTGGAGAAAAGGAAACCCTCCTGCATTGTTCCTGGGGATGCAAATTGGTACAGTGACTATGAACTAAAAATAGAATTTCCATATGATGTAGCCATCTCACTCCTGGGCATTTACCCAGAAAAAGCTTTAATCAAAAGATAATTACACCCCTCTGTTCATAACAGCACTGTTTACAATAGCCAAGACATGAAAATCACCAAATGTCCACTGATACGTGAATGGATAAAGGGGCTGTGCTACAAATATACAATAGAATATTACTCAGCCATAAAACAGAATGAAATAATACCATTTGCAGCTACTTGGATGGTCCTAGAGATGATCATACTAAGTGAAATAAATCAGAGAAAAACAAGACAAATATCACATGAAAACACTTATACATGGAATCTAAATATGACACAAATAAACTTATCCCCGAAAAACAGAAATAAACTCACAAACATAACAGATTTGTGGTTGCCAGGGGAAAGGAGGTTATTCTATTGGAAAGGAAGATATGGAATTCTAGTGTTTTCTGTCTGATGTGTCTAGAGTAAGATTTCTGCTCTATAAGTATGGACTTGACTGGGATAAAGGAGACCTGCTCCCTTAGCCATGCCTCTGTGAGTAGAGCCTCTACAATGCAGAGATCAAGGTTCAAGAGGGAAGGACATACGTATACCTAATGCTGATCTTTGTTGATATATGGCAAAAACCAACACAATATTATAAAGCAAATTATCCTTCAATTAAAATGAAAGAAAGAAAGGAAAAGAAAGAAACAATAGCTTGAACCTGTATACTGAGAAAGGGAGTTTGAAGGACAGAAGTGAAGTGAAATCACTCTGTTGTGTCCAACTCTGTGATCCCATGGACTATAGCCTACCAGATTCCTCCATCCATGGGATTTTCCAGGCAAGATTACTGGAGTGGATTGCCATTTCCTTCTCTGAGAGATCTTCCCAACCCAAGGATTGAACCCAGGTCTCCCACATTGTAGGCAGTGGCTTTATCATCTGAGCCACCGGGGAAGTTCAGGGGAGTTTTGGTATTTGTGGTTGCATATGTCTGGGATACATTTGCCATAACAGGGAAACAATGAGGGAGGGACATGTGGTAAGACAGTGGTTATTGTTTAGTTGCTAAGTCCTGTCTGACTCTTTGCATTGGCATGCAGACAGATTCTTTACTGCTGAGCTACCAGGAAAGCCAAAGATGGTAGATCATACCTCAGAAGCCACAGACTTTCACCATCCTTGTCAAGATGTAATATATTTTCATGTTTCATGTTCACGTTTCTTTATTTATCATATGCCCTTAGGATAATTTCCAGAGATTTAAATATATATATATATATATATATATATATATATATATATAACAATTTTCTAATAATCAGCAGTTAAATTGTTGTTCTGCTGAGATCTTTACTCTACCACTTCAGAAGTCATATGTTAAGATATTATTATGTTTTTCCCTTTATCCACAGTGCTTTTGCTATAACCCTAACATATATATTCATAGAGTACATTCCATACATCATTGCTTCTAAAATGAAGCTTGTTGTAAAATGTAACTTGTTATAATTCAAAGCAATAGTATCTAGGTGAAAGAATTAATTTGTTTTACTAGGTGCTACATAAAGCAGATGGCCTGAAAAGAAAATGTGATAATGTTTGAATGCTTAGTTTTAGTCCCAAGCAGTAATGTATCTAAACCAACAACAAATAGCATAATTTCTTCACAGTTAATATATATATATAGATAGATCAGAAAACTAAATGGTGGCTATAGGTATGTCTCACTGCACCCCATGTTATCACTAGAAATTGCCACACAAATTTATTCTTTGTTTTATCTATATGTACAAGCATGCTAAACTGCTTCAGTTGTGTCCAACTCTTTGCGACCCCATGGACTGTATAGCCAGCCAGGCTCCTCTGTCCATAGGATTCTCTAAGCAAGAATAACTGGATTGGGTTGCCATTTCCTACTCTACAGTATCTTCCCCAACCCAGGGACTGAACCCACATCTCTTATGTCTCCAGCATTGGTAGCTATGGTCTTTACCACTAGTACCACTTGGGAAGCCAACTGCTTTTATATATATATGAGCTTCCCTGGTAGTTCAGGTATCTGCCTGCGATGCAGGAGTCTTCAGTTCATTCCTGGGTGGGAAGGTCCTCTGGATAAAGGATAGGCTACCCACTCCAGTATTTTTGGGCTTCCCTGGTGGCTCAGACAGTCAAGAATCTGTGTGCAACATGAGAGATGTGGGTTTGATCTCTGAATTGGGAAGATCCTCTGGAGACGGAAATGGCAACCTACACCCATAGTCTTTCTGGAAGAATCCCCATAGACAGAGGACCCTGGAAGGCTATAGTCCATGAGGTCAAAAAAGAGATGGACATGACTGGGTGACTAAGCACAGCACAGCATATATATATGTGTATGGGTCAACATATGCATGTGTGTGTTAATAGTTATGAAGTATATGAAACCAATTATTTTTTCATTTACTTTTATCTCATTCTGTTACTCTTACATAAGAATTCAGTAATGAGTGATCATATTTTTCACTGCTTCATTCCTTTTTAGACAGAATGACTCATTCATATTGTAAATGAGCTAGAAGAGGAATAAATATGAATTAATAAATTTATATATAGTAATATATGCCTGCTTTTATGAGAGAGGTAAGCATGATTGGTGGTATGAAAGAGTTACATCATGTTAGGTGGAAGCATGTTGTATAATATATATAATATTTACATGTGTATCTTATGTATGTAGTATATATTTTATGTCTCTATATAAAATGCATAAAATAAATATAAATATATATATACATATACAGGCTTCACCTTTGGCTCAGTGGTAAAGGATCTGCCTACAATGCAGGAGATGCTGGAGATGCAGGTTATATCACTAGGTTGAGAAGGTTTCTGGAGGAGGGCATGGCAACACACTCCAGTATTCCTGCCTGGAGAACCCATGGACAGAGGAGCCTGATAGGCTATAGTCCATAGGGTCACACAGAGTCAGAAAATACTGAAGAGACTTAACATGCAGCATCCACAAAACTTATAATATGTGTGTGTGTGTTCAATCACTCAGTCATGTCTAACTCTGTGACCGGGTGGATTTTACTCCATCAGGCTCCACTATCCAGGGGATTTCCCAGACAAGAATACTGCAGTGGGTTGCCATTTCCTCTCTCTCTCTCTCTATATATATATGTATATATATGTGTGTGTGTGTGTGTGTGTGTGTGTGTGTGTGTGTGTGTGTATGGAGATGCACATATCTCCCAGTTTGTGAGGAGATAGACTGTGCTGTGTAATAGACTGTGCTGTGTAATCGTAGCTCAGTGTCATCCCTACCTAATTCTTTCCAATGTGGAGGAAAAAAAAATGTCATGGTTCTCAAGGAATCTCTTTAACTCTGTGTTTTGGGTTAGAATTGGCCAATAAGTTTTTCTAACCTGAGAATGACATCCTTGGCCAATGTAATAGAAATGTGATCAAGTATTAAAATTTTCAGGTGTAGCCAAATTTATATTTAGTATGTGTTTAACCCACTGATAATTTTTAAATTTCAGTTAATATAAGGTTTTAAAATTGCAATATGCAAATATATATTTATACATATTTATATATTAGGATTATACTAATATTTTTTTTGTGGAAAATAATTTTACACTTAATTTAAGGAAAATTATTTGCCCTACTGATCATAGCAGGTCTCATTTCACTTTGATGACCTCATGCTCTTGAATATCCTCAGTTTCACCTGTGCACTTTCTTTATCACCCCTTCCACTGAAAAGGAGTGGAAACAGTTAAGTACTTAGACACTGTTTAATGATACATTTTTAATTTGAGCTCAGTGTTTAATAATTGCTTTTTTGTGTGTTTTAAGACTCAAACTTTGTCATACATGGATACATGTGGATTCATGGGCAAGAGCAGGGAGGTATTTTGGGGTTTAGGTTTTGAAAATTACTTTTTATTCCCTAGAATTTCTAAGTTAGGTAACAGTCCATTTAAGGAGATTCCAGTCCTTCAAAATGTAGGTGAAGCAGTGGAAACAATGACAACTCACTCTGCTAAGGAATGCCTACAAAAATGAGCAAGGTGAATTGCATAACAATGTGCACAGAAAGAGTGGAAAATAGATTTTGATCAATAGCTCAGTTACCTGCTGCTGCTGCTGCTGCTGCTGCTGCTGCTGCTGCTGCTGCTAAGTCACTTCAGTCGTGTTCGACTCTGTGTGACCCCATAGACTGCAGCCCACCAGGCTTCCCCCATTCTTGGGATTCTCCAGGCAAGAACACTAGAGTGGGTTGCCATTTCCTTCTCCAAAGCATGGAAGTAAAAGTGAAATGAAGTCACTCAGTTATGTCTGACTCTTAGCGACCCCATGGACTACACCCTACCAGGCTCCTCCATCCATGTATTTACAGGCAAGAGTACTGGAATGGGGTGCCATTGTCTTCTCCTAGCTGTTATCTAGCTATATAGATAATGCGGCCCCTTCTAACAGCATCATGATCCTTTCCACCCACATCTCTCAGGTCTTATCTGCCACAATAGCACTGATTCAAGCTAATAGAGTTATTTCCTTGAAGCATATTATTTTAGTTCCTTTTAAACAAATCCAGCATAATTCCTTAGCCAAACTTCTAGCAAGCATCATGAGCAAAGGAGGGTGTAATTTCTTGCACACTCCAATGGAGAAACTTTTCGTTGTCTGGCACCTAAGTTTGTTTACCAAGGCTGGGAGTAATCAGTGGTAATTAGGTTACTTGGGAGACCAATCTAGCCAACATAATTTCTAAACACACTAAATATATAAAGACTGCCTTTCAGATCTGTACTCTTGGCTTAATAGGGAGTACTTTAAAACCAACTGTTTTCAAGGAAGCAATAGTAAACCAATACAATATTGTAAAGTAATTAGCATCCAATTAAAATAAATAAATTTAAATTAAGAAAATAAATAAATACCAGATCCACCATTAAAAATAATAATACTAGTAAATCTAAATAGAAGTCTTTTGAATTGCTCAGGGTAAATGAGTGAAAGTGGACAGAGAGCCTTTACAGCCCATTGGTGGGCTGCTTGACCTGTTTGCTCTAGCTGTGGAGACCATACAGCTCTCCTTCCAGTGGTGGGAGGGTGGGGAGGGGGTCAGGTGTGAGCTAAAAACCTGAAGCACTGTGTCTGCTTTAATCCGGGTGGGTGGAGCACAGTGAAGTGACTTCACAGCTATTGGCCATGGCTGTCCAGACTAGGGGCAAGGAAACTCAACTAGGGGAACACCTGCTTGTTCTAGCTCCCCTGCCACAATGGGCACCATCAACCCCACCCTGGCTGCACCCAACCTGGTAAGTTTCTGTGGCCATCCTCCCAGCCTTAGTCTTTCTGCAGGGACAGTGGACACCTGGGTAGATGCTGGATACCTAGCCATTCCTCTTATCCCCTTTGTACTATCTATTCTGAGGGTGCTGGGTTAGGGCATCCATTGAACCCCCTGCCTCCATGCCCTTGTGCAAGTAGCCCTGTGGGCTACCTGGGCTGACAAACCAGTCCGTTCCAACGATTTACATCCTAGTAGAGGAGACACTAGCATGGCCCGGGCTGGAGGTGTGACCCAAGGCTAGCACCGTCCCTCTCTGGTCACAGCCTTGTTATCCTGAGCAGCGACTGGCTGAATAGGGGTTTGCCAAGGGTACCCTAAGCCCCAGTGATTGGGAATGGCAGGCCTCCGGATGCTCTGGCCAGTCCAGGCCTGAAGTGTGACCTGGACCAGGCTGCTCTCTGCATCCCAGGTTCTTCTCAAAGGTAAAGGGGAGCACTGGAAAGCCCTGTTTTTGAGAGGCTGTTTTGAACTTGTGTGGTCCTCTGGCAGGGTTGAAAGGCAAGGAGGCTGAGTGGCAGCCTGTTGGCTTCCTTGGTTGTCTGGGCATTTGGGCAGAGGATTCAGATTAGGGTCTAGACCTTCTGACCTTTAATCTGATATTCTCTTCCCTACCCCAATGTATAAACCACCTTTGGGGTTTATATATAAACACCTTTGGGTGGTTTATATATTGATTGATTGATATATCACAGGACTGTGTGATTAGAAGACAGTGTTGGGAGGTTTCAGGGGTTCCCTAGTTAGAGGTGGATCTAAACTTCCCTCTAGAGGTGGACACTATTTTACTCTTGATCTTCCAAGAAGCTCAGGTGGAGCAGTTGCTGCTCTCATGGGAGCTCTTCCCCAGCTGCTATTCCTTCTCCTGTTGAAAGGACTCGACAGGAGGATCACTCAGGTGTTGGGGGTGGAGCTGGGGACTGGGCCACAGACCTTTGTTCTGGTTACAACTCATGACTGGCAGTAGCCTTCTTCTGCCCAAGGACACTTCCCCCACCCCACAAGTGGAGGCTTTTCTAGGTTGTCTAGTGTACCCAAATTGCTTCTTTGAGGTTTCTTCTGTTTGGGGTATGGAGAGATGTATGCAGGGCTGAGATATAACTTTATGTGCTAAGACATGAGCTGCTGTTGGGTGGAGAGTCTTGGAATATTACCTCCTTGTCTTTGTAAGCTCCTGCTTCTTTAGTGTTGGGTATAGTGGAGATGGTGGTAAAGGCACCAGGGGCTTGTTCAGGGTTGATTTTTGGTTTCACTGGCCAGTCTTCAGTGGGATTGAAGATGTAGGATCTGATTTCTAAGATGGGGGAGGCTGAAACTCTCCATTTTCTCTCCGTAAGTCTTTTGAATTATAACTTTAAGATATTATTTACATACCATAAAACTCGCTGCTTAAAAAAAAAAATTTCAACCCAATTTATTACTAGACTAACTTAAGCTCACTCACTCAACTGTATAAACATACAGTCAAGTAAAAACTTGTAGAGATTAAAGATTACTTAAGAAATGTTACTGGGGAACCCTAAAGAGGACCTCCCTGTGGGTCTCAGTTCTTGGTAAGGACACAAAGAAGAATCTGAGGTCTTAACTGAGGTGAAAACAAGTTTATCAAGAAAATAACAGAGATAATGCCTCAAGGGAGATGTGGGCCAAGCCAAGAGAGACACGAGTGGAAATGATGGATTTTTAGACAGGGTTTTATGTGTTCATCTAGGTAGCTATGGACTAATAGTTTTGATTGACAGTTGCAAGTTACACAACAATAGGCTCTATTGTGCATGTCTTTCATGCATAATAGAGTCTATAGAGTCTGTTTTAGTCAGGTGTGTGTGTGTGTATATATATATATATATATGCACTGGAGTTGGAAAAGTCTCTGCAGTTATTTTGTAGCATATCTGTGCACTCTCCTGGGCGCACTGGAGCAGTATTTGGGTGGGCTTTAGAGATTGGCTTGAATCCTTTTCAGCTAGGCTACTCCTCCTTGCTCATGCCTAACTTCCTACCTAATAAGAAATCCCCATATTTGGTGTATTGTTTGGTGTTATTGATGGATGAATAATCTTTGGAAAATGTGATTTTTTTATCCTTGGTAATCAAGTTATAAATCAATAGCTTTTAAGATCAGAACTATTTGCGGCTTTTTTATTTGTCAGCTTGGTACTTAATTTTATTCAATCCCCTTAAACTTTCACCAAAGAATTGAGGTGGATGAAACACTCAACCCCTTAGACAAACCTAACTTGTAAAGTGAGATAACTTTAAGCTCTATTGTACCTTCTATAATACAATTTTGAATAAACTTCAGCATTATCATTTGTGTGCTGGTAAATATATGTTACAAATGCTAGTCAGGATTATGAACAATGTAAATAATAGGGGCTTGATCTTTTTAAATACTATTGGTTTTCTGTAGAGGTTATTTTATAAAACAGTTTTCAGCTTGAATCTTTAGTTTAAGACATGTTTATTGGCTATTTTTTCAGATCTCAATAGTAAACAATATATTTCTGACTTTTGTAGTTGGAAATGGATGATGTATTCATTGTGTTTGATACTTAAACTGGTAACAGCCAATTTCTTATTTCTAACATTAGCTTGGACTTTTCCTTTACATTCTCTTCTAGTCTTAGCAAACTAGATATGCTATTAAATAAAATGTAAGTCAGATTATCTTGGACTTAAAATGTTCCCCATCAATTCAGATCATTATACACATAGCCAATAAGCATCTTAAACTTAACAGGTTCAAAACTAAACTCTTTTATCCTACTTCCCCCATCTTGTGAAAATATTACTTCCACAGTTGTATCTAATGTTATTGTTACTAGTTAATGCATACCAGTGGTTTAGTCCAAAATCTTGGAGTATTTTTTGACATCTTGCCTTCTAAACATTTCTCATTCAATTTGTCAGCAAGTTTGGTTGGTTGACTCTGTAAAATATATTTGTAATTGACTTATTATCACTGTATAGATTTCATCTACGTCTCTTACCTGCATTGTGCAAATGGGCTCCTTACTTCAGCATTGCTTAACTTCATCCTAGCCTCAGCACAATTTCAGTGATCCTGTCAAAGTATATGGGACTCTTTTGTACTACACCCAGCAAACCTTATTTACATTGCACATAGAGAAGAGCCAAATTGCATGTAAGTTCAAATCTTCCTATCTTCCCCACCTTGTTTCCTCTTTGATATCATTTTTTTTTGTTGTTATTTGACCACCATCACTATTCTTCTTGAGCCATATTGGTCTTTTTGCTGTTCATAAGGCATACCAGATATTATACTTTCCTAGGGCTTTTGCCTCTCTTAGAATACTTTATCTAAAAATTTTCTCCCTCATCTTCATCCAGTTGGATGGATGTTTTTATTTAAAAACATTGTAGATTGTTTTTCACTCAAAATTGATGCTTTTTTTTTTTTTAACTGCAGTTCAGTTCACTTCAGTCACTGGTGTCTGATTCTTTGCGACCCCATGAATTGCAGCACGCCAGGCCTCCCTGTCCATCACCAACTCCCAGAGTTCACTCAAACTCATGTCCATCGAGTCAGTGATGCCATCCAGCTATCTCATCCTCTGTCGTCCCCTTCTCCTCCTGCCCCCAATCCTTAAAACTGCTTTGTTCCTCATTTAATAATAAATACTTTCTACCCTATTATGCTTTATCAGACTTTCCACATCAGTTTTCTCCAGAGAACTTACTACTACCTAACACCACACTTGTTTTACTTTTTCCCCCATGTTTTCTCTTCCACTAGAATATAAACTTCATGATATGTTTCTTTTGTTCACTGCGTATCCCTAAGGACTAGTAGAATGTCTGGCACAAATGTATTAAGTGAATATCTATCAATGAATAAATTAATAAATATATTAAAAATCTTGACAGTGCAATTTCCTACTTGAAAATGATATGTAAAATTAAGAGCTATTAAGATGAATTCTAGGGACTTCTCTGGTGGGCCAATGACCAACTCCAAGCTCCCATTGTTGGGGGGACTGGGTTCAATTCCCCAATCAGGGAACTAGATCCCACATTCTGAACATAAGACCTGACATAACCAAATAAATAAAGAATTTTTTAAAAATGCGTTCTATATCATGACACTAGAATCTTACCAGTTCTTACATATTTTTTATTTTTTTGTTTTTAATTAGATTAATAAAAATATATCATTAGGTAGTACATTGATACATTCAAAGCATCCCAGTAGCTTATACTATATGAAAAAGTCTAGAGAGCCTCCAGTGTAACTCACATATTCTTTCACTCAAAATTATTTAAATCATTAAAAATATTCCTTTTGACAAAACTGTGACGATTACATTAAATTTTTAGCTACAAAATTAACAGTAAATTCATACTCAAATTAGTATATACATAATTTGCATAAGCAGCCTTCCAAATAAACTCCATGATCAGCCATTGAAATGTTTATATAATTTAGGCCTTCATCATTAAGTAGAATAAAATGCTACACATTATAAGGGCACAAAATTTAAGAAAGAGAACTGTGTTACATATAACCACAAATTTGGTTAGTTTCCTAAATTTATGGGAAGACATGCACTTGCACTTGTATACAGCAGACAGGCTTTCTGTAGAGCAAGGTTACAAGTAGTAGACTTCAGTGATTATCATAATAGTTTCATTATTTAAAAGCAAGAAAAGAAGTTCACTGTATCCTAATACAAGTTTGATTCAGAATTGCTTAAACTTTTTATTACTTATAGAGCTGCTTGAGGAGAATCACACGGCCAATAGAAAAACATCTTAAAAGAGCAAGAAAATAACTTGATTGGTTGAATTCATTGATTCATTTTATGTTGTAAACACTGTCTGAAACCAGGCATTTAGACTACTTGACTGTTGCTTCTGAAAGATGTCTATTGCCTGCCACTGTTGGGAAATGTCCTTGTCAGCTTTGTAGAGTTTATGTTCTTTTGTTTTGTCTTGCATTGGAATAAATCATGCATTCTTCTTTCCCATCTCTGTGTTTTTAATCTTATAATGGACAAAATCAGATTTGAACTTGGTATCAGAAGAAAATTGCATACTATCTTGATTGTACTATATGATAATTCTTGGCATTAATTTAAATAAAAATAATCAATAGTATGACTATTCTAAAGCCTAATAAGTATACAGATTTTGAGAGGCTATCACTAAGTTTAAAGAAGTCTTAGAATTTCATTTTTTAATGCAAATTTTCTATAACAGTCATGCCGTTATTGAAGACACGTAGCAAATACTAGTAGAAATAGTTTCCCCACTGAAAACATTCAGTTCAGTTCAGCTGCTCAGTCGTGTCCGATTCTTTGCAACCCCATGAACTGCAGTACGCCAGGCCTCCCTGTTCATCACCATCTCTCGGAGTTCACTCAGACTCACGTCCATCGAGTCCGTGATGCCATCCAGCCATCTCATCTGCTGTCATCACTTTCTCCTCCCACCCTCAATCCCTCCCAGCATCAGAGTCTTTTCCAATGAGTCAACTCTTCGCATGAGGTGGCCAAAGTACTGGAGTTTCAGCTTTAGCATCATTCCTTCCAAAGAAATCCCAGGGCTGATCTCCTTCAGAATGGACTGGTTGGATCTCCTTGCAGTCCAAGGGACTCTCAAGAGTCTTCTCCAACATCATAGTTCAAAAGCATCAATTCTTCAATGCTCAGCCTTCTTCACAGTCCAACTCTGACATCCATGCATGACCACAGGAAAACCATAGCCTTGACTAGATGGACCTTAGTCAGCAAAGTAATGTCTCTGCTTTTGAATATACTATCTAGGTTGATCATAACTTTTCTTCCAAAGAATAAGTGTCTTTTAATTTCATGGCTGCAGTCACCATCTGCAGTGATTCTGGAGCCCAAAAATAAAGTCTGACACTGTTTCTACTGTTTCCCCATCTATTTCCCATGAAGTGATGGGACCGGATGCCATGATCTTCATTTTCTGAATGTTGAGCTTTAAGCTAACTTTTTCACTCTCCACTTTCACTTTCATCAAGAGGCTTTTTAGTTCCTTCCTCACTTTCTGCCGTAAGGGTGGTGTCATCTGCATATCTGAGGTTATTGTTATTTCTCCCGGCTTTCTTGATTCCAGCTTGTGTTTCTTCCAGCCCAGTGTTTCTCATGATGTACTCTGCAAATAAGTTAAATAAGCAGGGTGACACTATACAGCCTTGACATACTCCTTTTCTTATTTGAAACCAGTCTGATGTTCCATGTCCAGTTCTAACTGTTGCTTCCTGACCTGCATACAGATTTTTCAACAGGCCGGTGAGGTGGTCTGGTATTCCCATCTCTTGAAGAATTTTCCACAGTTTATTGTGATCCACACAGTCAAAGGTTTTGTCAAAGTCAATAAAACAGAAATAGATGTTTTTCTGTAACTCTCTTTCTTTTTCCATGATCCAGCAGATGTTGACAATTTGATATCTGGTTCCTCTGGAGTTTCTGGAAACATTAGCAGTGTCAGATTTCTGTCCATATAAATCTCATTTTTTAATCTATTTAAAATGTTTAGTATTTATGTCCTCCAAAGCTCTTTTTAAAATAAAAATACTTAAAGGAAGAGTTAATTTTATTATCAATTATTATAAACATTTTCTAGAAAATCCTGCAAAAATAACCAGAAACATTTGTGTTTTTCTTTACTTAATGCATCAAAGAAGAACTACTAAAATCACATAAAGTAACATTTTCAAACAAAATTTTCTTTTATTGCACTGAAAAATCTTTATTGCACTAAAAATTCTTTTTTTTTTTAATACTTTATTCTACATTACAATACTGTATTTGTTTTGCCATACATTGACATGAATCAGCCACAGGTGTCCACGATCTCCCAATGCCAAAGCCCCTCCCACCTCCTACCCCACACCCTCTCCCTGAATCATCCCGTGCACCAGCCCCATGCGTCCTGCATCCTGTATTGAACATAGACTGGTGCTTCATTCTTACAAGATAGTATACATGTTTCAATGCCATTCTCCCAAATCATCCCACCCTCTCCCTCTCCCTCAGAGTCCAAAAGTCCGTTCTATACCTCTGAGTCTCTTTTGTTGTCTCACAGAGAGGGTCTTCATTACTATCCTTCTAAATTCTATATATATGTGTCAGTATACTGTATTGGTGTTTTTTCTTTCTGGCTTACTTCACTCTGTATAATCGGCTCCAATTTCATCCATCTCATTAGAACTGAGTCAATTTTATTATTTTTAAGGGCTGAGTAGTACTCCATCGTGTATATGTACCACAGCTTTCTTATCCATTTATCTGCTGATGGACATCGAGGTTGTTTCCATGTCCTGGCTATTATAAACAGTGCTGCAATGAACATTGGGGTACATGTGTCTCTTTCAATTCTGGTTTCCTCGGTGTGTATGCCCAGCAGGGGATTGCTGGGTCATAAGGCAGTTCTATTTGCAATTTTTTAAGGAATCTCCACACTGTTTTGCATAGTGGCTGTACTAGTTTGCATTCCCACCAGCAGTGTAAGATGGTTCCCTTTTCTCCACATCCTCTCCAGCATTTATTGCTTGCAGACTTTTGGATCACAGCCATTCTGACTGGTGTGAAATGATACCTCATTGTGGTCTTGATTTGCATTTCTCTGATAATAAGTGATGTTGAGCATCTTTTCATGTGTTTGTTAGCCATCTGTATGTCTTCTTTGGAGAAATGCGTATTTAGTTCTTTGGCCCATTTTTTTTATTGATTCGTTTATTTTTCTGGAGTTGAGCTGCATAAGTTGCTTATATATCTTTGAGATTAGTTGTTTGTCAGTTGTTTCATTTGCTATTGTTTTCTCCCATTCAGAAGCCTGTCTTTTCACCTTGCTTATAGTTTCCTTTGTTGTGCAGAAGCTTTTAATTTTAATTAGATCCCATTTGTTTATCTTTGCTTTTATTTCCAGTATATTGGGAGGTGGATCATAGAGGATCCTGCTGTGATTTATGTCAGAGAGTGTTTTGCCTATGTTTTCCTGTAGGAGTTTTATAGTTTCTGGTCTTACATTTAGATCTTTAATCCATTTTGAGTTTATTTTTGTGTATGGTGTTAGAAACAGGTCTAGTTTCATTCTTTTACAAGTGGCTGACCAGTTTTCCCAGCACCACCTATTAAAGAGACTGTCTTTACTCCATTGTATATTCTTGCCTCCTTTGTCGAAGATAAGGTGTCCATAGGTGTGTGGGTTTATCTCAGGGCTTTCTATTTTGTTCCATTGATCTATATTTCTGTCTTTGTGCCAGTACCATACTGTCTTAATGACTGTGGCTTTGTAGTAGAGCCTGAAGTCAGGCAAGTTGATTCCTCCAGTTCCATTCTTCTTTCTCAAGATTGCTTTGGCTATTCGAGGTTTTTTGTATTTCCATACAAATCTTGAGATTATTTGATCTAGTTCTGTGAAAAAATATACTGCTGGTAGCTTGATGGGAATTGCATTGAATCTGTAGATTGCTTTAGGTAGTATACTCATTTTCACTATATTGACTCTTCTGACCCATGAGCATGGTATATTTCTCCATCTATTAGTGTCCTCTTTGATTTCTTTCATCAGTGTTTTATAGTTTTCGATATATAGGTCTTTAGTTTCTTTAGGTAGGTATATTCCTAAGTATTTTATTCTTTTCGTTGCAATGGTGAATGGGATTGTTTCCTTGACTTCTTTTTTCTACTTTCTCATTATTATTGTATAGGAATGCAAGGGATTTCTGAGTGTTGATTTTATATCCTGCAACTTTGCTATATTCGTTGATTAGCTCTAGTAGTTTTCTGGTCGAGTCTTTAGGATTTTCTATATAGAGGATCATGTCGTCTGCAAACAGTGAGAGTTTTACTTCTTCTTTTCCAATTTGGATTCCTTGTATTTCTTTTTCTGCTCTGATTGCTGTGGCTAAAACTTCTAGTATGATATTGAATAGTAGTGGTGAGAGTGGACACCTTGTCTTGTTCCTGACTTTAGGGGAAGTGGTTTCAATTTTTCACCATTGAGGATAATGTTAGCTGTGGGTTTGTCATATATAGCTTTTATTATGTTGAGGTACGTTCCTTCTATTATTGCACTGAAGTATTATAAAATTATATTTTATCTTTTAAAAATTACCTTTCCAAAGTAATTACATGTATATTTGAAATAAATATTTTGTGAATTTTTATATATAAAATTTTTGTATTTATAAAATATGGGTTTTTGGTATATAAGATAATGTTTTTCTTATTATGTATGTGTGTGTTGCTGTAGTTTAGTTGCTAAGTCATTTCTTACTCTTACAACCCCATGGACTATAGCCCTCCTGGCTCCTCTGTCCATGGGATTTCCCAGGCAAGAATACTGGAGTGAGTTGCCATTTTCTCTCCAAAGGATCTTCCTGACCCAGAGATTGAGCCCTGGCCTCCTGCATTACAGGCAGTTTTTATAAATTAAGAACAAAAGATCAGCTAAATATTGGAATGGACCAGGAAGTAGCAAATCATCAATATGTGAGAAAATGCTATTATTTGTCTCATACCCCTTATTACTATGAAAGCACACCTCTTCCTTTGTAAATATTGCAGAATAGTTTTTCTACTTTTTAAAATTTATATAATAGGGCATGATTGCTCCACTTTTCCTAAGTTTATATAATATAATGCTAGTCATATCAAAGTTTGAGTGAAAACTATGGATTGAAATCCTAAATTTCAGAGAAAGATTATGATCATTCTACTTGAATAATGTGTCCAGCTATAGCTCAAGACAGGGTAGAAAAGTTTATAAAATTTACACATGGCTTTCAAGGGCTTATCTCCATAGATATGAGGGCATATCTCAAAGAATGGAATTTTGACAAATGAGGTTGGAGTGTCATAAAGCTATTATTAAATTACAAGCCACTTTTAGCATTTTGATTTTGAAATAATGTAATTCAAAAAATATGACCTTAGAAACATAAATGGGATTGACATGTTGAATTTCTTACGTTCTTGTGTTCTGTATATATCAGAGGACTTAAAGCAGCATTTTAAAATATTTTCCAGGTATATGAATTGTGTAATTTTAAAATATCAATGTCAATATCTACAACATCAATATAAAGGCAACTATTCAAGAAGACAAACACATCTTCATAGATAAGGGTGAGGATTATGTGCTCCAATGGTCTAGATTGGAACCCTGACTCCAATTTCACTAGCTATGATCCATATTATAAAACATTTTTCCCAAGATATTTTCTCTGTAAAATATTAATAAAAACTAGTTCTTACGTGAATAGACTTTTTTATTTTTTATTTTTTGCCTTTATTACTTTATTTATTTTTTTTATTTACTTTATTCTACTTTACAATACTGTATTGGTTTTGCCATACATTGACATGAATCAACCACAGGTTGTACACACTTTAAAAAATAACGACTCATAAAATACAGCATCTTAATGAGTTTCTGTAGTGTAAAATAGCTTACATGCAATTGGTAGAGATGTTAAGATAACATAGCAGAAGAATTTATGTTGGTCCATATTAAATTCTTACCAACATTTTATTTTTTTTTTCCAGATAAAAGCAGCTATACTCAAAATGAAATATGCAACAGGAAACAGCAAGTCTTGACACAATGCAGTATTGTACATTGATCCCAGGAATCCCATGTGTTGCTCAGTTTGATAGCACACTGTTTCCTGGATATGCTTATTTTATAGTTCCACTAGATTTGTATTACTTTTCTCATATCTTCATAACTAAACAACTACTGCACTTCCTTTTTCTCTTTATATCGTCTCCCATCATTTTATTCATCTTAATGTGAAATACTTTATTTAACTAAGTATATTATTACTTATTAAGAAGGTAACCCATCTTTCTTATGCCCTAGTATAATTGTTAGTGTGTCTGTTCAGCCGTGTCTAACTCTTTGTGACGCTATGGACTGTAGCTGCTAGGCTCCTCCGTTCATGGAATTTTCCAGCAAGAATACTGGAATGGGTTGCCATTTCCTTCTCCAGGGGATCTTCCCAACGCAGGGATTGAACTCACATTACATGTCTTTTTCATTGACAGGCAGATTCTTTACCATTGAGCCACATTAGAAGCCTTCATTACTGTTTTTGTTGTTTCTGTGATTGCAAAATTGTGTATGATTTGAGTTCTCTAATCTTCAGCTTATATTCAGTGCATGATTTTGCAGAATCTTAAGGTTTTGTTTCAATTCATGTATGCTAATACAGCAGAAACAGTACATGGAATAATGCTTAGAAGATAGAGAACACTCATGAATATTAGTTATTCATATTATTTTTGTGCTCTTTCTTTCAAGGTGAAAGTGAAAGTTGTTCAGCCATGTCCAACTCTTTGTGATGGCGCAGCTGGTAAAGAATCTGCCTGCAATGCAGGAGATCTGGGTTCAATTCCTGGGATGGGAAGATCCCCTGAGAAGGAAAAGGCCACCTGCCGGGGGCCAGTGTGAGGAACTCCGCCCTCAGCAAAGGTCATGAGGAAGGGGCTTTGGCATACGCAAAGGTGTGATCAAGCCTCAGGAAATCGCCTGCTCCTGAGCATCTAACCCCAAAACCAGAGTCTGTCTTGTGCTCTCACTTACACCTCTGAATTTACGGGGGCTCTCCCCATAACCATTTCTCTCGGAGAAGGAGTAAATGTGCAGCTCTAAGGCAATAAAAATTCCTGGGCGTGACTAGAGTGTTTCAACTTACGGGACTCCTCTGAAGGTTATATAGCCTGCTTGTATAGGTTCCTCCAGCCACAACAGCCCTCCAACCATGAGAGGCATGAGATGTTTTTGACTTACTAAAGGCAAATTCTTTTGGGAAGTTAGAAATTATTAGTGTAGTGAGTTGGTTAGGAATTATACTGGTAAAGGGGTTTTCATTTGTTGTGTCAATAATTGCTGCTAATTCCCTGCCCTGGGTGGGACAAGGGTGTCTCAGGTCAAACCTCTCTGCTGACAGACTAGCTGTGTGACAACCTCTTAAACATTAACAGCACAGAGAGTTTTGGAGTATTTTGAGTCTTAATTAGCATAGAGCTTATCTCATTATTGTGTAAATGATTGCTGCCAGGCCTCCATATCCTTAGACACCTGGGAATATATTAATCAATGTATTTGGAATATAGAAAAGGAAATGTAGTTTTGATGTTAGCAATACTAGACTTTTTGAGTTAATGAATTTTCTCTTTTGTTACAGATCACTGTACTTTGTTATAAACCACTGTGTCCTTGCTATGTAAAAATGTAACTTTATCACTATCTTAAGACTAAGTAGATCTTAAGAGGAACATTGGTGAAAGGATTTTCATTTGTTGGACTGATGTTTGCTGCTAAATCTCCATATTCCCTGCCCTTATAATAAATATAACTAGCATATAGGAGAAATACATACTAACTTTTAAGCATATAGGAGAAATAAGTATTAACCTTTAAGATTAATCATGTTAACCTTGGGTTAAATAAATTCCTTTCTTGATCATAACTCACTACACCCCTCACCCTATAGGAATGCAACTTTATTTGGAGGGTGGTGCCTGGTTTAAGAAAAACACGCTTGGAAAAAATAAGTTTTTGGTTATCAGAAAGAAAGAGTTATAAATGTTGGCAGGCAGAAATGGCTTAAAGATGATGTAAAACCCCTGAGACCTTTTTTATGTAAAGCACCTGATTTTGATAAAGGTCAGGACTGCTGACCCCCACGTGACTCTGTATTCATCCCTATATGTAACAAAAGGTATATAAGAAAATCGGAAAAATAAAGAAATGGGATCAGTTCCTGGAAAGACTGACTTGCCCATGTCGTTCTTTCTTGCTCCCCGTTTTTCTGGCTGAATTCCCATCTGGACCATGGATGCTATTCCATGTGAACCAAGTTATTCAGTCTCTTTTTCTCTACTAATTTTCCTACTACACTATCCATTTCTAATCTCTCTCTATATTTGTAATTAATTATGTATTTTTCCAAGGACACTGACTCCGTCTCTACCTTTGAATCACCCTGGATCCACTGGGGCTGGACCCTGGCAGCTACCCACTCCAGTATTCTGGCCTGGAGAATTCCATGGACTATATAATCCATAGAGTTTCTCTTTCTTTCAAAGGCTAGTGCTAAATAGGAAGGAGGAACAAATAGAATATTAATCTATTGAACAAAGATTAACCAATTGCACTTTAAGATAAAGGTATTTTGTATGTACTGTAGGTACAGAGAAGAATATAACATTATCTCTGCTTGTAAGAAGCTCAAAATATAATCAGATATCATGTGAATGTGGGCTTCCCTGGTGGCTCAGCTGGTAAAGAATCCACCTGCAATGCAGGAGACCTGAGTTAGATCCCCAGGTTGAGAAGATCCCCTGGAGAAGGGAAAGGCTACCCACTCCAGTATTCTGGCCTGGAGAATTCCATGGACTGTACAGTCTATGGGGTCACACAGAGTCGGAAACTACTGAGGAGACTTAGCAGCAACGGCAGCAGCAGAAGAGCAACTTTCCACTTCACTTCACTTCATGTGAGTTTATACATTGTAGTCAGGTGGGAGAAGCAGCTGATAACGTGCCAGAGCAACAGAGAGTCTACTTCCAAAGACTGAGAAAACAAGATAGGGCTGTCAGAGAAAATATAGGATGCCCAGTTAAATTAGAATTTTGCATTGTCAGGCAGATTATCACTGAACCACCTGGAAAGCTTTTACGCATCATAGATTTGATAAATTTTTTTTTTTTGAAATTACATATCAGTAGAGAAGTTTGCCACTCTTAAAATCTTAATAGGAAAAATCAAACATCTAGGGTGTGATTTTTGGACAAAAGGAGAAGATGGGAAAATTGAGAAAGCAGCACTGCATATATACACTACCACATGTAAAATAGATAGGTAGTGGGAAATTGCTATATAGCACGGGGAGCTCAGCCCTATGCTCCTTGACAACCTAGGGGAATGGGATGGGGGACTGAGAGAGAGGCTCAAGAGGGAGAGGATATGTGTACACTTATGACTGAATCACATTGTATGGCAGAAGCCAACACATTATAAAGCAATTATCCAATTAAAATAAAAAGCAAAACGTATAATTTCAGACAAAGTTATACATGTTTAGATAAGCAATGCATTGGATATAAAATAGGTAGGTCTAAGTATTTAATCTACAGAGAGATTAGAATTAAAAAAATTTATCCAAGGAAGGATAAATTTGTTCTCATTACTAGAAAGTGTGAAATAGTTAAATAAGTTATAAAATATAAGGTCCACTCTTACGTTGTTTACATTTCTAAGTTTAATGTATATCTGAAATAAATGCATAAGCAGATAGCTTCCTTAACACATTTTCAAACTATTTGAAATTAAACATATAGCATAAATAATATACACACATATATCTGCATATACATTCACAGTATACAGTGTATAATAAAGAGATAAAATTAAGGAAATTTGCTTTCAAATGTATGAGGTTTATTACCTTAACTTTCATATATCAATTTATATTTACCAAGAACTTCAGATGAACTGACCTCTGCTTAAATGAGGGCACCAGAGATAACATAGGTAAGCTCTCTACTCTGAGATTGCTAGTAACCAGAAAGAGATGCAACATCAACATATTATTCAAGGAATATTTTACAAAGATTTTATTTTCTTCAGATTTAGCTCTCAGAATAAATATCAGTTTCAACAAAAGGAAAGGAGAAGTGAATCCATTCTTGGATATCATTTTGATGTAATAAAAATTTACCATCTTCCATATTCTAGAATATCTGAAAAATATGTATTTGTGTGGAGATGTATGTGTATTTATATATAAAATATAGACACATATTTATAGTAATATAGGAAGCATTATTTGTGTTTTCAAATGAACTCAACATCTAGTAGAAGGGAAATACCATATTATAATAATGTATTTGTCATTTTACTAATAACATCATAAGGATATATATATTTTTTGTTATTTAGTCTTCACTAGGAATCTATTATGTACCAAAGATTGTGAAAGGGCCTTTTAAGTTCTATTTAAATTAATCATACAGTGATAAAAATGTATTATAGTAGCATGAAAGACGGTGATAATTGTTCTGGCTGATGGGAAATAGGAACATTTCACATATTATATAAAAACTAAATCTATATATTAAGGATGGGGATGATTCTACCCAGTTGAGGAAATTGCTGAATGAGGAAATTTTTGAGGAAAAAAAAAAATTTTGAGGAAAAAATGAGGACATTTGAAAATGGAGTATTATGAAAACTTGATCAACAAAGATATGAATAGAATATATAGTTTATATATTCTATAATGTTTATAGTGGAATATAATGTTTGAAAGTAGTGACGAGAGGAGATGATATGTTAATAATAATTATTATGAGTTTGAAGAATGGTTAAGTTCAAGTTATAAAGAACATCATTTGGCTATTTTATATCAATAGTGAAAACAATTAAAAATAGATTAGAGGAGTATGAAATTGTGTGTGTGTGTGTGTTATATATGGCTTCACTGGTAAATGAGATGGTAAAGAATCTATCTGCTGGAGACACCAGTTCAATTCCTGGGTCAGGAAGGTCCCCTGGAGAAGAGATAGGCTACCCACCCCAGAATTCTTGGGCTTCCCTGGTAGCTCAGATGACAGAGAAACCACCTGCAATGTAGGAGACCTGGGTTTGATCCTTGGGTTGGGAAGATCCCCTCGAGGGGAGCACGGAAACCCACTCCAGTATTCTTGCCTGGAGAATTCCCATGGACAGAGGAGCCTGGTGGGCTACAGTCCATGGGACCTCAAGAGTAGGATATGACTGAGAGACTCAGCACATCTATGTATGTGGAAAGATTTTGACTTACTACTTTTAAGTTTTACTCCTAACATTTCCTTCTCTTGAATTAAATCATTATTTTTGTTGCTGTTCAGTCACTAAGTCCTGTCTGACTTTTTGCAGACTTATGGTCTGCATGACTCTAGGCCCCTTTGTCCTCCGCTATCTCCCAGAGTTTGCTCAAATGACTATAATCACATTAAATCATTAGGGCATCTCTGATGGTTCCAACAGTAAAGAATCTGCCTGCTATGCGGTAGTCCTGGGTTTGATACCTGAATGGGGAAGAGCCCCTGGGGAAGGAAATGGCCACCTAGTCCAATATACTTACCTCGAGAATACCATGGACAGAGGAGCTTGATGTGCTACAGTCGGCTGGGTCTCAGAGTTGGACACGACTTGAGTAACACACACACACACGTTAGATCATTATAGCATTTTGTATTCAGAAAGAGAGATTTAATACCTATAAAAGAAAAAGGAAAGGAACAATGGAAAAGAAAAGAAAGAACAGAAGAAGAGAGAGGGAAGGAAGAAACAACTAAGTAAACAGGCCAAAATGACCAATATAGCAAAATGTTTGAGTATGCTCCAATAGATCTGCTAGTTCAGATAATATGAAGTTCTTAAGATGAATATTTGAATTTCATGAACAAACATGGAAAATGAATTCAGCTTAAAGTAGAAGATGTCTCATGGGCATGTAGATTCCATAGACTGAACAACAATGGACATGTAGATTATAATCGCCACCTTAAAGCATTAAAAGTACAAACTGAAGCCAATATAGCATATTGAAAATTATACTAGGTGGGGGTATTCTGAGCATTTTAGATTTAAATTATATGTTGCCACATTTTTAATATGGGAAAATAGTAACAGTAGTAACTGGAGAAAACTGATGAGAGAAGCAGCACAGAGAGAAAAAATTAAATTCAGTTTGCAGATGCAGCATATCAGATGATCAGCCTTGGATAAAATATTATCTTTTGTTGGATAAGACTCTTGAGAATCCCCTGGATTGCAAGGAGATTCAACCAGTCCATCCTAAAGGAGATCAGTCCTGGATGTTTATTGGAAGGACTGATGTTGAAGCTGAAACTCTCATAATTTGGCCACCTGATGCGAAAAGCTGACTCATTTGAAAAGACCCTGATGCTTGGAAACATTGAGGGCAGGAGGAGAAGGGGATGACAGAGGATGATATGGCTGGATGGCTGACTCAATGGACATGAGTCTGGGTAAACTCCAGGAGCTGGTGATGGACAGCGAGGCCTGACATGCTGCGGTCCATGGTGTCACAGAGTCAGACATGGCTGAGCAACTGAAATGAACTGCACTAATACTTTCATCAACATATTGTTAAAGTAAAGTGAAGCAAATAATGTAATAATAATTATAATAAATAATAATAAAGTGAAATAAATAATGTAATAAATGAAAAATTTAAAGGTTTTTTAATATTACAATGAAATTCACATTTTATCAAAATAAAAGACAAATATTTAACTTACATTTATTATATATGAGAATCTTATTATTAATACTAGTGTTTATTTCTCTAAAAGACTTCTTAAAATTTTATAGAAAACTGAACCTAAGCATCTAGATCAATGACTTTTCAAAGACTGAACAATAATGTGACCATTAATCAGCTATAAAAAGAGATACTGTACTAAAACACAAGTAGCCTTCTCTTATCCTTCACGTAATGACTGGTGACTCTTCCAGAGAACTAGTATTTCAACTTTTCATGGAATATATTAACTTTGACTGTTTTGTGCGTTATATAAATAGCCTCATATAAAGTACAGGTTTTATCTAGTTGCTTTAACTCACCTTTATGTTTGTGAGATATATATTGTTGCATATTGTTCTAGATCATTCTCATTACTTTACAATATTCCAGATAATTATATTGAAATTTATGTACCCATATTTTTCATCCTGTTGTGCTGGTATAAACATTCATATTCCTATTTTTTTTAAATAATATATGCACCTGTTCTATAGGTTCTATACCTAGAAATGGAAATTCTGATTCATAGGGTTTGCATAAATTCAGCTTTAATAAACAATGCTAAACAGCCTCCCCTTCTAAAGGAAGTCAGCCCTGGGTGTTCTTTGGAAGGAATGATGCTAAAGTTGAAACCAGTACTTTGGCCACCTCATGTGAAGACTTGGCTCATTGGAAAAGACTGATGCTGGGAGGGATTGGGGGCAGGAGGAGAAGGGGATGAAAGAGGATGAGATGCCTCGTTGGCATCACCCACTCGATGGACATGAGACTGAGTGAACTCTAGGAGATGGTGATGGACAGAGAGGCCTGGTGTGCTGCGATTCATGGGGTCACAAAGAGTTGGACATGACTGAGCAACTGAACTGAACTGAACTGAAGCAGTCTCCCAAGATGATTCTACCGATTTACTTTGTTCTTCACTGTATGAAATTTCTGGTAAAGGAACATATCCTTGCTTTGTATGTGTTTTGTCTTTTTTAAATATTGTCTTTTCTAGTAGGTTTATATAGTATATAAAATATATATCTCCTGGAGAAGGAAATGGCAACCTCCTCCAATATGCTTGCCTGAAAATCCCATGGACAAAGGAAGCAATAAGAAACAACATATATATAAAGTCTAGTATATATTAGTTTTTTTTTTTTTTTTTTTTTTTTTTACAGAAGCTTTATGTTCACTGTAAATTTGAGAGCAAGGTATGGAATTCCTGAGTACTCTCTGTGCACACTCAATTGTGTTTGACTCTTTGCAATCTTGTGAATTGTAGCCCCCCCTCGAGTTGCCATTTCCTCATACAGGGTATTTTCTCGACCCAGGGATCAAACCTATGTCTCTTGACTCTCCTGTATTGGCAGGTGGACTCTTCACCACAGAGATACCAGGGAAGCCCAATATATGCCTTCAGTTCAGTTCAGTTCAGTCGCTCAGTCATGTCGGACTCTTTGCGACCCCATGAACTGCAGCACGCCAGGCCTCCCTGTTCATCACCATCTCTCGGAGTTCACTCAGAGTCACGTCCATCAAGTATGTGATGCCATCCAGCCATCTCATCTGCTGTCATCACCTTCTCCTCCTGCCCCCAATCTCTCCCAGAATCAGTCTTTTCCAATGAGTCAACTCTTCACATGAGGTGGCCAAAGTACTGAAGTTTCAGCTTTAGCATAATTCCTTCCAAAGAAATCCCAGGGCTGATCTCCTTCAGAATGGACTGGTTGGATCTCCTTGCAGTCCAAGGGACTCTCAAGAGTCTTCTCCAACACCACAGTTCAAAAGCATCAATTCTTCAACGCTCAGCCTTCTTCACAGTCCAGTCCAACTCTCACATCCATACATGACCACAGGAAAAACCATAGCCTTGACAAGACGGACCTTAGTCAGCAAAGTAATGTCTCTGCTTTTGAATATGCTATCTAGGTTGGTCATAACTTTTCTTCCAAGGAGTAAGCGTCTTTTAATTTCATGGCTGCAGTCACCATCTGCAGTGATTCTGGAGCCCAAAAAAATAAAGTCTGACACTGTTTCCACTGTTTCTCCATCTATTTCCCATGAAGTGATGGGACCGAATGCCATGATCTTCGTTTTCTGAATGTTGAGCTTTAAGCCAACTTTTCACTCTCCTCTTTCATCTTCATCAAGAGGCCCTTTAGCTCCTTTTCACTTTCTGCCATAAGGGTGGTGTCATCTGCATATCTGAGGTTATTGATATTTGTCCCAGCAATCTTGATTCCAGCTTGTGTTTCTTCCAGTCCAGTGTTTCTCATGATGTACTCTGCATATAAGTTAAATAAGCAGGGTGACAATATACAGCCTTGATGTGCTCCTTTTCCTATTTGGAACCAGTCTGTTGTTCCATGTCCAGTTCTAACTGTTGCTTCCTGACCTGCATACAGATTTCTCAAGAGGCAGGTCAGGTGGTCTGGTATTCCCATCTCTTTCAGAACATATGCCTTGCTACTCCCTTAATCAGATTCTCCCACCAGTCAGTCAGTCAGTTAGGTCACTTCCACCAGAGTGGTACATTTTTACAGTGGTACATTTTACACTGGTGCAGCTACAGTGTTATCACCCAGAGTCTGTAGTTTACATTAGGGTTTGTTCTTGATGCTATAAATATGTTTAAACAAATGCATAATAACATGTATCTACCATTTTAATGTCTTACAGTAAAGTTTCACTGGTGTAACAATCCTGTGTGCTCTGCTATTCATTCCTGCTCTCCCTCTGAACTGTAGACACCGCCAATCTTTTTACTGATTTCATAGCCAGAGATCTTTCCTGAGATATCATATAGTTTAAATCATATAGCTTTCACTCTTTCACTTAATAACATGCATTATTGTTTCCTTGTTTAATAGCTTATTTCATCTTAGCACTTCATAACATTCCATTGTTTGACTGTACCATAGTTTATCTGTTAACTTACTGAGTAATATTGTGGTCACATAAAAGTTTTGACAATCATGAATTAAGCTGCTATAAATATCCATGTACAAGTTTGTGTGTGGACATGTTTTCAACTTATTTGATTAAATACTAAGGAGTCTGATTGCCAGGTTGTATAGTAAGAGTGTTTTTAGTCTGAAACTCACTTTGATTGTTTCTTATAAAAGTAGCTATATCATTTTGTATTCCCAACAATGTGTGAGTGTTTCTTTGCTCTACATTCTCATTACTATTTGGTACTATAAGTATTCTGGATTTTAGCTTTCTTAATAGGTTTGTAGTGATTTCTTATTGTTTTGGTTTGCATTTCCTGATGACATATAATGTGGAACATCTTTTCACATTATTTGCCATCTATATATCTTCTTCGATATGGTATCTGTTAAGATCATTAGCCTATATTTCAAATTGGCTTACGTATACTGAGTTTTAAGTTCTAACAGGTTAGAAGCTAAAACCAGAATAACACACTTCTGTCAAAATTTAAAAAAAAAAGAAAAATAATACTAATTGGAACAAAACTTGAAAAGAGAACTAAGTATAAATTATACAATTAATTACATGATAATTTTTAGGAATGTTTTTATTCTAAAATAAATGAAAGGGCATTGAATAGCTTTAAGTTGGGAGTGATATAATCACACTTGCATTTTTGGAAGAATTGCTTTGAAATAAAACAGAATTAAGGTGGTTTTACAATTAAAGCAAGAGAAAACATGATATGCTTTTATTCAGCTAAGAGAATGTACTTTTAGCATACAATCATATTCATTCAGAATATTGAAACTATTTATTGTTTTCTGTAAACATTTGGAGAGAGATGTTCAATAACTGAATCTTATTCCTTTTATTTGTTACTGATTTTCATCCCCTCCTTTAATATAGCTCTTGGCCCCTTCTCCCACCATCACTCTCTAATATATTCAATAATTTTCTAATTTTAGTTACTTCAAATTTAAATTCAAGTTTGATGATAAGTGCAAAAAAATTAAGACATTTCACTCTTTATAAAATATTTCACCCTAGTTACTAGTAACTTCATAATGTAAAATCTGTAATGAGAAACTATGAATTTAAAAAATGCAGATTGTTGCTTAAAGGCAGTTTTTTGTTTTATACCTTTTGATTTAATCATATGAATGATATAATCATAGAGGTAGAAGGAAAATAAGAAATCAACTAATAAAATGACTAACATTACAGGTGAGAAAATTGAGGTTCATAAATTATTATAATGGTAACTTGTCTAATACCTGACATTTAGTTCTGCAAATCTGCTTATATCATTACATTATAGATACTTGGCAAAATGAATATGCCTATCTTTTAACAGAAATGTTGACCTTATTTAGCACAATTATTTTGTCTAGTGAAAAAAAAAACAACTTTTTTTTTCCTCTACTAAGTTATTTGACATACCGGAGAGAACAGACTATGAAATATATCTTTAAAATTTGAACATGTTTCAATATCCTGTCAGCTCTATGACTATTCATTTAACTCAACCTGCAAAAATCTGAAGGCCTGTTTCAGAACTGACTCCCAAAGGTTAGACCAAGCTTGAACTTTGAGTGGTGAACCTTAGAATGAGGGCATATTGAACTATAATTTGTCATTTTTCAAGAAAAGTGTTCTTATTGTAAGATATAGATGGAAACATAATTGTCTTGCCTCATTTTTGCTTGAAAGAGTGGCTTGTCATTCTCTACAAGAATTCAGAAAGTCTAGTTTGGCAAATCCCAGTAATTTTATATCACTGAATTTAATAAAGTAAGAAACGGCATTGAAACATGTATACTATCTTGTAAGAATGAAGTGCCAGTCTATGTTCAATACAGGATGCAGGACGCATGGGGCGGGTGCACGGGATGATTCAGGGAGAGGATGTGGGGTGGGAGGTGGGGGGGGGCTTTGGCATTGGGAGATCGTGGACACCTGTGGCTGATTCATGTCAATGTATGGCAAAACAAATACAGTATTGTGGGGTGGGGGTGGGAGGGGCTTCGACATTGGGAGATTGTGTTCACCTATGGCTGATTTGTGTCAATGTATGGCAAAACAAATACAGTATTGTAATTAAAAAAATAAATAAATTTAATTAAAAAAAAAAAGAAACCATTGATTATTTTGTCAGAAATATATTCCAGGGCTGTTATTTATTTTAAATGGAAGAGTTCAAGTATTAAGGCAGTTAATCTGATAAAAGTTATATAGAATAAATGATCTTTAATGGATTTGGCTAAATATTGGCTTATAGTTTTCAATCTATTGTGCATTGGAAACTGTACTGCTTTATTTTTATGTATTTCAAATACAATATTTTGTAGAAGCAGTAGTGCTTTTAATTTGTGATGTGTTTTTTTTTTTTTTTGTGAACACAATCTCCCAATGCCAAAGCCCCTCCCACCTCCCACCCCACATCCTCTACCTGAATCATCCTGTGCTCCAGCCCCATGCATCCTGCATCCTGCATTGAACATAGATTGGTTCTTCGTTTCTTACAAGAAAGTATACATGTTTCAGTGCCATTCTCCCAAACCATCCCACCTTTTCCCTCTCCCTCAGAGTCCAAAAGTCTGTTCTAAACCTCTGTGTCTCTTTTGTTGTCTCACATATATGTGTCAGTATACTGTATTGGTGTTTTTCTTTCTGGCTTACTTCACTCTGTATAATCGGCTCCAATTTCATCCATCTCATTAGAACTGAGTCAAATTTATTCTTTTTAAGGGCTGAGTAGTACTCCATTGTGTATATGTATCACAGCTTTCTTATCCATTTATCTGCTGATGGACATCGAGGTTGCTTCCATGTCCTGGCTATTATAAACAGTGCTACAATGAACATTGGGGTACATGTATCTCTTTCAATTCTGGTTTCCTCAGTGTGTATGCCCAGCAGTGGGATTGCTGGGTCATAAGGCAGTTCTATTTGCAATTTTTAAGGAATCTCCACACGGTTTTCCATAATGGCTGTACTAGTTTGCATTCCCACCAGCAGTGTAAGAGGGTTCCCTTTTCTCCACATCCTCTCCAGCATTTATTGCTTGTAGACTTTTGGATTGCAGCCACTCTGACTGGTGTGAAATGGTACCTCATTGTGGTCTTGATTTGCATTTCTCTGATAATGAGTGATGTTGAACATCTTTTCATGTGTTTGTTAGCCATCCGTATGTCTTCTTTGGTGAAATGCCTATTTAGTTCTTTGGCTCATTTTTTTATTGGCTCGTTTATTTTTCTGGAGTTGAGCTGCATAAGTTGCTTATATATCCTTGAGATTAGTTGTTTGTCAGTTGTTTCATTTGCTATTGTTTCTCCCATTCAGAAGGCTGTTTTTTCACCTGGCTTATAGTTTCCTTTGTTGTGCAGAAGCTTTTAATTTTAATTAGATCCCATTTGTTTATTTTTGCTTTTATTTCCAGTATATTGGGAGGTGGATCATAGAGGATCCTGCTGTGATTTATGTCGGAGAGTGTTTTGCCTATGTTCTCCCCTAGGAGTTTTATAGTTTCTGGTCTTACATGTGGGGGCGCTCCACAGAAAGAGTGGAGGCAGTGGAACTTCCCTCAGCAAAGCCGAGGGGTTCCCAAGGAGAGGTGAGCCTGCTGTCCGCCAACCCAACCCCTCTGCGAGTGAGAGATAATCAGACGCGACAGGGGTTCCATCGAAGCAGTTCCGGTTTATTGTTGCAAACCCCCAACTTATATAGACAAACAGGAGGGTTTTAGGAGGGACTTTCCATAGTTGCACCAATCACATTAAAGGTCAAATTGTCACCTTCATTATAACAGGAGTCTATAGAGATCACACACTGTCTATGTGCACAGAAATCAAGAGAGCCAATTAAAAACTTTGACAGACAACATAGACCCTGCCCCCATCTCTTCCGCCAGGCGCCATCTTAGGTTTTCGACCACAAAGCTAGCCCCTTTGTTTTTAAGGTTTCCCATTTAAGGCCCCACATATCCCCCCTTTTTTTTTTTTTTTAATTTAAGCCCTTGAGACATTTGTATTGCTGTTCTGTAGAGCAAGGCATAAAGCTGTAGGCGGCCAACCTCCAGCCTCGCCAGCCCCTCTCGCGGCTGTGCCTGTCTTAGGTTGCCCTCCTCTGAGAGTCTTCCCCGTCATTGGCTATCCAGCCACCTCTTGGGGGCTAGGCGGAATCTCAATCTCTCTAAATGATGAGCATCTAGAACTCTTATTTTTATTTCTCTCTCTCGGTTAATCTCTTGAAGGGCTAAATTAATCCAGGGGTTTTGTGGATCCCCAACGTGGGGCTCCTCTTTCATGACCTGGGCAAGCATAACCTTTTTAACACTACTACAAGCAGAATAACAAAAACAAGCAAATAGAAGGCATTTTTAAACATGGTAAATGGACTGTGTATCCAGTCCCATAGATCCATTGCTCCCTTTTTCACCTGTTAGAGTCTCATTTAACACTGGAAAAGCTGTCAGACAAAAGCTGGGGTATCTCACGTTGCAGTCTATGAACGCCAGAACACAACGCCTCGATCTCTCTGGCGTGGAGAGCGTGGAGATCAAGCTGTTATTGGAGTCCCATCATAGCAGATCTCAGGTATTCAAGCTGGTTTGAAATCCTTGAGCAGAGGCAGTGGATGTGTTGTTTATAACCTCGATGGTCTGAGCTTGTTGAACTCCCAGCACGGATGCTGACACTGTTGTACCCTCATGGTTGATGGTCTCGTGTCATTAAACCCAGGCTTCAAAGATTTTAAAAACTGTTGCATAGCCATGGCAATGAGGAAGGTCAGCACGGAGAGGCTAGGTAATCCAACAATCACCAGGAGCAGTGTCCAGCAGGGTCGTTGCATCGATGATCTGAAAGGGAAGAAAAGATCGCCTCAAGAACTTTTGTTCTTGGGCTCAATATGTGAATGTCTCTTTAATCTGTGTCAGATTTTGAGATTTGACCTCTCTCTTGTGGTGTAAATTTAAGATTCCTTGCTGGCACCCATATAGGGCTGGGGTCCCCAATGGGGAATATGCATCCGAATCCTCTCCCCATTGTCAGGAGTGGATCAAGCCTCTGCCACTGACCAGCGATGGGTTCTTTCCATCTCACTTGTATTTCAGGTTTTATTTCTTGATTAGACCAAATGTTTTTGAAAACATGGTATCAGTTCATTTTTTGAAAAATTTAAAATGTTTAGAGTAAAGAATGTCATTCCAAGTTGCTGGTGAGGGCTTATTCCCCTTTTTGTTTTTGTAATTGAGCCTTTAAATTTTGATGGTGGCACTTAAGTATTTCAAAGGAGAATAATGGGTTACATCAGTTAGCCACAGTACATTGGGTTTTAGCCCTCGAGGGTTTACTCCCGGGGGCTGTAAAGGCGGTACTTGTAAATAAGGAAGACAGGATTTACAAGTATGTATACTTTTCTTTAATTCTCTAATAGGGATCTGTGGGAACCTTTTATGTAGCCCTCTCCAATTTATATGAGTAAGAGTGTGAAGATCATAGGCATCTTGTAAGTTACAAGCTTGGATTGTAAGGGAGGCCACTGTATCGGCCAGGAATTTCCCATTGAAAGCAATCCAGGTAAATCTTGATGACCCCTAAGATGATGTACATAAATGGGATAGTGGGAGGCTCTCCGACCAGTAGGTCTTCCCCCGCCTTGAGGGCACTCTTTCTTAAAGTGTCCCTCTTGTGGTTGATAAGCCAGGCCCTGGAGAACAGTTTTTGCCCATGGGGAGTTCGGGCCATCCTCTGCCACTGCCTTTTGAGCTCTTTTAAATCATTGGCCTCCCAGGGGTACCAGGCTACCAGCCTATTGCCCCCCCGTTAACATTTACAGGAAAGGCTTGAATTGGGCCAGTAAAGGGCAATGGGGATCCCCAAGTGTCCCCGGGATAAGTTCTCCCTTTCCAAGGTGACCTCATTGTCTCTCCCACCAAAGGTGCTCCGAAACTTCCTCAAATGGGGGAGGCAGGGAGGGCACAGATCTCTCCCCTGGGCACCCGTTCCCAAGGCATCAGAGGAGTCTCTATTCTTTTCCGCCCTTTTATCATCCGTGAAAGGCTCCCATGGCCCACTATTTGCTCTAGAGTCTTTATTCCCTGCAGTGTCTTTTGCTATATCCTGGTCTGACATGACTCGTTCCTCATCAAATTTTTCCCATTGTTTTTCTGATTTTGATTTTGGGGCACCCGTATCAGTGACATGCTCCTCGCTCCATGAAAAGCAGAGCTTGAGGGCTGAAATGATCAGACAGAACCCTAAGGGGGCTCTTCACCATATCGAGCCTCTCTCTGCCTAGCAAGGGTTTGCACTCGATCCCAAGTGTCCCAAGAGAACAGATTAGCTGAAGCAACCCAGGGGGCCAACCGTACAATGGTCCCCCAGACCTTAATAGCCTGAGCGTCAGAAATCTCAAGTCCCCTGCTTTTGAGCATATATCTCAGCGCCTTGAGTGCAGGCTCATCAGACTTGCTAATGTTATTTCCCATGCTGCCGAGAGAGGACAGAAAGAAAAGTCACTGAGGACAGCCACCAAAAATCCTACCGGGAGTGGTGGCGGCCAGAAAGTTGGGCTTATGGTATGCTTTTGGAACTGTTTATGTGCCTGCATCATTGCACGGAAATTTTCTTGCTGGGGGCGGGCACCCTAGAGGTTTCTAGCCCGTTCCATGACCCCCTTATCCTGTCACGGGAGTCTTCAAGTGGCAGGCGCCCTAATGGCCTTTAAGTGCCTGACTCGTGCCCACAGGAAAGATTTTAAGCCACGTCCTCAGTTAAGAAAGATTAAAGGGGAGTTTGACCCGGTTGGGCTCTAGTTACTGAGGCTTATCTGTTGCGGGGCCTTCAAAGTCTGCCAGAGAGTGGCCCTAGCCAGGACTTATCAATTGCCTCCACAACCGTTCCCCTGTTCACTGAAACTCTGGAAAAGAGGAATTAAGGACGGATCAGAAAAGAAGAGGAGAAGGAAAATAAGTCAAGAAAGTTTTTGGCACTTCCCTCATAAAGGAGGGGGGCCCACCTTGAAGTCCGGATTACCTCGGGTGATACTCCTCTAAAGGGAGCTCCGTGCTGTGACCAACCTAGGGTCCTTTGTCGCTCCTCTTTCAGAACCGCATGGTGACACCACCTCCGTCCGTCCACTTCACGCCCCACGTTGGGCGCCAGATTCTGTGGGGGCGCTCCGCAGAAAGAGCGGAAGCAGTGGAACTTCCCTCAGCAAAGCCGAGGGGTCCCAAGGAGAGGTGAGCCTGCTGTCCGCCAACCCAGCCCCTCGGCGAGTGAGAGACAATCAGACGCGACGGGTTCCATTGAAGCAGTTCTGGTTTATTGTTGCAAACTCCCAACTTATATAGACAAACAGGAGGGTTTTAGGAGGGACTTTCCATAGTTGCACCAATCACATTAAAGGTCAAATTATCACCTTCATTATAACAGGAGTCTATAGAGATCACACACTGTCTATGTGCACAGAAATCAAGAGAGCCAATTAAAAACTTTGACAGACAACATAGATCCTGCCCCCATCTCTTCCGCCAGGCACCATCTTAGGTTTTCGACCGCAAAGCTAGCCCCTTTGTTTTTAAGGTTTCCCATTTAGGGCCCTACATTTACATTTAGATCTTTAATCCATTTTGAGTTTATTTTTGTGTATGGTGTTAGAAACAGGTCTAGTTTCATTCTTTTACAAGTGGCTGACCAGTTTTCCCAGCACCACCTATTAAAGAGACTGTCTTTACTCCATTGTATATTCTTGCCTCCTTTGTCGAAGATAAGGTGTCCATAGGTGTGTGGGTTTATCTCAGGGCTTTCTATTTTGTTCCATTGATCTATATTTCTGTCTTTGTGCCAGTACCATACTGTCTTAATGACTGTGGCTTTGTAGTAGAGCCTGAAGTCAGGCAAGTTGATTCCTCCAGTTCCATTCTTCTTTCTCAAGATTGCTTTGGCTATTCGAGGTTTTTTGTATTTCCATACAAATCTTGAGATTATTTGATCTAGTTCTGTGAAAAATATACTGCTGGTAGCTTGATGGGAATTGCATTGAATCTGTAGATTGCTTTAGGTAGTATACTCATTTTCACTATATTGACTCTTCTGACCCATGAGCATGGTATATTTCTCCATCTATTAGTGTCCTCTTTGATTTCTTTCATCAGTGTTTTATAGTTTTCGATATATAGGTCTTTAGTTTCTTTAGGTAGGTATATTCCTAAGTATTTTATTCTTTTCGTTGCAATGGTGAATGGAATTGTTTCCTTAACTTCTTTTTCTACTTTCTCATTACTAGTGTATAGGAATGCAAGGGATTTCTGAGTGTTGATTTTATATCCTGCAACTTTACTATATTCATTGATTAGCTCTAGTAGTTTTCTGGTCAAGTCTTTAGGATTTTCTATATAGAGGATCATGTCATCTGCAAACAGTGAGAGTTTTACTTCTTCTTTTTCCAATTTGGATTCCTTGTATTTCTTTTTCTGCTCTGATTGCTGTGGCCAAAACTTCCAGTACGGTGTTGAATAGTAGTGGTGAAAGTGGACACCCTTGTCTTGTTCCTGACTTTAGGGGAAATGGTTTCAATTTTTCGCCATTGAGGATAATGTTAGCTGTGGGTTTGTCATATATAGCTTTTATTATGTTGAGGTATGTTCCTTCTATTCCTGCTTTCTGGAGAGTTTTTATCATAAATGGATGTTGAATTTTGTCAAAGGCTTTTTCTGCATCTATTGAGATAATCATATGATTTTTATTTCTCAGTTTGGTAATGTGATGAATTACATTGATTGCCTTGCAGATATTGAAGAATCCTTGCCTCCCTGGGATAAAGCCCACTTGGTCATGGTGTATGATCTTTTTAATGTGTTGCTGGATTCTGATTGCTAGGATTTTGTTGAGGATTTTTGCATCTATGTTCATCAGTGATATTGGCCTGCAGTTTTCTTTTTTGTGGTGTCTTTGTCAGGTTTTGGTGTTAGGGTGATGGTGGCCTCATAGAATGAGTTTGGAAGTTTACCTTCCTGTGCAATTTTCTGGAATAGCTTCAGTAAGATAGGTGTTAGCTCTTCTCGGAATTTTTGGTAGAATTCAGCTGTGAAGCCGTCTGGACCTGAGCTTTTGTTTGCTGGAAGATTTCTGATTACAGTTTCAATTTCTGTGCTTGTGATGGGTCTGTTAAGATTTTCTATTTCTTCCTGGTTCAGTTTTGGAAAGTTGTACTTTTCTAAGAATTTGTCCATTTCTTCCAAGTTGTCCATTTTATTGGCATATAATTGCTGATTGTAGTCTCTTATGATTCTTTGTATTTCTGAGTTGTCTGTCATGATCTCTCCATTTTCATTTCTAATTTTGTCGATTTGATTTTTTTTCTCTTTGTTTCTTGATGAGTCTGGCTAATGGTTTGTCAATTTTATTTATCCTTTCCAAGAACCAGCTTTTTGCTTCGTTGATTTTTGCTATGGTTTCATTTGTTTCTTTTGCATTTATTTCTGCCCTAATTTTTAGGATTTCTTTCCTTCTACTAACTCTGAGGTTCTCTATTTCCTCCTTCTCTAGTTGCTTTAGGTGTAGAGTTAGGTTATTTATTTGACTTTTTCTTGTTTCTTGAGGTATGCCTGTATTGCTATGAACTTTCCTCTTAGGACTGCTTTTATAGTGTCCCAAAGGTTCTGTGTAGTTGTGTTTTCATTTTCATTCATTTCGATGCATATTTTGATTTCTTGTTTGATTTCTTCTGTGATTTGTTGATTATTCAGAAGGATGTTGTTCAGCCTCCAAATGTTGGAATTTTTAATAGTTTTTCTCCTATAACTGAGATCTAACCTTAGTGCATTATGGTCAGAGAAGATGCTTGGAATAATTTCGAATTTTTGAGTTTATTAAGGTTGGATTTATGACCCAGAATGTGATCTATCCTGGAAAAGGTTCTGTGTGCACTTGAGTAAAAAGTGAAATTCATTGTTTTGGGTCTTATGTCCTATAGATATCAATTAGGTCTAACTGGTCTATTGTATCATTTAACGTTTGCGTTTCTTTGTTAATTTTCTGTTTAGTTGATCTGTCCATACGTTGATCTATCCATAGGTGTGAGTGGGGGTATTAAAGTCTCCCACTATTATTGTGTTATTATTAATTTCCCCTTTCATGCTTGTTAGCAATTGTCTTACATATTGTAGTGCTCCTATGTTGGCTGCATATGTCTTTATAATTGTTATATCTTCTTCTTGGATTGATCCTTTAATCATTATGTAGTGGCCTTCTTTGTCCCTTTTCACAGCCTTTGTTTTAAAGTCTATTTTATCGGATATGAGTATTGCTACTCCTGCTTTCTTTTGGTCTTTATTTGCATGGAATATCTTTTTCCAGCCCTTCACTTTTAGTCTGTATGTGTCCATTGTTTTGAGGTGGGTCTCTTGTAGGCAGCATGTATAGGGATCTTGTTTTTGTATCCATTCAGCCAGTCTTTGCCTTTTGGTTGGGTCATTCAACCCATTTACATTTAAGGTAATTATTGATAAGTATGTTCCTGTTGCCATTTACTTTATTGTTTTGGGTTCGGGTTTATACATCCTTTTTGTGTTTCTTTTCTAAAGTCTATCCTTTAGTATTTGTTGGAGAGCTGGTTTGGTGGTGCTGAATTCTCTCAGCTTTTGCTTGTCTGTAAAGCTTTTGATTTCTCCTTCATATTTGAATGAGATCCTTGCTGGAGTACAGTAGTCTTGGCTGAAGGTTATTATCTTTCATCATTTTAAGTATGTCTTGCCATTCCCTCCTAGCCTGAAGAGTTTCTATTGAAAGATCTGCAGTTATTCTTATGGGGATCCCCTTGTGTGTTATTTGTTGTTTTTCCCTTGCTGCTTTTAATATTTGTTCTTTGTGTTTGGTCTTTGTTAGTTTGATTAAAATATGTCTTGGGGTGTTTCACCTTGGGTTTATCCTGTTTGGCACTCTCTGGGTTTCTTGGACTTGGGTGATTATTTCCTTCCCCATTTTAGGGAAGTTTCCAACTATTATTTCCTCAAGTATTTTCTCATGGTCTTTCTTTTGTCTTCTTCTTCTGGGACTCCTATAATTCGAATGTTGGAGCATTTCATATTGTCTTGGAGGTCTCTGAGGTTGTCCTCATTTCTTTTAATTTGTCTTTCTTTTTCCCTTGCTGATTCATTTATTTCTACCGTTCTATCTTCTATTTCACTAATCCTATCTTCTGCCTCCGATATTCTACTATTTGTTGCCTCCAGAGTGTTTCTGATCTCATTTATTGCATTATTCATTATATGTTGACTCTTTTTTATTTCTTCTAAGTCCTTGTTAAACCTTTCTTGCATCTTCTCAATCCTTGACCCCAGGCTATTTATCTATGATTCCATGTTGAATTCAAGATTTTGATCATTTTCACTATCAGTATTTGGAATTCTTTCTCAGGTAGATTCCCTATCTCTTCCTCTTTTGTTTGGTTTGTTGGGCATGTCTCCTGTTCCTTTACCTACTGGGTATTCCTCTGTCTCTTCATCTTGGTTATATTGCTGTGTTTGGGGTAGCTTTTTCTATATTCTGGAAATTTGTGGAATTCTCTTTCTTATAGAGCTTCCTCTCTGTGTTTGGGGTTACATCAGTGGCTTGTCAAAGTTTCTTGATTAGGGAGGCTTGTGTTGGAGTTCTGGTGGGTGGAGCTGGATTTCCTCTCTCTGGATTGCTGTGAAGTGTGAAGTAGTGGGGTATGAGACGTCAATGGTTTTGGAGTATTTTGAGTTGCCTGTGTATTGAAGCTTAGGAGCTTGTTCTTGTGTTGCTGGAGAATTTGCATGGTACGTCTTGCTCTGGAGCTTGTTGGCCCTTGGGCAGTGCTCAATTTCAGTATAGGTATGAAGGCGTTTGATGAGCTCCTATTGGATAATGTTCCCTGTATTCAGGAATTCTTTGATGATCTCAGGCTTTGGACTTATGCCTCCTGATTCTGGTTTTCAGATTTATTTTTACAATAGCCTCATGATTTCTCCATCTATTCAGCACTAATATTAAAACATCTAGGTTAATGATGATAGGTTTCTCCACCATGAGGGTCGTCCCTAGAGGATCGCTGAGTTACTTGGAGGAGAGAAGAAGGAAGGAGTAGTCAGAGGTGAGTGGAATGGGATGAGGTGGAATCAAAGAGGAAAAAGCAAGCTAGCCCGTAACCACTTTCTTGTGTGCGCTCTGAAGTCTGAACCACTCAGAGGTGGTCACAGAGTTATACATGGAAGAGGAGAGGGAGGAAGTAGATAGAGGTGGACAGGAGGACAAAAGAGGGAGATGGGAAGGAGGGATACAGATCTGGCCAGTGACCAGTTCCCTTAGAATTCTCCTCCTTCTGGAGCATACAGTGATTCATAGAGTTGGTACAGAGGAGGAGGGGGAGGGAGGAGACAAAAGCCACCTGGTGGAGAAAAGAGATTCCAAAGGTGGAGAGAGTAGTCAAGCCAGTAGTCTCGTACTCATGTAAAACTGGGTACTGAGGATTAGGTTTTTAAAAGTACAAAATTGGCAACAAATACCAAAATGCCAAGATTAAAAATCTGAAGTAAAGATTGGATTTTCAAAGATAGATTATTGAAGGGAAGAAGAAGAACGAGAGAGAAATTAAAAAAAAAATTAGAGAAAAAAAGTAAAATATAATAGAAGACTCCAGAATTATTAAAAGGCAACTTCCTCTACCAATAGGACTATATAAGGCATTTACTTTAACGATAGTATTTATTTTTTTCTTTGAAAAGTAATATTAGGTTATAAAAATAATAAATAGAAATATAGAAGACTTAAAAATTTAAGCAAGTTTAGGAAAAAAAAAAGGAAGAAAAAACAAATTTAAAAGGAAAAAAAATTTAAAGAACGAAAACAAAATTCTTAAAAAAAGAAAAATCATGCTTCCACATCATCTCCCCCAAAAAAAATTTTTTTGATCATACAAGTAGTAACGGTATAGCTGGCGCTTTCTCTGTCGTGGACTGTGTGGGGTCGCTACCAAGGCAGCTCCCTCTGTTTGACTTCCTCTGTTTGCTGGTCTCTTCAGTGTCTGATTTCTGTCTTGCCACAGGGAGGGTGGTGGTGAGCTCTGCACTGGGCTTGCCCCTTCTCGCTCCGCGGGATAACTGTGTGGGACCTACCCTATGCTTCATGCACTTCCCCTGTTTAAGCCGCTCAGGAAGCCCCCTCCAGGTGTCGGGTTTGGTTCCAAGTCCGAGTGGCTAGGGGCATTTGGCGCACACTATTGTTGCGTCTTCTGGGCTTTCCGGGTCGCTCAATTTACTGGGAGCCCTGCCGGGGGTCTTTCTCAGGCAGATGATGACTGATCAGAGACCCCAGAAGTCTCAGCAAAGAAGCCTGCTTGCAATTTGGTAGGCAATGTCTCTCTTGAGCTGCGACTGCCCTCTTCCAGTGCTTAAGGCTCTGGCTGCCTGTCGCCAGTGGGGGATGGTCTGCAGCTGGCTATTTCCGATCCGTCCTTTGTTCTGTGCACGGGCCTGAATGTGTCTTATGTTTGAGCGTTTTGCGTGTTAGTTATCCCCCAGTCTGGTTTGCTAGTGTGGGATAAATCATTCTATCCACGCACAGACCCGATTCTGGCCCCCGTTATGCCCCGATTCTCGAGAAAAGCCCTGCAGCCTATGTCTCCTGTGGCCCAATTCTTAGAAAGCACTGTCGCGGGTGCGCTCCTCCCTGCCCAACCCCCACTGCTGTCGGACGCAGGCGTTTGCGCTGCTTATCCATTGGGGGGTTATACTGTTGAAATCGTAATCTGTTGGTTTTAATTATTTATTTATTCTTCCTTCCTGTTATGTTGCCCTCTGTGCTTCCAGGGCTCACCCCATACACAGCTGTGAGAAAGTTCCCCAATTTTAGGGAAACTCTCTTTAAGAGTCTCTTCCTGGGACAGGATTCCCTTCCCGTGCTGGGGTTCCCTCCCTACCTCCTTTGTCTCTATCTTTGTTTATTAAAATAATTCCTACCTGGTTTTGAAGCCAATGATCTGCTTTGCTGGATGCCTGATGTCCTCTGCCAGCAGTCAGAAGTTATTTTGTTGAATTGATGCTTTTGAACTGTAGTGTTGGAGAAGACTCTTGAGAATCCCTTGGACTGCAAGGAGATCCAACCAGTCCATTCTAAAGGAGATCCTAATTTGTGATGGTTTAACTTGACAAAGTAGTCTGACATTCATTTGATTTTTCTTAGAAAACTTGGAAAACATGTTTTCAAACACATTAATGTCCCCATCTAAACTTTCAGGAACAGAAAACTCACTTGTGAAAGGGAAATTTTGCTTCTTATGAAGTGATCTGTTAGTTTTGGAAACAAAACTCAATTCTGTTGAGAGTTTATACCTTCTCAAAATCAATAAAGATGTGAACATATAAATGACCACATGCTACCACAAGTAATTTAACATAAAATAAAAACCTAAGATTCACACAGCACACAAATTAGCATAAAATAAGAATGATGTCTATAGATATGAATGAAAGAAACATTTTGTAAGTTCTGACCATTCAAAAGATGACAATGAGAAATGGTGAAGTAACGTTGATGGAATGCTGAATTATTACATAGTAGGGTCGAAACTAAATTGAGTTTTGTATGTTCAAAACAATGTCTTGTCAAGCCTAAAGATCCTGTTAAGCTGGTTATTGTATAGCTCTCCAGTTTGTTTAAGCTGGTATTTGCCACACTATCATCACTACTGCCAAATTAAACTTCTTTTACTTGAAATTGAACACCTATTAAAACAACTGAGATGTAGATTTATATTTAGTGATGCATAAAAATATCCACGTCCAAGGAATGGTGGCTGTGTGGGCACAGGAGGGCCTAGAGGGCTACTCCATGTTCAAGGTCAGGAGGGGTGGCAGTGAAGAGATACCCTTTGTACAAGGTAAAGAACAGTGGCTGTGGTTTTTAGAGCAGCCGTGAAGAGCTACCCCAACTCCAAGGTAAGAGAAACCCAAGTAAGACAGTAGATGTTTCAAGAGGGCATCAGAGGGAAAAACACTGAAATCATAATCACAGAAATCTATTCAATCTACTTACACTAGGACCACAGCCTTGTCTAACTCAGTGAAACTAAGCTATGCCCTGTGGGGTCACCCAGGACAGGTGGGTCATGGTGGAGAGATCTGACATAATGTGATCCACTGGAGAAGGGAATGGCAAGCCACTTCAATATTCTTGTCTTGAAAATCCCATGAACAGTATGAAAAGGCAAAAGATACAACACTGAAAGAGGAACTCCCCAGGTCAGTAGGTGCCCAATATGCTACTGGAGATCAGTGGAGAAATAACTCCAGAAAGAATGAAGGGATGGAGCCAAAGCAAAAACAATACGTAGCTGTGGATGTGACTGGTAATAGAAACAAGGTCTGATGCTGTAAGGAGCAATATTGCATAGGAACCTGGAATGTCAGGTCCATGAATCAAGGCAAATTGGAAGTGGTCAAACAAGAGATGGCAAGTTGACATTCTAGGAATCAGCAAACTAAAAATGGACTGGAATGGGTGAATTTAACTCAGATGACCATTGTATACACTATTGTGGGCAGGAATCCCTCAGAAGAAATGGAGTAGCCGTCATGGTCAACAAAAGAGTCCAAAATGCAGTACTTGGATGCAATCTCAAAAGCGACAGAATGATCTCTGTTCATCTCCAAGGCAAACCATTCAATATCACAGTTATCCTAGTCTATGCCCCAACCAGTACTGCTGAAGAAGCTGAAGTTGAACGGTTTTATGAAGACCTACAAGACCTTTTAGAACTAACACCCAAAAAAGATGTCATTTTCATTATAGGTGACTGGAAGGCTAAAAGTAGGAAGTCAAGAAACACCTGTAGTAACAGGAAAATTTGGCCTTTGAATGCGGGATGAGGCAGGGCAAAGACTAATGCACTGGTCATAGCAAATACTCTCTTCCAAAAACACAAGAGAAAGCTCTACACTTGGACTTCACCACATGGTCGACACCAAAATCAGATTGATTATATTCTATGTAGCCAAAGATGGAGAAGCTCTATACAGTCAATGAAAACAAGACCAGGAGCTGTCTGTGGCTCAGATCATGAACTCCTTATTGCCAAATTCAGACTTAAATTGAAAAAGTAGGGAAAACCACTAGGCCATACAGGTATGACCTAAATCAAATCACTTATGATTATATAGTGGAAGTGAGAAATAGATTTAAGGGTCTAGATCTGATAGATAGCGTGCCTGATGAACTATGGACTGAGGTTTGTGACATTGTACAGGAGACAGAGATCAAGACCATCCTCATGGAAAAGAAATGCAAAAAGAAAAATGGCTGTCTGAGGAGGCCTTATAAATAGCTGTGAAAAAGAAGATAAGCAAAAAACAAAGGAGAAAAGGAAAGATATTAGCATGTGAATGCAGAGTTCCAAAGAATAGCAAGAAGAGATAAGAAAGCCTTCCTCAGCAGTCAACACAAATAAATAGAGGAAAAAGAAACAGAATGAGAAAGATTAGAGATCTTTTCAAGAAAATTAGAGATACCAAGGGAACATTTCATGCAAAGATGGCCTCGATAAGGGACAGAAATGGTATGGACCTAACAGAAGCAGAAGATATTAAGAGGTGGCAAGAATACATGGAAGAAATGTACAGAAAATATGTTCAGAACCCAGATATTCACGAAGGTATGATCACTCACCTAGAGCCAGACATCCTGGAATGTGAAGTCAAGTGGGCTTTAGAAAGCATCACTAAGAACAAACCTACTGGAGGTGATGGAATTCCACTTGAGCTCTTTCAAATCCTGAAGGATGATGCTGTGAAAGTGCTGCACTCAGTATGCCAACAGATTTGGTAAACTCAGCAGTGGCCACAGGACTGGAAAAAGTCAGTTTGCATTCTAATCCCAAAGATAATGCCAAAGAATGCTCAAACTACCGCACAATTGCACTCATCTCACATGCTAGTAAAGAAATGCTCAAAATTCTCCAAACCAGGCTATAGCAATATGTGAATTATGAACTTCCAGATGTTCAAGCTGGTTCTAGAAAAGGCAGGGGGAAGCAGAGATCAGATTGCCAACATCCACTGGACCATGGAAAAAGCAAGGGAGTTCCAGAAAAGCATCTATTTCTGCTTTATTGTCTATGCCAATGCCTTTGACTGTGTGAATCACAATAAACTGTGGAAAATTCTGAAAGAGATAGGAAAACCAGACCACCTGACCTGACTCTTGAGAAACCTACATGCAGGCCAGGAGGCAACAGTTAGAACTGGACATGGAACAGCAGAATTGTTCCAAATAGGAAAAGGAGTACGTCAAGGCTGTATATTGTCACCCTGCTTATTTAACTTATATGCAGAGTATACCATGAGAAACACTGGACTGGAAGAAGCACAAGCTGGAATCAGGATTGCTGGGAGAAATATCAATAACCTCAGATACATGGATGACACCACCCTTATGGCAGAAAGTGAAGAGGAGCTAAAAAGCCTCTTGATGAAAATGAAAGTGGAGAGTGAAAAAGTTGGCTTAAAGCTCAACATTCAGAAAATGAAGATCATGGCATCCGATCCCATCACTTCATGGGAAATAGGTGGGGAAGTAGTGGAAACAGTGTCAGACTTTATTTTTGGGGCTCCAAAATCACTGCAGATGATGACTGCAGCCATGAAATTGAAAGATGCCTACTCCTTGGAAGAAAATTTATGACCAACCTAGATAGCATATTGAAAAGCAGAGACATTACTTTGCCAACAAAGTTCTATCTAGTCAAATCTATGGTTTTCCAGTAGTCATGTATGGATGTAAGATTTGGACTGTGAAGAAGGCTGAGTGCCAAATAATTGATGCTTTTGAATTGTGGTGTTGAAGAAGACTCTTGAGAGTCCCTTGGACTGCAAAGAGATCCAACCAGTCCATTATGAAAGAGATCAACCCTGGGATTTCTTTGGAAGGAATGATGCTAAAGCTGATACTCCAATATTTTGGCCATCTCATGTGAAGAGCTGACTCATTGGAAAGGACTCTGATGCTGGGAGGGATTGGAAGCAGGAGGAGAAGGGTACGACAGAGAATGAGATGGCTGGATGGCAGTTTGAGTGAACTCTGGGAGAAGGTGATGGACAGGGAGGCCTGGCGTGCTGCGGTTCATGGGGTCGCAAAGAATTGGACATGACTGAGCAACTGAACTGTACTGAAAAATATCCAAAATATGTTAAAGTTGGTAGCTGGTGTATCAGGGCAATGTATATATTTGTAATCATAATTTTCTAAACAAAAGAATGAAGACACAAATGCTTCTTAGAAACTTTTCATAGTTTATGCTCGGAAATGACTTTTGTTGCAGTTTTCATACTTTTAACTTTGCTTTTTCACTATGTACATAGAATCGATTTACAATGTGATTAATTTGCTTTTGCAAAAGTAAGTAGAAAAATTTTCTCATCAATGAGGGAGATATTTTGGTATTAAAGTTTTGTGGAACTCCGTGTATACAAAGTAGCTTCCTCAATTACCAAAATTTCTCTACCAGGAAGAAAACATTAAGTTGTCATTATTTAGGATAAGGTATTATTCCATTTGTGACCTATAGTTATCTTTATTTTAAGATAAATCTTTATTCTACAAAGTTAAATAGAATAATCATTAGTATAAAATATCTGACCAAGCTAAATATGTGGAATTATAAATGTTTAAGCTTCAGTATGTTCTCAATAAATTGAAATTATAAACACTGCACCAGTCATGAAACTCTGCAAAGGACAAAATTAGTTTTAATAATGCTTCTGTTTTTAATATCATCAGAATGCTTAAGATTAAATCCTGTTACAGTGAGATGTATTGTTGGAATGTTTGATGCATATTGATATCCTCACAGTTGTTGTTATTTATCTTCATGGTTAAAAGTTGTTGCCATCTTAGCATTAGTATTGAGCAAAGTAGTGTTCCACAAAATCTTGAGTTATGTACAATGGAAACATTTTTTAATATGGAAAATACATTTTGAACTTTTTATTGTAATGTAACATCTTTAAATTACAGCAAAGAAGTTTACACTTTCACACTTTTCATGATATTTTTGAAGGTCTTCCCAGATGGCTCAGCAGGTATAGAATCCACCTGGTATGCAGATGTGGGTTTGATCCCTGGATTGGGAAGATCCCCTTGAAGAAGAAACTGGCAACCCACTCCCAGTATTCTTGCCTGAAAAATCTCGTGGACAGAGGAGCCCGGTGGACTGCAGTCCATGGAGTCACAAAGAGTCGGAGATGACTAAGCACACAGCAACATCTTTAAATGCTTTCTGAAGAGTGAGTGTTACTAAAAATCTATCTTTTATAATATAAAAATCTCAGGTAAATCAGAGGCATAAACCAGACTGAAAATGTCACTCTTTGTTTTGTTCATGGATGTGTTAATACATAGAATTTGTCAATATCTGAAGTTATCTTTAAAAATCAAAATATAGAATCATTGGTTTGCCTAACCACATACATCAATACATGAAACTTCAATTCCTCCAGTTTGATTTTTTCAATTACCATCTAATACTGGAATTTCCTCACATTTATTTCCAAACAAGTCCACAGTTTTGAATAACTGCCACATAACTTAATTCTCCAATTGAATGTCTTTTTGATACCCCAAACAAATGTACCTAAAAGAGTGATAAATTGTAACCACTCTGTTTTCTAGTATTCCCAGTGAAAATCATTGTCATTAGCACACATGCTTGCTTAGACTAAGAAATCTAAGGATTTATTCCAGGTAACATTTTTATAGAAACTTTATATAAATTACAACTCACAACTAGGCCTCTCTTAAGCTCCTCTTAAATTATCCACTTTTTCCTTACTAGCTACTGACATGTCAACACTGCATCTTCTTTGCCTGTGCCCCCAAAACATATACCCTTCCCAGTCTACCCATATTAATTCTTATTGTTTTCATTGTACTTTATCAAAGTAAAACTTTCCTTTTAATTTCTTTGCTTAAAATCCTCAGGGATTACATGTTGTTCTTAGAAGATATTCCAAGATTCTTGAAATATGCTACAGGATTTTAAATGGTAAGGTCTTTGCTTTACCAGTATTCTGTTTTATAAATTTTTGCACCCGTATTTTCCTTGTTTAAGCTTTTAATCTTGACCTGAGCTCAATTTTTGATAACTCAGTTCTTATATAACTTTTCCTTTGACTATCTCCTAAATTGCTGTGAAGTAAATCTCTTTTCTGTCATTCCAGTTTGCTTCCCTTTAATGTTTTTCTGTCAATGTTTCAACTACTTTTCACATGTCTAAAGCCATTTCTATTTGTCTCATTCTTCTACTATAAAATTAATATCAAATCAATGACCAAGTTTATTTTTTTAATTTAATCATCTTACCTCAAAACCTTAATAATGTCTTTCAACTTATTTTCAGCCTCAGTGCTTCAGCTGTTATGCAGACTCCTGTCATCTTGCTGTATAATCTGATAACCATGTTCCTATCCTTCTATCATTTGCTCATACTCCAGTGATGCAAGGCATTGTCCCAATGCTGGGAACAAAGTAGTGAACAGGATGGTCCATGTCTCATGGCATTTATATTCAAATCAAGGAGATGAATGAATGGTTGACTAAAGGACAAAAATAATGGATTTTTCCTGACCATTATTAAACTAAACATCATATAATGTAAGGCATAAGAACCTTACAAAGTTCTCATTATTTTAGGTATTTATTGTTATGTATATTTGTGTATGTGTGTAAATATATATATATATATATATATATTTTACTATAAAATGACTATTTACATTACCTATTACATGTTTCTCTGGAACACTCTATAGGTTTTACTGTTGAGGACACAAACAAGACTCAAAGAGCTAACATGATTTTGTTGTTGTTGGTATACTATAACTTTTTTTTTTTTTTTACTGTACAGTATTGTATCGGTTTTGTCATACATCAACATGAATACACCACGAGTGTACACATGTTCCCCGTCCTGAACCCCCCTTCCACTTCCCTCCCCGTACCATCCCTCTGGGTCATCCCAGTTTTTAAAGGACCAATAGCTAATGAGATGTCGATGAAATTTTATAAATTTAGATAATTTTTCTGGCTCTGTAAAGCATGGTCTTCAATCTCAGTGTACTCCTCTTTCTATATTTTTTGAGTTGAGGTAATTCTAGAAGTATAGAGTATTTTATTTGTATTTATTCATATTTCCAGGTATTGTTTACTGTTGTTGATTATTATTGTATTATCATCTTCATTATTAATTTGATGAGAAGAGAGTATACAAGAGGGTCATTTACTGGCCTCTCTCTTCAGTATTTATTATCAAGATGGAAGGTGAGAAGAATAATAAGACCTGAAATTTTAATAATAAACAAATATGTTAGGGAAAAGCCTAAACATTTTAAAAATAATTTTATTTATTTTGAGCTGCGCTGGGTCTTTGTTGCTGTGTGTGCTTTTCTCTAGTTGCAGCAAGTAGAGAACACTTTCTAGATTGCCATGTGCAGGTTTCTCATCTTGGTGGCTTCTCTTTCATGGAGCATGAGCTCTAGAGTATGCAGGGTTCAGCAGTCATGGCTCCCATGCATAGAGTACAAGCTCAATAGTTGGGCTGAACAGGCTTACTTGCTCTGGGACATGTGGGATCTTCTTGGACCAGGGATCAAACCCATGTCTCCTGCATCGTCAGACAGATTGTTGTCTACTGTGCCACTGGGGAAGTCCCCACTAAAAATTATTCCTTTTGTATTTTTTCTAATAAGGGTATTTCTATTAACAAAATATAAAAAGCATTTTTAAAAATGAAGCAATGCAGTATAAGAAAAATAGTAATTAGAGCAAAATGATATAATTTTTAATTTTCTGGAGATGAATTTTGTATTGGAATAGAGTGACTTTACAATGTTTTGTTAATTGCTGCATAGCAGAGTGAATCAGCTATTCAGTTCAGTTCAGTTCAGTTCAATCGCTCAGTCGTGTCCGACTCTTTGCGACCCTATGAATCGCAGCACGCCAGACCTCCCTGTTCATCACCATCTCTCGGAGTTCACTCAGACTCACGTCCATCGAGTCCATGATGCCATCCAGCCATCTCATCCTCAGTCATCCCCTTCTCATCCTACCCCCAATCTCTCACAGCATCAAAGTATTTTCCAATAAGTCAACTCTTTGCATGAGGTGGCCAAAGTACTGGAGTTTCAGCTTTAGCATCATTCCTTTCAAAGAAATCCCAGGGTTGATCTTCTTCAGAATGGACTGATTGGATCTCCTTGCTGTCCAAGGGACTCTCAAGAGTCTTCACCAACACCACAGTTAAAAAGCATCAATTCTTCAGCGCTCAGCCTTTTTCATAGTCCAACTCTCACATCCATACATGACCACTGGAAATGCCATAGCCTTGACTAAACAGACCTTAGTCGGCTAAGTAATGTCTCTGCTTTTGAATATACTATCAAGGTTGGTCATAACTTTTCTTCCAAGGAGTAAGCGTCTTCTAATTTCATGGCTGCAGTCACCATCTGCAGTGATTCTGGAGCCCCAAAAAATAAAGTCTGACACTGTTTCCCCATCTATTTCCCATGAAGTGATGGGACCAGATGCCATGATCTTCATTTTCTGAATGTTGAGCTTTAAGTCAACTTTTTCACTCTCTACTTTCATTTTCATCAAGAGGCTTTTTAGCTCCTCTTCACTTTCTGCCATAAGAGTGGTGTCATCCATGTATCTGAGGTTATTTGATATGCTATTTCTCCTGGCAATCTTGATTCCAGCTTGTTTCTTCCAGCCCAGTGTTTCTCTTGATGTTCTCTGCATATAAGTTAAATAAGCAGGGTGACAATATACAGCCGTGACATACTCCTTTTCCTATTTGGAACCAGTCTGTTGTTCCATGTCCAGTTCTAACTGTTGCTTCCTGACCTGCATACAGATTTCTCAAGAGGCAGGTTAGGTGGTCTGGTATTCCCATCTCTTGAAGAATTTTCCACAGTTTATTGTGATCCACACAGTCAAAGGCTTTGGGATAGTCAAGAAAGCAGAAATAGATGCTTTTCTGGAACTCTCTTGCTTTTTCCATGATCCAGTGGATGTTGACAGTTTTATGTCTGGTTCCTCTGCCTTTTCTAAAACCAGCTTGAACATCGGAGAGTTCAAGTTTCACGGATTGCTGAAGCCTGGATTGGAGAATTTTGAGCATTACTTTACTAGCATGTGAGATGAGTGCAATTGTGCAGTAGTATGAGCATTCTTTGGCATTGCCTTTCTTTGGAATTGGAATGAGAACTGACCTTTTCCAGTCCTGCGGCCACTGCTGAGTTTTCCAAATTTGCTGTCATATTGAATGCAGCACTATCAGAGCATCATCTTTCACGATTTGAAATAGCTCAACTGGAATTCCATCTCCTCCACTAGCTTTGTTCATAGTGATGCTTTCTAAGGCCCACTTGACTTCACATTCCAGAATGTCTGGCTCTAGATTAGTGATCACATCATCATGATTATCTGGGTCGTGAAGATCTTTTTTGTACAGTTCTTCTGTGTATTCTTGCCACCTCTTCTTAATATCTTCTACTTCTGTTAAGTCCATACCATTTCTGTCCTTTATCAAGCCCATCTTTGCATGAAATATTCCCTTGGTGTCTCTGATTTTTTGAAGAGATCTCTAGTCTTTCCCATTCTGTTCTTTTCCTCTATTTCTTTGCATTGATCACTGAAGAAGGCTTTCTTATCTCTTCTTGCTATTCTTTGGAACTCTGCATTCAGACGCTTATATCTTTCCTTTTCTCCTTTGCTTTTTGCTTCTCTTCTTTTCACTGCTATTTGTAAGGCCTCCCCAGAGAGCCTTTTTTTTTTTTTTTTTTTTTTTTGCATTTCTTTTCTATGGTGATGATCTTGATCCCTGTCTCCCGTACAATGTCAGGCACTCTATCTATCAGATCTAGGCCCTTAAATCTATTTTTCACTTCCACTGTAAAATCATAAGGGATTTGATTTAGGCCATACCTGAATGGTCTAGCTGTTTTCCCTACTTTCTTCAGTTTAAGTCTGAATTTGGTAATAAGAAGTTAATGATCTGAGCCACAGTCAGCTCCTGGTCTTGTTTTTGTTGACTGTATAGAGCTTCTCCGTCTTTGGCTGCATAGAATATAATCAATCTGATTTTGATGTTGACCATCTGGTGATGTCTATGTGTAGAGTCTTCTCTTGTGTTGTTGGAAGAGGGTGTTTGCTGTGACAGAAAGTGGTCCACTGGAGAAGGGAATGGCAAGACACTTCAGTATTCTTGCCTTGAGAACCCCATGAACAATATAAAAGGCAAAATGGTAGGATACCAAAAGAAGAACTCCCCAGGTCATTAGGTGCCCAATATACTACTGGAGATCAGTGGAGAAATAACTCCAGAAAGAATGAAGATGGAGGCAAAGCAAAAACAATACCGAGCTGTGCATGTGACTGGTGATAGAAGCAAGATCGATACTGTAAAGAACAATATTGCATAGGAACCTGGAATGTCAGGTCCACGAATCAAGACAAATTGGAAGTGGTCAAACAAGAGATGGCAAGGGTGAATGTTGACATTCTAGGAATAAGCGAACTAAAATGGACTGGAATGGGTGAATTTAACTCAGATGGCCACTATATCTACTACTGTGAGCAGGAATCCCTCAGAAGAAATGAAGTAGCCATCATGGTCAACAAGAGTCCAAAATGCAGTACTTGGATGCAGTCTCAAAAATGACAGAATGATCTCTGCTCATTTCCAAGGCAATCCATTCAATATCACAGTTATCCCAGTCTATGCCCCAACCAGTAATGCTGAAGAAGCTGAAGTTGAACGGTTTTATGAAGACCTACAAGATCTTTTAGAACTAACACCCAAAAAGATGTCTTTTTCATTATGGGGGACTGGAATGCTAAAATAGGAAGTCAAGAAACACCTGGAGTAACAGGCAAATTTGGCCTTTGAATGTGGAATGAAGCAGGGCAAAAACTAATAGAGTTTTTCCAAAAAAAATGCACTGGTCATTGCAAACACCTTGCAACAACACAAGAGAAGACTCTACACATGGACATCACCAGATGGTCAACACCGAATCAGCTATACATACATAAAACCCCTCTTTTTTTTTTTTTTAAATTATTTTCTTCCCATTTAGGTAACCACAGGGCATTGAGTACAGTTCCCTGTGTTATAGAGTAGGTTCTCATTAGTTATGTTTTATACATAATAGTGTATATATGTTAATACTAATCTCCCAATTCATTCCATCTTCACCTTCTCCCCTTAGTATCCGTATGTTTGATCTCTGCATATGTGTTTCTATTTCTGTTTTGCAAATAAGTTCATCTGTATATATTTTTTAGATTCCACATATGAATGATATTATATATTTGTTTTTATCTCTCTCTGACTTAATTTACTCTGTTCGGTAGTCTCTAGGTCCATCTATGTCTCTGCAAATGACATAGTTCCTTTCCTTTTATGGCTGATTAATAATACATAGTATATATGTACCACATCTTTTTTATCTATTCCTCTGTTGATATATGTTCAGGTTGCTTCCATGTCCTGGCTGTTGTAAACAGTGCTTCAGTGAACACTGGGATGTATGTATCTTTTGGAATCATGGTTTTCTGTCTATATGCCCAGGAGTAGGATTGCTGGGTCATATTGTAGTTCTGTTTTCAGTTTTTTAAGGAACCTCCATATTGTTCTCCATAGTTACTATATCAATTTAGATTTCTACTAACACTGTAAAAGTGTTCCCTTTTCTCCAATACATGTTGGGTTCTTCTCTCCAGCATGTATTGTTTATAGATTTGTGATGAAGCCCATTCTGGTGACTGTGAAGTAATTCCTCATTGTAGTTTTGATCTGCACTTCTTTAATAATTAGTGATGTTGAACATCTATTCATGTATGTGTTGACCATATGCATGCCTTCTTCAGAGAAATGTCTATTTAGATCTTCTGCCAATTTTTTCATTGGATTGCTTGATTTTTTTTTTTTCATATTGAGCTGAATGAGCTCTTTGCATATTTTGAAGATTAATCTCTTTCCAGTTGCTTTCTTTGCAAATATTTTCTCCCATTCTAAGGGTTGTCTTTATTTTATGCAAAAACTTTTAAGTTTAATTAGATCCTATTTATTTTATTTTATTTTTAATATAAATTTATTTATTTTAATAGGAGGTTAATTATATTTGTTTTTAGGAGGTAGGATGTTGGTCTCAAAAATCTTGCCACAATTTATGTCAGAGTATTCTGTTTATGTTTTCCTCTAAGAGTTTTATAGTGTTTGGCCTTACATTTAGGTTTTTAATCCATCTTGAGTTTATTTTTATGTATGATGTCCAGGAGTGTTCTAATATTTTTTTAAAAAAGCATATCAGCAAGGACAGAATTCCATTTAAAAGAAAAAAATACTAAAAGTCAGAAACTGACATAAAGCATGAGTGATGAAGTAAAATCATAAAATATTCAGTCTGCTATGTTTGCCCCTCTCCATCTCCACTCAGGGTGAAGCTCTCGGAATCTCATTATCTTGTGTCAGTGATGAGGGCAAAAATGGAAGACCCTGAGGATGTTATTATTGGGTTGGCAAAAGTTTGTTTGGATTTTTCCATAACATTTTAGGTAAAAATCCAAACATTTTGGCCAACCAACACTTATAGTTAACATTCTTAACTCTGAAAGGTTGTTGTTGAATCGTGACGCCGGGATTCTTGGCCCCCGGAGGAGAAGAATTCAATCCGGGGCCAGAGACGAGGCTGGAGCGCTCAGAGCTTTTGTGTAACAAAGTTTTATTAAAGTATAAAGGAGATAGAGAAAGCTTCTGACATAGGCATCAGAAGGGGGTAGAAAGAGTAACCCCCTGCTAGTCTTTAGCTGGATGTTATATAGTCATCAGCAGTTTGTTAATGAAAGAAAGGAATGTCTCAAAACTTAGAATGGCACCAGGCCCCTCACCCATAAGATGTATTTTGGGATAACTTTGGCTCTAAATGGTTTATCTTGGGCCATAAAATGATTAACTTGAATCTTGAAGAAGGGCAGATCACCATACAAATAGTTTCATTTACATAGATTAGAGGAACAATATCGGAGTATAACATATTGGTTTATCAGGTAGGTCTGAGCCCAAAAGGCGGAACTGACTTGAAGACAGAGCTTGGGGCAAATACATAGTACATTAACATAGCTTAAGATAAACATTTCCATAAGAAAAAGGCAATGGTTAACTTTAAGTGAAACTAGGTGTCATTATAGCAACACAGAATTTTAAGAGAAACCTCCTTTTAAATTTGTATAGAGAAGGAAAAAGTATCGCTAGTTTTGTTTCCTCCTGCCGCTTAAGAGAGATAAAATGTCTGACACTTGCAGGCTATTTCCTCCGTTTGGAGACCCCTGGCCTTCCTGCCTGTTACCCTCTCAACTCTGAATTTCTTGTCTCATTTCTGAAATAATATTTAAACTGGTATGCTGTAAGAGGATCCTTATATAAACTGCTGATGCTATACCTATAAAAAATTATTTATGAAAAAAATTTGTACTAGTTCACTCATCAAAATATAGACTATGGAAGATAAAGATTGATATTTTAGTGAAAATGCAAAGATAATTATACTATTGACTTATGACTACCCATTATGTACAAGTTTCTTTGATATCATTTCCTCTATTAAAATTAACAGCATCATTTGGAAGATGGAATGCTAAAAAAATCCTTATTCTGGATCTTTAAAAACTATTAGTATGATAACATATATGTATTCATCTTTGAGATAAATAATTAAAGTGAAAATTAATTATATAATTTCATTTTGTTATTAGATCTAATTATTGCCATGCTGGAAAAATCTGCATTTCTCCAATGACTTATTCTTAATATTTTTCACATATTTTTCTGGGACTTCCCTAGTAGTTCAGATGGTAAAAAAATCTGTTTACAATGCAGAAGACCCTGATTCAATCCCAGGATTGGGAAGCTCTCCTGGAGAAGTGAATGGCTACCCACACCAGTATTTTTGCCTGGAGAACCCCTTGGACAGAGGATCCTGGTAGTCTACATTCCATGGGGTTGCAAAGAGTCAGACATGACTAAGCTACTAACACTTTCACACTTTTCACTTCCTTGTAACTTACCTTTATAGGCAACCTTACAACATAGGCAAAATCTGACTTAATCTCACTCTCTTCCTACATTCTTTTTGTTTCCAAGTCATATAGAATTGAACATTTGAAGTTATTTTTGTTTCTTGTCTTTCTTCATCTGCTCATTCCTTCTCTTCTACCAGTATGCATTTGATTTTAAGCCTCTTGCCATCCCACAACACTTGCATTTCTGTATTATCGGGCTTCCTCATTTCTCAAGTTCTTATTTAATTCACAAATCTGAGTATGACATAATGACTAATAGAGACTTTTTTTTTTCCTTTCTCTTAGGTATGCACTGCTTGCTTTGCTGTATGTGTGATACCTCAAAATACTCACTGTCTCACCTTTTGTTGTCGTTAGCTTTTTCTATCTGGCTTTGAGGAATTCAATCAGTTTGCATTCTTCATTTTAAATACTTCATGAAATCCACTTCTGATGTCTTTGCAAAAAGTTGTAAGTTAATATGTGCAAAAGAAGGAAATGACAAGCAAAACACAGAATGGCAGTAACTAGATTGTTTGAGTATATAACAGTTGTATCATTTGTGTGCATATTTCTAAAAGATTTTTAATATATTTAATACAATTATTTCATCATAAAAATGCAATTTAAATACAGAAGAGTAAGAATTAATAGTGGCTTTGCTTAAGATTATTAATATTTAATAACTAACAATATTAATTCACACCTGAAAAATGAATAAAAGGTTGCTCAGAGTTATATATTATAAGACTTTGAGTACACTTTCTGAAAATATAGCCAAATCATTAGTAAATAATTCTGTTAAAAAACAAATTATTCTCTCCAGAATAATCCATCTAACTAATGATCATCTTTAATAGCAGTAATAAATCATTATTTGAGTGCTGCTACTCTGCCAACCACCAAGCTGTTTCTCACCAAATTTATTTTGTAACCATACTAATTAGATTTTTTTATTACTGCATTTTTAAGATGAAGAAAATAAAGCTCAAGACATGAAATTAAAACCGTTAAGTCGAGTAGAGTATAGTTTATAAGAAAGAATTTGGTCATGGTATATGATCTTTTTAATGTGCTGTTGGATTCTGATTGCTAGAATTTTGTTAAGGATTTTTGGACCTATGTTCGTCAGTGATATTGGCCTGTAATTTTCTTTTTTGGTGAGATCTTTGTCAGGTTTTGGTATTAGGGTGATGGTGGCCTCATAGAATGAGTTTGAAAGTTTACCTTCCTCTGCAATTTTCTGGAAGAGTTTGAGGAGGATAGGTGTTAGCTCTTCTCTAAATTTTTGGTAGAATTCAGTTGTGAAGCCATCTGGACCTGGGCTTTTGTTTGCGGGAAGATTTCTGATTACAGTTTCAATTTCCGTGCTTGTGATGGGTCTGTTAAGATTTTCTATTTCTTCCTGGTTCAATTTGAGAAAGTTGTACTTTTCTAAGAATTTGTCCATTTCTTCCACGTTGTCCATTTTATTGGCATATAATTGCTGATAGTAGTCTTTTATGATCCTTTGTATTTCTGTGTTGTCTGTTGTGATCTCTCCATTTTCATTTCTAATTTTATTGATTTGATTTTTCTCCCTTTGTTTCTTGATGAGTCTGGCTAATGGTTTGTCAATTTTATTTATACTTTCAAAGAACCAACTTTTGGCTTTGTTGATTTTTGCTATGGTCTCATTTGTTTCTTTTGCATTTATTTCTGCCCTAATTTTTAAGATTTCTTTCCTTCTATTAATCCTGGGGTTCTCCATTTCTTCCTTTTCTAGTTGCTTTACGTGTAGATTTAGGTTATTTATTTAACTTTTTTCTTGTTTCTTGAGGTATGCCTACTGTATTGCTATGAACTTTCCTCTTAGCACTGCTTTTTATAGTGTCCCACAGATTTTGGGTTGTTGTGTTTCCATTTTCATTTCTATGCATATTTTGATTTCTTTTTATTTCTTCTGTGATTTGCTGGTTATTCAGCAGCGTGTTGTTCAGCCTCCATGTGCTGGAATTTTTAATAGTTTTTCTCCTGTAATTGTGATCTAATCTTAATGCATTATGGTCAGAAAAGATGCTTAGAATGATTTCATTTTTTTAAATTTACCAAGGCTAGATTTATGGCCCAGGATGTGATCTATTCTGCAGAAGGTTCTGTGAGCACTTGAGAAAAAGGTGAAATTCATTGTTTTGTGGTGAAATGTTCTATATATATATATATATATATGTATATATATCAATTAGGTTTAACTGGTCTATTGTATCATTTAAAGTTTGTGTTTCTTTGTTAATTTATCCCAGAGATGCAAGGATTCTTCAATATCCGCAAATCAATCACTGTAATTCACCACATTAACAAATTGAAAAATAAAAGCCATATGATTATCTCAATAGATGCAAAGAAAGCCTTTGCCAAAATTCAATATCCATTTATGATAAAAACTCTCCAGAAAGCAGGAATAAAAGGAACATGCCTCAACATAATAAAAGCTCTATATGACAAACCCACAACAAACATTATCCTCAATGGAGAAAAATCGAAAGCATTTCCACTAAAGTCAAGAACAAGACAAGGGTGCCCACTTTCACTGCTACTATTCAACATAGTTCTGGAAGTTTTGGCAACAGCAATCCGAACAGAAAAAGAAATAAAAGGGATCAAAATTGGAAAAGAAGTAAAACTCTCACTGTTTGCAGATGACATGATCCTCTACATAGAAAACCCTAAAGACTCAACACGAGTGAGTGACTGAACTGAACTGAACTGAATTCAGTCATGTCCGACTCTCTTAGACCCCATGAATCGCAGCACGCCAGGCCTCCCTGTCCATCACCAACTCCCAGAGTTATGACAACAAAAATGAGTTTATAACAGTTATTTACACCTGCTTCAGTTATATTTCAACTACAGATTTTAAGAGAAATCTTGATAACATTCCTGGATAAAACTTAAATTGATTCCCATGGCAGATGATCTGTTTAGTTTTTCAAGCAAAAAATACAGTATATGAATCTTAATAAAACATATTTTGTAAAATATTCTAATGATACTGTCAATAATGATTTTTATGGGTTGTATCTTGATTTATTGATCATTTTACTTTTCTTGTTTTTATTCTTTTGAGTACAATCTCATTCAAACCATTCAAAATTTAGAATACCAATAAAGCTTATACACATAATATTGTAATGTGTGGTACTAATTTGAAAATATATTCATGTTTGATCACTTATATGTGAGTGTGCATATATAGACACATACTTACTAGTATCTCCTTGCAATCCAAGTGACTCCTTGTAGTCCAAGGGCTCCTCAAGTGTCTTCTCCAACACCACAGTTCAAAAACATCAGTTCTTTGTTGCTCGGCTTTCTTTATGGTCTACCTCTGACATCCATACATAACTACTGGAAAAAGCATAGCTGCCTAGATGGACCTTTTTCAGCAAAGTAATGTCTCTGCTTTTTAATATGCTGTCTAGGTTTCTAATAGCTTTTCTTCCAAGGAGCAAGTGTCTTTTAATTTCATGGCTGAAGTCTCCATCTGCAGTGATTTTGGAGCCCAAGAAAATAAAGTTTGTCACTGTTTCCATTGTTTCCCATCTATTTGCCATGAAGTGATGGGACTGGATGCCATGATCTTAGTTTTTGAACGTTACATTTTAAGCCAGCGTTTTCACTCTCCTCTTTCACTTTCATCAAGAGGTACTTTAGTTCTTCTTTGCTTTCTGCCATAAATGTGGTGTCATCTTCCTATCTGAGGTTATTGATATTTCTCCCTGCAACTTTGATTCTAGTTTGTGTTTCATCCAGCCTGGCATTTCACATGATGTACTCTACACAGATATTACAATAAGGAGGGCAACAATATACAGCCTTGACATACTCCTTTCCCAATTTGGAACCAGTCCATAGTTCTGTGTTTGGTTCTAACTATTGCTTGTTGACCTGCATACAGGTTTCTCAGGAGACAGATAAGGTGGCCTGGTATTCACATCTCTTGAAGAATTTTCCACAGTTTGTTGTGATCCATGTAGTCAAAGGCTTTGGTGTAGTCAATAAAGCAGAAGGAGATGTTTTCTGGAACTCTCTTGTTTTTTGATGATCCAACAAATTCTGGCAGTTTGGTCTCTGGTTTCTCTGCCTTTTCTAAATTCAGTTATGCGTTACTTGCATCCTTTTACCAAAAATATCAGTAGAAGATTTAAAATTTATGTCAAAATGAAAGTATTAATGTGTAGATTTCAACTTTATTTTTGTTGCATGAGCTCTTGCTCTACTTCATGAAGATAAAGTTAGTAAAGAGTAACATAAAAGATGGGTGTCTCTGTGTGTGACTTGTTAACCAAACTAAGGCAGTTGATTAAAAATGTTATAAAACAAAGAATAAATATGGACATAGCAGTTGACTTTTTACTGTGAAGGTGTCACCAAAATTATGTGGATGAAAGGGTTAAGAATTGATACTTTTCCAGTCATTTGTACATTAGGCAATTAAAAGTAAATATAATTCTTTATTCACCTTCCTGTACTGCCAGGGTCCAGCCCTGGAGGATCCAGGGAATTCAAAGTGAGGATGGCCTTGGTGAGGAAAAATCTTATTTATTTATTAATATAAGATTGAGGTGAAGTCACTCAATCGTGTCCAACTCTTTGCAACCCTATGGACTGTAACCTATTAGGCTTCTCTGTCCATGGTATTCTCCAGGCAAGAATACTGGAGTGGATTGCCATTTTCTTCTCCAGGGGATCTCCCCAACCCCGGGATCAAACCCAGGTCTCCTGCATTGAAGGAAGAAGCTTTAACCTCTGAGCCACCAGGAAAGCCCCAGTATAAAATTAGCTAGGAAGAAATGGTGTAGTAGGAAAATGAGTGGAGAAAAGATTCTGATTAACTTGGTTTACATGGAAAACCAATAAAGTTTCAGACAAGGAACTTGCACCATCTACATTAGGCCGCTGGCGCCGTTTGAATATCAGAGAGTGCCCCACTTTGGTCTCTCTCTTATGGATCTTAGAAGCCGGAACAAGTAAGTAGACATGGTGAGTCTCCACATTCCAAGGAATCAGCCTGAAAAGGAGAGGGAAGGGGGCAAGAGAAAGATTCGACAGGGGGAGGCCAGGCTTGCAAAAAAAAAAAAAAAAAACCTCTTCAACTTTATTATTCAAAAAGTGTTTTTATACCCTAAATTTTACATAATGGAAGATACAGAGTCACGCAGGGGGCAGCAGTCCTGACCCTTTCTGTGTATCTTTTTGTATACAAAAGGTCTCAGGTGATTTACATTATCTTCTGGCCAAGAGGCTTGCTAACACTTTTTGACTGTCTTCCTTAATGAATGTTAATCTCATTTCCTCTGGAGTGTTTTTCTTTAATCTGCATCTCCTTAAAGCACTAAAGTTACATCTCTATAGAGCAAAGGTGCAGTGGGTTATACCAAAGAAGGTACTTAACTCAAAGATCTAATGTTGCTGCTTGTTTTTCTATATACCAACTATATCAACAAATAAAAGATATGAAAATTTGGCAACAAATATTGGCTCACCAATGAAACGCTTCAGTTCAGTTCAGTTCAGTCACTCAGTCGTATCAGACTCTTTGCAACCCCATGAACTGCAGCACACCAGGCCTCCCTCTTCATTACCATCACTCGGAGTTCACTCAGACTCATGCTCATCGAGTATGTGATGCCATCCAGCCATCTCATCCTCTGTTGTCCCCTTCTCCTCCTGCCTCCAATCTCTCCCAGCATCAGAGTCCTTTCCAGTGAGTCAACTCTTCGCATGAGGTGGCCAAAGTACTGGAGTTTCAGCTTTAGCATCACTCCTTCCAAAGAAATCCCAGGTCTAATCTCCTTCAGAATGGACTGTTGGATCTCCTTGCAGTCCAAGGGACTCTCAAGAGTCTTCTCCAACACCACAGTTCAAAAGCATCAATTCTTTGGCACTCAGCCTTCTTCACAGTCCAACTCTCACATCCATACATGACCACAGAAAAAACCAAAGCCTTGACTAGATGGACCTTAGTCAGCAAAGTAATGTCTCTGCTTTTGAATATGCTATCTAGGTTGGTCAGAACTTTTCTTCCAAGGAGTAAGCGTATTCTAATTTTATGGCTACAGTCACCATCTACAGTGATTTTGGAGCCCCCCAAAATAAAGTCTGACACTGTTTCCACTGTTTCCCCATTTATTATTCTAATGATCTTGACACCTCAGAAACCCCTGTATTCCTTGGATGTTTTAAGCTTCCTGTGCCTCTCGAGGTTGGGAAACTGTAAACAGTTCACAAGGTGTAAAAGTCTGGGCAACCTGTTAGGCAAGCTAGAGAGTTATCAGAGGGGGTTTTAAGCCAAGACATTCTTTTGCAGGAGACTGAAACCCTGAGTTAACTTTTTTTCCAGAGTGTCAAAAGAGTGGAAGAGTAGACAGATTCTGGATTTTGGGGTACATGCTCAGGAAATACCAGAGGGAAACCCTGAAATCTGATTCACCTTGCCTCATCAGATCTCTGCCGCATGACCTTGTCACTGGTGGGATTCCTCATGCTGGTTCCCGGCACTGTACTTCAACTATTACAAATGACATCATTGTGCTAGAGAGCTAACACAACTAAACAAGTCAATTTCTCCCTTTGCTATCATACTTGGTTCATTTGTCAGTAAATTATTATAGCTTACGTCTCCATATTTTAGCTAAATTCTACAATAGTTTTTTTTTTTTTTTTTCACTCCAGATAATTGTTTTTTTTTCATCCTTTCATGTAGGATTGCTTACCATGTACTTTATATATTGTTATATTTGACACATTTTCCTTTAAAATATTTTTTGTCTAATGTATATTAGTTAGATGGAAGTGTTCAGTTCAGTTCAGTCGCTCAGTCATGTCAGACTCTTTGCAAAACCATAAATCACAGCACACCAGACTTCCCTGTCCATCACCATCTCTTGGAGTTTACTCAGACTCACGTCCATTGACTCAGTGATGCCATCTAGCCATCTCATCCTCTGTCGTCCCCTTTTCCACCTGCCCCTAATACCTCCCAGCATCAAAGACTTTTCCAGTGAGTCAACTCTTCATATGAGGTGGCCAAAGTACTGGAGTTTCAGCTTTAGCATAATTCTTTCCAAAGATATCCCAGGGCTGATCTCCCTCAGAATGGACTGGTTGGATCTCCCTGCAGTCCAAGGGACTCTCAAGAGTCCTCTCCAAAACTACAGTTCAAAAGCGTCAATTCTTCAGCACTCAGCCTTCTTCACAGCCCAACTCTCACATCCATACATGACCACAGGGAAAACCATAGCCGTGACTAGACGGACCTTAGTCGGCAAAGTAATATCAAATGATGCCTTTTCTGTTTGTCACAATGCATGCGCGTGCACACACACACACACACACACACACACTGAAGACATTAAATAACATTATAGGCATTACTTACCTATTACTTAATCACTTTGCCAAGATTCAAAAGAACACAGAATCCAGATGAAAGCCAGGCTTTGAGGCTCTTGTTCTCAAAGGAGCATTTGCTATTCCCGAATGTGGCAGGTGAAGGGCTAAAAATGGATATAACATTGAAATCTCAGAACCACCGTAGACTGAGGACATAAGCTGCAAGTGACCTCGACTTTGAATTGGGATCTTCAAGAACTACTCAGTAGGTTTTCTTTATCCATTCATCTGTTGAGAGACATTACATTTCCTTCATATCTCGGCTAATTGTGGTGCTTTGAAAGCGGCAGTTCACGTATTTTTGAAATTAATATTTTCTCCAGGTATATGCCCTGGAGTGGGATTGAAGGATCATATGAGCTTCCCCGGTGGCTCAGTGGTAAGCTGTCTGCCTGCCAAGCAGGAGATGCAGGTTTGATACCTGAGTCAGGACTATCCGTTGTAGAAGGAAATAGCAACCCACTCCAGTAGTCTTGCCTGGGACATCCCATGAACAGAAGAGCCTGACGGGCTACAGTTCATGGGATGTCAAGTTTTGGACACTGTATCTAATGAGATTGAGGCCAACAATGCTGCTTAATATCCTACAATATATAAGGCAGACCCCTCCAACAATATAAAAATATTCAAACTAAAATGTCAGTGATGCCAACGTTCATAAACCCTTCCTTATCAAAGTTTCAATTTCCAGTCTTTTAAAATTACATTTTTATACTTTTATTGATGGAGGAACCTGATAGGCTGCAGCCCATGGAGTCGCAGAGCTAGACATGACTGAGGGACTAGCCACAATACATATATTTTATTTAGAAGGTTTTTTCCATTTTCCCAAGCATTGTTTTATGTTTTACATTGTGGAAGTTTTGTACATCTTTTGGTAAATATATTTGGTAAATGTATTCCTAGGAATTTGATTTTATTCATGTTTCTATAAAGCTTGTTTTTACTTTTTAATTGTTAATTACCAGTAAATAGAAATTAAATAGATTTATTTATATGGATTTGTTGTCTGATCTTGATAAATTCACCTGTTACTGTTTCCTCTAGATAATAATAGATTTTCTTCATATATAATTTTGTTATCTGTGACTAATAATATATTTATTTCCTTTTTCTGTACTGATGCTTGTTCTTATCATTTTTTATTGAGGTAAAATTCATACAATACTTCAGGTGTACAACATTATTAATCAAAATTTGTGTTCATTACAAAGAGATCATAAAAATTCTACTTACCACCTATCACCATTCACTTAAACCACTTTCATCTATTTTGCCCAACCCCAAATCCCTTTTTGTAATTTTCTTACTGTCTTTTTGTGGTGTCCCATGCTTTGCCAACAAAGGTTCATCTAGTCAAGGCTATGATTTTTCCAGTGGTCATGTATGGATGTGAGAGTTGGACTGTGAAGAAGGCTGAGTGCTGAAGAATTGATGCTTTTGAACTATGGTGTTGGGGAAGACTCTTGAGAGTCCCTTGGAGTGCAAGGAGATACAGCCAGAAGGAATGATGCTGAAGCTGAAACTCCAGTACTTTGGCCACCTCATGCGAACAGTTGACTCATTGGAAAAGACTCTGATGCTGGGAGGGATTAAGAGCAGGAGGAGAAGGGGATAACAGAGGATGAGATGGCTGGATGGCATCACCGACTCGACAGACGTGAGTTTTTGTAACTCCGGGAATTGCTGATGGACAGGGAGGCCTGGCATGCTGCAATTCATGGGGTCTCAAAGAGTCAAACACGACTGAGCAACTGAACTGAACTGAACTGATGCAGTGCCTAATAGAAGTGCATATAGTGGCCTTTATCTTATTCTTAATTTTATGTTAAAAAATAAATAAACTTTTGATAGTTAATTCATTATGGCTGTGATGCTTTCTCTAGGCTTGTTCTTAATATTCTAAACATGTATATAAATTTTTAATCTTGCTTTTTAATATTATTGTGGCTGTGTATTTTATTTCATAAAATGTTCTCCAGCTTGTCAAAACTGAGCTTTTTTTTTTTTTTTTAATTTCTTAGTATGTGGTGAACACACTGGGGGCAAAATGCAAGCAAGCAATCAAACAAACAAAAACATCTTCAGCTCTTGGAATAATCTTCATTTGATTAATGTTTTATGTTTTACTGTATTGACTTATAATATTTTAAGATTTTCATCTAGATCCATGAGCAAAATTGTTTTATAATTTTTCTTTCTTTTGATGTCCTTTTCATGTTTTGCTATCTTGTTCATTTTGCTCCAGTGTCTTCAGAAATAGAATTTCAACTATTACTTTTCTCTAGATGAGCTTGTGTGAGATGGCTAATACTATATTTCAATTTATTCAATAGAGAAGTGATATTAAAATTGATTTGCAGAAAAGATATTAGAAGTGATTTACTCAAGTAAGACTTGATATTGTACAAACATTTAAAAATCATCTAGATTAAAACCATAATTTCTATATAGTTTTTCATAATTAATATAGATCATATAATGAACATTTTATTTTGTTTATTATGTATTTTTCTTTTTAAAACTCAAAATCAGATTCTTATAGAAGTAAAGAATTTAGCTTAATATGTTTCCATCATCATTATAGGTTGCAGTTTATATAGACAAGATATCATTTAGTTTTTCTAGTAGATTGAATTAAGGGAGATGATAAAAAGATAACATTTAATCAGTATCCTGTCACAACTTAAACAATAAATCCATAATTATTTCCAGATTATACAAATAGTTTTATTAAGAAAAATATTTCTGTTCTGGAGAGTAAGACTGGAATTGCATTACTTTTGCCCAAAGCCCCTTTTAGATTTTGGATTTTTTTCTGAATTTTGTATTTATTCTTGTGCTATGAGGTGCAAAAATATATGATAATTAGTTTGTTTTACAAGATTTCCTTCATATATATATTCATTTAAACATGAGTTGAAATTGCATGTAACTTTAAGTTTTCAGGCTTAGAGAATATTTATATAAAATAATGAAATTGCTGAAATGTTAGGAGGGAATGTTAGGTAGTGACAGTATATCCTGAGGTTTTGTGAGCATATTTTTGTCCCGAATTATATCAAAATGTATAGTATTCTACTTTTCACACACACTGTTTCTCAAACAGAATAAGACCATAGTATTAATTTATTACTTGTGTGTATAATAGTTTACCTTGGTTACTGCATCTCTGAGTAGAGCATAACTCATTTCCTTGGTTTGAAGTGTAAGTTGTAACATTTTTATTGGAGTGAATGTGCCTCAGATAAAAATAGAGTGTGGTTTTGCTTTTCTCATGACCTTGTCACTTTGAAAAAAGCATTCCACTTTAACGACATCTAATTTAAAATGCCTCTGGAAATGAGTTGAATTTACTGAGATATTTTAAAAAGTAATTACTTAGCAGAAGTTGTTGGAGCATGTGTAGTGTAACAGCCTTCTTCAGGGCAGATATTTGAGACTACTTGAAATGCATTAAGTCTTCTACCATTAATGTTTGATGGGAGACCATAGTGAAAAAGATAGATGCTTATATAATTGACATCCTTAACATTTAGAGCTGAGTACTTAAATGCCAGAAACATAATTCTGAATATAATGTCAGGACTGAACACAATAATATTTAATGATGTAGTATGAAAGGAATGAACAGAATTCATTTTATATTATTAATGAAATTATTTAAAATAGGCTTAATTGTCCCTATATATCATTGTTTTGTTCATATTGTTTCTAAAAATAATTTACCTTTAATATCCAGCTTCTATCAGTCCAGAAATGTCAAACATCCTTCTGTTTCACATGCTTGTAAAATAATTTTATCAAAATGTAAAATGCAATTAAACTTCAATAGTTAAATATAATTACAACAAGCACAGTACCAAATCCTGCTTTATACTTTTTTTTATTATTTTAATTGGAGTATAATTACTTTGCAATATTGTGATGGTTTTTGTCACACATCAACATGAATTGGCCATGGGTATACATGTGTCCCCTCTTCCTGAGTCCCCTTTCCCACTCCTGAGTCCCACTCCCCCACCCACCCTATCCCTCTGGGTTATCCCATAGCACAGACTTTGAGTGCCCTGCTTCGTGCATCGAATTCCAATGGTTATCTATTTTGCATATGGTCATGTACATGTTTCAGTGCTGTTCTCTCAGATCATCCCACCCTCCCATTCTCCCGCTGAGTACAAAAAGTCCATTCTTTACATCTGTCTCCTTTGCTGCCCTGCATGTAGGATCATCATTATACCATCTTTCCAAATTCCATATATATGTGTTAATATACAGTATTTATGTTTCTCTTTCTGACTTACTTCACCCTGTATAATAGGCTCCAGTTTTATCCACCTCATTAGAACTGACTCAAATGTGTTCCTTTTTTATAGCTGAGTAATATTCCATTGTGTATATGTACCACAACTTATTCTCTCATCTATCAATGGACATCTAGGTTGCTTACATGCCCTAGCTATTGTAAATAGTGCTGCAATAAACACTGTGGTACATGTGTCTCTTTCACTTTTGATTTTCTTGGGGTGTATGCTCAGCAGTGGGATTGCTGGATCATATGGCAGTTCTATTCCCAGTTTTTTAAGGAATCTCCACACTGGAAGGGGACGACCAAGGATGAGATGGCTGGATGGCATCATGGACTCGATGAACTTGAGTCTGAGTGAACTCCGGGAGATGGTGATGGACAGGGAGGCGCATGTTGTGATTCATGGGGTTGCAAAGAGTCAGACATGACTGAGTGACTTCACTTTCACTCACTTTCAATAATAAGTGATGTGAGCATCTTTTCATGTGTTTATTTATGTACTATTTAATTGATTTTCCTAGTTAAACAGGATGTTTAATAAAGTTAATTTATATTAATGGACATATTAGTAGGCATATGCAAAAATAAAATGTATGTAGTGCTAAAACATTATTCACTCAAGTTATTAAGAAAGTTAATCATTAATTAGCATGGTTGAAAGGTAACTGAATGATATATAAGTATATTATATACAGTGTTTATATATTTTTTACTAATAATTCAATGGAAATGAGGGGCAAGAGTCACAGGAATAATTAACTTCATTTTAAATTAGAAAATGTTTTGGGGGAGGATACCTTAGAGAATACCTTTTACAAAATCTTTACGAACTATATATCCAGATCTGTAAGGAACTTGGGGTAGATTATAGTTAAGCTAGTTATTTTACCAAACCTAAAATTCTGCCATTGAAATCTTAATTACTTCCATAAGAACAAAACAAGGCTGCAGTGTGTTAATAAAACTGATGTTTAACCACGCCCATCAAGTTGGGGAGGTCTCTAGAGGATTTCTAGATGAGATAGTGAATCATGCTCCCACATGAGACAACAGAGTCAATATTAAGCATTGAATTCTGAGACTATCATGATAAGCAGCATGAGGTGAGGTGAGGTGAGGTGAAGTCGCTCAGTCGTGTCCAACTCTTTGTGACCCCGTGGACTGTAACCTACTAGGCTCCTCTGTCTATAGGATTCTCCAGGCAAGAATACTGGAGTGGATTGCCATTTCCTTCTCCAAGGGATCTTCCCAACCCAGGGATGGAACCTGGGTCTCCCACATTGAAGGCAGATGCTTTAACCTCTGAGCTACCAGGGAAGCTCGATAAGCAGCATGAAATAATATCAAATAACATGGACTAATTCTAATTACAGTCATCATTTCAGTTTCTATCTAAGCTACAGAACAGGTGACCTATCTCTTGAGATTTATGTTCCCTTTCATAGTATCATTATAGTATATTTTATAGTAATGGCTCTCAAGTTGAATTCCCAAGAACATCCCAGGGACCACCAATCAAAACTACTGTCATGGTAATTATTTTTCCACTTGTATTCCATCATGAGTGTCTGATGAGTTTCTCCAAAGACTTCTGACTAGTGATATTTGCACAGATTTAATGCAAGAAAACATGAATCTCTATCCCAGTTATTAGTTGATCAATTTATTAAGACATTTGCTGAAATGTAAAGCAATGTCACTCTTTCAGTATCTTTGGAAATTGTAAGTATTCTTTAATAGAATATGCTAATTATGTAATGGCTTTATTACTGTTATTTTAATTGAATAAATTGTTTCAGAATTAACTTTTAGTATTATAAATTATAACAGATCTAACATGCATAAAGTTCGTTGGACTCTCAATATTTTCTAAGATTATAAAGCATGCCCAAGAACAGATAGTTTGAGGACCATCATTTTATAGCATCTTTTAATGACTGAGTTGTTAATATGGTTATTGCTGTTATTTGAGATATCTTTCCCCACACTCCTACACCACTGGAGAGCTAGCATTTCTTTATTAGGATATACAGATATTTTCCTCTTACAGAATATATGGATTTCCAAGTTTTTGAATTTCTAGGAAAACCTACTTTGCAAATATGACTTATGGAAAGTTCTGTTTCTTTAGCTAAATTAGTTAACCATAATTTAATGACTCAAGCATAATATGTATACATACCTACTTTATCAAAACAGTTTCCATTGTCAATATAATGGTTTTCAAGATCATATTTTCCCCTTTTTCTGTTAAGCATATTTGCAGCAAGGGATGCTGTTCCCTCATTGTCTCTCCAAAATAGCATGCGTTTTCTGAAACAATGTAGCTGCTCAATTATTTGATAAATTAATAAATGTTACATTCAGAAATGCATGCACTATCTACTATTAATAGTCAGCTATCCTGAATTTGTTAACCTCACCTAAGTCAAATTGACATTACTGTCCTAGTCTTTCAAAGGTTATCATTCCCCATCTCCCATACTGCTTCAGTGTATTAATCACCCATATGCAGACATTATTTTTCATATTTTTAAATGATTATTTCAAGTTATCTTTGAAATTATTCTCTTTCCTTTTGCTTTCAAAATGAAGTAAAAACTTCTTCATATTACCTTTCACAGCCTTTTATTATCCGACTGAAATCTAACTCCCCCAAAATGTAATTTTCCAGTGCCCTTTTACTTGTTTTATGTTCTAACCCTAGAGACATGTGTTTTCTGTAACATGTTAATAACTCTGACAATTCACGTTTTTATACACAATAGTAAAAAGCACTGTTGTTATTTTTTAACAATATAGTTTTATATAGTTTTTCAAGTTAAATTTTATAATATACAGTTCATTTTATAATCCTTTTTATCATAGTGATACTCTTTTCTAGTATTGCTTAATAGCTATTAAATTATTGCACTTAACTGGACATTAGCTATTTCTATTCAGTCTAAATGTATACACATTAATGATTTTTACAATAATATGGCTTAAAGATTAATGTTACTACATACATCTTTGCATTTTTTTTTAATTTCTTCTCTTCTGTGTTATATATGTCTACTGGCTTTTGAATCTACAATGAAACAAAAAATGAGAAAGTAAAATAATATATTTTTTTTCATTGAAGTGTTGTAGTTGATATTTAGTTGCTAAGTCATGTCCCACTCTTTTTGACTCATGAACTACAGCACATCAGGCTTCACTATTCTTCACTGTCTCCATGAGTTTGCTCAAACTCTTATTCATTGAGTCTGTGATGCCATCCAAATATCTCATCCTCATCATGCTGTTCTCCTCTTGCCCTCAATCTTTCCCAGCCTCAAGCTCTTTTCTGATAAAGTTTAGTTAACTTACAATATTAGTTTCAGATGTACAACATGGTGAATCAATATGTTTATACATTGGGAAATGATTACCATGATAATTCTAGTTACCATCTTTCAACATACCAAGTTATTACAATATTACTGACTTATTGAATATGCTATTCATTGCAGCCTCATGATTTATTTTGTAACTGGGTTTGACCTGTTAATCCTTTTCACCAGTTTTGCCAGTTCATATAGGCCTTTCCTTGATATACTCCTTTTCCTATTTGGAACCAGTCTGTTGTTCCATGTCCAAATCTAACTGTTGCTTCCTGACCTGCACGTAGGTTTCTCAAGAGGCAGGTGAGGTGGTCTAGTATTCTCATCTCTTTCAAAAATTTCCACAGTTTATTATGATCCACAGACAAAAGCTTTGGCATAATCAATAAAGCAGAAATAGAAGTTTTTCTGAAACCTTGGCTTTTTCGATGATCTAGCAGATGGTGGCAATTTGATCTCTCGTTCCTCTGCCTTTTCTAAAATCAGCTTGAACATCTGGAAGTTCATGGTTCATGTACTGCTAAAGCCTGACTCAGAGAATTTTGAGCATTACTTTACTAGCGTGTGAGATGAGTACAATTGTGCGGTAGTCTGAGAATTCTTTGGCATTGCCTTTCTTTGGGATTGGAATGAAAACTGACCTTTTCCAGTCCTGTGGCCACTGCTGAGTTTTCCAAATTTGCTGGTATATTGAGTGCAACACTTTCACAGCATCATCTTTCAAGATTTGAAATAGCTCAACTGGAATTCTATCACCTCCACTAGCTTTGTTTTTTGGGGCTCCAAAATGACTGCAGATGGTGACTGCAGCCATGAAATTAAAAGACGTTTACTCCATGGAAGGAAAGTTATGACCAACCTAGATAGCATATTGAAAAGCAGAGACATTACTTTGCCAACAAAGGTCCGTCTAGTTAAGGCTGTGGTTTTTCCTGTGGTCATGTATGGATGCGAGAGTTGGACTGTGAAGAAGGCAGAGTGCTGAAGAATTGATGCTTTTGAACTGTGGTGTTGGAGAAGAGTCTTGACAGTCCCTTGGACTTCAAGGAGATCCAACCAGTCCATTCTAAAGGACATCAGCCCTGGGTGTTCTTTGGAAGGAATGATGCTAAAGCTGAAACTCCAGTACTTTGGCCACCTCTTGCGAAGAGTTAACTTATTGGAAAAGACTCTGATGCTGGGAGGGATTGGGGGTAGGATGAAAAGGGGACGACAGAGAATGAGATGGCTGGATGGCATCACCGACTCAGTGGACGTGAGTTTGAGTGAACTCTGGGAGAAGATGATGGACAGGGAGGCCTGGCATGCTGTGATTCATGGGGTCACAATTAGTCGGACATGACTGTGTGACTGCACTGAACTGATAGGCCTTTCTCCTCTGCTAACTGTCACTTTTTTCTCTGTATCTATGAGTCTGTTATTGTTGTTTATTCATTTGTTTTTAGATTCCATATATCAATGATTTAAATGGGTTTCTCTAGCTTATTACACTTTATCATAATACCCTGTAGGTCCATTCATGCAGTTGCAAATGTCAAGATTTGAATTATGTTTTATGGCTGAGTAATATTTCATTTTGCATATATACAGTACTACATCTTCTTTACTTATGTATCTATCAATAGACACAAGTTGCTTCCATTCCTTGGCTAAACAGTTCTGCAATTAACACTGAAGTGCTTATATATTTTTGAATTAGTGTTTTCATTTTCTTTGGATAAATACCCCAGAGTTGAATTGCTGGATAGTATGGCAGTTCTATTTTTCATTTCTTGAAGGATTGCCATAAGTTCAGTTCACTTCAGTTACTCAGTTATGTCCAACTCTTTGCGATCCCATGAACTGGAGTACACCAGGTTTACTTGACACTCACCAACACCCACAGCTTGTTCAAACTCATGTTCATTGAGTCGGAGATGCCATCCAACCATCTTATCCTCTGTCACCCCCTTTTCCAACCTTCAGTCTTTCCCAGCATCAGGGTCTTATCTAATGAGTCAGTTCTTTGCATCAGGTGACCAAAGAATGGAGCTTCATCTTCAGCATCAACCTTTTAATGAATACTCAGGACTGATTACTGTAGTACTGACTGGTTTGATCTCCTTGCAGTCCAAGGGACTCAAAAGTCTTTATCAGCACCACAGTTCAAAAGCATCAATTCTTTGGTGCTCAGCTTTCTTTATGGCCCAACTCTCACATCTACAAATAACTACTGGAAAAACTAAAGCTTTGGATATATGGACTTTTGTCAGTAAAGTAATGTCTGTGCTTTTTAATATGCTGTCTACGTTGGCTTCCTGGATAGCTCAGTTGGTAAAGAACCCACTTGCAATGCAGGGGAACCCGGTTTGATTCCTAGGTTGGGAAGATACAGTGGAGAAGGGATAGGCTACCCACACCAGTGTTCTTGGGCTTCCCTTGTGCTTAGCTGGTAAAGAATCTGCCAGCAATGTGGGAGATTTGGGTTCAATTCTAGGGTTGGCTAGATACCCTGGATAAGGGAAAAGCTGCCCACTCCAGTATTCTGGCCTGAAGAATTTCATGGACAAGTCCATGGGGTCCCGTCCCAGAGCTGAACACTACTGAACAACTTTCACTTTCATTAACACACTTTTCCCTTCCCAAACTCCTTCACTTTCACTACTTTTATCATAGCTTTTCTTCCAAGGAGCAAGCTGGTCATTTATGCCTAGATTCAATTCAGTTCAGTCACTCAGTCATGTCCGACGCTTTGTGGCACCATGAACCGCAGCATGCCAGGCCTGCCTGTCCATCACCAACTCCCAGAGTCCACCCAAACCCATGTTCATTGAGTCAGTGATGCCATCCAACCATCTCATCTTCTGTCGTCCCCTTCTTCTTCTGCCCTCAATCTTTCCCAGCACCAAGGTCTTTTCAAATGAGTCAGCTCTTCACATCAAGTGGGCAAAATATTGGAGTTTCAGCTTAAACATCAGTTCTTCCAGTGAACACAGAGTACTTATCTCCTTTACGATAGATTGGTTGGGTTTCCTTGCAGTCCAAGGGACTCTCAAGGGTCTTCTCCAACACCGCATTTCAAAAGCATCAATTCATCTGCACTCAGCCTTCTTCACAGTCCAACTCTCACATCCATACATGAACACTGGAAAAACCATAGCCTTCACTAGATGGACCTTTGTTGGCAAAGTAATGTCTCTGCTTTTCAATATGCTATATAGGTTGATCATAACTTTTCTTCCAAGGAGTAAGTGTCTTTTAATTTCATGGCTGAAGTCATCATCTGCAGTGATTTTGGAGCCCCCCAAATAAACTCTGTCATCTTTTCATTGTTTCCCTCTCTATCTCCCATGAACTGATGGGGCCAGATGCTATGGTCTTTTTTTTGAATGTTGTTTTAAACCAAGTTTTCCTTTTTGTATTTATTTTGTATTTTATTTTTTTAATTTTATTTTTACTTTATTCTACTTTACAATAGTGTATTGGTTTTGCCATAAAATTTTTCACTTTCCTCTTTTACTTTCATGTAGACGCTCTTTAGTTCTTCTTTGCTTTCTTCTATGAAGGTGGTGATATCTGAAGTTATTGTTATTCTCCTAGCAGTCTTGATTCCAGCTTGTGCTTCATTCAGTCTGTTATTTAGCATGATAGACTCTGCATACAAGTTAAATAAGCAAGGTTACAATATACAATGTTGATGTACTCCTTTCCCACTTTGGAATCAGTCTGTTGTTCCATGTTCAGTTCTAACAGTTGCCTCTTGACATTCATATAGATTTTTCAGGTGTTGGGTAAGGTGTTCTGGTATTCACATCTCTTGAATTTTTCACAGTTTGTTATGATCCACACAGTCAAATAAATTAGCATAGTCAATAAAGCAGTAGTAGATGTTTTTCTGGAATTTTCTTGCTTTCTCTTTGATCCAAAGGATGTTGGCAGTTTGAGCACTGGTTCCTTTGTCTTTTCTATATCCAACTTGAACATCTGAAAGTTCTCAGTTCAAATACTGTTGAAGCCTGGCTGGAAGAATTTCACAGCATCATCTTTCAGGATTTGAAATAGCTCAACAGGAATTCCATCACCTCCACTAGCTTTGTTCGTAGTGATGCTTCTTGAGGCCCACCTGACATCACATTCCAGGATTGCTGGCTGTAGGTGAGTGTGAATGATCACACCATTGTGATTATCTGGGTCGTGAAGTTCTTTTTTGTACAGTTGTTCTGTGTATTCTTGCCACCTTTTCTTAATATCTTCTGCTTCTCTTAGGTCCATAACATTTCTGTCTCTACTGAGCCCATCTTGCATAAAATGTTTCCTTGTTATCTCTAATTTTCTTGAAGAAATTTCTAGTCTTTCTTATTCTATTGTTTTCTTCTATTTCTTTGCAATGATCACTGATGAAGGTTTTCTTATCTCTCCTTGCTCTTCTTTGGAACTCTGCGTTCAAATGGGTATGTCTTTCCTTTCTCTTTTGGTTTTCACTTACCTTCTTTTCACAGCTATTTGTAAGGCCTCCTCAGACAGCCATTTTGCTTTTTTGAATTTCTTTTTCTTGGGGATGGTCTTAATTGCAGTCTCCTGTACAATGTCATGAATCTCTGTCCATAGTTCATCAGGCACTCTGCTCTATGCCAAAGCCTTTGACTGTGTGGATCATAAACTGTGGAAAATTCTGAAGGAGATGAGAATACCAGACCACTTGACCTGCCTCTTCAGAAACCTGTATGGAGGTCAGGAAGCAATAGTTAGAATTGGACATGGAACAACAGACTGGTTCCAAATAGGAAAAGGAGTACATCAAAGGTGTATATTGTCACCCTGCTTATATAACTTGTGTGTAGAATACATCATGAGAAATGTTGGGCTGGAGGAAGCACGAGCTGGAATCAAGATTGCTGGGAGAATTATCAATAACCTCAGATATGCAGATGACACCACTCTTAAGGCAGAAAGTGAAGAAGAATTGAAGAGCCTCTTGATGAAAGTGAAAGAGGAGAGTGAAAAGGTTGGCTTAAAGCTCAACATTCAAAAAACGAAGATCATGGCATCGAGTCCCATCACTTCATGGGAAATAGATGGGGAAACAGTGGTTGACTTTATTTTGGGGGCTCCAAAATCACTACAGATAGTGACTCCAACCATGAAACTGAAAGACACTGACTTCTTGGAAGGAAAGTTATGTCCAACCTAGACAGCATATTCGAAAACAGAGACATTACTTTGCCGACTAAAGTCCATCTAGTCAAGGCTATGACTTTTCCAGTAATCATATGGATGTGAGAGTTGGACTATAAAGAAAGCTGAGTGCTGATTAATTGATGCTTTTTAACTGTGGAGAAGACTCTTGAGAGTCCCTTGGACTGCAATGAGATCCAACCAGTCCATCCTAAAGAAAATCAGTCCTGGGTGTTCATTGGAAGTACTGATGTTGAAGCTGAAACTCCAATACTTTGGCCACTTGATGTGAAGAGCTGACTCATTTGAAAAGACTCTGATGCTAGGAAAGATTGAGGGCAGGAGGAGAAGGGGATGACCAAAGATGAGATGGTTGGATGGCATCATCGACTCAATGGACATGGGTTTAGGTGGACTCTGGCCGTTGGTGATGGACAGGAAGCCTGGCATACTGCAGTTCATGGGGTCACAAAGAGTCAGCTATGACTGAGCGACTGAACTGAACTTGTCCTTTTTATGGCTAACTAATATTTCATTGTATATATGAACCACATTCTTTTTATCAGTTCTTTGCTCAGTAGACATTTATATTGCTTCCATGTCCTGGCTTTTGTAAATGTATTGTACAGTGAACACCAGGATGCATACATCTTTTCAAATTATGCTTCTCTCTGTATATGTGCCCAGGAATAGGATTGCTGGGTCATATGGTAGTTCTATTTTTAGTTTTAAGAACCTCCATATTCTTACATACCAATTTACATTCTCACCAACAGTGTAGAAGTCTTCCCTTTTCTGCAGACCTTCTCCAGCATTTATTGTTTGTAGACTTTTGAAGATGGCTGTTTTGACTGGTGTAAGGTGAAACCTCACAGTAGTTTTGATTTGCATTTATCTAATTAGTGATGCTGAGGTTCTTTTCATGTATTTGTTGGCCATTTCTACGTCTTCTTTTTGAAATCATTTAGGTCTTTCACCTATTAACGTTGGGTTGTTTCTTTGTTTTCTTAATATTGAGCTGCAATAGCTGTTAGTATATTATGGAAATTAATTCCTTTGTTGATTTATTTGAAAATATTTCCTCCCATTCTGAGTATTGTCTTTCCATTTTGTTTATGTTTCTTTTGCTTTCCAAAAGCTTCTAAGTTAAATTAGGTCCCATTTGTTTATTTTTGTATTTATTTTCATTACTCTAGGCAGCTGATTGAAAAAGATCTTGCTGTGATTTATGTCAAAGAGTATTCTGCCTGTGTTATCTTCTAAGAGATTTATAGTATTTTATATTACATTTAGATCTTTAATCTATTTTGAGTTTATTTTGTGTATATTGTTAAGCAGTGTTCTAATTTCATTCCTTTGCATGTAGCTGTCCAGTTTTCCCAATACCACTTACTGAAGATACCATCTTTTCTCCATTGTATAGTCTTGCCTCCTTTTTCATAGATTAGTTGGCCATAGGTGCTTGGGTTTATCTATCCAATGATAAGTGAGGTATTAAAATCCACTACTGTTATTATATTACTTTCAGTTTCTCCCTTATTGTCTGCTAGTTTTATATTTAGGTCCTTCTATGTTGTGCACATAAATATTTTAGTCTCATCTTGGGTTGAGCCCTTTATCATTATATAACGTACTATTTTGTGGTTGGTTACAGTCTTGTTATAAAGTCTATTTTCTTTGTTATGAGTATTGCTATTCTAGCATTCTTTCTGCTTCCATTTGCATGGTTATCTTTTTCATAATTTCATCCTGAGTCTTTGTGTATCTTTAGATCTAAAGTGGGTATCTTATAAGCAGCATATAGTTCTTTTTTCTCTCTCTCTCTTTTATTTAATTACATTCAGCCATACTATTCTTTAGACTGACCCTTTTATCCTTTTTACATTAAAGTTATTACCAATAGGTATGTACTTATTATTGTTTTGTTCATTGTTTTCTGATTTTTTTTTTAATGTCTTCTCTGTTCCCCTTTTCTTGTATTATCTTCCTTTGTGCTCTGATTTACTTTAATGTTATATTTGGTATCCTTTCTTTTTATTTTTGAGAATTTATTATAAGTTTTTGCTTTGGTTATAATAAAGTTCATACACATCAACCTGTATATATAGCAGTTTATTTTAAGCTTATAGTCACTTAAGTTCAAATACATTCTAAAAGCACTATATTTTTACTGTTTCCCTCCATATGTTGTTTCTGATAATGCATTTTACATCTTTCAACTTTGTGTATCCTTTAACTATTTATTGCAATTATAGTTGATTTTATAATTTTTCTTTTAACTTTCATAGCAATTTTTAAATGACTGATTCACTTCCTTTACTATATATTTGCCTGTATTAGCAGAATTTTTTCATCTTATATATATTTTTTGTCTGATTATAGCCTTTACTATTCAACTTAAGGAAGGTTCTTTAACATTTCTTGTAATTTTGGTTTCATGATGAATTCTTTAGCTTTTGCTTATCTGGGAAACCCTATCTCTCCTTCAATTATGAGTGATAACTTTTCTGGGTAGAGTATTCTTGGTTGTATCATTTTGTTTTGTTTTGCATTGTTTTTCTTTCAGCACTTTAAATACATTATGCCACTGCCTTCTGGCCTGAAAACTCTGCTTATAGCCTTATGGAGGTTATTTTGTGAGTTTTCTTTTTTTTTTCTTTCTTTTTGACTTGCTGACTTAAATTTCTTTCTTTGAAATTTTGTTATCTTAAGTATGACATATCTTGGAGTGAATCTCTTTGAATTTTTTTTTTTTGAGGGGGAGGGGTTCCCTCCTGTGCTTCCTGGGCCTGGTATCTGTTTTCTTCCCCAAGTTAGGGAAATTTCAGCCATTTTTTCTTCAAATAATTTTCTGTACTTTTCTGTCTCTCTTCACCTTCTAGAATCTCTAAAATGGAAATGTTAGTATGCCTATAGAATTCCAGAGGTCCCTTATACTATATTTTTTTAGTTTATTTTAGTTCTGCTATTATGATTGAGTGATTTCCACAAGTTTGTCTTTTAGATCACTTTTGCATTCTCCTGTATCACTTAATCTGCTTATCACCTAGCATGTAATTTTAACTTAACTATCAGTCTTCAGACCTGATAGGTTTATATATATACATTTTTTTTCTAGCTCCTTACTGAAATTCTCACTGTGTTCCTTCATTCTGCAGAGTTCAATGAATATTTTTATGATCTTTACCTTGAACTCTTTATAAGATAAATTATGCTGGGAGGGATTGAGGGCAGGAGGAAAAGGGGATGACAGAGGATGAGATGGCTGGATGGCATCACCAACTAGATGGACGTGAGTTTGAGTGAACTCCAGGAGTTGGTGATGGACAGGGAGGCCTGGCATGCTACAATTCATGGAGTTTCAAAGAGTTAGGCACGACTGAATGAACTGAACTGAACTTGTTTCATTACTGTTCTTTTCTGATATTTTATCTTATCTCATTTGAAGGATATTTACCTCCTCATTTTATTTGACTTTCTGTGTTATTTTTCTATAAATTAGGCAAAACAATTAACTCTCTTGATCTTGGAAGCAATGACCTTATGTAGGAATGTTTCCTATGTAGGCTTTAGGTGTTGGATAGCTTTGGCAGGTGAACTGGGCCTGGAACAGAAACAACCTGTAGTGTCCTGGAGTATGCTGAACTGGGCTGCCTTGGCTAGATGACTGGATCTGGAGTTTGTATAGGCCAAGTTATTCCTGGGGTGCACTGGGCCACTCTGAAGTTGCCTTGGGGTGGCTGTAACTACAGTGGACCTCATCAGAGGCTTGCTGGAGTGCCAGATGCCTCTGGGCTGGGACTCAAAGTAAGTAAGATTTTATGTATAGACTTGGTTTCCTATAGCCCTCTGGCTCTCCTGGACCATAAATCCCATTGGTTTTCAAATGCAGATGTTTTATGAGCTGAGTTTCCTGTTGTAGATCTCCAGGGCTAAGTTACCCAGTATGAAGCTCAAGCCCCTTACTGCTTAGGGAGGACTGCCATGTCTGTGATAACCCCTGCTGAATGTAGTCATGACACATGGGCCTTGGATCCAGATTAGACTGAGTCTCTGTCCATCGTATCCTCAATGTATTTGTTTCTTTATATCTTTAATTATAGAAGAGATGTTTCTCTAGTCTTCAGGCTGTTCTCAGAGAGAGTTGATCGACATATAGTTGTACTTTGATATGTTTCTGTGAGGAGGTGATCTCAGGATCTATTTTGCCATCTTGATCTCAACTCTTGTCATATTTTAATTTCTTATTACTGCCATGTTTTTTTTTTTTTAATTTAATGAAAGTGAAGTTTTTAAATATCTTTAATATAACCTCTATATTTAAGTAATTTCTAGATTTATTTTAATTTTACTCTTTTATACAATGCAATTTTGTTATCCTGGAGAATAACTCATTTAGTAATCCATAATAATTCCTTCATCAAATTTCTAGTGGTCATGTATATGGCTTCCCCTTTGGCTCAGCAGTAAAGAATCCACCTGCAGCGCAGGAGCTGCAAGAGACCTGGGTTTGATCCCTGGGTCATGAAGATCCCCTGGAGAAGGAAAAGGCAATCCACTTCAGTATTCTTGCCTGGAGAATCCAATGGACAGAAGAGTCTAGTGGGCTTCAGTCCAAGGGCTCTCAAGGAGTTGGAGACAACAGAAGTGACATAGCAAGCACTCACAGCTATTGCTGACAAATGGCTTCAATGTTAGCCTGATGTTGCCAGGTGATGTTAGTGGTAAAGAACCCACCTGCCGATGCAGGAAATGTAAGAAATGCAGGTCCGATCCCTGGGTCAGAAAGATCCCCTGGTGAAGAACATGGCAACCCATTCTAGTATTCTTGTCTGGAAAATCCAATGGACATTGGAAAGTGGCAGGTTACAGTCCATGGGGGTCACAGAGAGCCAGACATGACTGAAGCAACTTAACAGGCAAGCACATTTATCTCAAAGAAGAGAGTAAACGGAGTGTTCTATAGAGATTTTAGAAGATATAGTTGGTCTGTGTAATTTACATCCATTTTCAAATTCTGAGTCTAGAACTCAGTCATAAGGTCCAACCTGACCATGTAGACATGTTCTGAAGTATGGAAAATGCAGTTTTCCTGTATATTTAGGGGAAAATAGTTTTCTGAGTTAACTACATGGTTTCTGTTGGATTTAAGTATCTAAGTAAGACTGGCATTTGAGAAAAGCTTTGAATAGCAATATAAAATATTATTTATTGGGATAAAACACTGAACTTAAATAGTAAGCTATTACAAGTTACATCAGATTAACAGAGGACACTGACATATTTTCCATAAATAAGATTTTATTCCATACTGTAATGCTTTAACATTCCTCCTTTCTACTCTAGGTTTGAAGTGCAGAAATAACATCAATTTTTAAAAGCCTAGACCAAGAAGATTCAGTTACTATTATCTGCAAAGACAGAGACAGTTTAATGTTAACTTGAGACTACTTAATATACCATAAATTATTTATTCAATAAGGCTTTAAATTTTTAATTCATTTCTGAGGAGATTCCAGACTGACATAGTAGCAGGAGTGAATTATCACTTCTCAACTGAAAATTCAAATGTTGATGAAAATTAATAGCAGAATTTTAAGCTAATGAATCTTGGACAGTTAACTTAAGTCTTTAAGAATTGAGACTCCAAATATGATAATGAAAATGTATATCTTAGTGACATAATTGTGTTTTTAGGAATCATCTTTGACATAAAATTAACACTTTATACATACAGTGTAAATGCTAATTTTATTAGGGTGTTTACACATATTACAATGCTGCATAATGCATATTGGGATATGTTTTTAGTTTTCTCTTGGGAATGTCACATGTTCAATAAATAGACCTGCTTTTCTCTGTCTCTCACCATCTCACTCTTTTTCCTTTCATCCCCTTGCCTTCTTTCTCTCCTGCCACTTGTTCTTTCTATTGGCTTTGAGAGTTGGACTATAAAGAAAGCTAAGCATAGAAGAATCGATGCTTTTCAACTGTGGTGTTGGAGAAGACTCTTGAGAGTCCCTTGGACTGCAAGGAGATCCAACCAGTCCATCCTAAAGGAGATCAGTCCTGAATATTCATTGGAAGAACTGATGTTGAAGCTGAGACTCCAATACTTTGGCCACCTGATGTGAAGAGCTGACTCATTTGAAAAGACCCTGTGCTGGGAAAGATTGAGGGCAGGAGGAGAAGGGGACAACAGAGGATGAGATGGTGGATGGCATCACCGATTCAATGGACATGAGTTTGGGTAAACTATGGGAGTTGGTGATGGACAGGGAGGTCTGGCGAGCTGCAGTTCATGGGGTTGCAAAGAGTCGCACATGAATGAGCTACTGAACTGAACTGAACTCTCTTTCCTGAGAAAGTAGCTAATCTTTGTCCCTATAATACTTCTCTTCTTTCACATTTAGGGTTACTGATCAACACATTTAATTGTGGGTTTAACTTTTGTTTTTATAGCACAGTGATTATGTGATGACTTTGAATAGTGTTGACATCATTAAATAGTTAAGTAGTTAGAAAACTGAAAATAAATTAATCTATTCTGCTAATTATTTATAATGCTTGACAGCTCTGATCTAACATATGTTACCCTTTTCTAAGATAAGGAGCTTAGCAGAATATTTTTACCAAAATAGTTTGGAGATATCCAATCAAATAAAGTTATCATGGGACAAGTGAAATATTCTCAGAGCTTTCAATACTTTGTTATATAGCTTGAAATATAGAAGGTGCATAGTTTGTCCTCACCAAAAAATATTTTGTGTGTATATCTTTCATAGTCAAGAAACTAAATGTAAATATTTCAAGACTATTATAATGAGAAAGAAATATGCCTTAGCCTAACCTCTATAGAATTGACTTTCAAACTTTAGAACGTATAAAAGTCACCTGGCATCTTCTTAAAATGTGAATTCCAATTCAGTAATCTGGGGCAACTCTGAAATTCTTCATCTATCCAACTCCTAGGAGATGCTTATGTTGAGGTATGTGGCCCAACATTTAATTAGTAAGACTTTATTCTATTTTCAGAAGTATCTTTCTAATTCATGCTCACACACAAATGAGCTCATTAAGTCTCTAATTTTTTTAAAAATGCGTCCTTACTAATTACAAGGAAAATTCAATTGCACACATTTTCTTCACTCCTTTTTCCATAGAGCTTCTCACAATGCTAGATAGAAGCTCTTTGCTGTTTCCTTCATTTTTAATTAGCAAACACTGGTTCATTCTTCCAGAAGGAGCTCATATGGCTATAAATACCATAATGCCACCAGACAACATAGCCACTGCATTTTTCATTCTCTACATAATAAATTTGAACATTTGTTTGATTATATGTTCTAAGTATCAGATGATACTTTATAGTAGTTTTGTCCTTGTTTAAAGGCATTTAATGATTGTTTCAAAATACGAGGAAAATAGGTACAAAAATCTAAACAGTTTTAGAAAATTGGGGAGGGAGAAAGAGGAAAAATAATTTAAAAAAATGAATAGGAGTTAGTGACTTAAAAAATATCAGGAGGATTGGAAGATTGTTCTAGACTGAGAAAACAGTAATAATTTAAGATTTTCAGTTAAGAAAGTACTTGGGAAATTTAATGGACTAAGTAGTTTTAGCTGTGCACCTTGAGCGTATAATGGTGAGGTAGTAGTTTAACAAATGAGATTGAGATAGTTGGTGATGGCAAATGGACAAATTGTGCAGCCTTCTTTCCACCATCTTAACAGGTGTGGATTTTGCCTATGTTCTTGAATGAGAAGCAAAAGAAAAATTTTATGCAGGATCTAACTATAGGAATTATATTAATATTAGAAAAATACTGTTCTACCAGTAGTATGAGTTATGAAATAGCAGGAAGGTTATAGTATACTTATTTGAGTATCTATTGAGTCCTGTTCATGGTTTCACATGTGGTTCGTACAATATTTGTCAGTATTATTCTCTGATTTCAGTTTCAGTAAGTGCAAAGACAAGAAATATTTAACATCAACATGTTCAAACTCTCTATTTCACTCTCAGTAAGAATTAAGCCTTTTGAATTTAAATTCAGTATTTTATACTATTATTTCCTAATATTGTCTTATTACATTTTTCTATGGTACAGTGAAAAATCTAATCATTCACAACTAGGATATTCTCCATTTAGAGGAAGAAGAGTGTTTAGAAGTACAGAGAATATATTACTTTAATGCATTTTTAAAGGTATTATGGTTTTCGCAGAATGTGTATGTCAAATCAATGATCAAATGACAGGCAAACAATCTTACTTATTTTGTGATATTTAGCAATGAAGTACAGTGATTATAATAAATCCAGATAAATGTAAAGCAGAATGTGTGGTGTGTGTGTGTGTGTGTGTGTGTGTGTGTGTTAGTCATTCAGTCACATCTGACTCTTTGCCGCTCCATGGACTGTAGCCGGCCAGGCTCCTCTGTCCATGGAATTCTCCAGGCAAGAATACTGGAATAGGTTGCCATTCTCTTCTGCAGGAGCCCCTCCCAACCCAGGGATCGAATCTGGAACTCCTGTATTGCAGGCAGATTCTTTACTGTCTGAGGCACTAAGGAAGACAAGAAAACCAAAATATCATAGTAATTAATGGATAAAGAGTTTTGATAAATGTAACCTGAAAGTAATCTTACATATCAGATTATCTTTAGAAAGGTGCAAAATAAAATATTTATTCACCACCTGATTGGTTTCAGTTGACTTTGCTAGTCACTAACTCATGTCTTACTCTTGCTACCCCATGGACTGTAGCCAGCTAGACGCCTCTGTTCATGGGATTCTCCAAACAAGAATTCTGGAATGGGTTGCCATTTCCTTCTCCAGGATACCTTCCTGACCTGGGGATCAAACCCAGGTCTCATGAATTGCAGGCAGATTCTTTACCAACTGAACTATGAATTACCTTAGTAGATTATTTTAAATGAATCCGTTTGAATTCATAATTTAAATGTTTATAGCAGTAATGGGATATTAAATAATAGTGAATATAAATAATGTGTGCTGAATATAAAGAATCATAAATGTATTTCTTTAATGATACTAATATAACTTTATGCTTGAGTATTATTAGGGCAGCCAGGAAGGTTTTGTATTACAACAAACTATGTGAATGTTATTGGTTGTAGTACAGTTTGAATATGTCAATGTGGTTCAGCTGAAATCCAAAATACAATATTCTTTGCTAAGCAGTGACATAAAAGTGGGGGCCTTAGAGCCCTTTAAAAATAAAGAGGGAAAAATAAAGACTCTTTTCTCCATTGCACATAACAAGTCTCTTTCAGAGCCTTTAGGTCCAACAATATAAGTCTATCAGAATTTCAGCCAGTGTGGACCACACATTGCTAGTCAGTAGATCATTCTTCATTCTCTTAATTTGCACCAGCATAGAAAGGTTAAAATTTGTTATGTTGCATTATTCTATATAGTGCTAGAAATTTTAACAACTTTTTTGAGGGATTTTTAATTTAGGGCCAGTGGGTTAGTAACATAGAATTACATGCACAGACTTCTAATTAAACATAAAAAATTAATGCATGCTTCCTTCTGAATTTCACTTTAAGGGACAAAGAGAATAAAGAAGACAATAGATGATGAGGGTTCAAGTGAAATTAGAAGAATCAGCATGTTACCTGGGAGAGCAGAAAGAACTGAAACCTAAATGCTGGCCACAGTAAATATCTTGTGACTCAAGATGTTTATCTTAAAGAGATCCAGTCAGGATTACAAACTATGAGTTTAAATCATCTCAGGAATCAGGGTAAGGTGTCAAACTGACATAGGCAAACCCATACAGGAACAGATTAGAATCAAAAGTTATTTAATAAGTCTGTACCTAGCAAAATCTTATGACCCTATCAACTGAGGAAACTGGAATGCCTCTGGATCTGGGGACACTGAGCATAAGGAAAGATTTCCAGAATCTGACAAACTAAAAGCCAAAGGGAAAAACAAAACAAAACAAACAAACGAACAAAAAAACCAGAATATTCATCTTATAGATCCTTTAAACTCTTTTATTAAACATATAAGTAATTTATTAACTTATGGATTTTCTTTTTTTTTTTTTTTTGCATTACAGAATTTTCCTCTGGATAATTTACTCTTTCTTGGGCTTTGGCACTTAAGAAAGACAGTTTATCAAAAAGAGTTATCGTGTAATGCTGATGGAAATTGACTTCATTTTTACAATGTATGCATGGTGTGGTGAGAGAGAGATCTTTTATTTTATATTTCAAATCTTTTAGGCAATAGAAGTTTGGTTTGTTCAGTTATTCAAAAACTGAATTACAGTAACAGACACTTCTTTTACTCAACATGGTATCTATTAAATTATTTTTCTTCAAAGGGATCTTTTCTTGAAATGCCTTTAAAAAATAATGTAAGACAGCAAAGCCCTAAAACAGTAGGGTCTATTCTGCTTAAAAGAAACTTAACATTTTGTGGGATGACCGATCATAAACACACACATTCAGAACAAAAGGTAAAATCTTGACTCACCAGGTCCCTATTCTCATTGGTTCCACAACAGATGACACCAATATCCTCACAAGCAAACACAAAACACAGTTGACAAAAATAATATTGATGCTAATTTAACTCACAGATACACACATGCAGCGAGTTTATTTCACCTTCATTTAAACTTGAGAGGACAGGAAATTCTTGGGGAGAAATCTGTGGTTTCATTTTCACATGCAAATATTCAAGAAGCAATACTGGTATTTCTCTCTTCACTTCTGTTTTCATGAGACCTGTTTTTTGTTTGTTTGTTTTTGCTTTTCTCTTAAAATCCTTAGTTTAAACCTTATATTTCCATGGTCTGACTTAAAATTCAGTTTTGTGACAATTTTGTATTATAAGCTATGTGCTTAAATGGTATTTGTGATCTTCCTATGCTACAGGTTAAGCCATTGGTAAATATCATTGTGAAACAAAATTATTCAGTTTGGACATTTTAAATTAAAAATAGTATTAGAAAATCAAATACTAACTATTTGATATATTATATACATGAGGAAGGGATACTGTAAAACAACATAATAATAATATGAGAGAATTCATTATTTCATTCATTGTAGTTGGTGATTAGTTACTCAGTCATGTCTGACTCTTTGTGACCCCATCGACTGCAGTATGCCAGCCTTCCCTGTCCTTCATTATCTCCTGGAGTTTGCTCAAACTCATGTCCATGAGTCGATGATGCCATCCAACCGTATCATATGCTGTCACCCCATTCTCCTTCTGCCCTCAATCTCTCCCAGCATCCAGATAATTTCCAATGTATCAGCTCTTCACATCATGTGGCCAAAGTTTTGGACCTTCAGCTTCAGCATCAGTCCTTCCAATGAGTATTCAGGGTTAATTTTCTTGAGGATTGACTGGTTTGATATCCTTACTGTCCAAGGGATTCTCCAGAGTCTTCCTAAGCATCAAATTCAAAAGCATCAATTCTTCAGCACTCACACAGCTTTATGGTCCAACTGTCACATCCATACATGACTACTGGAAAAACTATAGATTTGACTAGACCGACCTTTGTCAGCAAAGTGATGACTCTGCTTTCTAATACACCACCTAGGTTTGTCATAACTCTTCTTCCTGTTTAGTTCAGTTTGGTCACTCAGTCATGTCTGACTCTTTGTAACCTTGTGGACTGCAGGACACCAAGCTTCACTGTCCATTACCAACACCCAGAGCTTACCCAAACTCATGTCCATTGAATTGGTGATGCTATCCTACTATCTCATCTTCTGTCACTCCTTTCTCCTCCTTCCTTCAATCTTTCCCAGCATCAGGGTCTTTTACAATGAGTCAGTTCTTTGGCCAACTGATGAGGTGGCCAAAATATTGGAGTTTCAGCTTCAGCATCAGTCCTTCCAATGAATATTAAAAACTGATTTTCTTTTGGATGGACTGGTTTGATCTCCTTGCAGTCCAAGGGACTCTCAAGAGTCTTCTCCAACACCACAGTTCAAAAGCATCAATTCTTTGGTGCTCAGCTTTCTTTATAGTCCAACTCTCACATCCATACATGACTACCGGAAAAACCATAGCTTTGACTAGATGGACCTTTGTTAGCAAAGTAATGTTTCTGCTTTTTAATATGCTGTCTAGGTTGGTCATAACTTTTCTTCCAAAAAGCAAGTGTATTTTAATTTCATGGATGCAGTCAAAATCTGCAGTGATTTTGGAGTGCAAAAATATAAATTATGTCACTATTTCCATTGTTTCTCCATCTATTTGCCATGAAATGATAGGATTGATGGCAGGAGGAGAAGGGGATGACAGGATGAGATGGCTGGATGGCATCACTGACTCAATGGATGTGAGTCTGAATGAACTCACCAGGAGTTGGTGATGGACAGGGAGGCTTGGCGTACTGCAATTCATGGGGTTGCAAAGAGTTGGACACAACTGAGCAACTGAACTGAACTGAACTGATAGGACTAGATCCCATAATGTTCATTTTTTGAATGTAAGTTTCAAGCTAGAGTTTCACCCTCCTCTTTGACCTTCATCAAGAGGCTCTTTGGTTTCTTGCAATTTCTGCCATTAGGCTGGTGTCAACTGCATGTCTGAGATTATTGCTATTTCTCCTGGCAATACGATTTCAGCTTGTACTTCATCCAGCCCTGGATTCTGCATAATGTATTCTGTATATAAATTAAATAAGCAGATGGAAATATACAGCCTTGATGTTCTCCTTTCCCAATTTTGAACCAATCTGTTTTTTTCCATGTCCAGTTTTAACTGCTGCTTCTTGGCCTACATAAAGGTTTCTCAGGGGGCGGGTAAGGTGGTCTGGTAGTCGCATTTGTTGAAAAATTTTCCACAGTTTGTAGTGATTCACCAAAGACTTTAGTGTAGTTAGAGAAGCAGCAGTAGATTTTTTTTTTTTCTCTCTCTCGAATTCAGTTACTTTTTCTATGATCCAATGTTGGCAATCTGATCTCTCGTTCCTCTGCCTTTTCTAAATCCAGCTTGTATGTCTGGAAGTTCTTGATTACTGAAGCCTAGCCTGAGGGATTTTGTGCATTATCTTGCTAGCATGTGAAATGAGTGTAATTGTATTAGTTTGAACGTTTTTTGGCATAGGTCTTCTTTGAGATTGAAATGAAAACTTTTTCCCAGTCCTATGGCCTCTGCTGAGTTTTCCAAATTTGCTGGCATATTGAGTGCATCACTTTCACAGCATCATCTTATAAGATTTGAAATAGGTCAGCTGGAATTGAATCACCTCCACTAGCTTTATTCTTAGTGATGCTTCATAAAGACCACTTGACTTCACACTCCAGGATATCTGGCTCTACATGAATGACTTCACCATCATGGTTATTTGAGTCATTAAGACCTTTTTTTTTACAGTTGCTTCTGTTTGTTCTTGCCACCTCTCCTTTATTGTGCTCATCTTTGCATGAAATGTTCCCTTGATATCTCTAATTTTCTTGAAGAATCTCTAGTCTTTTCCATTCTCTTGTTTTCCTCTTTTTTTTTTTTTTTTTGATCACTGAATAAAGCATTTTTATTCTCCTTGGTAATGTTTAGAATTCTGCTTTCAAATGAGTATATTTTTCCTTTTCTCCTTTGCCTTTTCACTTATCTTCTTTTCTCAATTTGTAAGGCCTCCTCAATCATTTTGCCTTTTTTTTAAATTAAATTTATTTATTTTTTTAATTACAATACTGTATTTGTTTTGCCATACATTGACATGAATCAGCCATAGGTGAACACAAACTCCCAATGCCGAAGCCCCCTCCCACCTCCCACCCCACATCCTCTACTTGAATCATCCTGTGCATCAGCCCCATGCATCCTGCATCCTACATTGAACATAGATTGGTGCTTCGTTTTTGCCTTTTTGCATTTCTTTTTCCTAGGGATGGTTTTGATTACTGCCTCCTGTACAAAGTTATGAACCTCTGCCCATAGTTCTTCAGGCAATTAATCAGATCTGATCCCTTGAATTTACTTGTTACTTCCAAAGTATAATTGTAAGAAATTTGACTTACGTCATACATAAGTGGTGTAGTAGTTTTCCCTACTTTCTTCAATTCAAGCTGAATTTTGGAATGAAGAGCTGTTGATCTAAGCCAGAGTCCACTTCAGGTCTTGCTATATAGAGCTTCTCCATCTTTGGCTGCAAAGAATATACTCTTTTTATTTCTTTATTTATCATCTGGTGATGTCCATGTGTAGAGTCATCTGTTGTACTGCTGAGAAGAGGATGTTTTCTATGACCAGTGTATTGTCCTGCCAAAGCTATGTTTACCTTTGCCCTGCTTCATTTTGCACTTCAAGGCCAAACTTATCTGTTTCTCCACGTATCTCTTAACTTCTTACTTTGCATTCATTAGGAGAACCACATATGTATGTATATGTATATATTATAGAAAAATATTCATACAAATGATACTATGTCTAAAGAAATAGACATGCTCATGTATATGATTAATGTCAAATAAGAAGTATTTGCGTAAGGGAGATTTTAAGGGCATTATATTAGAATATTTAATAGTACAGCATATTTAATCACTACAAGTATGTAAATTGGTCATAAGAACCTATCAGTTACCAATGTTTTCTAACTTTTTATTAGCAATATATAGCTAAAGCCCTGGTGAGAGTGTGTCCTATGCTTTTTCATTCTATAAACTGAAATTTGGAGTCATTTAAACCATCATTCCTCAATTTACTTGCTGTGTGTGCTTGCATAAATTCACTTAACTATTCTGTGCCTCAGATTTCTTTTCTGTGCTATAAAGGTAAGCTCTATGTCACAGAGTTCTTGAGGCTCAAATGAGTTAATGTACTTAAGACATGAAAGATGTTAAATAGGGATGGTTGTTGTTGCTATTGCATGCATACAAGAGAAAGAAAGAAAATTCTACTAGCTTTATTTATATCCCTTTTATCATAGTACTAGAACATATATTTGAAATCATATTCATTTTCTCAGGAATATGTAAAGGAGCATTGTGTCTTTTGATGAATAATTAGAAAGACGAGATTAATGTTGAGGTAGAATGCTTTTAGTAGTCAGAATAAGAAGACAGTTTTGTCCTTGGCCAATGATATTCTTTATAGTAGACACCACTTTTTACATCTGTTATTTCTTTCACATATAAATTCATTTTAAAATCATATATATATATGGTTAAGTTATATATTCATAAAATTATTTTATTATTGAATACCAAAGGTGACAAGTGTAAATCACATATTACAATTAAGTTTAAAATTGGCACTGATATACCGGCTACACAGATAAACACATCAAAATTTACATTTGGACTACTGTGTTTTTGAAATCACATATATTCTCCTCATGGTGGTGGTGGTTTAGTCACTAAGTCGTGTCCAACTCTTGTGATCTCATTGACTGTAGTCTGCCAGGGTCCTCTATTCATGAGATTCTCTAGGCAAGAATACTGGAGTGAGTAGTCATTTCCTTTTCCAGGGTATCTTCCCCAACCAACTGTCTACCACTCCTTTGCTTTTTAAAATCTTTCTCCCACCCTCACCCTGGCACTTTTTTTTCTCTCTCTCACATATACACATACACATGCTGGTTGGTTTTATATGGGTTTTAAATCATAAATGGAACTATACTATCTACATACTTTGGGAGCTTTATTTTTGCTCTATAGTGTATATGTGAAATTCATATATGTAGTTTCTATCCAGGTGTTTTATCTTCATTATACATGGTATACTATAGTAGTCATAAGAATTTATCTCTTTTGAAAGATGCTGTACCATTTTTACTATAACGTTGCTCATGTAACATTATTATGTATGTTGTCTAGTACACTTGTACGAGAGTATCATACCCTATACACATGTACAGAGTAGTGTTTTTCAGTCTGAGTCCCAGCACTGCAGAGGGTCATAAAGTTGGTTGAGAGGATTATGTTCTATATTGGTGAATGTAATGAGGTGGATTAGAAAGGAATAGAAAAAAGTAAACAGAATACATTAGTTTCTTTGTTCATCTCATATTGTGGTGGTAAATATTACTTCATTAGACTTTTGTTTATACATACAAATATTGTGGGAAATATTTTTATTTGTTTTCATATACATGAACACAAATTCTTATAAGCATGTATGTGTTTATAATGTTACAATATTAAATAAATTTCTTACTATAATTCACCACAAATTTTAAAAAAAGAAAAAAAAAACACAAAAACAAAACAGCTCTAGTGTATATACACAGAATTGGTATTGCTGAGTAATAGAATATAGATATTTTTAAATTTACTATAAAAGACTATATTGTCATCTAAAATACTAGCATAAATTATTTATAACATACACTATTGTAAGTTTGCATTTATAACAGAGATACGGAGTTTTGGTTGTGTCAAATTCTTGATAATGATTGATACTTTCAGACTTAACATTTTCTATATCTCCCATTGATAAAATTTTTATCAGTTATTTTCATTTTGTTTATATCTAATGATGATAAGCATCTCTTTATATACCCATTAGCTCTTCAAGTTTCTTCTTGAATAATGTATTTAAGGTTTTTTTTTTTTTTTATTTTACATAAAATTATCCGTTTGCCTTATTCTTAGTTATTTGCAGGCATCCAAAGCCTTTGACTCTGTGGATCACAATAAACTGTGGAAAATTCTGAAAGAGATGGGAATATCAGACCACCTGACCTGCCTCTTGAGAAATCTGAATGCAGGTTAGGTAGCAGCAGTTACAACTGGACATGGATCAACAGCCTGGTTCCAAATAGGAAAAGGAATGCATCAAGGCTGTATATTGTCACACTGCTTATTTAACCTATATGCAGAGTACATCATGAGAAATGCTGGACTGGAAGAAACACAAGCTGGAATCAAGATTGACAGGAGAAATATCAATAACCTAAGACATGCAGATGACACCAGCCTTATGGCAGAAAGTGAAGCAGAACTTAAAAGCCTCTTGATGAAAGTGAAAGAGGAGAGTGAAAAAGTTGGCTTAAAGCTCAACATTCAGTAAACGAAGATCATGGAATCTGGTCCCATCACTTCATGGGAAATAGATGGGGAAACAGTGGAAACAGTGTCAGACTTTATTTTGGAGGGCTTCAAAATCACTGCAGATGGTGACTGCAGCCATGAAATTAAAGGACGCTTACTCCTTGGAAGAAAAGTTATGACTAACTTGGATAATATAGTCAAAAGCAGAGAAATTATTTATCCGACTAAGGTCCATCTAGTCAAGGCTATGGTTTTTCCTGTGGTCATGTATGGATGTGAGACTTGGACTGTGAAGAAGGCTGAGTGCTGAAGAATTGATGCTTTTGAACTGTGGTGTTGGAGAAGACTCTTGAGAGTCCCTTGGACTGCGTGAGGAGATCCAACCAGTCCATTGTCAAGGAGATAGCCCTGGGATTTCTTTGGAAGGAATGATGCTAAAGCTGAAACTCCAGTACTTTGGCCACCTCATGTGAAGAGTTGACTCATTGGAAAAGACTCTGATGCTGGGATGGACTGAGGGCAAGAGGAGAAGGGGATGACAGAGGATGAGATGACAGGATGGCATCACTGACTCAATAGACATGAGTCTGAGTGAACTCCGGGAGTTGGTGATGGACAGAGAGGGCTGGTGTGATGCGATTCATGGGGTCGCAAAGAGTCAGAAACGACTGAGCGACTGAACGGAACTGAACTGAAATTATATAATGGAAACTATTACTCTTTCAATTTTATATTCAATATTATTTCTAATTTAAGGGTTCTCTGCCATTATGCTCTATTTGGATAAGTTATGTATCTTTGGTTTTAATATAGACATTTTTTTTTAATTTTTATTTTTACTTTATTTTGCTTTACAGTACTGTATTTGTTTTCCCATACATTGACATGAATCAGCCACAGGTGTACATGAGTTCCCAACTCTGAATCCCCCTCCCACCTCCAACCCCATATCATCTCTCTGGATCATCCCCGTGCACCAGCCCCAAGCATCCTGTATCCTATATCGAACATAGACATTTTAACCTTCCTGTTTAAGGGAGAGTGAATTCAGTGAGACTGAGAAAGCTATTTTTTGCTCTGGAGATGTCAAAATGTATAGCTTTTAGCTCTTCTCTGTGCTAAGGGTAGGGTTATTTGTGATGTGCCATTTGAGCTCCAAACCCTCCTGATGACTTCACAATGTCCCAAAGCTAGTTTTTGTTTTGTTTTTCTATTTGCTTAAAAAAATAGAGTAAAAGTTAGTTATCTTTTACTTATAATGCACCTTGGAGAAGACAATGGCACCCCACTCCAGTACTCTTGTCTGGAAAATTCCATGGACAGAGGAGCCTGGTAGGCTGCAGTCCATGGGATTGCTAAGAGTTGGGCACGACTGAGCTACTTCCCTTTCCCTTATAATGCACAGTGAATATGCTGATCTATTCAGCCACTTCTGGGCCACCAGAGGTTCTTTTCCATTTTTGTCCTTGTTTAATATTTTATCAATTGGTCCTGGCAGTTTTTAACCTATTTAAGAAGCTCAGTTTAGTGAATATAATTTTATCTTTCTTGAAGACTAAGAATCTTGAAATATCAGAGTAATGTTTCTGAACATTAGTTATTTTCTAAGCATTCTGAGAAGGAGCTCTATGTGCTGTGTGGTGAACTGGGGATTATAGGGGCTGGTTTTGATATCAGAATTGGCTCTACCACTTATCTGGCTGGAGGGACTGAGAAAAGTATTTACCAGTCAGGTCTATGAGCCTCAATGTCCTCATTTATAAAATGAAACTAATAATTACTGTGTTAGGATCAGGGATGATGAGCCCTTAGTATAATATCACCTGCCACATAGGAAGCACTAAACAAGTATCTTCTTTTTCTCACTTTATACTGCAAAGATATAGATATTGATCCCAGGACATAACCCAGAAATATTGATAATACTGACAACTTGTAGTGAATACCATGGGTTTTCCCATGTGGCTCAGATGGTAAAGAAGCTGCCTGCAATGAAGGAGACCTAGGTTCACTTCCTGGGTCAGGAATATTCCCTGGAGAAGGGAATGGCTACCCACTCCTGTATTCTTGCCTGAAGAATCCTATGGATGGAGAAGCCTGGTGTACTACAGTCCATGGGGTTGCAAAGAGTTAGACATGACTGAGCAACTAACACTTTCACTTTCACAGTGAATACTATAGTGCCTCCCCAGATCACTCCTCAAGGTCAGGCTCTACTACAGATGCTGAGGGATCACAATTGTGCACCTCTCAAGGCATTGCCTTGGAACACCAGTGACTAGTTTTTGTTTTTGTTGTTGTTTTTTGCAGATAGTTTTCTGCCTGAGTAACTGATAAGGAAGTTTGGCTTAAATATGTGAACAAAGGAACATAAAAACCTCACAGTGAAATTCATTCTTGATTTAATTTTTCTGAAAGGATTCATTGTAATATAATTATTGGTTACTCAATCTGGAGACAAAAAATATATATTTGTGAATAAGAATCCTGAGAGCTTGCACCTGGATATCTTGAATCTCATTGCTATACTCTTTTTGTTGTTTTAAATAAGACTTTGTGTAAGGATGCTCTGTACAATTTTGAGGCCTTTTAAAGTTCAAAATATATGGAATCTTTCAGTTGACAATGGGAATGGGATATCAGGAACTATCTCTGACAATGCAATTTAAATAATAATATTGGACAGAAACAGAGCCAAAAAGGACGAATCATTGTTTTCAGGCTGACTTCCTGTCCATCTCTGGATTTTGGGTGCACAAGCGTCACATCCACTGACAGGAAGAAAACTGTAAATGAGTCTGGAAGTTTATGGTTCCAGGGCAAGGTGGACAGCTAATGTATTACAAAATAATTTTTTAAATGATACATAAGCCAAAAATGTGATGTATTTTTTAAAATATGTCCTAGTAAAACTGAAGATAACAGGCAGCTGGAAGCTGTAGAGCTTAAAACTATGGCCTGTACTTCCTGTATTAAGATTTCCACTGTCTCCATAACCCTCACCAAGTAATGACTGATGCTCTGATAAATGGGACTCTAATTGTTTGTGCCCCTATTGACTTTATTGTTCAGTAGAAAAAATAATGTGCAGAAAGCTATTATGGATTTTAAGCCTCCACATGGAACTAAATGACAAAATTATTCAGAGTTATGCCAAAAGCAGTGGAACAATTGGAAAGGAAAATATGAGAAAAACTTACAATGTGGAATTAAACTATGTGGAATTCTTCAGAGGCTTAATTCAAAATGACATGAAATAGAAGTAGATGCAGTAACTACTAATTTTTTAATATAAATATATTTATTTTAATTGGAGGTTAATTACTTTACAATATTCTATTGGTTTTGTCATACATCAACATGAATCTGCCACAGGTATACATGTGTTCCCCATCCTGAACCCCCTCCCCTTCTCCCTCCCCATACCACCCATCTGGGTCATCCCAGTGCACCAGCCTCAAGCATCCAGTATCACGCATCGGATCTGGACTGGTGATTCATTTCATATATGATATTATACATGTTCCAGTGCCACTCTTCCAAGTCATGGATGACTATAAGAGACCAGATCATTCAGCCTTACCAACTGTTTAGGTTGTAAAAAGACTACGACAAATTCACTTACTTTATCTTGACCTTAATACATTTAAAAAATAATAATCTTATTACAGAAAATTGAAGCCTACAATCCTTTAAGAGTCAATGCCAATTAAAATAGGAGAGAATCAGAATTATAAGTGACAAGAGGGCCAGGGTCTTGGGACAATTCCCAATGGGGACTAGAGGTCATTTGCCTTGATGTGGGCACAATAGCCTGTGGCTGGCAAAGGAAATTTATTAGAATTGATTCACACTGATATTAACGCATTATCCTTTATAACCCTGCTGATGAAAAGTTAGGAGATAGAAAATCTAGTGGGATCTGGTGATACAATTATAGGAAGTTTTCAGGGAAAAATATGACTCAAATTAGGAATTTATAAACAAAAGTTATTTATAGGCGTTGGCTCACCATTGCCGGGTTGTAATATTTGTGATGTTTAAATGGAGTAGTTATTCCTTATCCAAAATATAGAGGAAAGGGATGATATGCAAATCTGCTTTTCAAGCTGTTTTGTTGAAAAACCTGCAGGGGAACATTTAGAATAGTATAAATGTACTCAAGTACTTCTTTTAAAATAATCTAGGATAACTGGGAGATATAAATATTCTAGTTTAATAAAGGGACAATTAGATGTAAATATATTAGTATCACAAAACTCTTTGTTTAATAGTCCAGGATGGCCCATAATAAGCTAATGAATTTTGCGAAAGAAATGTAGATCATATAAGGTAGCATAAAGTTATGCCTTCAGAAGTATCAGCTGTACCAATATGGTATAAACAGTTCAAAAATTCAATATATGCTACACACTGAAGGACATAACTTAGGTGGCACTTGCCTTCTTTTCCACCTCTGTTTAGAAGAGAGTTAAAACTTAGTTGGAAAGTATTATTATTCACTATACTATCATAAAATGTTAATCTTAATTTGAAAACTAATCTAAGGAATAATTAAAAATACTAATCTTATGACTGTTGGAGAATGGCTAATGAATCACAATAAGTACAAAGCATGTATCAAATGATAAAATTCCTTGGTATTTAAATAGGGGGACAGTAGAGATACTACTCAACAAATAATAAGCTATTTTCTCTGCTAGCTCTAAAGTTAGTTTAGAGGCAAATAGATTTATTGATATTTTGTTTCTAATGATATTGCATGACACATTTGGAGATATTATTAGCATCTGTTCACAAAGTTACCAGGAAAACAGTTGAGTTTGATTCTGCCCTCTCAAGAACAAGCTGCCTTAAACACACACACACCACACACACACACACACACACACACACACATACACAAATATACACACACACAGTATAATTCAGCATTTACCGACTCCATATTCAAATGACTTTGAAAGTATCTGAAACTTATGTCCATAATGATCAGACATCAAGTGAAAGCCTGCTACTGCCATCCAGCCGAAATCATCTTTGATTGTGGAAAATTTATTGTGAGCTTCAAGTTATGCACAATTTAAAGGGCAATTGCTACTTTCAAACTGCAATTTAGTTGCAACTACTTCTGTTATAGAAGGGCAGAAATTAACTTAGCACTCAAGATGCTCATTGTATCAAATCACTTGTTCCATTTCAGATTTATCAACACTGTCTGACTGCATATAGACCATTTTTTTGTGTGTGTGGATAGAGGGAAAATCCTAAGGGTAAAGGACACTTGGAAAACAGAGGCCAGTATTAGTTTAGGGATTGTGTGGTGTCATGTATTCTTTGCTTCTAATAGTTTAAATGGTTGCCAAAGATGCCTGTAAGAAACTCTTGGGTATGTTAAAATTAACTTATATTTTGATGTCAGCATTCCATGTGATATTACACTGGGCAATTCAACAATTTTTCATCTCAAACATGTACTAAATTTACAATTATCAGGGGAACACTTTAAGGCAACAAAAGTTTGATAGATAAACCAAACCAACATTTACCAAAATATCCTACTAAAAAGAGCCAGAGGGATGGTATGGGGAGAGAGGTGGGAGGGGGGTTCAGAATGGGGAACACATGTACACCCATGGCGGATTCATGCTGATGTATGGCAAAACCAATACAATATTGTAAGGTAATTAGCTCCAATTAAGATAAATAAATTTATATTAAAAATAAAAAATAGATCTTTAGTTTCTTTAGGCAGATATATTCCTAATTATTTTATTCTTTTCATTGCAATGGTGAATTTTCTCATTGTTAGTGTATAGAAATATAAGAGATTTCTGTGTGTTGATTTTATATCCTGCAACTTTACTATATTCATTAATTAGCTCTAGTAATTTTCTGGTGGAGTCTTTAGGGTTTTCTATGTAGAGGATCATGTCATCTGCAAACAGTGAGACTTTTACTTCTTCTTTTCCAATTTAGATTTCTTTTATTTCTTTTTCTGCACTGATTGCTGTGGCCAAAACTTCCAGAACTATGTTGAATAGTAGCAGTGAAAGTGGGCACCCTTGTCTTGTTCCTGACATTAGGGAAAATGCAGCAATTACACTGCTGGGCATGCACACCAAGGAAACCAGAATTGAAAGTGACATGTGTACCCCAGCTTTCATGACAGCACTCTGTATAATAGCCAGGACATTGAAGCAACCTAAATGTCCATCAGCAGATGGATGGATAAGAAAGCTGTGGTACATATACACAATGAAGTATTTTTAGCCATTAAAAAAATGCATTTGAATCAGTTCTAATGAGGTGGATGAAACTGGAGCCTATTATATAGAGTGAAGTAAGCCAGAAAGAAAAACACCAATACAGTATACTAACACATATATATGGAATCTAGAAAGATGATAAGAATAACCCTGTATGCAAGACAGCAAAAGAGACACAGATGTATAGAACAGTCTTTTGGACTCTGTGGGAGAGGGGAAGTGAAGTGAAATGAAGTCGCTGAGTCATGTCCAACTCTTTGAGACCCCATGGACTGTAGCCTACTAGGCTCCTCCATCCATGGAATTTTCCAGACAAGAGTACTGGAGTGGGTTGCCATTTCCTTCTCCAGGGAGAGGGAGAGGGTGGATTGATTTGGGAGAATGGCATTGAAACATGTATAATATCATATATGAAATGAATCACTAGTCCAGGTTCGATGCATGATACTGGATGCTTGGGGCTGGCACACTGAGACAACCCAGAGGGATGGTATGGGGAGGGAGGAGGGAGGGGGGTTCAGGATGGGGAACATGTGTATATCTGTGGTGGATTCATGTTGATGTATGGCAAAACCAATACAATATTGTAAAGTAATTAACCTCCAATTAAAATAAATAAACATATTAACAAATAAGTTAAAAATAATAAAAATAAATAAAGTGAAAAAAAAAAAAAGACCTTCGGAGAAACTGGTAAATCTAGGAGTCTTTTGTTGTTCAGTAACTCAGTTATGTCCAATTCTTTTAACCCCATGAACTGGAGCACACCAGGCTTCCTTGTCCTTCACTACCTATCAGAGTTGGCTCAAACTTATGTCCATTTAATCCTTGATGTCATCCAACCATCTCATCCTTTGTCATCCCCTTTTCCTTCTGCCTTCAATCTTTCCCAACAACAGAGTCTTTTCCAATGAACCAACTCTTCACATATTCAGTATTCAGTTCAGTCGCCCAGTCACGTTCGATTCTTTGCAACCCCATGAACTGCAGCAAGCCAGGCCTCCCTGTCCATTACCAACACCTGGAGTCCACCCAAACCCATGTCCATCGAGTCGATGATATCATCTAACCATCTCATCCTTGGGCATCCCCTTCTCTTCCTGCCTTCAATCTTTCCCAGCATTAGAATCATTTCAATGAGTCAGCTCTCTGTGCATCAGGTGGCCAAAGTATTGGAGCTTCAGCTTCAGCATCAGTCCTTCCAAAGAACACGCAGGACTGATCTATCTCCTTTAGGATGGACAGGTTCGATCTCCTTGCTGTCCAAGGGACTCTCAAGAGTCTTCTCCAACACCACAGTTCAGAAACATCAATTAAGCTTTCTTTATAGTCTGACTCTCACATGCATACACGACCACTGGAAAAACCATACCCTTGACTAGACAGACTTTTGTTGGCAAAGTAATGTCTCTGCTTTTTAATATGCTGTCTTCAGTTCAGTTCAGTTTAGTTCAGTTGCTGTTGCTCAGTCATGTCTGACTCATTGTGACCCCATGAATGGCAGCATGCCAGGCCTTCCTGTTCATCACCATTTCCCAGGGTTCACTCAGACTCATGTCTATCGAGTCTGTGATGCCATCCAGCCATCTCATCCTCAGTCATCCCCTTCTCCTCCTGCCCCCAATCCTTCCCAGCATCAAAGATATTTTCCAGTGAGTCACCTCTTCTCATGAAGTGGCCAAAGTACTGGAGTGTTAGCTTCAGCATCATTCTTTCCAAAGAAATCCCAGGGTTGATCTCCTTCAGAATGAACTGGTTGGATCTCCTTGCAGTCCAAGGGACTCTCAAGAGTCTTCTCCAACACCACAGATCAAAAGCATCAATTATTTGGCTCTCAGCCTTCTTCACAGTCCAACTCTCACATCCATACATGACCACAGGAAAAACCATGGCCTTGACTAGATGGATGTTAGTCTGCAAAGTAATGTCCCTGCTTTTGAATATACTATCTAGGTTGGTCATAGTTTTTCTTCCAGGGAGTAAGCGTCTTTTAATTTCATGGCTGCATTCACCATATGCAGTGATTCTGGAGCCCCAAAAATAAAGTCTGATACTGTGTCCACCGTTTCCCCATCTATTTCCCATGAAGTGATGGGACCAGATACCATGATCTTCGTTTTCTGAATGTTGAGCTTTAAGCCAAAGTTTTCACTCTCCTCTTTCACTTTCATCAAGAGGCTCTTTAGTTCTGCTTCAGTTTCTGCCATAAGGGTGGTGTCATCTGCATATCTGAAGTCGCAGCATCAGGTTCTTTTCCAGTGACTTGACTCTTCACATAAGGTGGCCAAATTATTAGAGATTCAGGTTCAGTATCAGTTCTTCCAATGAATATTCAGAGTTGATTTTCCTTAGGATTTACTGGTTTGCTCTCCTTGTTGTCCAAGGGAATCTCAAGAATTTTCTCCAGCACCACACTTTGAAAACATCAAATTTTTTGGCACTCAGTATTCTTCATAGTCCAATTCTCACATTCATGTATGAGTATTGGAAAAACCATAGCTTTGACTAGATGAACATTTGTCAGCAAAATAATATCTTTGCTTTTCAATACACTGTCTAGATTTGTCATAGCTTTTCTTCAAATGAGCAAAATGCCTTTTAATGGCTTCAGTCTCCATCCATGGTGATTTTGGAGCCCAAGAAAATAGAGTCTCTCAGTGTTTTCATTTGCTCCCCTTCTATTTGCCATGAAGTGATAGGACCAGATGCCATGATCTTTTTTTTTTTTTTTTTGAATGTTGATTTTACACCAGCTTTTTCACTTTCCTCTTTCACCTTCATCAAGAAGATCTTTAGTTCCTCTTTACTTTCTGCCATGAGTGTGGTGTCATCTGCATATCTGAGGTTGTTGATATTTCCCAGCTGTCTTGATTCCATCTGGAGCTTCATTCAGTCCAACGTTTCACATGATGTACTCTGCATATAAGTTAAATAAGCAGCATGGCAATAATAAAGCTATAATGTACTCCTTTCCCAACACTGAACCAGTCCATTGTTCCCACGTCTGGTTCTAACTGTTGTTTCTTAACCTGCATACAAGTTTCTCAGGAGGCAGGTAAGGTCCTTGGGCAAGCCAGATTTTCCTTCACTATGGAGAGACATACTGAGTAAATGTCTTATTGGCCTTTTTTTTTTTTTGGCTACATAAAAGGGAATTTATTTCAGGAGAAATGAAAAGGATGCAGCCAGACTAGACATATTATGCTTCTTAGGAACAGCACTATAGGAATAGAGATGGAAAAGAGTGTGAACACTGAACCAAGAGGGGCTATTAAGAATGCCTGGTTAGATGGAAACAGAGGTAGTTCAAGGGCGGTGGTCTGGATCTTGGAAACAGAAGTAAAAACAATGAACTTTACTGAAGATTTATTGTCTAGTTAGCCCATGGGAATTCCTAAAAGGAGAACATAATTTGCATAGATGACCCCCTAATGACAAGGCCCCATGTGTGAACAAACAGATATACCTACTACAGGAGCTGAAATTGGAAACATATTCAGTTTAACCAGGAATTTACTTGTGTGTGTGTGTGTTTTGAGGAATGGGGCTGAGGGGTGGTTGAAGAATTAAACTTAAGTATAAGGCTCATCATGAAACCTCATCAATACAATCTTATTGTATGACATCAGTATTATGGCTATGCCCTACAGGAGACCTGGAATCCAAAATTAACAAAAAGTTGATTACTGACTTATACCACAATTTATGAAATTTGTTATTATGGGCAGGAAATGTATTATCAAATGTATTAAGAAACTCTAAAAATATTATTATAATTCTCAATGACTTGTTTTGTAATAATTTTAGTTTAATGATGTGATTGCCATTTAGTGTAATATTGAAATAATTAGTAAGAATAATTTGACTGATTTACCTCATTTGATGATGCAAAAATAGTGTTTGAAAATTGTTGTTTTGCTTTTTTTTTGTTCTACAAGTATCACAAAGAGTCATTGGAAGAAACGATCATGAAGTGTTAGTCACTCAGCTGTGTCTGACTCTTTGTGACCCCATGGACTGGACCCTAAGAGGCTCATTTGTCCATGGAATTCTCCAGGCAAGAATATTGGAATGGATAGCCATTTCTTTCTCCAGGGGATCTTACTGACTCAAGGATGGAACCCAGGTGCTTGCATTGCAGGAGGATCCTTTACTGTCTGTGTTACCAGGAAACCCATAGAAGGTCACAATTAAGAAGAATTGTTTTAGTGTCAGGAGGTTCATTCTATAGGAGAGAGTTAATTTTCAGCTGAACTGATAAACTATCTTATCTCTGGGAATGCCAGTATGTATAGCTTTGACTCTTGGCCAAGATAAAAGAGGAATTCATTTATGACATGGTATTTAAAGTGTGAAATTCACTTGGCTAGCCCCACGGTCAATTTATTCACTGATGGTTTTCAAAAGGCAAAACAGATTTTAAAATTATAGTTACATTTCTTTTACATTAACGAATTTATGGGCAGATAAGAGGGATTACTTCTTTAAAGAAGATCTTGATGTATGGCAAAACCAATACAATATTGTAATTAGCCTCCAATTAAAATACATAAATTTAAATTAAAAATAATAAAGAAGAGTCATTCTATAGGATAAGTTATCTTTCAGTGTTTTTTTTTTTTCCTTACAGTTTTGATGGTGTATTTTTTCTTGTTACTCAGTCGTATCTCACTCTTTGCAACCTTGTGGATTGTAGCCTGCCAGGCTCCTCTGTCCATGGCATTCTCTAGGCCAGAATACTGGAGTGGCTAGGTGATCCCTTCTCCAGGGAATCTTCCCAACCCAATGATTGAACCCAGCTCTCCTGCACTGCAGGCAGATTCTTTACCCCCTCAGCCACCAGGGAAGCTGAGCCTAGATATAGCAATGTCCTCTTCCTGGGTTCAGCTGATTATTTGATCTTAAGTGCTATTAATTTTGCATGTGATTTTTCTTTTTCTGAGTCAAAGTATTTTCCAAGAGCTTAGGATGACAATCTGCCATTTTATTTTCTAACAGAAAATTTTAGATGATCAACAAAGACCATAGATGCAGTTTTTGTGATATCTTCACCTTTGTCTTGAGCAGTGTGTTCCCATAAGGTGCCATTTAAGGAGACTCTGAAATGGATGCTTATTTCCTCCTGTTTATCAGACTGAATTTTTGATCAAACAGTTTTGAAGAAAAACCCTCAGATAAAGCTAATAAAATGAATTGTCCTATTTTTATACTAACTGTATATCCATCCATGGTCAAACTTTTATTCATAGATATATATGATATTTTGGAGAAGGCAATGGCACCCCACTCCAGTACTCTTGCCTGGAAAATCCCATGGACAGAGGAGCCTGGTAGGCTGCAGTCTATGGGGTCGCTACTAGTTGGACACGACTGAGCAACTTCACTTTCACTTTTCACTTTCATGCATTGGAGAAAGAAATGGCAACCCACTCCAGAGTTCTTGCCTGGAGAATCTCAGGGACGGGGCAGCCTGGTGGGCCGCCGTCTATTGGGTCGCACAGAGTCAGACATGACTGAAGCGACTTAGCAGCAGCATATGATATTTTGGTATTTGATCCTTCTTGCTTTTTCTACCAAGTATTCAAATGTCCAAGATCTACAAATGAATAAACTAAATTCATAGGGATTAAGAAATACTGGACTAGTAGTTCATAAAGCAGTTCTGATTACTTCAATAAAATTTACTCTTTTTGACCTTAATGAGATTATGCAAATATGATCTCAAGCAAGATTGCAAATTAAGGAACCAGCGATTTTTTTTTTTTTCATTTCTTCCAACCACAGTATATTATGATAAAGTTCAATGAGTGGAATATCTTTAGGAATGGCCAGTGTGTGAAAGATAAAAGGGTTTGGTGAAAGTGGAAAAAATGTGCAAGAAAAAGCAAACTTGAGATCTGAGGAAGCAGTATGCCAATCTGGATTTGCAACAGAATAGAGTCTGGAGGGTTTAAATTTGAATGTTAGCTATCCCATATTTGCATTAAGTCATGAGTATCTAGGATAAATAATCATATAATTTCCCCGTTCCTTAGTGGTCTCTCCATGCCAATCATTACTTATTGCAGTTTTTGAAATTTTGATTCTAATGCACATAGATGGATTATATTATTATAAATGCTTCAGAGCAAATACTGAAGTTCTAATTTTTCTTGATAGAATCTTGTCTAGAATCTTTTCCAAACTTCAATTATTTAGTGCTATTCTCACAATAACCCTGAAGTTCTTTGAAAGTCTTGTGACTACCAATATCCAAATGAAGAGAAGAAACAAAATACAAATAATCAAGCATTAAAATTCTTAACCCTATTGCATCTGATCTATAAGTTCCTTCATCAGCGCAAAGCAAATCAAGAAGGTAATATCAAGGGGAATAAAAGGAAAAAAGTAAAAGACTTAGGGTTGCTTTAGCATACAAGAAACTGCACTCATCAAAATTAGGCCTTGGCAGTACAGTCTTTGGAACTCTGAAGACAGATCTTATAGCATTTCTGTTATGATCCATCCTGGATATGCCAATAAGGTTTGCCCAAATTCTCCAAGCCAGGCTTCCACAGTACATGAACCATGGACTCCCAGATGTTCAAGCTGGATTCAAGAAAGGCATAGCAATGAGAGATCAAATTATCAACATCTGCTGGATCATTGAAAAACCAAGAGGATTCCAGAAAAACATCTGGTTTTCTTTATTGACTATGCCAAAACCTTTGACTATATGGATCACAATAAACTGTGGAAAATTCTGAAAGAGATGGGAATACCAGACCACCTGATCTGTCTCCTGAGAAATCTGTATGCAGGTAAAGAAGCAACAGTTAGAACTGGACATGGGACAATAGACTGGTTCCAAATCAAGAAAGGAATAAGTCAAGGCTGTATATTGTCACCTTACTTATTTAACTTACATGTAGAGTACATCATGAGAAATGTTGGACTGAATGAAGCACAAGCTGGAATCAAGATTGCCGAGAGAAATATCAATAGCCTCAGATATTCAGATGACACCACCCTTATGGAAGAAAGTGAGGAGGAACTGAAGGGTCTCTTGATGAAAGTGAAAGAGGAGAGAGAAAAAGTTGGCTTAAAACTCAACATTCAGAAAACTAAGATCATGGCATCAGGTTCCATAACTTCAAAACAAATAGATGGGGAAACAATGGAAACATTGAGAGACTATAGAGACTATTCCTTTGGGCTCCAAAATCACTGCAGATGGTGATTGCAGCCACGAAATCCAAAGATGCTTGCTCCTTGGGAAAGACGCTATGGCCAACCTAGACAGGACATTAAAAAGCAGAGACATTATTTTTCAACAAAGATCCATCTAATCAAATCTATGGTTTTTCCAGTAGTAATATAAGGATGTGAGAGTTGAACTCTAAAGAAAGCCAAGCACCAAATAATTGATGCTTTTGAACTGTGGTGTTGGAAATAACTCTTGGAAGTCCCTTGGACTGCAAGAAGATCCAACCAGTCAATCTTAAAGGAAATCAGTCTTGGGTGTTCATTGGAAAGACTGATGCTGAAGCTGAAACTACAATACTTTGGTGACCTGATGCAAAGAAGTGACTCACTGGAAAAGCCCCTGTTGCTGGGATACATTGAAGGCAGGAGAAGGGGAAAACAGAGGATGAGATGGTTAGATAACATCACCGACATGATGGACATAAGTATGAGTATGCTCTGGGGAGTTGGTGCTGGACAGGGAAGACTGGCATGCTGCAGTCCATGGGTTCACAAAGAATCAGACACGACTGAGTGACTGAACTGATCCTCCTGGAAATGATCTCAGGGTGGGCATTAGAAGATAAATTCTTGATCTGATTTATATCATTTAAATCTGTGGGAACCTTTCTTTTAAAAATGCCAGACTTGAAGACCCTAAAGAAGCTTTTCTAATTTGAGAGAGAGTAAAGAGAAAGATTGATTTTACAAAAAAATTTTAAAACGTTCAGTTTCAATTGGTTTAAGAAATAGTTGATTAAAAATGTTTTTCCATTTCTCCAAAGAAGACATACAGGTGGCTAACAAACACATGAAAAGATGCTCAACATCACTCATTATCAGAGAAATGCATATCAAAACCACAGTTAGGTACCATTTCATGCCAGTCAGAGTGGCTGCGATCCAAGAGTCTACAAGCAATAACTGCTGGAGAGGGTTTGGAGAAAAGGGAACCCTCTTAGAGTGTTGTTGGGAATGCAAACTAGTACAGTTACTAAGGAGAACAGTGTGGAGATACCTTAAAAACTGGAAATAAACTGCCTTATGACCCAGCAATCCCACTGCTGGGCATACACACTAAGGAAATCAGAATTGAAAGAGTCACATGTACCCCAATGTTCATCACAGCACTGTTTATAATAGCCAGGATATGGAAGCAACCTAGAGGTCCACTGGCAGATGAATGGATAAGAAAGCTGTGGTACATGTACACAATGGAGTATTACTCAGCCATTAAAAAGAATGCATTTGTACCAGTTCTAGTGAGGTGGATGAAACTGGAACCTATTATACAAACTGAAGTAAGCCAGAAAGAAAAATACCAATACAGTATACAAATGCATATATATGGAATTTAGAAAGATGGTAACAATAATCCTGTATGAAAGATAGCAAAGGAGACACAGATGTATATAACAGTCTTTTGGACTCTGTGGGAGAGGGAGAGGGTGGGATGATTTGGGAGAATGGCATTGAAACATGTATAATATCATATATGAACGAATCGTCCATCCAGGTTCCATGCATGATCCTGGATGGTTGCGGCTGGTGCACTGAGATGACCCAGAAGGATGGTATGGGGAGGGAGGAGGGAAGGGCTTCAGGATGGGTAACACGTGTATACCTGTGGTGGATTCATGTTGATGTATGGAAACATCATGGATGTTAAAACATCATGTATTTTAAAACATTCTTCCATGTTGCAATTACCTAGAAATAAGTATTCTTTCTAAATATATATTTATTACTGGCACAGTATGAGGAAAGAATCCACCTTCAGTACAAGAGTCCTGGATTTGATTCCTGGGTTGAGAAGATCCCTATAGAAGGGAAAGACTACCCACTCCAAAGAATTGGACACAGCTGAGCGACTTTCACTTTCAATGACAGGAAAAGCAAGACATGGGTCACACAAATATTGCCAACGTCAGTTAATCTCTTCAATCTCTGTTGTATTTTTATCTGGTTTGTTAGAAGGTTTTTACTAATTTGATTCACTTATTTCTGGTAAACTATTTGCACTTGATTTATGGCATATTAAATCTCTCAGTTTTTCTCCTACTTTAAGAACTAAAGCTTTCTCCATCTTTTGCTGATGTGTTTTTCCAGTGGTCATGTATGGATGTGAGAGTTGGACTGTGAAGAAAGCTGAGCACTGAAGAATTGCTGCCTTTGAACTGTGGCATTGGAGAAGACTCTTGAGAGTCCGTTGGACTGCACAGAGATCCAATCAGTCCATTCTGAAGGAGATCAACCCTGGGATTACTTTGGAGGAATGATGCTAAAGCTGAAACTTCAGTACATTGGCCACCTCAAGTGAAGAACTGACTCACTGGAAAAGACTATGATGCTGGGAGGGAATGGGGGCAGGAGGAGAAGGGGACGACCGAGGATGAGATGACTGGATGGCATCACTGATTCGATGGACGTGAGTCTGTGTGAACTCCGGGAGTTGGTGATGGACAGGGAGGCCTGGCATGCTGTGATTCATGGGGTTGCAAAGAGTCAGACACGACTGAGCAACTGAACTGAGACAGACATTGAAATGCTCCAAGTATCAGTCCTTGGACCATGTTTTCTTTTTATTTATTCTCACCTTCTAGATAATTTTGATCACTTTCATGACCTTATGTGACAACTGCCATAACTCTGATCCAGACTTCTTGAAAATCTTGATTTGTCTGTTTCAATGTGTGATATACATATCAAGATTAATATATTAATACTTAAAATTTACTTTTTGATCACTGTTTCTTCCACATTCCTCCTCTAATAACTAAACATTAATGCTGTGAAAATGCTGCACTTAATATGCCAGCAAAGTTGGAAAACTCAGCAGTGCCCACAGGACTGGAAAAGGTCAGTTTTCATTCCAATTCCAAAGAAAGGCAATGCCAAAGAATGCTCAAACTACCGCACAATTGCATTCATCTCACATGTTAGTAAAGTAATGCTTAAAATTATCCAAGCCAGGCTTCAGCAATACATGAACCATGAACTCCCTGATGTTCAAGTTGGTTTTAGAAAAGGCAGAGGAACCAGAGATCAAATTGCCAACATCTGCTGGATTATTGAAAAACGAGAGTTCCAGAAAAACATCTTTTTCTGCTTTATTGACTATGTCAAAGCCTTTGACTGTGTGGATCACAATAAACTGTGGAAAATTCTGAAACTGTGGAAAATTCTGAAAGAGATGGGAATACCAGACCACCTAACCTGCCTCTTGAGAAATCTGTATGCAGGTCAGGAAGCAACAGTTAAAACTGGACATGGAACAACAGATTGGTTCCAAATAGGAAAATAATTACGTCAAGGCTGTATATTGTCACCCTGCTTATTTAACTTCTATGCAGAGTACATCATGAGAAATGCTGGACTGGAAGAAACACAAGCTGGAATCAAGATTGCCAGGAGAAATATCAATAACCTCAGATATGCAGATGACACCACCCTTATGGCAGAAAGTGAAGAGGAACTAAAAAGCCTCTTGTTGAAAGTGAAAGAGGAGAGTGAAAAAGTTGGCTTAAAGCTCAATATTCAGAAACCGAAAATCATGGCATCCGTTCCTATCACTTCATGGGAAATAGATGGAGAAACAGTGGAAACAGTCTCATACTTTATTATTATTATTATTATTATTATTTTTGTATTCCATAATCACTGCAGATGGTGACTGCAGCCATGAAATTAAAAGACACTTACTCCTTGGAAGAAAAGTTATGACCAACCTAGGAAGTATATTCAAAAGCAGAGACATCACTTTGCCGACTAAGGTCTGTCTAGTCAAGACTATGGTTTTTCCTGTGGTCATGTATGGATGTGAGAGTTGGACTGTGAAGAATGCTGAGCGCCAAAGTATTGATGCTTTTGAACTGTGGTGTTGGAGAAGATCCTTGAAAGTCCCTTGGACTGCAAGGAAATCCACCTAGTCCATTCTGAAGGAGATCAACCCTGGGATTTCTTTGGAAGGAATGATGCTAAAGCTGAAACTCCAGTACTTTGACGACTTCATGGGAAGAGGTGACTCATTGGAAATGACTTTGATGCTGGGAAGGATTGGGGGCAGGAGGAGAAGGGGACTACAGAGGATGAGATGGCTGGATGGCATCACAGACTCAATGGCCATGAGTCTGAGTGAACTCAGGGAGTTGGTGATGGACAGGGAGGTCTGGTGTGATGCGATTCATAGGGTCTCAGTGAGTCGGACATGACTGATCGACTGAACTGAACTGAACTGAACACTGTCTATCTAGTTTTTCATTGGAAAAATGCACTGGAATTCTTCTCAACTCTTCTGTTCCTTTCACTATCCATATTCCATTATTTATCAGTCACTCTTGTGGGATCTGTCTTTATTATTATTATTTTTAACTGACCTCTCACTATCTGTACCTAGTTCAAGACATTGATTTTTAAATTAATTTTTATTGGTGTATAACTATTTTACAATGTTGTTTTACAACTTTACAACAAAGTGAATCATCATATATATATATTATAATATATATTAACTATAAATACATATTACATATAGAGTGATCACACATATGTGATTATTATGTATTTATTATATAATGTGTGTGTGTGTGTTTGTGTGTATATATTTTCTTATATTTCCTTCCTATTGGATCACCACAGAGCACTGAGTGTAGAGTTCCCTGTGCTGTACAGTAGATTCTCATTAGTTATCTATTTTATACCTAGTAGCATATATATTGACGAAGGCAATGGCAACCCACTCCAGTATTCCTGGCAAATCCCACGGATGGAGGTGCTTGCTGGGCTCCCATATATGGAGTCACACAGAGTCAGACACGACTGAAGAGACTTAGCAGCAGCAGCAGCTATATATGTAAATCCCAATCTCCCAATTCATCCCAACCACCTCCTCCCCGTACTGCTATCCGTAAGTTTGTTTTCTAGATGTGAGACTCTGTATCTGCTTTGCAAATAAGTTCATCTGTATCATTTTTTAAATTCTACATTAAGCAATATTATATGATATTTGTTTTTCTCTTTGACTAAAATTCACTCCATATAACAGTCTTTAGGTCTGTCCACATCTCTACAAATGGTACTATTTTATTATTTTTATGTCTGAGTAATATTTCACTGTATATATGTACCACATCTTCTTCATTCATTCCTGTGTTGATGGATATGTAGTTTACTTACAAGTCTTGTCTATTGTAAAGAGTACTGTAAGGAAAATTGGCATGCATGTATGTTTTCAAATCATGGTTTTCTCCAAGTATATGCCCAGGAGTGAGTCACAGGGTAGTTCTGTTCTTAGTTTTGGATACTGCTATCCATAGTGGCTGTACCAATTTACCTTCTTACTGAGAATATGAAAAGGAAAGTGAAAGTGAAGTCACTCAGTCGTGTCTGACTCTTTGCAACCCTGTGGACTGTAGCCTACCAGGCTTCTTTGTCCAAGGGATTCTCTAGGCAAGAATACTGGAGTGGGTCACCATTTCCTTCTCCAGGGATCTTCCCTACCCAGGGATCAAACTCAGGTCTCCCGCATTGGAGGCAGATGCTTTAACCTCTGAGCCACCAGGGTAGGAGGGCTATATTCCTCAAAATCCTCTCCAGGATTTTTTGTAGGCTTTTGATGATGGCTCAGATAATAAATTCCTTATTGCCAAATTCAGACTTAAATTGAAGAAAGTGAGGAAAACCACTAGACCATTCAGGTATGATCTAAATCAAATCCCTTATGACTATACACTGGAAGTGAGAAATAGATTTAAGGGACTATATCTAATAGACAGAGTGCCTGATGAACTATGGACAGAAGTTTGTGACATTGTACAGGAGACAGGAAGCAAGACCATCTCCAAGAAAAAGAAAAGCAAAAAGGCAAAATGGCTGTTTGAGGAGGCCTTACAAATAACTGTGAAAACAGGAAAAGTGAAAAGCAAAGGAGAAAAGGAAAGATACACCCACTTGAATGCAGAGTTCCACAGAATAGCAAGGAGAGATATGGAAGTCTTCTTCAGTGATCAATGCAAAGAAATAGAGGAAAACAACAGAATGAGAAAGACTAGAGATTCCTTCAAGAAAATTAGAGATACCAAGGGAACACTTCATGCAAAGATGGGCTCAATAAAGGACAGAAACAGTTTGGACATAACAGAAGCAGAAGATATTAAGAAGAGGTGGCAATAATACACAGAAGAACTGTACAAAAAGATCTTCACATAATCGAGATAGTAATGAAAGTGTGATAAATCCAACTCACCTAGAGCCAGACATCTTGGAATACGAAGTTAGGTGGGCCTTAGGAAGCATCACTATGAACAAAGCTAGTGGAGGTGATGGAATTCCAATTGTACTACTTCAAATCCTAAAAGATAATGCTGTGAAAGTGTTGCACTCAATATGCCAGCAAATTTGGGAAACTCAGCAGGGGCCACAGGACTGGAAAATGTCAGTTTTCATTCCAATCCCAAAGAAAGGCAATGCCAAAGAATGCTCAAACTACCACACAGTTTCACTCATCTCACACCCTAGCAAATGAATGCTTAATATTCTCCAAGCCACGCTTCAGTCATATGTGAACTGTGAACCTCCAGATGTTCAACCTCATTTTAGAAAAGTCAGAGGAACCAGAGATCAAATTGCAAACATCCGCTGGATCATCAAAAAAGCAAGAGGGTTCCAGAAAAACTCCTCCTTATTGACTATGCTAAAGCCTTTTACTGTGTGGATCACAATAAACTGTGGAAAATTCTGAAAGAGATGGGAATGCCAGACCACCTGACCTGCATCTTGAAAAACCTGTATACAGGTCAGGAAGCAACAGTTAGATTTGGACATGGAACAATAGACTGGTTCCAAATAGGAAAAGGAGTACATCAAGGCTGTATATTTTCACCATACTTATTTAACTTATATGAAGTATACATCATGAGAAACCCTGGGCTGGAGGAAGCACGAGCTGGAATCAAGATTGCCAGCAGAAATATCAATAACCTCAGATATGCAGATGACACCACCCTTATGGCAGAAATTGAAGAACTAAAGAGCTTATTGATAAAAGAGAAAGAGGAGAGTGGAAAAGTTGGCTTAAAGCTCAACATTCAGAAAACGAAGATGATGGCATCTGGTCCCATCACTTCATGGAAAATAGATGGGGAAACAATGGAAACAGTTGCTGACTTTATTTTTGAGGGCTCCAAAATCACTGCAGGTGGTGGTTGCAGCCATGAAATTCAAAGACACTTACTCCCTGGAAGGAAATTTATGACCAACCTAGACAACATATTAAAAAGCAGAGACATTATTTTGCCTACAAAGGTCCATCTAGTCAATGCTATGGTTTTTCCAGTAGTCATGTATGAATGTGAGAGTTGGATTATAAAGAAAGCTGAGCACCAATAATTTATGGTTTTGAACTGTGGTATTGGTGAAGACTCTTGAGAGTCCCTTGGACTTAAGGAGATCCAACCAGTCCATCCTAAAAGAGATCAGTCCTGGCTGTTCATTGGAAGGACTGATGTTGAAGCTCAAACTCTCATACTTTGGCAACCTGATGTGAAGAACTGACTCACTGAAAATACCCAGATGTTAGGAAAGATTGAGGGCAGGAGGAAAAGGGGCCAACAGAGAATGAGATGGTTAGATGGCATCACTGACTCAATGGACATGGGTTTGGGTGGACTCCAGGAGGTGATGATGGATAGGGAGGCCTGGCAAAGTGTGATTCATGAGGTCACAAAGAGTCAGGCACGACTGAGTGACTGAACTGAGCTGATTATGGCCATTCTGATTGGTGTGAGGTGATGTCTTAGTATAGTTTTGATATACATTTCTCTAATAAGTGGTGAGTTTGAGCATCTTTGCATGTTTGTTCGCCATATATATGTCTTCTTTGGAGAAATGTAGGTCTTTACCCTTTTTCCATTGAATTATTATTTTTTTTTTCTTATATTAAGCTATATGATATTTTTATGTGTTTTGGAGATTAAGCTCTTGTCAGTTGCTTTGCTTGCAAATTTTTCTTTCATTCTGAGTGTTGCCTTTTCATTTTGCTTATGGTTTCATCTCTGTGCAGAAACTTTTAAATTTAGTTAAATCCCATTTGTTTATTTTTGTTTTATTTTCATTACTCTTGGAAATGGGCCAATAAAGATCTAACTGTGATTTATGTCAAAGTATGTTCTGAGTATATTTTCCTCTAAAAACTTTACAGTGTTGACTTACACTTAGGTCTTTAATCCATTTTGAGTTGTTTTTGTGTGTGGTGTTCAAGAGTATTCTAAGGGCATTTTTTTTTTAATGAGTTTTCCCAGCACCATTTATTGAAGAGATTATCTTTTCTTCATTGTATATTCTTGCCTCCTTTGTTTTAGATTAGGTGATCATAAGTGTATAAGTGTATGGGTTTATCTCTGGGCTTTCTATCCTGATCCATTGAACTTTTTTTTTTTTTTTGGTGTGTGTGTGCTGATATCATACTGTATTAATTACTGTAGTTTTATAGTATAGTCTGCAGTCAGACAGCCGGATTCCTCAAGCTCCATTTTTTTCTTTCTCAAGATATCTGAAGTCTTTGGCTATTTTAAGTCTTTTGTGTTTTGTTTTTGAGTAAGATAGGTGCCTGGATGACCTTTTAAGTTCACACTTAATCCAACCTAATGAAGATAATGTCACATACTGGTGGAAAGACTGGTGGCACATTTGAGGCCATATTTCCCAATCAGACCATCCTGTTTTGAGCAGACACAGCAAAGAAGAGAACCCTGGCCAAATTTTCTTGAACAACTCCAGTAAAGTTTCTGGTGACCCATATTGTTTTCTTGGCTGCAGGGATGCACACGACTCAAGTCATTGAATTTTGTAACCTGAATTACTATTCTTCTCACTGTAAAGCCTTACCTTTTGCTTCGTACTTCCAATTTTTCCCAACACAGAAGATAGCTTTATCCTTTTAAAATATATTGCTGTGTCTCTAGTATTATTACTATCTCCATCTGCTCTGACACTTATATACTTTTTCTAGACATCACTATGTCTAGAAAACTAGACACTTTTATATTCCTTGAACATCCTTAAAAGCATCCTATCTCAAGACTTTGATTAGCTCTTTTCTTATCATGGAAATCTCCCTTCCCTCAATTTTAAATAATTTGTTAATTTCTTTCAGATTTCAAATACAATTTCTCCTTATTAATCAATTATCCCTTGCTAAACTTAAAAACAGAATAAGAAATGGCAACTCATTCTAGTAATCTTGCATGAAAAATTCCATGGACAGAGGAACCTGGCATGCTACAGTCCACGGGGTTGTAAAAGAGTGGGATACAAGTGAGCACAGATGCACAAACTTAAAAATAGTAAACCCAACCCCTTTAGGTACTCTCTATATCTTTACTGTATTTTATTCATCTGTAATATTTATTGACATATTGTAGTATTTATTGACATATTGTAGGTTCACAATAAACATTTCATGGATAAATGACACTGAAAAACAGCATCTGTCTTAGTACTCCTGTAGATTTAGGTTTTATCCTTCTTTTCTAGTTCTTGTAGCAGTTATGTAGAGAGTCTTGCAGCATGTGTAAAAACATTCAGATTCATTATTTTTTTGAGTGTCATTATAATCCTGAAGGAGATATAATGAATATTACTTTCATGGTGTTGTATTAATATGGGACAAAGAAATCAAATAATTTTTCATAGTTTATTTATGGAGTAAATATTTAAATGAATTTTACCTCCTATGTTTTACAATACCTAATTCCTTTATTCCTCTAAGAATCACAATTATCAATTTTTTTTGTCAAATTCCAAGAAACTTGGGGCTGTAACTGTGTATGTTGTTTCCCAGGGCCCCACTATATTGAATAATTATTTATCTACCTTATTCTTTTGTTGTGACTCACAGTTTATATCTCTAAGACCTTGAATTTTAAAGTCCTATCTTTATTATAAAAGTGACTTAGAAAACATATACGTTCAGGAAATGTGAGAGAACCTGAAAGATAGAATTTTGTCCATTATTTTACAGATTATAATCAGTTTTAAATGAGAGACACATAAAAAATTCATTTTATAATTATGAGAATCTTTCAAATGAGTTGAAACTTTATTGCACTTATAAAATCATGAATACCTATTATAAGAAAGTGAAGCAATTCAGAAGAATTAAAAACCCATGAAAAATACCTAAAACCCAATACCTATGAGAAAAAAAAAATGTTTCAAACATTATCCTAGCTGATTATCTGCATATACTTACAGAAAAAGATGAGTAGAATAGTGCTTAGAAATATTTGCATAAAAAAACTAAACAGTTGTACATGTTTTCAAATGGAATATGTATTGAAATCAACAGAAAAAGAATAAAAATTATAAGAACAAGAATAAAAATTATAATCCACCTTATTTCAAAAACATTCCTTCACCATTGCAAATATTGTGAACTAAAACATCACTGGGCTTCCAGATAGCTCGTTTGTTAAAGAATCAGCATGTAGTGCAAAAGACTCTGGTTGGATTCCTGGGCTGAAAAGATCTGCTGCAGAAGAGGTAAGCTACCCACTCTAGTATTCTTGGGCTTCTCTGGTGGCTCAGCTGGTGAATAATTCATCTGCAATGCAGGAGACCTGGATTCTATCCCGGGGTTTGAAAGATCCCCTGGAGAAGGTAAAGGCTATTCACTAGAGTATTCTGGCCTGGAGAATTCCATGGGATGTATAGTCCATGGGTTCACAAAGAGTTGGATGTGACTGAGTAGCTTTCACTTCCTTTCAGATCATCCTTGGTCATATTAAGTGAAAATAATTTAATTGTGGTCATTATGGTTTTTCAGAACAAGTTTCCATTTTATTTAACACTAGTTAATTTTTGCCTATTGAACACTATATTAGCACTTTCATAATTTTCTTTACAGTGTCTCCCTCCTTCTGCTACTTTGTTAATAACATTTTTTACATTATGCTACCAGAATTTACATTTTGTTTTGTAATTATAACTCACTTTAAAAATAATATTTATTTCAATATATCTGGTACTCCCTACCACTCTTTTTACCATGATTCATCTGTTATAAGAATAGTTATGTTGATTCTTCACTGTTAAGAAAAATTGTTTTGTTTTTGTAGAACTTTTACTTTGATTCATTACTGAATGGAAACACTTCCTTTTCTTATATTAATAACTGAATAGCCACTTACTTTATAATGTTTATGCATTTTTTTTTCCCTTTGTCCTCTGACACTATTTGTTGTTCAGACATTCCTTTATGGTAACCATTTCTTTCTCAGTATAAATCACCTGACTTTCTTTTTTTTTTTTTCCCCCTTGAAGTATACTGCATCAGATTTTCTTAGAGTATATAGCATGATCTTTCAACCTGAAAAATTACTTCTTGTTTAAAGCGTCTTGTATTTGAATATTGATTTATTTTATGTTTCTATTAGTTTGATTCTGTTATACTAATTTTATATTTCTTTTATATGAGTAATTGATAAAGTTTCTTGTTTCATTTTGCTAGTAAATGATAGATTTGGGCCAGTTCTCATATTATCTTAGAGAGAGGGTGTCTTGACATATTTTGTAATCTGAACTGCAGTTTGAGAGCTTTTAGGAGTACTACTGGCATGGTAAAATGACCTTCACTGTTACACGTATGTCATGTTTTACTTACAGAATTTCTGAATGTCTTTCACTTCCAATTATATTCTAACGTCCATATCAGGATTAACTCCATCAAGCTGGGAAATGTGTCTCATTTCCACAAGGAATTCCTGAAGGGTAGTCGCTCAGTCGTGTCCGACTTTTTGTGACCCCGTGGACTGTAGCCCTCCAGGCTCCTCCTTCCCTGAGATTTTCCAGGCAAGAATACTGGAGTGGGTTGCCACTTCATTCTCCAGGGGATCTTCCTGTCCCAGGGATCAAACCCAGGTCTCCTGCATTGCAGGCAGACGCTTTAATCTCTGAGCCACCAAGGAAACCCCAAAATTTATCCTTGACTTTTGTGTTCTTTTCTTTTTTTCTTTCCACTAAATGCAAATCACACCACATCAGTACAGTTTAGTTCATTCATTCAATCGTGTCTTACTCTTTGCAACCCCATGAACCACAGCACGCCAACTTCCCTGTCCATCACAATTCCTGAAGTCCACTCAAACCCATGTCCATTGAGTTGGTGATGCCATCCAAACATCTCATCCACTGCTATCCCGTTTTCCTCCTTCCCTCAATCTTGCCCAGCATCAGGATCTTTTCCAATGAGTCAGCTCTTCACAACAGGTGGGCAAAGGACTGGAGTTTCATATTCAATATCAGTCCTTCCAATGAAGACGTAGGACTGATCTCCTTTAGGATGGACTGTTTGGATCTCCGTGCAGTCCAAAAATCTCAATTTCTTCTCCAATACTACTGTTCAAAATCATCAGTTTTTCAGTGCTCAGCTTTCTTCATAGTCCAACTCTCACATCCATAAATGACCACTGGAAAAAACATAGCCATGACTAGATGGACCTTTGTTGGCAAAGTAATGTCTCTGCTTTTTAATATGCTGTCTAGGTTGGTCATAACTTTCCTTCCAAGGAGTAAGTGTCTTTGAATTTCATGGCTGCCGTCATGGCCCACAATGATTTTGGAGCCCAGAAAAATAAAGTCAGAAATTGTCTCTACTGTTTCCCCATCTATTTCCCATAAAGTGATGGGATTGGGTGTCATGATCTTAGTTTTCTGAATGTTGAGCTTTAAGCCAACCTTTCCACTCTCCTCTTTCACTTTCATCAAGTAGCTCTTCAGTTCTTCTTCTCTTTTTGCCATAAGGGTGGTGTCATCTGCATACCTGAGATTATTGATATTTCTGCTATCAATTTTGATTCCAGCTTGTGCTTCCTCCCAGTCTAGTGTTTCTCATGATGTACTCTTCATATAAGTTAAATAAGTAGGGTGAAAATATACAGCCTTGATGTACTCCCTTTCCTATTTGTAACCAGTCTATTGTTCCATGTCCAGTTTTAACTGTTGCCTCATGACCTGCATACAGGTTTCTTAAGAGGCAGGTCAGGTGGTCTGGCATTCCCATCTCTTTCAGAATTTTCCACAGTTTATTGTGATACACAGTCAAAGGCTTTGGCATAGTCAATAAAGCAGAAATAGATGTTTCTCTGGAACGCTCTTGCTTTTTTGATGATCCAGCAGATGTTGGCAATTTGATCTCTGGTTCCTCTGTCATTTCTAAAATGAGTTTGAACATCTGGAAGTTCACAATTCATATATTGCTGAAGCCTGGCTTGGAGAATTTTAGTCATTACTTTGTTAGGGTGTGAGATGAGTGCAATTGTGTGGTAGTTTGAACATTCTTTGGCATTGCCTTTCTTTGGGATTGAAATGAAAACTGACCTTTTCCAGTCCTGTGGCCACTGCTGAGTTTTCCAAATTTGCTGGCATATTGAGTCCAGCACTCAATATGCCAAGTGGAATTCTATCATCTCCACTAGCTTTATTCATGTGTGATGCTTCGTAAGGCCCACTTGACTTCACATTTCAGTATGTCTGGCTCTAGGTGAGTAATGATACCACCATGATTATCTGTGTCATGATGATCTTTTTTGTACAGTTCTTCTGTGTATTTTTGCCACTTCTTCTTAATATCTTCTGCTTCCATTAGGCCCATACCATTTCTGTCCTTATTGAGCCCATCTTTGCATAAAATGGTCCCTCCTATGTCTAATTTTCTTGAAGAGATCTCTACTCTTTCCCATTCTATTGTTTTTCTCTATTTCTTTTCATTGATCGTTGAAGAAGGCTTTCATATTTCTCCTTGCTATTCTTGGAAATGGGTATTTCTTACCTTTTCTCCTTTGCTTTTCACTTCCCTTCTTTTCACAGTTATTCGTAAGGCCTCCTCAGACTCCCATAGCACATCAGCTATATCTAATTTTCTCCAGTTAAAATACAGAAGGGAAGTTGAGAAAGACATCTGAGACAATATTATGATCTTTATAATCTAGGAAACCAGTCTACTGCTAGTTAGTGAACATTCAAGATTAAATTCAAATCCAAAATCTGAACAATGATGTATTTAAGAAGCAGATCACATTAATAAGTATAAAGAAACATTTAAGTATTTCCGATCTAGATTCCAAAAACTGTATACACACTTAGTCTATGATGTCACCATGTGTCAAATTATCTAACCCTACTTCCTTATTTTCAAAAAGGCAATGGCAATAAATACCACATGGATAAGTTGGAAAGAGAAACTGGAATATAGAATACAAAACAACATTATATTATTGATATATGTTAGAGTTTTAAAACTACCACTTTTATTCTTTCCAAAAACCAAGTAAATTTTAAAGTTCTTATTGACTTTATTCAATATTTCATCAATCAGACAGCATCTAATCCAACAGAAAGAAGTTCCAAGAAGCTGTATAAAATAGAAGATTGTTATAAGCAGAAAAGAGCAGAAGCAAATATTGTATATTAACACATATGCATGGAATCTAGAAAGATGATATTGATGAACCTATTTTCATGGCAGCACTGAAGACACAGCCATAGAGAACAGACTCACGGACACAGATGGGAAAGGAGAGGGTGGGACAAATTGAAAGAGGAGGATTGACACATATACATTATCCTATGTAAGATTAGATAGCCCATGAAATCTGCTGTTTGACACAGGGAGCTCAAATCCAGTGCTCTGTGATGACCTAGAGAGGTGGAATGGGGTGAAAGGTGGGAGGGAAGTACAAGAGGAAAGGAACATATGCAAACTTATGGCTGATTAGTATTGTACATGGCAGATGCCAACACAATATTGTAAAGCAATTATCTTCCAATAAAAAATATTTAAATAAAAAGAAAAGAGTAGAAACAAGCAAGTTCTACTAGCCCAAAAAAAAGAAAAAAAAAAAAAAAAAAGGACTGGTTTTTGTATATTTGGTTTCCTTCAGTGGGTGGTAGACGTCTATGAGGAAGATTAACTAACTGGTGCTGATTGGTTGATCCTTGAATGACTGGTTTAAGATTTCATTCCAGGAGAGCAAAAACTGTAATTTAGTCTTGGTAGGACTTCCCTGGTGGCTCAGATGGTAAAGCGTTTGCCTACAATGTGGGAGAGCTGGGTTTGATCCCTGGGTTGAGAAGATCCTCTGGAGAAGGAAATGATAACCCACTCAAGTACTCTTGCCTGGAAAATCCCATGGACAGAGGAGCATGGTAGGATAGAGTCGGACAGACTGAGCGACTTCACTTTCACTTTCATGGTGACATGGGGCTTAGCATATGAAATTCCATTTTGGGCCTATTCTGTTTTTGTTTTTTTTTTAAATATATAATCAAGAATTTTAATAACTTATTCAAACCACAGTGGCTTCCCTGTCAACCTTGTTTATTCTTTTTATTCCTAGGAGTTTAAAATCATGTTTGTTTATGCATTTCCATTCAATTTAAACAACTTTATTATGTCTTTCTTTTTATTTATTTATTAATTATTATTATTTTTTACTTTATTTTACTTTACAATACTGCATTGGTTTTGCAATGCATCATCATCTGTTTTTTAACATAAGCAATCTTACTCATTGAAGTATTACATTAAAAGTATATACAATTCATTATAAATAAACTGTTGTTAAGAGCAAACTAAACAGTCCTTTGAGATGCCATCTCTTCAATAATTTCCTTGTTCTACAAATCTTTGTTTTGTTTTTGTTTTTTAATTCAATTTCTACTTTCATTTAAAAAAATTATCTTATTATTCAAAATGTTACTTTTAATGTTTCTGATTTTTCATATTCCCAAAAGGAAAGTATTCAGGTGCATTATTAGTTAACCCATAACTTCTTAAGATGTAAATTGAAAAAGTCTCATTTGCATGTGAACTTTTAATATGATTGAGAGAAGCAACAGTTGTTTAAGAATGCAGGAGAGACATATACTTTATTAAATTAATTGAAATTATTTTCCTTTTATTAAAAAATATTTCAATTTTTAAAATTTTCATCAATATTTCTAAAAGTTTTCAAAAATGGGCAGCTCTACAACTTATGATTAAGTGTACTAAATCTATATCATATATTGTAAAAAAATTCCACATGCATACACAATGAATTCCTCCTAAAGTATCCTTCAAATTAACATGGAATAAATCTAGATAGCTTGCATTTGTTTTATAAAATTTTGTTTCCTCTTTTTAAATGTTATCCATTTACTTATGTGATTTATCTGGCTAATTCCACAGAGTCTAGTATTCTACACATGTGTCTTTGAAAACACACAGGCTCCCTCATTCCTTAATTACTTTACTAATGATTATCATGATGATGATAAGGATGATGATGGTGATGATGAAGGTAACTTTGTATTCACACTCACGATGATGCTGGTTATAAGTTAAGTATTAACCTAAGGTTATTACGTCACGTTTCTTTTAGATCTCACAACACAAAGATTCTATAAAGCAGTACAAATATCATCTCTTTACCAGTATTCTATTCTGCTTCACAACTGAGGAAAATGCCCTAGTCCTCATTTGCTTCTACAAATCCCTGAATTTTCTGATAATACAAAGGCTCTATAATAAATATGTATGAAAAACCCAATATAAGTCTTTATGACTTATTTTTTCTCCATTTTTTCATAGTATAGGAAAAACAAAACTAACAAACAAACAAAAAACATTTAATAAGCTTACCCACATCATTTTACCCTATGTATTTCTTTTTTACACAACTGAACAAGTTTTAAAACATCTCAATTTTATATTCTTAATTTCTGTATCTAAGTTTTTGTAAACTTTGTTTTGACACATCCCTTGCTTTTTTTTTTTTCTATTACCTAATTCACTATCCCTGAATAATCTTAGTATATCAAGTTCAAAATATTACCCTGAGATTTCAGAGAATTTCATAATGTTTGTAACTATATGCTTATAAGACATTATTACTGTTTCTACCCTTGTTCCACTCAATTTACTGATCTTTATTCATATATTTGTCCACACCCACTAATCAATCTGATTTAATGATTCACTCTAGACCTATTACTCAACAGTGTCTTTTTGTTCCCACATATAATCAAAATATATTTGTCCCCCTCTACCTGGCTTACTTTACTTAGTATGATAATCTCTAGAACTATCCACGTTACTGTAAATGGCATTATTTCATTTTTTTGTGGCTGAATAATATTCCATTGGTCTTCTCAGTGGTTTAGGATTAAAGAATCCACTTGCAGTACAAGAGATGCAGGTTAGACTCCTGAGTTTGGAAGATCCCCTGGAGAAGGAAATGGCAACCTACCCCAGTATTCTTGCTTGGAAAATCCCATGGACAGAGGAGCCCAGTGGGCTATATAGTCCATGGGGTCACAAAAGAGTTGGACACAACTTAGACTTAGCAACTAAACAACAGTATTCCATTACTATGTATATACTATATATTCTTTATCCATTCATCTGTCAGTGAACACTTAGGCTGCTTCCAACTCTTGACTATTGTAAACAGTGTTGTACTGAACATTGGGGTGCGTGTATCTTTTTGAATTATGATTTTTTTCCAGATGTACACCCAGGAATGGGATTGCAGATTCATGGGGTAACTCTAGTATTAGTTGTTGTGTTGTTGTTTTTTTTTTTTTTCTCTCTCTCTAGTTTTAGTTTTGCAAGAAACCTCCATACTATTCTTTATAGTGGCTACACCAATTTACATTCCCATCAACAGTGTTGAATGGTTCGTTTTTGCTCCACATTCTCTCAGCATATATTATTTGTAGATTCTGATGATGCCCTTTCTAACCAATGTCAGGTGATAACTTTATTGTACTTTTGATCTGAATTTCTGTAATAATTAATGACGTCCCTTGCTGCTCAAACGGTAAAGTGTCTGCCTACAATGCGGGAGACCCAGGTTCAATCCCTGGGTCAGGAAGATCTCCTGGAGAAGGAAATGGCAAACCATACCAGTATTTTTGTCTGGAAAATTAACGATAACCAGCATAAGTGATTTATGCCCATCTATATGTCTTCTTTAGAGAAATATCATTTTAGATCTTCTACCTAATTTTGAGTGTGTGTGTGTGTGTGTGTGTGTGTGTGTGTTATTTATTTATTTATTTTTTAACATACTGAGTGGTATCAGATCCCTGTACATTTTGGAGATTAATCCCTTGTCAGTTGCATCATTTGCAAATATTTTCTTTCATTCTATAGGTTTTCCTTTCCTTTATTGTTTCCTTTGTTGTGCAAAAGGTTTTAAGTTTAATTAGGTCCCATTTGTATATTTTTGCATTTCACTCCATTACTCTAGGAGAGCAGTCTCCATCCTTTTGGCACCAGAGATTGGTTTTGTGGAAGGCAATTTTTCCATAAACTGGGAGGCACCAGATGTTTTGGGGATGATTCAAGTGCATTACATTTATTTTGCACTTTATTTCTATTATGATTACTTCAGCTCCACCTCAGATCATCAGGCATTAGATCTTGGAGTTTAGGGACCCCTCCTCTAGAACACAAATTCAAAAAGAGGTTGCTGAAATTTATATTAAAGAGTATCCTGCCTATACTTTCCTCTAGGGAATTTACTGATACAGACGTATATTTAGAGCTTTGGTCCAATTTGGGTTTATTTTTGTGTAGTGTTAGAGAATGTTCTAATTTAATTATTTTATATGTAGTTATCCAGTTTTCCCTGCATCACGTATTGAAAAGACTATTGTTTCTCCATTTTATATTCTTGCCTTCTTTGTCACAGATTAAATGACTAAGCTGTGTGAATTTCTTTCTGGGTTTTCTATACCATTCTATTAATCTCTATTTCTGTTTTTATGCCATTTCCATACTGTTTTGTAGCTCTGTAGAATAGTTTGTAGCTATATTGATTTCTTCAGCTCTATGTTTCTTAAGATTGCTTTGGCTACATGGGATCTTCTGTGTCTCCATGCAAATTTTAAGATTTTTGTCTAGTTTTGTGAGAAATTCCAATGGTAATTTAATATGAATTGCATTGAATCTGTAGATCACCTTGGGTAGTATAGTCATTTTGACAGTATCAATTCTTCCAATCCAAGAACACAGTATATGTTTCCATTTGTGTCATCATCAATTTCTTTCACCAGTGTTCTTGGAGTTTCTGGAGTACAATCATTTGCCTTTGTAGATTAGTTTATTCCTAGGTACTTTATTCTCTTTGAGAAGATGGTATATGAAATAATTTTTTAAATTTATCTTTCTGACCTTTCATTGTTAGTGTATAGAATTGCAACAAATTTCTATATATTAATTTTGCATCCTGCAACTTTACTGAATTTGTTGAATTTTAATAGTTTTCTGATAGCCATCTTTAGAACTTTCTGTTTATAGTATCATGTAATGTGTAAATAGTGAGAGTTTTAATGCTTTTTTTCCAGTTGGATTCCTTTTCTTCATGACTAATGATTGCCATTGCTAGAATGTCGAAAATTATGAAAGTGATAAGAGTGGTATCCTTGTCTTGTTTCTGAACTTAGAGGAAACGCTTTCAGCTTTTCACTGTTGAGCACAGTGTTAGCTGTGAGTTTGTCACATATGGCCTTTATTATATTGAGGTATTTTCCCTTTATGCCCACTTTTTGGAGAGTTTTTATCATAAAAGGAGGTTGAATTTTTCTGTATCTGTTGAGAAGATCATACGTTTTTATTCTTCAGTTTGTTGATGTAATGCATAACAGTAATTGATTTGCAGGTAGTGAAAATTACTTGCATCCCTGGAATAAATCTTTCTTGATCATGGTATATGATCCTTTTAATGTATTGTTGGATCCTGTCTGCTAGTATTTTGTTGAGGCTTTTGCATCTATGTTTGTCAGTGATAGTGGCCTATAATTCTCTCTTTTGTGTGGTCTTTTTGTCTGATTGGGTATTAATGTGATGGTGGCCTTGTAGAATTAGTTTGGAAGTGTTCCTTCCTTTGAGATTTTTGGAATTGTTTCAGAAGCATAAGTATTAATTATATTCTAAATGTTTGATAGAATTTGTTTGTGAAAACGTCTGGTCCTGAGCTTTTGTTTCTTGGGAGTCTTTTTAAAATCACAGACAGTTTCCGCTTCAGTACTTGTACTTTGCCTATTCCCATTTTCGATTTCTTCTTAGTTGAGTCTTGGGAAATTGTATCTTTTTAATAATTTGTCAATTTCTTCCAAGTTGTACATTTTATTGGCATATAGTTGCCTGTAGTAACTTTGTATAGTCCTTTGTGTATCAGATGTAACTTTCTGAGGTACCAAAAAAAAAAAAAAAAGGCAGAGTATAAGGATGTGTACTCATCTTCTGTGAGAACTCCAAAATTACAACTCATTGCTGAACAACCATAGATAGAAGAAGGTTGGATTCTACCAAAAAATGATACTGTACATCCTAGAGCAAAGGAGAAGCCCCAGAAAGATAATAGGAGAGGTGAAACTGTATTTAGAAACAAACCCTATATTCACCAGAGATGCTTGGAAGGCTCAGACAAAACCTTGTGTGCATGAGGAGACCCACAGAGACTGAGACAGACCTGTGTTTGAGTGTTTGAGTGTCTTCTGTAAAGGTATAGGTCAACAGTGGCTTGCCACAGAGGCAGGGGCTCTGGGTCCAGTAGTCCTGGGTGTGGCACAAGCCGTCTTGGAGGACATCATCATTAACCCCACCATAGAGCCATCAAGCAGTTGACCCACAAACAGCAGAACAATTATACCAAACAAATTATTGTTCTGTTAAGAAAGTTCTAGTACCCACAACAGAGTTCCTAACATGGGAATGTGGCAAGGGAACTGAGAACCCCCAGGAATTTGACTTTGGAGGCCAGTGGGATTTGATTACATAACTTACACAAGACTGGGGAACTGACACTTAGAGGGGATAAACAAAACTTTGTGCACACCTGGACCCAGGAGAAAGGAGCAGTAACACCACAAGACACTGAGCCAGACTTGCCTGTGAGTGTCCAGGAGTCTCTGGCAGAGGTGTAGGTTGGCGGTGGCCTGCTATAGGATCAGGGACACTGAGTGTGACAGTGCATGCATGGGGCCTTTTGAGGAGTTCTTCATTATCTTCACTGCCTCCACCATTGTTTGGTCTCAGATCAAACAACAAGGAGGAAACACAGCCACAACCATCAACAGAAAATTGGATTAAAGATTTACTGAACATGGCCCCATCCATCAGAATAAGTCCCAGTTTCCCCACAGTCAGTCTCTCCCATTAGGAAGCTTCCATAAGCCTCTTATCCTTATCCCTCAGAGGGCAGACAGAATGAAAACCACAATCACAGAAAACTAATCAAACTGATCACATGGATCATAGCCTTGTCTAACATGAGGCATGCTGTGTAGGACCACACAAGACAGATGGGTCACAGTGGAGAGTTCTGACAAACTGTGGTCCATTGGAGAAGATACTGGCAAACCACTTCAGTATTCTTGCCTTGAGAACCCCATAAACAATATGTAAAGGCAAAAATATATGATACTGAAAGATGAACTCCCCAGGTCAGTAAACCCCTAATATGCTACTGGAGAAGAGTGGAGAAATAACTCCAGAAAGATTGCAGCCAAAGAAAAACAACACCCAATTGTGAATGTGACTGCTCATGGAAATAAAGTCTAATGCTGTAAAGAACAATACTGCATAGGAACCTGAAATGTTAGGTCCATGGATTAAAGTAAATTGAAAGTGGTCAAACAGCAGATAACAATAGTGAGCATCCACATTTTAGGAAACAATGAACTAAAACGGGTTGGAATGGGCAAATTTAACCATTGTATCTACTACTATGGGCAAGAATTCTTAGAAGACATTGAGCAGCCATTATAGTCAACAAAGGAGTCCAAAATGCAGTACTTGGGTCCAATCTCAAAAATGACAAAAGACCTCTGTTCATTTCCAAGGCAAACCATTCAGTATCACAGTAATCCAAGTCTATGTCCCACACTGTAATGATGAATAAACTGAAGCTGAGTGGTTCTATGAAGACCTACAACACCTTCTAGAACTAACACACACACAAAAGATGTCCTTTTCATGATAGGCGACTTGAATGCAAAAATAGGAAGTCAGGAGATACCCAGGGAAATGGAAAAATTTGGACTTGGATATAAAATGAAGCAGGTAAAAGGCTAACAGTTTTGTCAAGAGAATGTACTGGTCAAAACAAATACCCTCTTCCAACAACAAAAGAGACAGCACTCTACACATGGAAATCACCAGATGGTCAATACTGAAATCAGATTGATTATATGCTTTGCAGCCAAAGATGGAGAAGCTCTATACAGTCAGGAAAAATAAGACTGAGAGATAACTGTGGCTCAGATCACAAACACTTACTGGAAAATTCGGTCTTAAACTGAAGAAAGTAGGGAAAAACACTAGATCATTCAGGTATGACCCAAATCAAATATCTTACAATTATACAGTGGAAGTGACAAATTGATTCAAGGGGTAAGATCTGATAGACCGAGTGCCTTAAGAACTGTGGACTGAGGTTTATGGCCTGGTACAGGAGGCAGTGATCAAGATCATACTCTAGAAAACAATGTGCAACTAAGCAAAATGGTCGTCTGTGGAGGCCTTACAAATAGCTGGGAAAAGAAGATAAGTGAAAGGCAAAGGGGAAAAGGAAAAATATACCCATTTGAATGCAGAACTCCAAAGAGTAGCAAGGAGAGGTAAGAAAGCCTTCCTCAGTGATCAATGCAAAGAAATAGAGGGAAACATTAGGGAGAGAAAGACTAGAGATCTCTTCAAGAAAATTAGTGATACCAAGGGAATATTTCATGCAAAGATGGTCACAATAAAGGACACAAATGGTAGGGACCTAACAGAAGGAGAAGGTATTAAGAAGAGGTGGCAAGAATATACAGAAGAAATATACAAACAAGAACTTCATTACCCAGATACCCATGATGGTGTGATCACTAGCCTAGAGCAGAAATCCTGGAGTATGAAGTAAAGTGGGCCTTACAAAGTATCACTGTGAACAAAGCTAGTGGAGATGATGGAATTCCAGTTGAGCTATTTCAAATCCTGAACGATGATGCTGGAAAGTGCTACACTCAATATGCCAGCAAATTTGGAAAGCTCAGCAGTGGCCACAAGACCTTAACTGGTCAGTTTTCATTTCAATCCCAAAGAAAGGCAATGCCAAAGAATGCTCAAACCCTGGACAATTGCATTCATCTCACACACTAGCAAAGTAATGTTCAAAATTCTCCAAGCCAGGCTTCAACAGTATTGAACCATGAACTTACAAATGTTCAAGATGGATTTAGAAAAGGCAGAGGAACCAGAGATCAAACTGCCAATATAATTTCGATCATTGAAAAAGCAAGAGAGTTCCAGAAAAACATCTACTTCTGCTTTGTTGACTATGCCAAAACCTTTGATTGAGTAGATCACAACAAACTGGAAAATTCTTCAAGAGATGGGAATACCAGACCACCTTAGCTGCTTCCTGAGAAATGTGTATGCAGGTCAAGGAGCAACTGTTAGAACTGGACATGAAACAGCAGCCTTATTCCAAATTGGAAAAGGAGTACATCAAGGCTGTACATTGTCATCCTGCTGATTTAACTTACATGCAGAATACATCATGCAAAATGCTGGGCTGGATGAATCACAATTTGGAATCAAGATTTCCAGGATAATTATCAATAACCTCAGATATGCAGATGACACCACCTTTATAGCAGAAAGCAAAGAACTGTAGAGCCTCTTGATGAAAGTGAAAGAGGACAGTGAAAAAGTTGGGTTAAAGCTCAACATTCAGAAAATGAAGATCTTGAAATCCAGTCTCATCAATTCATGGTAAATAGATGGGTAAACAATGGAAATAGTGAGATACTTTATTTGGGGGGCTCCAAAATCACTGCAAATAGAGACTGCAGCCATGAAATTAAAAGATGCTTGCTCCTTGGAAGCAGAGCTATGACAAACCTAGACAGCATATTTAAAAGTAGAGACACAGGTCCATCTGGTCAAAGCTATGGTTTTTCCAGTAGTCATATATGGATGTGAGAGTTAGACTCTAAAGAACGCTGATTGCTGAAGAATTGATGCTTTTGAGCTGCGGTGTTGAAGACTCTGAACAGTCCCTTGGACTAGAAGAAGATCTAACCAGTATCTCTTAAAGGAAATCAGTCCAAAATATTCTTTGGAAGGACTGAAGCTGAAGGTGAAACTCCAATCCTTTGGCCACCTGATGTGAAGAACTGACTCATTTGAAAAGACCCTGATGCTGGGAAAGATTGAAGACAGGAGGATAAGTACATGACAAAGGATGTGATGGTTGGATGGCATCACCACCTCAATGGACCTGAATTTGAGTAGGCTCCAGGAGTTGGTGATGGACAGGGAAGCCTGATATGCTGCAGTCCCTTGAGTCGTAAAGTATCAGACACAACTGAGTAACTGAACTGAACTGAGAGAAAATACATATTTCATTAACAAAGCTTTAGAAAAACATTTCCATAAGAAAAACACATTGGTTAGATCAAGATTTGAGAAAAGTTAAGTTCAGATGGACCAATTGTCATGTCAACACAGAATTTTAAAGAAACCTCGCAAATCATGTATAATATCATATATGAAATGAATCACCAGTCCAAGTTCAATGCATGATACTGGATTCTTGGGGCTGGTATACTGGGATGACCCAGATGGATGGTACAGGGAGGGAGGTGGGAGGAGGGGTTCAGGATGGAGAACACGTGTTTACCTGTGGTGAATTCATGTTGATGTACGGCAAAACCAATACAATAATGTAAAGTGATTAACCTCCAATTAAAATAAATAAATATTAAAAAATTAAAAATTAAAAAATAAAAGAAACCTCCTTATTATTTTGTAAAGAGAAGGAAAAAATATCTGATACTTGTAGTTTGTTTTCCCCTGCCACTTAAGAGAGAGACTAAAAAAAAACAAAAAGTCTGATACATGCAACATATTTTCTCTTTTTGGAGACTCTCTAGCCTTTCTGCCTGTTGCCCTCTCAATATCCTGAATTTACACTCTCCTCCCCTCAAGATGACTGGTTTAGATATTATGCTTGTTTAATGATTTCTGACCTTTATTATATATTTGCCTTTACTGGTGAGATTTCCCACTTATAATATTCTAATTTCTAGTCTTTGCCTTTTCTTTTCTGCTCAAGGGGGAAGGTTCTTTAGCAATTGTTACAAAACTGGTTTAGTGGTACTGAATGATTTCACCTTTCATTGTCCATAAGTCTTTTGCTTTATCCATTCTTTCTGGTATTTATTGTTAGTTGAGGATATTTTCACTTTCATCATTTTAAATATATTGTTCTAATCCTTTCTTGCCTGCAATGTTTCTGCTGAAAAATCAGCTGATAGTCTTATGGGGGATTCCTTTGTATTTTATTTATTGCTTTTTCCCTTGCTGCCTTTAGTATTTTCTCTTTTTCTTTAATTTTTTTCAATTTGAAATTTTGTATGTTTTGATGAATCAGTTCAGTTCAGTTCTTCAGTCGTGTCTGACTCTTTGCGACCCCATGAATCGCAGCATGCCAGGTCCCCCGTCCATCACCAATGCCCGGAGTTCACTCAGACTCACCTCCATCAATTTGGTGATGCCATCCAACCATCTCATCTTGTCATCCCCTTTTCCTCCTGCCCCCAACCCCTCCCAGCATTAGAGTCTTTTCCAATGAGTCAACTCTTCACATGAGGTGGCCAGAGTACTGGAGTTTCAGCTTTAGCATCATTCTTTCCAAAGAACATCCAGGACTGATCTCCCTTAGGATAGACTGGTTGGATCTCCTTGCAGTCCAGGGGACTCCCAAGAGTCTTCTCCAAGACCACAGTTCAAAAGCATCAATTCTTCGGCACTCAGCCTTCTTCACAGTCCAACACTCACATCTGTGTATGACCACTGGAGAAACCATAGCCTTGACTAGATGGACCTTTGTTGGCAAATTAATGTCTCTGCTTTTTAATATGCTATCTAAGTTGGTCATAACTTTCCTTCCAAGGAGTAAGCCTCTTTTAATTTCATGGCTTCTATCACTATCTGCAGTGATTTTGGAGACCAAAAAAGAAAGTCTGATACTGTTTCCACTGTTTCCCCATTTATTTCCCATGAAGTGATGGGACCACATGCCATGATCTTCGTTTTCTTAATGTTGAGTTTTAAGCCAACTTTTCCACTTTCCATTTTCACTTTCATCGAAAGGCTTTTCAGTTCCTCTTCACTTTCTGCTATAAGGATGCTGTCATCTGCATATCTGAGTTTGTTGATATTTCTCCTGGCAATCCTGATGCCAGCTTGTGCTTCTTCCAGCCCAGTGTTTCTCATGATGTACTCTGCATGTAAGTTAAGTATCAGGCCGACAATATACAGCCTTGACGTACTCCTTTTTCCTATTTGGAACCCGTTTTGATGATTAATCTTGGGTTAATCCTGGCTGAGACGCTACACTTCCTGGACTTGGGTGTCTGTTTTCTTTACCATGTTAGGGAAGTTTTCAGGTCTTATCTTTTCAAATAAATTCTCAGGCTCTTTTTCTCCCTCTTCTCCTTCTAGGATCCTTATATATGACTGTTGGTTGTTGGAGACTGTGGCCGGTGCACTAAGTGTGGACGAGAGGAGCTACCCCACTTCCAAGGTCAGGGGCAGAAGGCTGGAGGACCCAATGCTCAAAGGGCAATGGCCAAGAGGAGTTACTCCATGTCCAAGGTCAAGGGCAGCAACTGGGAGGAGCTACTCCGTGTCCAAGGTCGGGGCAATGGCAGAGAAGAGCTACCCTGCATCCAAGGCCAGAGATGGCGGCTGAGAGGAACTACACTGTGTCTGAAGTCAGGGGCAGCAGCTGAGAGGAGTCACCCCACATCCAAGGAGCGGTGGCTGCCTGAGCAACATTCCTGATGTTCAGGCTCCTTTTAGAAAAAGAAGAGGAACCAGAGATCATATTGCCAACATCTGCTGGATCATGGAAAAAGCAAGAAAATTCCAGAAAAAAATATCTATTTCTGTTTTATCGACTATGCTAAAGCCTTTGACTGTGTGTATCACAATAAATTGGGGAATATTTTGAGAGAGATGGGAATATAAGACCACCTGACCTGCCTCCTGAGAAATCTGTATGCAGGTCAGGGAGCAACAGTTAGAACTGGACATGGAACAACAGACTGGTTCCAAATAGGAAAAGGAGTACGTCAAGGCTATATATTGTCACCCTGCTTATTTAACTTCTATGCAGAGTACATCATGAGAAATGCTGGACTGGAAGAAACACAAGCTGGAATCAAGATTGCCGGGAGAAATATCAATAACCTCAGATATGCAGATGACATCACCCTTATGGAAGAAAGTGAAGAGGAACTAAAAGCCTCTTGATGAAAGTGAAAGAGGAGAGTGAAAAAGTTGGCTTAAATCTCAACATTCAGAAAACGAAGATCATGGCATCAGGTCCCATCACTTCATGGGAAATAGATTGCAAAACAATGGAAACAGTGTCAGACTTTTTTTTTTTTTTTTTTTTTTGGTCTCCAAAATCACTGCAGATGGTGACTGCAGCCATGAAATTAAAAGATGCTTACTCCTTGGAAGAAAAGTTATGACCAACCTAGACAGCATATTCAAAAGCAGAGACATTACTTTACTAACTAAGGTCCATGTAGTCAAGGCTATGGTTTTTCTTGTAGTCATATATGGATGTGAGAGTTGGACCGTGAAGAAGGCCGAGCACTGAAGAATTGATGCTTTTGAACTGTGGTGTTGGAGAAGACTCTTGAGAGTCCCTTGGACTGTGAGGAGATCCAACCAGTCCATTCTGAAGGAGATCAGCCCTGGGATTTCTTTGGAAGGAATGATGCTAAAGCTGAAACTCAGGTACTTTGGCCGCCACTTCATGCAAAGAGTTGACTCATTGGAAAAGACTCTGATGCTAGGAGGGACTGGGGGCAGGAGGAGAAGGGGACGACAGAGCATGAGATGGTGGATGGCATCACTTTCTTGATGAATGTGAATCCGAGTGAAATCTGGGAGATGGTGATGGACAGGGAGGCCTGGCGTGCTGCGATTCATGGGATCACAAAGAGTTGGACACGACTGAGCGACTGAACTGAACTGATGTTTGATGTTCTAGGAGTTTCTTAAACTGCCCCCTTTTCATTTTTTTTCTTTATTCTCTATCATGCTAGTGAGTTCCATTGCTCCTTTTTCCTACTCACTGATTCTTCTGCTCATTTATTTTGCTATTGATTCCTTTCAACGTGTTTTTCTTTTTAGGTATTTGAATTTTCTTATTCCAGATGTTCTTTATATATTTTCTTTGTTAAAATCTTCTTATAATCTTCTTGCTCTGTGCATATTCTTTTTCTGAGTTATTGGATCATCTTTATTATCATTACTCTGAACTCTTTCTTGAGTAGATTGCCTATCTCCACATCACTTAGTTATTCTTCTAGAATTTTATCTGTTCCTTCATCTGCAAGATATTGGGTAGGGCCAGGTCTTGGTGCCAAGGTCCAAAGAGATGCTTCCATCCAGAGTTCATGTCAGTCCCCACTATGTCCAACACTAGCTTTCATGACCCCACAGAGCCACAGCTCCCATCCTCCTCAATAGACATTCCAGGTTCATTCCAGGTTCATTCCAGTTCTGGCTGCCTGCTTTTGCCTTTAGTCTTAGGGCATCTGAGACTTTCTGTGTGACCTCCAAGAGTGAAGTTCCTGAAGCCAAGTCCCATTGGCCTTCAATTTTGAATGCTACAGGTTGTCTTCTTTCTGATGCTAGACTGCTAGGCTGGGAAGCTTGGTGTGGGTCTCAGAACTCTTACTCAATAGGAGAATTTTTGCTATATAATTATTTTTCAGTGTGTGTGTTGCCCATAATGCAGTAAGGAATTTGAGTGTATTGTGAATGTACCCCTCCCACCATCTCCTGTTTTGTTCTTTATGTTTTTGGATGCAGGATATCTTTTCTTGGTTAGTTCCAGTATTTGTTATCAACGTTTTTTCAGCAATTATTTGTGATTTGGGTGTGTTCATTAGGGTTGGTGAGCTTAATGTCCTTCTACCTTGCCATCTTGTCTCCATCCCCATTGGGTTAATATCTTCAGATGATAGTTCCCATTCCAGTTGACCCTTCTAAATTTTCACCACAAACTAGCTTGTGCTCTAGTACCTCCTATCCCAGCTCCTCAGTCATATGAGCATAGAAGAAACATACTGTTCTGTGCAGCCCAGCTACTAATACCTGGTTATTGCTTAGCAAGTCACATATGTTCTTAAAATTCATTTTGAGCAGCACATATTATCCCAAATATCTTATTGGAATTATCATCTAAAATCTAGAGTGAAAATTTGGAGAGTAGGAAAAAAAGTTAATGGCCAATGGCAAAAATTTAATAGATTTGCTCCATGTAACACTTCTAGAAATTAAAACCTATGTTGGGTGCATATATATTTATAATTGTTATATCTTCTTCTTAGATTGATCCTTTAATCATTATGTAGTGGCCTTCTTTGTCCCTTCTCACAGCCTTTGTTTTAAAGTCTATTTTATCGGATATGAGTATTGCTACTCCTGCTTTCTTTTGGTCTTTATTTGCATGGAATATCTTTTTCCAGCCCTTCACTTTTAGTCTGTATGTGTCCGTTGTTTTGAGGTGGGTCTCTTGTAGGCAGCATGTATAGGGATCTTGTTTTTGTATCCATTCAGCCAGTCTTTGCCTTTTGGTTGGGTCATTCAACCCATTTACATTTAAGGTAATTATTGATAAGTATGTTCCTGTTGCCATTTACTTTATTGTTTTGGGTTCGGGTTTATACATCCTTTTTGTGTTTCTTTTCTAAAGTCTATCCTTTAGTATTTGTTGGAGAGCTGGTTTGGTGGTGCTGAATTCTCTCAGCTTTTGCTTGTCTGTAAAGCTTTTGATTTCTCCTTCATATTTGAATGAGATCCTTGCTGGGTACAGTAGTCTTGGCTGAAGGTTATTATCTTTCATCATTTTAAGTATGTCTTGCCATTCCCTCCTAGCCTGAAGAGTTTCTATTGAAAGATCTGCAGTTATTCTTATGGGGATCCCCTTGTGTGTTATTTGTTGTTTTTCCCTTGCTGCTTTTAATATTTGTTCTTTGTGTTTGGTCTTTGTTAGTTTGATTAAAATATGTCTTGGAGTGTTTCGCCTTGGGTTTATCCTGTTTGGCACTCTCTGGGTTTCTTGGACTTGGGTGATTATTTCCTTCCCCATTTTAGGGAAGTTTTCAACTATTATCTCCTCAAGTTTTTTCTCATGGTCTTTCTTTTGTCTTCTTCTTCTGGGACTCCTATAATTCGAATGTTGGAGCATTTCATATTGTCTTGGAGGTCTCTGAGGTTGTCCTCATTTCTTTTAATTCATCTTTCTTTTTCCCTCACTGATTCATTTATTTCTACCATTCCATCTTCTATTTCACTAATCCTATCTTCTGCCTCCGATATTCTACTATTTGTTGCCTCCAGAGTGTTTCTGATCTCATTTATTGCATTATTCATTATATGTTGACTCTTTTTTATTATATGCACCCAACATAGGAGCACCGCAATATGTAAGACAATTGCTAACAAGCATGAAAGGGGAAATTAATAATAACACAATAATAGTGGGAGACTTTAATACCCCACTCACACCTATGGACAGATCAACTAAGCAGAAAATTAACAAAGAAATGCAAATGTTAAACGATACAATAGACCAGTTAGACCTAATTGATATCTATAGGACATTTCACTCCAAAACAATGAATTTCACCTTTTACTCAAGTGCACACGGAACCTTTTCCAGGATAGATCATATTCTGGGTCATAAATCTAACCTTGATAAATTCAAAAAAATCGAAATTATTCCAAGCATCTTCTCTGACCATAATGCACTAAGGTTAGATCTCAATTATAGGAGAAAAAATATTAAAAATTCCAACATTTGGAGGCTGAACAACACCCTTCTGAATAATCAACAAATCACAGAAGAAATCAAAAAAGAAATCAAAATATGCATCCAAAAGAATAAAAATGAAAACACAACTACACAGAACCTTTGGGACACTATAAAAGCAGTCCTAAGAGGAAAGTTCATAGCAATACAGGCATACCTCAAGAAACAAGAAAAAGTAAAATAACCTAACCTAACACTACACCTAAAGCAACTGGAAAAGGAAGAAATAGAGAACCTCAGAGTTAGTAGAAGGAAAGAAATCCTAAAAATTAGGCAGAAATAAATGCAAAAGAAACAAAAGAGACCATAGCAAAAATCAACAAAGCAAAAAGCTGGTTCTTTGAAAGGATAAATAAAATTGACAAACCATTAGCCAGACTCATCAAGAAACAAGAGAAAAAAATCAAATCAACAAAATTAGAAATGAAAATGGAGAGATCACGACAGACAACTCAGAAATACAAAGAATCATAAGAGACTACTATCAGCAATTATATGCCAATAAAATCGACAACTTGGAAGAAATGGACAAATTCTTAGAAAAGTACAATTTTCCAAAACTGAACCAGGAAGAAATAGAAAATCTTAACAGATCCATCACAAGCACAGAAATTGAAACTGTAATCAGAAATCTTCCAGCAAACAAAAGCCCAGGTCCAGATGGCTTCACAGCTGAATTCTACCAAAAATTCCGAGAAGAGCTAACACCTATCTTACTGAAGCTATTCCAGAAAATTGCAGAGGAAGGTAAACTTCCAAACTCATTCTATGAGGCCACCATCACCCTAATACCAAAACCTGACAAAGACACCACAAAAAAGAAAACTGCAGTCCAATATCACTGATGAACATAGATGCAAAAATCCTCAACAAAATCCTAGCAATCAGAATCCAGCAACACATTAAAAGGTCATACACCATGACCAAGTGGGCTTTATCCCAGGGATGCAAGGATTCTTCAATATCCACAAGGCAATCAATGTAATTCATCACATTACCAAACTGAGAAATAAAAACCATATGATTATCTCAATACATGCAGAAAAAGCCTTTGACAAAATTCAACATCCATTTATGATAAAAACTCTCCAGAAAGCAGGAATAGAAGGAACATACCTCAACATAATAGAAGCTATATATGACAAACCCACAGCTAACATTATCCTCAATGGCGAAAAATTGAAACCATTTCCCCTAAAGTCAGGAAGAAGACAAGGGTGTCCACTTTCACCCCTACTCTTCTACATCGTACTGAAAGTTTTGGCCACAGCAATCAGAGCAGAAAAAGAAATACAAGGAATCCAAATTGGAAAAGAAGAAGTAAAACTCTCACTGTTTGCAGATGACATAATCCTCTACATAGAAAACCCTAAAGACTTGACCAGAAATCTACTAGAGCTAATCAATGAATATAGTGAAGTTGCAGGATATAAAATCAACACTCAGAAATCCCTTGCATTCCTATACACTAATAACGAGAAAGTAGAAAAAGAAGTTAAGGAAACAATTCCATTCACCATTGCAACGAAAAGAATAAAATACTTAGGAATATTCCTACCTAAAGAAACTAAAGACCTATATATTGAAAACTATAAAACACTGATGAAATAAATCAAAGACGACACTAATAGGTGGAGAAATATACCATGCTCATGGGTCGGAAGAGTCAATATAGTGAAAATGAGTATACTACCTAAAGCAATCTACAGATTCAATGCAATTCCCATTAAGCTACCAGCAGTATTTTTCACAGAACTAGATCAAATAATCTCAAGATTTGTATGGAAATACAAAAAACCTCGAATAGCCAAAGCAATCTTGAGAAAGAAGAATGGAACTGGAGGAATCAACTTGCCTGACTTCAGGCTCTACTACAAAGCCACAGTCATTAAGACAGTATGGTACTGGCACAAAGACAGAAATATAGATCAATGGAAAGCCCTGAGATAAACCCACACACCGATGGACACCTTATCTTCCGACAAAGGAGGCAAGAATATACAATGGAGTAAAGACAGTCTCTTTAACAGGTGGTGCTGGGAAAACTGGTCAACCACTTGTAAAAGAATGAAACTAGACCCCTTTCTAACACCATACACAAAAATAAACTCAAAATGGATTAAAGATCTAAATGTAAGACCAGAAACTATAAAACTCCTAGAGGAGAACATAGGCAAAACACTCTCCGACATAAATCACAGCAGGATCCTCTATGATCCACCTCCCAGTATACTGGAAATAAAAGCAAAGATAAACAAATGGGATCTAATTAAAATTAAAAGCTTCTGCACAACAAAGGAAACTATAAGCAAGGTGAAAAGACAGCCTTCTGAATGGGAGAAAACAATAGCAAATGAAACAACTGACAAACAACTAATCTCAAAGATATATAAGCAAATTATGCAGCTCAACTCCAGAAAAATAAATGATCCAATAAAAAAATGGGCCAAAGAATTAAATAGGCATTTCTCCAAAGAAGACACACGGATGGCTAACAGACACATGAAAAGATGTTCAACATCACTTATTATCAGAGAAATGCAAATCAAGACCACAATGAGGTACCATTTCACACCAGTCAGAATGGCTGCGATCCAAAAGTCTACAAGCAATAAATGCTGGAGAGGATGTGGAGAAAAGGGAACCCTCTTACACTGCTGGTGGGAATGCAAACTAGTACAGCCATTATGAAAACAGTGTGGAGGTTCCTTAAAAATTCCAAATAGAACTTCCTTATGACCCAGCTATCCCACTGCTGGGCATACACACCGAGGAAACCAGAATTGAAAGAGACACATGTACCCCAATGTTCATTGCAGCTCTGTTTATAATAGCCAGGACATGGAAGCAACCTAGATGTCCATCAGTGGATAAGAAAGCTGTGGTACATATACACAATGGAGTACTACTCAGCCCTTAAAAAGAATAAATTTGACTCAGTTCTAATGAGATGGATGAAATTGGAACCGATTTTACAGAGTGAAGTAAGCCAGAAAGAAAAACACCAATACAGTATACTGACACATATATATGGAATTTAGAAGACAGTAATGATGACCCTGTATGTGAGACAACAAAGAGACACAGAGGTATAGAGTGGACTTTTGAACTCTGAGGGAGAGGGAAAGGGTGGGATGGTTTGGGAGAATGGCAATGAAACATGTATATTTTCTTGTAAGAAATGAAGTGCCAATCTATGTTCAATGTAGGATGCAGGATGCATGGGGCTGATGCACAGGATGATTCAAGTAGAGGATGTGAGGTGGGAGGTGGGAGGGGGCTTCGGCATTGGGAGATTGTGTTCACCTATGGCTGATTCGTGTCAATGTATGGCAAAACAAATACAGTATTATAATTAAAAAATAAATATATTTAATAATTAAAAAAAAGAAATTAAAACCATATTGGTTTTTCAAAAATATTACGGATGAAGCAGTACCTATTGTTTAGAATAGGGGTCCTGAATTGGGAGACATAGGGACATTCTCACCTATTCATCCATTATTTTCAAGGTTAGCATTACTATATGTGCCCTCTGTAATTGCACCGTTTCAGGAGAGAAATTAATAGGGGAGACAAAAATAAAGAATGATCACCAGTATGATTACTTTGAGAAAATTACTGGAATTAAGTCATGCTTATTTGCTGCTTGTATTATATGACTGATATATTCAAGTCCTAGCTTTCAATATTGTGAATTGGTGGTAGTTTAGTCACTTAGTTGTATCAAACTCTTGTGCCCCCATGGACTGTAGCCCCCAGGCTCCTCTGTCTATGGAATTCTCCAGGCAAGAATACTGGAGTTGGTAGCCATTTCCTTCTCCAGGGGATCTTCCTGACCCAGGAATCGAACCTGAGTCTCCTACATTGTAGGCAGATTCTTTATCAAATGAGCTTTGAGGAAAGCCTAAGTTTTAATAATTAAATTCCTTTACCCTACTTCTTAATGACCCATTTTCTGCTCAACCAGTTATAAACTGGTTCATTGCTGGGAGCCAGCACGGGAGAATCCACCCATGACAAAGGTCATGAGGAAGAGGCCTGACAGGCAAAGGTGAGTCAGGACTAGAGGGACCCCCTGGACCTGCTCAAGCATTTACCCCAAAACCAGAATTTGCCTGTCCTGCTATTTTTCACTAACTCCTCTGTTACTAATGGGGGGCTGTCCCCGACCACCTTTCTCTGAAGAAAATTAACTTAGAGCTCTAGTTAATAAGTTCACCTGGGAATGCTGCTCCTGCTGCTAAGTCACTTCAGTCGTGTCTGACTCTGTGAGACCTCATAGACGGCAGCCCACCAGGCTCTGCCATCCCTGGGATTCTCCAGGCAAGAACACTGGAGTGGGTTGCCATTTCCTTCTCCAGTGCATGAAAGTGAAAGTGAAGTTGCTTAGTTGTGTCCTGACTCTTGGCAACCCCATGGACTGCAGCCTACCAGGCTCCTCCATCCATGGGATTTTCTAGGCAAGAGTACTGGAGTAGGATGCCATTGCCTTCTCCGACCTGGGCATAATTGGAGTGTTTCAATTCAGACCCCTCTAATAGGTTTCAAACTTGTCTGACAGGTTTATCCAGACTTTTACAACTATGCATGTGATTGTTTGCAGCCTCCCAACTGGGAGAGGCAGAGGAAGCTTAAAACATTCTAGGAATGTAGAGCCTTTTGAGGAGTTAAAAATCATTGGAATAGAACTGGTTAAGGATTTCATTGTTGAGCCAGTACTTGCTGCCAAGTTTTCGTATCTTTTATTTGTTGATATAGTTGGTGTATAGAAAAAACAGGTAATAGCCTTGGCCTTAGCAACATTAGTTTTTTTAGTTAAGTACTTCCTTTGTTATAACACACTGCACGTTTGTTCTATAGGTTCTATATAACTTTATTTAGTACTTTGAGGGTGATGCAGATTAAAGAAAAAAACACTTCAAGGGAAAATGAGTTTTCTAGCTGATTAACATTCTGAGAGAGATGGGAATACCAGACCACCTGATCTGCCTCTTGAGAAATCTGTATGCAGGTCAGGAAGCAACACTTAGAACTAGACATGGAACAACAGACTGGTTCCAAATAGGAAAGGGAGTACATCAAGGCTGTATATTGTTACTCTGCTTATTTAACTTCTATGCAGAGTACATCATGAGAAATGCTGGACTGGAAGAAGCACAAGCTGGAATCAAGATTGCCGGCAGAAATATCAATAACCTCAGATATGCAGATGACATCACCCTTATGGCAGAAAGTGAAGAGGAACAAAAGCCTTTTGATGAAAGTGAAAATGGAAAGTGGAAAAGTTGGCTTAAAACTCAACATTCAGAAAACAAAGATCATGGAGTCCAGCCCCATCACTTCATGGCAAATAGAATGGAAAACAGAGGAAACAGTGTCAGACTTTTTGTTTTTGGGCTCCGAAATCACTGCAGATGGTGACTGCAGCCATGAAATTAATAAACCCTTACTCTTTGGAAGGAAAGTTATGACCAACCTAGACAGCATATTCAAGAGCAGAGACATTACTTTACCGACTAAGGTCCATCTAGTCAAAACTACGGTTTTTCCAGTAGTCATGTATGGATGTGCGAGTTGGACCATGAAGAAGGCTGAGCACTGAAGAATTGATGCTTTTGAACTGTGGTGTTGGAGAAGACTCTTGAGAGTCCCTTGGACTGCAAGAAGGTCCAACCAGTCCATTCTGAAGGAGATCGGCCCTGGGATTTCTTTGGAAGGAATGATGCTAAAGGTGAAACTCTAATACTTTGGTCCCCTCATGCGAAGAGTTGACTCAGTGGAAGAGACTGATGCTGTGAGGGATTTGGGGCAGGAGGAGTGGGGACGACCAAGGATGAGATGGCTGGATGGCATCACCGACTCGATGGATGTGAGTCTGAGTGAAATCCAGGAGTTGGTGATGGACAGAGAGGCCTGGTGTGCTGCAATTTTGGGGGTTGTGAAGAGTCAGACACGAATGAGCTACTGAACTGAACTGAACTGAAGATTTATCAAGGAAATTAACAGGCCTCTTACCAGAAGATATATAAATCACCTGAGACCTTTTGCATACAGAGAGGTATGAAGAAAGATAGCCTGGTCTTGATAAGGATCAGGACTGCTGCCCCTGCGTGGCTCTGTATTCTTCATTAGTCTCTATGTACAACTTAGGGTATATATGTTCCCTTTTAAAATAAAGTTGTGGGTCTTGCACAAGCTTGGCCTCCCCATGTCATACATTCTTTCTCTCTTTATCTCTTTTTCAGGCTAATTCCCTGGAGTGCAGGTGCCCTCTGAGTTCACTTTCCTGCCTGGGCTTCTAAGACCCACTCAAGAAGGTACCGAAGGTGGGTGCACTTTCTGCTATTTGAGAGGGTGCCTGCGGCCTATGTGAACAGTGAAAGTCCCTTTTCCTGGGCTTTATTGGCTTTCTGTGTAAACCAAGGAATATCAACCTCTTTTCTCTCCTCTATTCTCTTAATTGCAAATTCTTTCCTTATCTCTCTATATATCTCTATATCTCTGTCACCTCGCCGTCCACACTTCAGATACCCTAGATCCAACCAGGGCTGGTCCCCGGTATTTCATTCTCACAATTGACCTTAAAATATCTGTTATTGTAATCAATAACCTCTTAATTACCAACCAAGTAGTCATTTCTCAGTTCACATTTTATTTCACCATTCAACAGTGCATGCATGCTCAGCCACTTAGTCACATCCAACTCTTTGACCCCATGGGCTGAAGCCTGCCAGGTTCCTTTGTCCATGGAATTATTTCCATGCAAGAATACTGAAACAGATTGCATTTCTTATTCCAGGGGATCTTGAAACAGGCAGTGACTGTATCTCTTGCATCTCCTGTATTGGCAAGTAGATTCTTTACCACTTGTGCCCCCTGAAGCCCATTCACCATTACTTAACATTAGTCATATTGTCTTCATCCTCAATAAAATTTTTATTTTATTTCACTGGCTAATTATTTTCAATTTATTTTGCTTCTCTTTAATTTCTGAATTTTGACATCCTCTAGGATTTTGTTCTTACAACGTGGAAGAAATGGACAAAGTCTTAGAAAAGTACAACTTTCCAAAACTGAACCAGGAAGAAATAGAAAATCTTAACAGACCCATCACATGCACAGAAAAAAACTGTAATCAGAAATCTGCCAGCAAACAAAAGCCCAGGTCCAGATGGCTTCACAGCTGAATTCTACCAAAAATTTAGAGAAGAGCTAACACCTATCCTACTCAAACTCATCCAGAAAATTGCCGAGGAAGGTAAACTTCCAAACTCATTCTATGAGGCCACCATCACCCTAATACCAAAACCTGACAAAGATGCCACCAAAAAAAAAAAAAAAAAAAAAGAAAGAAAGAAAGAAAGAAAGAAAGAAAAAGAAAGAAAGAAAGAAAGAAAAAGAAAACTGCAGGCCAATATCACTGATGAACATAGATGCAAAAATCCTTAACAAAATTCTAGCAATCAGAATAGCAAACACATTAAAAGATCATACACCATGACCAAGTGGGCTTTATCCCAGGGATGCAAGAATTCTTCAATATCCACAAATCAATCAATGTAATTCACCACATTAACAATTGAAAAATAAAAGCCATATGATTATCTCAATAGATGCAGAGAAAGCCTTTGACAAAATTCAACTTCCATTTATGATAAAAAGTCTATAGAAAACAGGAATAGAAGGAACACACCTCAACATAATAAAATCTACATATGACAAACCCACAACAAATATTATCCTCAATGGTGAAAAATTGAAAACATTTCCCCTAAAGTCAGGAACAAGACAAGGGTGCCCACTCTCATCGCTACTATTCAACATAGTTTTGGAAGTTTCGGCCACAGCAATCAGACCAGAAAAAGAAATAGAAGGAATCCAAATTGGAAAAGAAGAAGTAAAACTCTCACTGTTTACACATGACATTATCCTCTACACAGAAAACCCTTAAGTCTCCACCAGAAAATTACTAGAGCTAATCAATGAATATAGTAAAGTTGCAGGATATAAAATCAACACACAGAAATTCCTTGCATTGCTATACACTAAAAATGAGAAAATAGAAAGAGAAATTAAGGAAACAATTCCATTCACCATTGAAATGAAAAGAATAAAATACTTAGGAGTATATCTACCTAAAGAAACTAAAGACCTATATATAGAAAACTATAAACTCAATCCCTGTGTGATTATATGTTTTACCACAGACTTTAATATTATGAGCAATATAATATTCCTTGAACTTCACACAAATTCAATCTACTTTCCTCTTTGATATGTAAAATAGATCAAAGTTGACATGTTTAAGAATGTTTTCTTCAAATCTGAAAATTTCATAGCACTCTTCATTTTGGTAAATGACCATCCTTGATAATTTTTTTCTCAACATGCCAGATGATCAGTTAGTAGTCTTGTTGGTGGGTCGACAAACCTACACCAGCTCCATCACAACCATTTTAGTATAAAGAACTTCACCCATGACATTTATGGAATCCACAAAAAGAATAAAAATAGAATCTGCATACATGAATCTAAGTCCTTGAAAGTTATAAATACAGTTTTACTCACAGCCTGGCCTGCTTCCATGTAATGTGACCCATATGGCCCCTTATTTGGGATCTTCTTCATGACAGAAAAAAAAATTGAACTGCTTTATTTGTCTCCCTGGACAGGCCTGGTGTCTGTGGGCCAGGCTGGTAGCAAGGATGTGCTAAGGCAGGGCAGCAAGAAAGTTGGTCTGGGGCCAAGGACTAGTGGGACAACACTAGATAATTTTGAATCCATAGTAGAGACTCATAGGGTCAATGACCTCAGGGTACCAGGACAAGCTGATTGCCCTCCCCATACCACATTCACTCTGCATTTCACAAAATACCACTACAGCAGAAGAAATAAAACAGGCATCCTTCATCTGGGGAACTGGGTGGTATAACACACTCTCCTTTTTCTACAGTTCACATGTTCTCATTCTCACTGTATCCTCTGGCTTGCAAGCAAAATTCTCCTCTCTAGTATATTTCATACATATTCTGAACAAAGTTTTTTAAGAGAATGAAAAGAAAATAATTACATGGATACATGTATATGGGGTTTCCCTGGTAGTTCAGCAGTAAATCATTTGCTTGCCAATGCAGAAGACATGGGTTTGATCTCTGGGTCAGGAAGATCCCCTGGAGAAGGAAATGGCAACCCACTCCAGTATCTTGCCTGGGAAATCCCATGGATAGAGAAGCCTGGTAGGCTACAGTCCAAGGGGTCACAAAGGAGTCAGACACAACTTAGCTACTAAACAACAAAATGTGTATACTTACAGATATATATGCATGTATATTTTCTATATTCAATTATTTGTATATTTTTATGTCAGGGATTAGTATATGTGAAACCCTCCAAAACGTGTGGCCCAGAGTAGGATCTTTTTCTAGATCTGAGTTTCATGATATTTGTCATAGCTATTATCATGTGGTTCCTGTGCTGTTTCATTACTTTAGACCATAATGATTGTATGAAAGATAATTACATTTCTAATAATGTCATAAAGTTATATTTCAATCTAGTAATACTAACACATATTTTAAAAGAAATGAATATTCTGGAAAAAGAAATAAAAGTGAGTTATTTTATCCAGGTAAGACATATTCCTTAATCTCTTCACTGTTCGTTGAAGATAGCAAGAGAGAGAGAGAAGTCACAAAATTGACATTCAGTTCAGTTCAGTTGCTCAGTTGTGTCTGACTCTTTGTGACCCCATGGGCTCGAGCACACCAGGCCAGGCCTCTTTGTCTGTCACCAACTCCTGGAGTTTACCCAAACCCATGTTCATTGAGTCAGTGATGCCATTCAACCATCTCATCCTCTGTGGTCCCCTTCTCTTCCCACCTTGAATCTTTCCCAGCATCAGAGTCATTTCAAATGAGTCAGCTCTTTGCATCAGGTGGCCAAGGACTGAAGTTTCAGCTTCAACATCAGTCCATCCAATGAACACCCAGGACTAATCTCCTTTAGGATGGACTGGTTGGATCTCCCCTGCAGTCCAGGGGACTCTCAAGAGTCTTCTCCAACATCACAGTTCAAAAGCATTAATTCTTCTGCAATCAGCTTTCTTTATAATCCAACTCTCACATCCATACATGACCACTGGAAAAACCATAGTCTTGACTAGACCTTTGTTAGCAAAGTAATGTCTCTGCTTTTTAACATGCTGTCTAGGTTGGTCATAATTTTCTGTCCAAGGAGAAAACATCTTTTAATATCATGGCTGCAGTCACCATCTGCAGTGATTTTGGAGCCCGAATATATAAATTTGGCCACTATTTCCACTGTTTCCCCATCTATTTGCCATGAAGTGATGGGACCAGATGCCATGATCTTTGTTGTCTGAATGTTGAGCTTTAAGCCAACTTTTTAACTCTCCTCTTTCACTTTTATCAAGAGGCTCTTTAATTCTTCTTCACTTTCTGCCATCATGATGATGTCATCTGCATATCTGAGTTTACTGATATTTCTTCTGGCAATCTTGGTTCCAACTTGTGCTTTCTCCAGCCCAGCATTTCTCATGATGTATTCTGCATATAAGTTAAATAAGCAGGGTGACAGTATACAGCCTTGATGTATACTATTTTTGTATTTGGAAACAGTCTACTGTTCCATGTCTAGTTCTAAGTGTTGCTTCCTGACCTGCATACAGATTTCTCAAGAGGCAGGTCAGGTGATCTGGTATTCCTATCTCTTTGAGAATTTTCCACAGTTTACTATGATACTTTGGCATCATTAAAAAAGCAGAAGTAATTTTTTTTCTGGAACTCACTTGCTTTTTTGATGATCTAGTGGATTTTGGCAATTTGACATCTGGTTCCTCTTCCTTTTCTAAAACCAACTTCAACATCTGGAAATTAATGGTTAATGTGTTGCTGAAGCCTGCATTGGAGAATTTTGAGCATTACTTTGATAGCATGTGAGATGAGAGTAATTGTTCAGTAGTTTGAGCATTCTTTGGCATTGCCTTTCTTAGGGATTGGAATGAAAACTGACCTTTTCCAGTCCTAAGGACACTGCTGAGTTTTCCAAATTTGCTGGCGTATTGCGTGCAGCATTTTCACAGCCTCAGCTTTTAGGATTTGAAATAGCTCAACTGGAATTCCATCATTTCCACTAGGTTTGTTCATAGTGATGCTTTCTAAAGCCCACTTGACTTCACATTACAGGATGTCTGGCTCTAGGTGAGTGATCAGACCGTCGTGATTATCTGGGTCATGAAGATCTTTTTTGTACAGTTCTTCTGTGTATTCTTGCTACCTCTTAATATTTTCTGCTTCTGTTAGAGCCATAATATTTCTGTCTTCTATTGAGCCCATCTTTGCATGAAACTTTCCCTTGGTATTACTAATTTTCTTGAAGAGATCTCTCATCTTTCCCATTCTATTGTTTCCCTCTATTTCTTTGCACTGTTCACTGAAGAAGGCTTTCTTATCTCTCCTTGCTATTCTTTGAAACTGCACTCAAATGGGTATATCTTTCCTTTTTCCTTTAGGTTTTTTTTTTTTTTTTTTTTTTTTTTGCTTTTCTTCCTTTCACAGCTATTTGCAAGGCCACTGACAGTCATTTTGCCTTTTTGCATTTCTTTTTCTTGGGGATGGTCTTGATCCCTGTCTCCTATACAATGTCCCAAACCTCCATCCATAGTTCATCAGGCACTCTGTATATCAGATCAAGTCCCTTAAATTGATATAAATTTACCAATTTGTTTAAAAATGCAGAATGCCATTTTTTGGGCATTTCATGAAGGTGCATATGTGAAAACAGAAACTGTTGCAAAACTTTTGCAAATTATAGACTCTATAAATAGGTACGATCTATTCAGAAAATGTCATTTTTTTATTCTCAATTTTCACTTTGACTTTTGAGAACAGTTATTTTCAGACATTTCAGTTAAAGTACTATGCTACATTGCAGCATGTAAGGTTATGTGCCACTCAAGCTGCATTACAAAAGCAGAAATATCAGTTGAAAAGCATTTCTTAAAGCTAGACTTAAAAGGCATTATGATTTATAAACATGGTTCAGTCAAAAAACCTTTGAAGATTTATCTTTTATGTGGATGCTACTAGTGACTCACTGGTGAATTCACCTCTATCACTAAGGCCTTTTCTACAAAAGAGCAAAAGTGGTTTGCAGTGACAAAAATAAAATAGTGTTAGGAATTTGTTATTATTGAAAACATAAAACATTCAGTTCTGTTTTTACCTTCTTTATCAACACACTTTAAAGGACATTTAAAACAAAAAGATAAAAAGATTGGGTATTTTTTTTTTTTTCTTTTATGACAAAATTTTAGTTGTCATTCCAGCGTTTCAGAAAACTCTGGTTCAGTACTACTTGGTGGTATATAAATAGAGCTCTTGGCTGAGAATATACTGAAGCTTTAAGTACAGACTACTTAAATATTCTTGGGTTCATCCACAAATTATGCAAAGCTGAGTAAAGCTATTCCACTGTGTCTGTCACATCTAATTTATGATTGTATTACAACCATATTAATTAAGTTCTACTGCATGCATACATTGATTTTATTTACTATTCAGAAGAATAAAATATAATTGTACAGACCAATGCAGAAGATTCCCAGGACATATAATTATAGGAAAAAGAATGTGCTTGAATCAATTACTTTTTTTTTTACTTTATTTTACTTTACAATTACTTTTTGTAAAAATATATTAATAATGATATAACATGCACTAATATATTTAAAGCAAAAGTAGAAAGCATATGTAATCATATTTTATAAATGCAGAAGTTTATTATTTTCCATAACACATAGATAAAAATATGGTATAGGAAAAAGATACTTAAGTAATTACATTTGCAATTGAATAAAAGAAATATTACCATGTTGCACCTATAAATTTTTAAATGATTTTAAAATTTACAATTGTATTTTTTTCTTCTTTATATCAAAGTGTTAAGTTTGTGACCTTCTAGAGACACAGTCTATTTGCCAAGCAAATTTGGGGGATATTCTCAGAATTCTTGGCAATGAAACTAAAATGCATTATTCACCAGATTCACATTTCAGGCTACATTAACTGAAAATGAACTAAGGCTAAAATAATGATTATTTAGGTTAACCTATTTGAAAGATACATCTAATGAATAGCAAAGAAGAGTCAATTAGAGCCATTGTGAAATCATTAGAAAATGACTTGTCTTGATGCTGTTATAAGCACCATATTAATTTACTACCATAAAAATCTATTCTCTAATCCTATAGTGGTAATTTCCAAAAGTCATTACATCTACCTACAGGTAAATGCTACCTGCCTTGCTCATACTGTTAAGCTAAGGGCTTAACAAATGGTACCTCCTTTACTCCTCCCATTTGTCTTAGGAGATCAGGATTATTATGCAGTTTAGAAGAGAAAACAGAAAGGTCAGTTGATCTGTTTACAGTCACATGTCTGAGGAAAGAGGTGAAGCATGGGCCTAATACAGCTCTGTCACTTCTAACCATCCTTTATACTTGACATCTCTACTGTTTTGCCTCTTCTCTATATTTTTTTACAGGAGCAAATCTGTCATCAAAACCCAAGTTAGATTTAAATTAATGGTTACATCTTTGCCTCTGAATAAGTGAAATAAAAATTGTGTTAATATTTCTAAATTTAAAAATATAAATTGCTGTCTTTTGATGCCTAAAATTTTTAAATCCACATATTTTAATATTATAATGATTAAATCCAGCTATTTCCTGACAGTCATTTTAGCTACAGGCTATGTTAAAATGGTAGCTGCAGACTTATGTAATTAGAAGACTTATGTAATTAGAAATCATATAATAAATATTTCTACATACATATCCCAAAGCTGGGCTTCATAAATGAGAGATATCACATAGCAAGAACAGGCATCTTTCCCAGAGTTAACTTTTGTTATTTCTTCTTAAACATACAAAAAAGGCAACTACAGTAACAGTTTGGTCTGTTTGATATTTTGCACATTTGCCAGTATTCTCTATCCTATGAGATGGTAACATAAATTACATGAGATAATATATAATGTATTTAGAACAATATCTGGGTGTTGGTTGTCCAGGGAATGTAAGCATTATTTCGGGTATGGATCTTACTAGCTTTTACCAAATGATCTTGGTGGTCAGGAGTAATGTAATAATGTTTTTTTTTCTCTTTGTACAGTCTAAAGCAGAATTTAAATCATAACATTCATATAAGTTTGTGAGGATTTGAGATATTTAAATTGGGACACGTTTTGTTTAAAATAGCTAATCAAATTTAGGAAAAAGTTTACAAATAAATATTAATTGTCTTAAAATATTATTTTTTAAACATTTTTTAATAGAGTATATGAAGAAGTGAAGACGGTCAGTCATATCCAACTCTTTGCAACCCCATGGACTGTAGCACACCAGGCTCCTTGGTACATGGGATTTTCCAGGCATGAATACTAGAGTGGGTTGCCATTTCCTTCTCCAGGGGATCTTCCCAACCTAGAGACTGAACCTAGGTCTCCCACATTGTAGGCAGATTCTTTACCGTCTGAGCCACCAGGGAAGCCCGTAGAGTATATAGTATCTATGTATTGGTAGATATTGCCAAACTACTGGTTCTGTACTCAACACTTAAAAGCCAGTACTTGAGAAGCAAGATTTGGTGGAAAGGAAGGTTGCTTTACTCAGAAAAAAACTGGTGATCTAAAGGAAAGGGGGACTCATGTCACAAAATCAACCCTGAAAATTCAACTCAGCCATGACAGGTTTTAAAGAGAAAAAAGGGAGTATCTCAGTTAATTGTTGAGGCCAAAGATTAGGTTTTGTGTCATTTTTTCATTGCAGGCACGCTGGCTGACTCTTTATGATCTTTCTCCAGATGCTGTCTTGCCCAAGTGGTCTACCTGCAGGATTGCTCAGATGGTTGCCCAATGTAGAGAGCCAGTCATTCTTTAACTACTTAATTCTGATTCCAACTTCTTTTAATCTAGGGAAAGAATCAACAATTTCAACAAGGTATTGTGTGCATTTAATAGAGCATAAGTCAGGAAATAAGTTAACTGTTACTAATACCTATTGATCTCAGGTTTATAAATAAGTTTAATGGGACTCAAAATAGATAAACAAGAAAGGGGCAAAAGAGCGGCTTACAGTATATGGTTAGGTAAAAATAAAATATCCATTAGAGGCATATTACATAAAAGAACAAGTTAAAATCTAATTTAGTTCGGCTCTCTCTCCTTTAGTTCAACTTAAAACTCCAACTCTCTCTGCTCCTTCCTTAGCATTCTAAATTTATATTTATCTACAATTTACATTGTTCCAAATAACACCTTATCACATGTTCTTGAATATGTGAAATCTAGTTAGTTCAAATTCAGAGATACTGTAACATGAAATACACACTATATTTTGAAGATATAGTGAAAAAAATATCAAAATAGTCCTAATCTTAATACTGTTGTTCAGTTGCTAAGTAGTGTCCAACTATTTGTGGTCCTATGCAGTGCAGCACAACAGGCCTCTCATCTCTGACTATCTCCTGGAGTTTGCCCAACTTCATGTCCACAGAGTTGGTGATGTTATCCAGCCATCTAATCCTCTGCTGCCCTCTACTCCTTTTGCCTTCAGTCTATCCCAGCACTAAAGTGTTTTCCAATGAGCTGGCTGTTTGCATCAAGTGCCAAAAGTATTTGAGCTTGAGCAATAGTGTTTCCAATTAGTATTCAGGGTTGTTTTCCTATAGGTTTCAACGATTTGATCTCCATGCTCTCCAGGGAACTCTCAAGAGTCTGTCTTGATTCCACCTTGTGCTTCATCCAGCCCAGCATTTTGCATGATGCACCTTGCATGTAAGTTAAATAAGTAGGGTGACGATGTACAGGCTTGATGTACACCTTTCCCTATTTTGAACCAGTCCATTGTTCCATGTCTGGTTCTGTTGTTTCTTGACCTGCATATAGGTTTCTCAAGAGGCAGGTAAGGTGGTCTGGTATTCCCATCTCTTTCAGAATTTTCCACAGTTTGTTGTGATCCATACAGTCAAAGGCTTTAGCATAGTCAATGAACCAGAAGTAGATGGTTTTATTGGAGTTATCTTGCTTTTATATAATCAAACAGATGGAAATTTGATCACTGATTCCTCTGCCTTTTCTAAATCCAGCTTGTATATTTGGAAATTCTTGGTTCACATACTGCTGAAGCCTAGCTTGAAGAATTTTGAGGGTTACCTTGCTAGCGTATGGTAATGTTTATGTGTCAACCCTGAGCCTCTAGTTCTAGCCTGGAAACAAGCTCATGTGTACCATTTTTCTGGATTTGTTTTTCTCTTTCTGACATAATTCATTCCATATGACAGGTTCTAGGTCTATCCACATCACTACAAATGACCCAGTTTCTTTTCTCTTTATGGTGCAGTAATATTCTATTGTATACCACATCATTTTTATCCATTCATCTGCAAAAGGATACTTAGGTAGCTTTCATGTTGTGGCTATTGTAATAGTGCTACAATGATGATTGTATACATGCATCTTTTTCAATTTTGGTTTTCTCAGGGTACATGGGCTTCTTGATGGCTCAAATGGTAAATAACATGCCTGCCATGTGGGAGACCCAGGTTCAATACCTGGGTCAGAAAGACCCCCTGGAGAAGGGAATGGAAACCCACTCCAGTATTCTTGCCTGGAGAATTACATGGACAAAGGAGACTGGCAGGCTATAGTTCATGTGGTCACAAAGAGTCGGACACAACTGAGCAAATAACACATGGTATATGCCTAGTAATAGTATCAACGGATCATATGGTAGTTCTATTTTTAGTTTAAGGAAACTCCATATTATTGTGCTAGTCTATATTACAATTTATTAGCTAGTTATATAACTTATTTATGTTATATAACTATATAATGTATATGTAATTTATGTAATCTATAGTATAGCTTATTTAGGAATTGAACTGAACTGATACAGCTTTTTGCAAAACATGAACTGTGACCTTCAAGATGTTCAAGCTGGTTTTAGAAAAGGCGGAGGAACCAGAGATCAAATGGCTACCATGTGCTGGATCATCAAAAAAAGCAAGTGAGTTCCAAGAAACATCTATTTCTGCCTTATTGACTATGCCAAAGCCGTTGACTTTATGGATAACAATAAATGGTGGAAAATTCTGAAAGAGATGGGAAATACCAGGCACTGTGACCTGCCTCTTGAGAAACCTATATGCCAGTCAGGAAGCAACAGTTAGAACTGGACATGGAACAACAGAATGGTTCCAAATAGGAAAAGAAGTACGTCAAGGCTGTATATTGTCACCCTGCTTATTTAACTAATTTGCAGAGTACATCATGAGAAACACTGGGCTGAAAGAAGCACAAGCTGGAATCAAGAGTATCGGGAGAAATATCAATAGCCTCATATATGCAGAAGACACCACCCTTATGGCAGACAGTGATGAGGAACTACAAAGCCTCTTGATGAAAGAGAAAGACAAGAGTGAAAAAGTTGGTTTAAGCTCAACATTCAGAAAACTAAGATCATGGCATCTGGTCCCATCACTTCATGGGAAATAGATGGGAAAACAGTCAAAATAGTGCCAGACTTTATTTTTATTTATTTATTTTTTGGTTTCCAAAATCACTGCAGATGGTGATTGCCACCATGAAATTAAAAGACGCTTACTCCTTGGAAGGAAAGTTATGATCAACCTAGATAGCATATTAAAAAGCAGAGACATTACTTTGTCAACAAAGGTCCATCTAGTCAAGGCTATGGTTTTTCCAGTGGTCATGTATGGATGTTAAAGTCGGACTGTGAAGAAAGCTGAGGGCCAAAGAATTGATGCTTTTGAACTATGGTGTTGGAGAAGACTCTTGAGAGTCTCTTGGACTGCAAGGAGATCCAACCAGTCCATTCTAAAGGAGATCAATCCTGGGTGTTCATTGGAACAACTAATGCTGAAGCTGAAACTCCAATACTTTGACCACCTCATGTGAAGAGTTGACTCATTCAAAAAGACCCTGATGCTGGGAGGGATTTGGGGCAGGAGGAGAAGGGGATGATAGAAGATGAGATGGCTGGATGGCATCACCAACTCGATGGACATGAGTTTGGGTAAACTCTGGGAGTTGGTGATGCACAGGGAGGCCTGGCATGCTGTAATTCATGGGGTCACAAAGAGTTGGACACGACTGAGTGACTGAACTGAACTGATATCGTTTCTAAAAACAATTATATTTATATTGATTGGTGTGATGTTTTTGAAGTGTGTTTTTCTACTCAGATCCTTTGAATGTTTCTGCCTATCCATGATGAATTTAACTTAAGTGAGTCAGAAATAAATAGCACGTGGTTGAATATTAGCAGTTTTTTTTCCCAGAAATAGTAAAATAAATATACATTTTCAGTAGTGCCTTATAATTTAATTCACAAAAATTATTATGTGAATATTTAAGTATATTAATATATGAGACAATTAGATGGGGGTAGTGAGACTCTCCATTAATCTGAGATTCAAAAAATAATAATTTTGTTTCAGTGTGTATGTTTCAAATTTTATATAGATGGACATTTTTGCAAATATTTGTAAGTCAATTATATTTTCCCATGGAGCTTTGGATCTGATTTTTATGTCTTAGGAATAGTATTAATAACATCTTACAATCAGTATCAAAGACAACTCATACTAAATATTACATAGTAGAATCATCATCTTTTCAAGTGGGGTTTTTCTGAACCATTGTATATCCACAGTTACAAACTTGGGTCATCACCAACAAGTTTCATATTACATATTTGAATTTAAAATTTTTATTTCCATGATAATTTTTCTTACATAATATCAATAAATTTATTAAAATAAGGAAAGTCTAGTATACTGAAAAAATTAGTCCCCAACTTATAACCTGTAGCCAAGGCTAACACTCAGCTTTAATAGCTTTGTTAATTTAATTTAAAAATATATTTTTGCTGAATATAAACCTATAATAATAAATTAACATTCAATATAGTGGAAGTGTATATGACTACCTTACTTTATCATGTCTTAATATGCATTGACATTATTTATGTAAACCCCATTAGCACAGAGATTATGTATTATTTTTCTCACTGATATATCTTAAACTGATAGAAGTGTACCTGGCCTTTATAAGACTCTTAATAATTGTTAATTTGAATGATCATCAATGTTTATACTCTATGATCATTGTACATGGATAGAATTTTCATTTATATTGATAAATTGCAATAAAATACATTTTAAACAATATATAAGAAATATATAAGTATATTTTATTTGTCATCATAAAGTAGTACAGCAGTTCATATTTATAGTGGTCACGGAGCTAATAAAAGCAATATGACATAAAAATAATTATTTGTGTCAAATGCACTGCATGGGAGTGTCTTTGAAGTCATTCAAAAGAAAAATGTGTAGGGAGAAGTGAATCATTGTATAGCATAAGATCTGAGAGATGCGCAAACTCAAGAGAACCAAGGACCTGTGGTCAAAACTAAAATCACATTCTAATGGTTATATTCAAATGATACTAACTTTTAATGTTTTGTAGGCTGATGTAGTGGTAAATATGTTATAAAGTTTTTCATAACTGTAGATTAAAGTGTTCAAAATTATACTTTGAAATAAACTATAAAAGTAATTAGACCACACAAATGATGACTGATTTATAATATGTTATATTAAGTTGATCATATATTTAATTTTAATAATGCTTCTGCTTATATAGTTGTGATTATTAATTTGAAATTAAATGTTATAAATATAATTTACACCTAGGGAGTATAATTTACACCTAGGGAAACCTGGGCTTGATCCCTGGGTCAGGAAGATACCCTGGAGAAGGAAATGGCAACCCACTCCAGTATTCTTACCTGGAGAATCATATGGATGCAGGAGCTTGGTGGGCTGCAGTCCACAGGTCGCAAAGAGTTGGACACAACTGAGCAGCTTCACTTTACTTATTTTAGTAGATAATATATTTGTTTGCATTTAAATAATATTTAGCTTTGAAAGTTCATCAGAACTTTGCACTTATAAAAGTTCTGCATGTGACTCAAATTCATTACAGTGCAATGCCTGTAAGTTTGTAATCAGAAACACAAGTTTAAACTCCACTTGATGCTTTTGAACTGTGGTATTGGAGAAGACTCTTGAAAATCCCTTGGACTGTAAGGAGATCCAACCAGTCCAGTCTAAGGGAGATCTGTCCTGGATGCTTATTGGAAGGACTGATGCTAAAGATGAAACTCCAATACTTTGGCCATCTCATGTGAAGAGTTGACTCACTGGAAAAGAGCCTGATGCTAGGAGGGATTGGGGACAGGAGGAGAAGGGGACGACAGAGGATGAGATGGCTGGATGTCACCACTGACTCGATGGACATGAGTTTGTGTAAATTCTGGGAGTTGGTGACAGGGACGCCTGGTGTGCTGCAATTCATGAGGTTGCAAAGAGTCAGACATGACTGAGTGACTGAGCTGAACTGAACTGAACTAAAGGATAACTGATTGAAATTTGGCAAGTTTTTAGCTACATATTTTTTTTTTTTTAGCAACCCAGGGAAATTACTAAATTAGATAATGCCTATGGAATATAACTAATGTCAAGCATCATAAGATAATACAACCTATATTTTTCTTCTATCAGTTACTGGCACAGAGTTCTTAAACTTTTGTGAATGCCTAAGTTATAAGAGCACTAGGAACATCTTTTGTCCTAATATTTGTTCTTTGACTAGGTTCTTGACCCAGGGCTCCTGAAACTGTTTGTGATTTCCTAAGTAATAGAAGTTTCTTTTTTTTCTGATGAAGTGACTTTGTGAGGGCTTATGGATGGCTTCTGAATAAAGGTGACCACTGAAAAGACCAAGCCATGATCAGATGCTCAGAAATTTCATGTCCTACATTCTGTGTTTCAGAAAGGGTAGAGGGACTGGAAATTGAGTTAATAATTGATCATGCCCACAAATGTGAAGAAACCTCCATAAAATCCCAGTATCAGAGAACTCCCTAAACACATCCACATACTAGCAAGGTAACTCTTTGGGAACAGAAATTCCTGTGTTCAGGACCCTCCTAGACCTCACCCTAAGGCGAGATCTCTTCATCTGCATTCTCTATTATATTACTTATAACCAGTAACTGTAAGTGTTTCCCTGATTTCTATGAGCTCCTTTGGCAAATTAATCAAACTCCAGGAGAGGATCATGGAAACCAATGATTTAAAGTCCAGTCAGGCAGAGGTCCTTGTTGATCGGAGGACCTACTATTTGTGATTGGCATCTGAAATAGGGCAAAAGAAGTCTTGAGGGACTGAACCCTTAATCTTTGAAATTTCACAAGTCTCTATGCAGATAAAGTAGTAAAGGACTCACAAAGGTGTTTTTTCCAACTCAGGTATATAAAGTACGTAAGGCATATTCAGTTCAGTTCAGTTCAGTCTCTCAGTCGTGTCCCACTCTTTGCAACCCCATGAATCGCAGCACACCAGGCCTCCCTGTTCACCACCATCTCTCAGAGTTCACTCAGACTCACGTCCATCGAGTCCCTGATTCCATCCAGCCACCTCATCCTTTGTTGTTCCCTTTTCCTCCTGCCCCCAATCCCTCCCAGCATCAGAGTCTTTTCCAATGAGTCAACTCTTCGCATGAGGTGGCCAGAGTACTGGAGTTTCAGCTTTAGCATCATTCCTTTCAAAGAAACCCCAGAGCTGATCTTCAGAATGGACTGGTTGGATCTCCTCGTAGTCCAAGGGACTCTCAAGAGTCTTCTCCAACACCACAGTTCAAAAGCATCAATTCTTCGGCGCTCAGCCTTCTTCACAGTCCAACTCTTACATCTATACATGACTACCGGAAAAACCATAGACTTGACTAGACGGACCTTAGTCGGCATAGTAATGTCTCTGCTTTTGAACATACTATCTAGGTTGGTCATAACTTTTCTTCCAAGGAGTAAACGTCTTTTAATTTCATGGCTGCAGTCACCATCTGCAGTGATTTTGGAGCCCCCAAAATAAAGTCTGATACTGTGTCCACTGTTTCCCCATCTATTTCCCATGAAGTGATGGGACCGGATGTCATGATCTTAGTTTTCTGAATGTTGAGCTTTAAGCCAACTTTTTCACTTTCCTTTTTCACTTTCATCAAGAGGCTTTTTAGTTCCTCTTCACTTTCTGCCATAAGGCATATTAGTATTTATTAAATGCTGATGCTTCTCCATAGTTATCATAGTATGATGAGATTATCTTCTTTGTGGGTTATTGATGAACAATGCAGCTTAAGAACCCAAATTAAAGCCTATTTACTCTCTCTGTTTCCTTGATTTTTCATCTTTTTGAAGACTAACTGAAGTAATTCATATGGTTTGGTTAGGATGTTAACCATATTTAATACCAAAAGGTATTAATAGTGTTATTGATTGAATTGAGTCCTGAAAATTTCATATGTTGATATTTTAACACCAAGTACCTCAGAATATAAACTTATTTTGAAACTGGGTCATTGTGAATGTAATTAGCTAAATTAAGATGAGATCTTACATGAATCATGCAGATTCATAATCCAACATGACTGGTATTTTAATTTTAAAAAAAAAGTGCTATGTGAAGAGAGAGGCATATACAAGTAAATGCTGTGTAAAGCTTGGAGTTATACTTCATTAGCTAGGAGATAGCTAGGAAAGAATCCTGGAACACCTTGATTTTGAACTTCTGGCCTCTAGAATTGTGAGACAATAAATAGCTTATTCAGAGTCACTTATTTGGAGCATTCTGTTATTCTTGCATCAGTAAACCAACCAAATTAGATCTATCTATTTTGGCTTCCTGGTGGCTCAGCTAGTAAAGACTCTGTCTTCAATGCAAGAAACCCTGGTTCAATTCCTGGGTCAGGAAGATACCATGAAAAAGGAATAGGCTACCCACTTCAGTATTCTTGGGCTTCCCTGCTCACTCAGACAGTAAAGAATCCACCTGCAATGCAGAAGACCTAGGTTCAATCCTTGGGTTGGGAAGATCCCCTGGAAGAGGGCATGGCAACCCATTCCAGTATTCTTGCTTGGAGAATCTTCATGGACAGAGGATACTGGCATGGTACTGTCCATGGAGTCACAAAAAGTCAAACACAACTGAGCAACTAATCACAGCAACTTGCATTTTGTGTCATACTTAGAAGACACAAAGTGAAGAGTACATGATCCCCAAATACTCAGTAAACAGCTAATATAGTGATACTTGAAAAATGTAATAAATATTTCTCTCTTTGGTGAGGGTCTCTGATAAGCAGCTCATAAGCTAAGGATCTAGGGTCATGTGATTTATTCAGGAAAATGTCACAGGAGGAACCAGAAACCGTGTGGAGGAAGCAGGATAGAAAGGGGGTAAAATTTTAGCAAGGGTGGCATTTAAGTTAAAGTCCCAGATCAACCTAATCTAATCTAAGGAGTAACTCTGAAGTATAAATTCAAAAGTCTGTTTCAACTGGAGGCCAGAGTTGGGCTTTTGTTCTTCCATGGCTGTCACAGATCACATATCACCCAGGAGGTGGAGAAGATAATCCAAGAGTGAGAGGGCAGTACTGTGAATGTTGCCGATGTTGCTAGCCAAGGGTGCAAGTGGGAGTGGGATTGCAGAGTACATCTGGATGGGGTTTGAGGACTAAATATTCTGTCTACACAGTTTATCAGACAACTTATAAGTGGCATGACACTAACCTGGAGGGTTTAAGGAAAGCTTTTCTGGAAGGAGAGCCCTCTTTATTGAATAGTCTTGAGCTATATGTACATGTGAACCAGTTGAATGCCAGTACTCTTTTTCTCAGTTTTGTGATTTTACTTTCATTCTACATTCTATTTACTATTTTATTCCCTGCTGATTGAACTTGTATTTGGTTTAATAATGTTTTTTACACTGTCCAGCAGAGTCCACACAAATGTGTGTTAAAAGAATAAATATTGTTTTATTCTTATTGGCCTCATTTTCCTTTCCTTTGTCTATCAGTTACTGCTGTTCTAAAGCAAACTTTATTTTTAAATCTGTTCCCAAAGCATTCTTGATAAAGAAGAATGGAGCTGGAGAATCAACCTGCCTGACTTCAGGCTACAAAGCCACACTCATCAAGACAGTATGATACTGGCACAAAGACAGAAATATAGATCATCGGAACAAAATATAAAGCCCAGGGATAAATCCACACACCTATGGACACCTTATTTTTGGCAAAGGAGGCAAGAATATACAATGGAGAAAAGATAATCTCTTTAATAAGTGGTGCTGAGAAAACTGGTTAACCACTTGTGAAAGAATAAAACTAGAACACTTTCTAACACCACACACAAAAATAAACTCAAAATTGATTATTGATTAAAGATATAAACATAAGACCAGAAACTATAAAACTCCTAGAGAACATAGGCAAAACACTCTCTGACATAAATCACAGCAGGACCCTCTATGACCCACCTCCCAGAATATTGGAAATAAAAGCAAAAATAAACAAATGGGATCTAATTAAACTTAAAAGCTTTTGCACAACAAAGAAACTATAAGCAAGGTGAAAAGACAGCCTTAGAAATGGAGGGAAATAATTGCAAATGAAGCAAATGACAAACAACTAATCACAAAAATATACAAGCAACTCTTGCAGCTCAACTCCAGAGAAATAAATGACCCAGTCAAAAAATGGGCCAAAGAACTAAATAGACATTTCTCCAAAGAGGACATACAGATGGTTAACAAACACATGAAAAGATGCTCAACATTACTCATTATCAGAGAAATGCATATTAAAACCACAATGAAGTACCATTTCATTCCAGTCAGAATGGCTGTGATCCAAAAGTCTACAAGCAATAAATGGTGGAGAGGATGTGGAGAAAAGGGAACCATCTTACACTGTTGGCGGGAATGCAAACTAGTACAGCCACTATGGAAAGCAGTGTGGAGATTTCTTAAAAACCTGGAAATAGAACTGCCTTTTGACCCAGAAGTCCCACTGCTGGGGATACACACTGAGGAAACCAGAATTGAAAGATCCACGTGTACCCCAATGTTCATTGCAGCACTGTTTATAATAGCCAGGACATGGAAGCAACCTAGATGTCCATGAGCATATGAATGGATAAGAAAGCTGTGGTACAATGGATAAGAAAGCTGTGGTACATATACAAAATGGAGTATTACTCAGCCATTAAAAATACATTTGAATCAATTCTAATGAGGTGGATGAAACTGGAACCTATTATACAAACTGAAGTAAGCCAGAAAGAAAAACACCAATACAGTATACTAACACATACATATGGAATTTAGAAAGATGGTAACCATAACCTTGTATGTGAGACGGTGAAAGAGACACAGATATATAAAACAGTCTTTTGGACTCTGTGGGAGAGGGAGAGGGTAGGATGATTTGGGAGAATGGCATTGAAACATGTGTAACATCATATATGAAACAAATCACCAGTCCAGGTTTGATGCATGATACTGGATGCTTGGGGCTGGTGCACTGAGATGACCCAGAGGGACGGTATGGGGAGGAAAGGGAGAGGGGAGGTTCAGGATGGGGAACATGTGTATAGGGAAGTTCAGGATGGGAAACGTGTATACCTGTGGCAGATTCATGTTGATGTATGGCAAAACCAATACAATATTGTAAAGTAATTAACCTCCAATTAAAATAAATAAATTTATATTTAAAAAATTAAAAATAAATCTGTTCCCAAATATTTGCATCTTTAGGAGGCTTTATAAATTAATCACTTTATTTATTTATGGCTGCACTGCATCTTCTTTGCTGCATGTGGGCTTTCTCTAGTTGTGGTGAACAGAGTCTCCTCATGCTGTGGAGCACAAGCTCTAGGCTCCCAGGCTCAGTAGTTGCAGTTTCTTGGCTCTAGAACACAGGCTGAGTAGTTGTGGTACAGGGGTACTGGTGCTTAGTTGTTCTTTGGCATGTGAAATCCTCCTCGACAGGCAATCAAGACTGTGTTGTTTATATTGACAGGTGGTTTCTTAATTATTGGAACACTCGGGAAAGTCCCTCTCCACCATGACCTGCCCTGCAGGCATGGGTTGGTTTCATTGCGTTAGATAAGGTTGTGGTCCTACTGTGATTAGATTGACTAGTTTTCTGTGAGTATGGTTTCAGTGTGTCTGCCCTCTGATGCCCTCTTGAAACACCTACCATCTTACTTGGGTTTCTTTGACCTTGGGTGTGGGGTATCTATTCACCGCTGCTCCAGCAAAGCACATCTGCTGCTCCTTACCTTGGAGGAGGGGTATCTCCTTACCACCGCCGTTCCTGACCTTTAATGTGGGATAGTTCCTCCAGGCCCTCCTGCGCCTGTGCAGCCACAGCTCGCCGGGTGGCTCCTCCCAGTTGCCACCCCTGGGCCTTGGGCTCGGGCTCCAGGTGGCTCCTTAGGTTCACTGCCCCTGGCCTCTGGTGACAGGTGGCTCCTCCCAGCTGTCGCCCCTGGCCTCAGGATCCTGGTGGCTCCAAAGGTCACCGCCTCTGGCCTCTGGTGATGGGTGGCTCCTCTCAGCTGCCGCCCTTGGCCTCAGATGCAGGGTGTCTCCTCCCAGCTGCCCCTGCCCTCCTACAAGAACATGGTCAACTGGAGAAGGGAATGGCAAGCCACTTCCATATTCTTGCCTTGAGAACTCCATGACCAGTATAAAAAGGAAAAATGATAGGATACCAAAAGAGGAACTCCCCAGGTCATTAGGTGCACAATATACTACTGGAGATCAGTAGTGAAATAACTCCAGAAAGAATGAAGGGATGGAGCCAAAGCAAAAACAATACTGAGCTGCACATGTGACTAGTGATAGAAGCAAGATCCGATGTTGTAAAGAGCAATATTGCATCAGTTCAGTTCAGTTCAGTCGCTCAGTCATGTCTGACTCTTTGCGACCCCATGAATCACAGCACACCAGGCCTCGCTGTTCATCACCATCTTTCAGAGTTCACTCAGACTCACGTGCATTGTGTCCGTGATGCCATCCAGCCATTTCATCCTCAGTCATCCCCTTCTCCTCCTGCCCCCAATCCCTTCCAGCATCAGAGTCTTTTGCAATGAATCAAATCTTCCATGAGTAGCCAAAGTACTGAAGTTTCAGCTTTAGCATCATTCCTTCCAAAGAAATCCCAGGGTTGATCTACGTCAGAATGGACTGGCAGGATCTCCTTGCAGTCCAAGGGACTCTCAAGAGTCATTTCCAACACCACAGTTCAAAAGCATCAATACTTTGGCACTCAGCCTTCTTCACAGTTCAACTCTCACATTCATACATGACCACAGGAGAAACCATAGCCTTGACTAGACGGACCTTAGTTGGCAAACTAATGTCTTTGCTTTTGAATATGCTGTCTAGGTTGGTCATAACTTTTCTTCCAGGGAAAACCATCTTCTAATTTCATGGCTGCAGTCACCATCTGCAGTCATTTTGGAGGCCCCCAAAACAAAGTTTGACACTGTTTCTACTGTTTCCCCATCTATTTCCCATGAAGTGATGGGACCAGATGCCATGATCTTCATTTTCTGAATGTTGAGCTTAAACCAACTTTTTCACTCTCCTCTTTCATCTTCATCAAGAGGCCCTTTAGTTCCTCTTCACTTTCTGCCATAAGGGTGGTGTCATGGGCATATCTGAGGTTATTGATATTTCTCCCTGCAATCTTGATTTCAGCTTGTGTTTCTTCCAGTCCAGCGTTTCTCATGATGTGCTCTGACTAGAAGTTAAATAAGCAGGGTGACAATATACAGCTTTGACACACTCCCTTTCCTATTTGGAACCAGTCTGTTTTTCCATGTCCAGTTCTAACTGTTGCTTCCTGACCTGCATAAAGATTTATCAAGAGGCAGGTCAGGTGGTCTGGTATTCCCATCTCTTTCATGGAATGTCAGGTCCATGAATCAAGGCAAATTGGAAGTGGTCAAACAAGAGATGGCAAGGATAAACATCGAAATTCTAGGAATCAGCAAACTAAATTGGACTGGAATGGGTGAATTTAACTCAGATAACCATTATATCTACTACTGTGGGCAGGAATCCCTCAGAAGAAATGGAGTAGCCATCATGGTCAACAAAAGAGTATGAAATGCAGTACTTGGATGCAATCTCAAAAATGACAGAATGATCTCTGTTTGTTTCCAAGGCAAACCATTCAATATCACAGTTATCCAAGTCTATGCCCCAACCAGTAATGCTGAAGAAGTTGAAGTTGAACAGTTTCATGAAGACCTATAAGATCTTTCAGAACTAACACCCAAAAAGATCTCCTTTTCATTATAGGGGACTGGAATGCTAAAGTAGGAAGTCAAGAAATACCTGGAGTAACAGGAAAATTTGGCCTTGGAATGCTGAATGAAGCAGAGCAAAGACTAATAGAGTTTTGCCAAGAAAATGCATTGGTCATAGCAAACACCCTCTTCCAACAACACAGGAGAAGACTCTACACATGGACAGCACCAGATGGTCAACACTGAAATCAGATTGATTATATTCTATGCAGTCAAAGATGGAGAAGCTCTATACAGTTAACAAAAACAAGACCAGGAGCTGACTGTGGCTCAGATCATGAACTCCTTATTGCCAAATTCAGACTCAAATTGAAGAAAGTAGGGAAAACAGCTAGACCATTCAGGTATGACCTAAATCAAATCCCTTATGATTATACAGTGGAAGTGAGAAATAGATTTAAGGGCCTAGATCTGATAGATAGAGTGCCTGATGAACTATGAAATGAGTTTCATGACATTGTATGGGAGACAGGAATCAAGATCATCTCCATGGAAAAGAAATGCAAAAAACCACAGTGGCTGACTGGGGAGGCCTTACAAATAGCTGTGAAAAGAAGAGAAGCAAAAAGCAAAGGAGAAAAGGAAAGATATAAGCATCTGAATGCAGAGTTCCAAAGAATAGCAAGAAGAGATAAGAAAGCCTTCTTCTGTGATCAATGCAAAGAAATAGAGGAAATCAACAGATTGGGAAAGACTAGAGATCTCTTCAAGAAAATCAGAGATACTAGGGGACCATTTCATGAAAAGATTGGCTCGATAAAGGACAGAAATGGTATGGACCTAACAGAAGCAAAATATATTAAGAAGAGGTGGCAAGAATATATGGAAGAACTATACAAAAGGATCTTCATGATCCAGATAATCATGATGATGTGATCACTAATCTAGAGCCAGACATCTTGGAATGTGAAGTCAAGCGGGCCTTAGAAAGCATCACTACAATCAAAGCTAGTGGGGTGATGGAATTCCAGTGGAGCTGTTTCAAATCCTGAAAGATGGTGCTGTAAAAGTGCTGCATTCAATATGCCAGCAAATTTGCAAAACTCAGCAGTGGCCACAGGACAGGAAAAGGTCAGTTTTCATTCCAATCCCAAAGAAAGGCAATGCCAAAGAATACTCGAACTACTACACAATTACACTCATCTCACATGCTAATAAAGTAATGCTCAAAATTCTGCAAGCCATGCTTCAGCAATACATGAACTGTGAACTCCCTGATGTTCAAGTTGGGTTTAGAAAAGTCAGAGGAACCAGAGATCAAATTGCCAACATCTGCTGGATCATGGAAAAAACAAGAGAGTTCCAAAAAACATCTATTTCTGCTTTCTTGACTATGTCAAAGCTTTTGACTCTGTGGATCACAATAAACTGTGGAAAATTCTTCAAGAGATGGAAATACCAGACTACCTGACCTGCCTCTTGAGAAATCTGTATGCAGGTCAAGCAGCCACAGTTAGAACTGGACATGGAACAACAGACTGGTTCCAAATAGGAAAAGGAGTATGTCAAGGCTGTATATTGTCACCCTGCTTGTTTAACTTCTATGCAGAGTATACCATGAGAAACACTGGACTGGAAGAAACACAAGCTGGAATCAAGATTGCAGGGAGAAATATCGATAACCTCAGATATGCAGATGACACCACCCTTATGGCAGAAAGTGAAGAGGAGCTAAAAGTCTCTTGATGATATTGAAAGAGGAGAGTGAAAAAGTTGGCTTAAACGAAGATCATGGCATCCGTTTCCATCACTTCATTGGAAATACATGGGAAACAGTGGAAACAGTGTTAGACTTTATTTTTTGAGGCTCCAAAATCACTGCAGATGGTGACTGCAGCCATGAAATTAGAAGACACTTAGTCCTTGGAAGAAAAGTTATGACCAACCTAGACAGCATATTCAAAAGCAGAGACATTACTTTGCTGACTAAGGTCCATATAGTCAAGGATATGGTTTTTCCAGTGGTCATGTATGGATGCGAGAGTTGAACTGTGAAGAAGGCTGAGCGATGAAGAATTGATGCTTTTGAACTGTGGTGTTGGAGAAGACTCTTGAGAGTCCCTTGGACTGTGAGGAGAGCCAACCAGTCCATTCTGAAGGAGATCAACCCTGGGATTTCTTTGGAAGGAATGATGCTAAAGCTGAAACTCCAGCACTTTGGCCACCTCATGTGAAGAGTTGACTCATTGGAAAAGACTCTGATGCTGGGAGAGATTGGGGGAAGGAAGAGAAGGGGACAACCGAGGATGAGATGGCTGGGTCGCATCACGGACTCGATGGACATGAGTCTGAGTGAACTCTGAGAGATGGTGATGAACAGGAAGGCCTGGCATGTTGTGATTCATGGCGTCGCAAAGAGTCGGACACGACTGAGCGATTGATCTGATCAGGAAAGTTCCGGGAAGCTGTTTTTGACAATCTGCTTATGTTACAGTGTCACTCTGGCATGAATACAAAGTATCAAAATGTTTAAACTGATTTTCTAGACATAGTATTTTTATAATTAATTTATAAATAAATATTAGTTCATATGTATATATAATAGATATTATAATACTAATCCTTAAAAGATATATGTAATAGACTGAATAGAATTTTTACTTAAACATCAATCATTAAAAGCAAGAAAATGTGATTTAATCCAATATTCTTTTAAATTGACTCAAATCTTTTAGAGGGAAAAAATAAAAATATTAGAACCTGTAAACCATAACAAGTACAGATTAAAGGAAAACTCTAAAGTAAAAATTTTATTAGACAAATGATTTTAAAAATCCAAATTTTATTAGTAGAATAACTGTTTAATCCACTTTTTGATTGTCTGAGGAATTCCTTATGAATCAAGTTCAAGTATTTAACACTATATCAGTCATGGAAGAATAGCTACATTATACAAAACTACTTTCTTTGGCATATTTTTTTAATGGTTATAACAACTTGGGGCTTCCACGATGGCTCAGTGGGTAAAGAATCCACCTTCAGTGTAGGAGACATAGGAGAAGTAGGTCAGGAAGATACCCTGGAGAAGGAAAAGGCAACCCATGCCAGTATTCTTGCCTGAAAAAAATCTCATGGATAAGGGATCCTGGTGGGCTAGAGTCCACAGGGTCACAAAGAGTCAGACACAGCTGAGCAACTAAGCAAGCATGTAACTTAATAATAGTAGTGAATTTACTGGTTATTCTTCTTTTGAAGTTTTCCATAATTTTTGGAAGATCTTGAATTACATGGAAGTGAATATGGTTCAAATGTAAAATTTCACCTTATATATCAATACATCTAGTAAGAAACGGAAACATGCTAAGACAGATGTTATCAAAGGGTTGGAATTCATGCCTCTCTTTTCCCACTCCTTGGGAGGTCTTATCTACTTGAGGCAGGTGTTAATGGAGACACTGTCCTTGGAAACAAGGAGAATAGAATTACAGAACTGCTAGACTTTGAGGACCAAACTTACACAAATAAGTGTAATGGATGCTTTTAATGAAGTGACATAGCTCAAGTTGTACTTAAATTATTCAATGACTAATAAGGAAAAATAACTAACCTAAAAATGAAATGACTATTTAAATCTGTATACAAAGTTTTGTACACTTTTTTCTACTTTATTGTTAAATCTAATGCACTAAATATGTCTTGTGGTGCCATTGTAACAATTGAAAATATATCTAAAAATATATGTGTTTGTAAGCTAAAAGTTTTTTTTTCTATTCAAACCTTTTTTATATATTAAATGTTAGCTGACAAATTGTTTAAAAGCCATATGTTAATTATTTATTTCTACCTGCATGGCTTGTCTTCTACAATGCTGTCTGAGATCAGACACTAGATAATTCCACTTCAGGTGTGAGAGTAATTTGTTTGATATTGATATCAGTGTTTTTCAGTATAGTTTGTGAATTAATTGCAAGATAATAAAAGATTTAGCTCTCAAAGACATCAGCAGAAATGCCAAAAGATATGATATAAAATTGCAGATATATATTTTCTGTTTCTTATACCTAAAATAAAATAAAAAAATAGAAATCTAGAATTTGCTCCTAAATACATAATTTATTATTCTATATTATAGGATTTTATATACTTGATTGGAATAAATCAGCATTAAAGTATAAGATTGTAATAATGAGACATACATGTATTGCTGTCAGCATAACTGATGCTATCTTGGGCCTTCATTTCCTCCTGACCCTATGGCCTTACTATGCAGAAATTCTTGTCTCTGTCATCCAGGACTTTGTAATTAAGGTGTTGTTTAATGATACTTAGGGCCAAGTGGCCTCTATGCTTTGTTTACTTCCAAACAATATTGAAAATCTTAGTTGCATGTTCTGGGAGCCTACAAGACTAGTTATCCATTCATAAGTAATCGACTTAGGAAAGTACTTCCTTTTTCCAACCACATAATCCCCTACCTTAGGTTCACTAAAAGACTGTCCTCATGGCTTCTCAGTGGTATAGAGTGCAGCTGTGAATGCTTTCAGATTGTTTGTCCAGCCCTACCATGTGAGTAAATTTCCCTATAAAAATTTGATCCACTGATTATTGTGGAATTAATCTGCCTCATTTTTCAGTCTCAAGTTACCTTCTTAGATCAATGGGCACTTTTCATTCTCACCATTCTCCAACACGTATGTTTTTGTAGATCCCAGTAGTGCAACTCTAAATCGTAGTATTAATTTGGAATAAACAGTTTCTCCATCATTTATATAGTTATATTTTTCCAAAAACGTCTACTAGGCAACTATTTTGTTCTGGGAATTTTGTTAAACCTTAGGGATACAGTGTTAAGAAGTATATTCATATTTCCCAGAAACATGGGGAAGAATGTAATAGTTGCAAGAAATTCAACACTGAATGATAAATATTGTGATAAGTATATGCACAGAATATGTGAAAGTCCATGAATAAAATAATTTCACCAGTTTTCTGGCTTCCTAAAGAAAAGTTTCATGTGAAGTGATTGCTAAGTAAAAGTCAGCAAGATCTAAGTGTGAAACCATTTGGTTATGTTTCAGAAGGACAGAAATCAGTGGAGGAAATCCCAGACAAGAGAGGATCAAAGAAGCAAGAAATAGAAGACACAGCTTATTGAGGGAAAAAAAAAAATCTAGTAAGTAGAGATTGTGACAAATAGTATGATTTATTAATGAAGGTAAACAAGTTATTCATTCTGACGATGAGTCTTTTTGAGTAAAGGATTTGGATGCTATCTGAAGCTTTGGTGTTTGCACTTTGGAAGTAGGTGGTGATTATCAAACCCTTAACAATGATAAACAGAAGAAATTCTAAGGAGAGTTTTCAATGAGAGATCAAAAAAATCTTATTTGTTGTATCTATTTAGATTTTTTTCATTTTTAATAAGGTTTATCTTTGGCCAAGTATTGATAATGATTTCTTTTTTATTATACAACAAGCTTCAGAGATCAAAAGTTTTTATTAGTTTTTTTTTTCCTGTCTTTACCCAACAACACACACAGATATGTATATCATTACCTCAGTTGTTAATATTTTTAATCATGAGATAACTCACAGAGCAGTTTTTCAATTCAGTGCTGTATTACTCTACTGAAGTCCAGTCATTCCTCTTACAAATTTATGCAAAGAACTACACATCGTTAACAGTAAGACCTTCAAATTGTATTCTTCTGATTGAGTATAAGTTATATATGTTAATGAATATCAGCACATTGGCTAATTGCTGCACAGAGTTCTAAGAATTAGAAATATTTTAATCTAACATAGATATACACAATTAAATTCTTGAACTCTCAATAAAAAAAGCACTAGCAAACCAACTACATTTTCTCCCAGTTCACAACTGGGAATAGGATGGAACCATCTTATATAATACATATTCTTAAATGCTATAACCACATTTAACATAAAGCAAGAAAAAAATGTGTATATTCTTTCATGCTCAAATAATTTTATATTTCAGTTTCAGATTTCTAAAATAAAAATTTTAAAGAATGCCTTATGCAAATGATGGACACCCTTAATTGTTTTATCAAATAAGCTATGTGAAGTTAAAAGAAATGAGGTACTTCTGTGATTCCAAAGTACTTTATACTAAGCATAGAGTTTTAAGTTATTGATGTCTTTTGTAAATTAATGAACAACTCTGATTTCCCACTATATATTAAAAAGTCTCTTGCTCCCTCTGCAAATTTTATTAGACACTAGATGACTTTTTTTAAAATAGTTTTACCTTGATAATCATTTTCTACTCTCTGTAGAACGGTGATTTCATAATCTATAAATTTTAAAGGAATATTTTAACAAAGCATAGATTACTTTTCCTTTGATCACCAGTTGCTGTGTATCTGAACTTGTTCTTTCAGTCTATTTCAAATATGTGAAAAGAATCATTCATCGTTTTCTGGCTCAAGAATGACTATATGTCTCAAAACAAAATGATAATCACTATAGTTGCTTAGAGATGAGGAATTAAGGTCAAAGAGAGGGAGGATAGGGAATGTGATAGAAGATATAGGATATTTTTTCAGGTTGATGAAAATGATCTAAAATTGACTATGATGATGGGATATATATTAGTGAATGTTTTAAAAATCATTGAATTTTATACTTTGAATAAATGAATTATCTGGTGTGTAAATTATATTTTTAAAAAATCAGTTAAAAAAAAAACAAACTGCTTTTCCTGGCTTTGGAGGATGGAGGAAGGGCCCATGGGCCATGGACTGTGAATGGTCTTTAAAAGGCAGAAGAGGCAAGGAACAAATTTTCCAGTAGGGTAACCAGAGACCTAGACGACTTTGCTAACAATCTTACCTGCAGCCCAGTGACTCCATTTTCCACTACTGACCTACAGAACTGTAAGGTAACAAATTTGTGTTGTTATGAAACAATAAGATTGTGGCTTACAGAAGCAACAAATAACTAATATTCTTTACCTAGACTATATGTCTATATTTGTAGCCAATTAGTTGACAGAATGTTCAATGGATTCACCCAATGGATAGACAAATTCTGTATTAAAATAATAGAGGGGAAATGATGATCATGCAAACATGTCCTATATAAGTATTATCATTTTAAAATAATGCAAAGTAATAATACAAATAAATTATTTTAAAATAATACAAAATAATAAGAGTATTTGCCTCATGTGATACATCAGACTTCAGAATGCTTGATTGATATCATATATATATGATCGTTTAAAGTTGCCGATTTCTTAATTTCAAATGCATTTCAGATATCCTGCATTTGACACTCCTCAAGATTACTGTTTTAGATAACATATATGTATATGGATTATTTCTTGACTTTACTGTATGTTTGGCTTAACCAATGAACTTTCTCATTGCATAATTTTCTTGTTTCTAGTTGTAGCTTTTTCTTTTCTGCCTAGAGAACTTCCTTTAGCATTTGTTGTAAAGCCAGTTTAGTGGTGCCGAATTCTTTTATAAACAAGCTTTTGATGTCTCTGTCAAATCTGAATGAAAGCCTTGCTGGGTTGTAGGTTTTCCCTTTCATCACTTTAAATATATTGTGCCATTCTCTTCTGGCCTGTAGCGTTTCTGCTGAAAAATCAGCTGATAGTTTTGTAGGGATAACATTGTATTTTATTTATCATCTTTCCCTTGTTTCAGTTCAAATCATTTGTCTTGATTCTGATTACTGTGTGTCTCAGTATGTCCCTCCATGGGTTGATCCTGTATGGATCTTTGGATCCATTTTTTTCTCGAGTTCTTGGATCATCTTTAAGATAATTACTCTGAACTCTTTCTTAGGTTGATTGCATGTCTCCATGTCACTTAGTTGTTGGTCTGCAGGTTTTATCTTGTTCCTTAGTCTAGAACATATTCTTCTGCATTCTCATTTTGTTCTAAACTTTTATTTGTATTTTTAATTATGTGCAAGATAAATATATTTCTGGGCCTTGGAGAATTGTTGGGTATGTCCTGTGTTTCTCAGCAGTACATTCCCGTCTTGTCACCCAAGGGCCAGAGACCAGCTGGCCTAAGAGTAAGTTCTGACCTGTGTTTGTAGACTCAGTTCCACAGGCTGTGGGATTTTAATTTTCTTGCTTCTGATGTGTGTGCCCTTTTGGATGAGGCTAGTTTAGAGGCTTATACAGTCTTCCTCACGGGAGGGGCGTTGCCAGCCCACTGGTGGGTGGAGCTGTCTTTTGACCTTGTGCTGGGTAGGTCCATACCTAAGGGCATGTTATGGGCTCCAGAAGTCTTTAAATACCTTGTCTGTTGGTTGGTGGTATAGTGTTCTCACTCTGTTGGTTCTTTGGCCTGGGGGTCCCAGCACTGGAGCCTACAGGGTGTAGGGTGGGACGAGGCCTTGGTGATAATGACCTAACCAAAATGTCCATCAGCCTCTTTAGATGAATGCTATCAAATATGTTAATCATTAACTTTTATGTCCCCAGAGAGATCCATAGCCAGCCCTTATATCCCTAAACCTTCCAGGACCAACAGGTATGTCTTACCCAGGCTTCTATGAAGTCACTGCTTTTGCTCTGGTCTCGGCACACATGAGACTTTGTGTGCACCCTTCAACAGTGGAATCTCTGTTTTCCCCAGTCCTATGGGGTTCTTCATATCAAGTCCCACTGACTTTCAAAGCCAAATGATCTGGTGTCTCCTCATCCTGATGCCAGACTGCCATAAGGAGCCTGATGCTGGGCTAAGAAATTTCACTCCTGTGAGGAAATTTCTGCAATATAACTATTTTCCAGTTTGTGGGTTGCCCACCTGGGTGATATGGGGTTTGATTATATTGCAACTACTTCCTTCCTACCCATCTGTGTGTGTGTGTGTGTGTGTGTGTGTGTGTGTGTGTGTGTGTGTTTGTCTTTAGAGCTTACCAAAAGAGATACTCTACATCCTGTCTTTTTTGTCGATTGTTTATTGTTAATTGTAATTTGCTCTTCTTGTGGAAGGAGGTGAGTTCACAGTCTTTCTACTCCACTTTTCTTTAAAATTTTATTTTCAAAAAAATGTGTAGTTTTTATGTTCATCTATATCATAAAATTTGTCATTTCTTTATTATCAATCAATGAAAAATAAAATATGTTCTTAACATAGTTTTGTTCTTTATTTTTATATGATTTTTAAAAATACTACCATAGTATATGGCTTCTTTTAATGTTAGAAACATTTAACTAATCTACTGTGTTTCATCAAATAAGGATTAAATATTTAAAAAAATTAAGTCTAAAATTAAAATTTTAAAGTGTCTTCATAATGTTTATTATAAATATGGTATCCACCATAGAAAATGAACAATATAATGATTCTATTTAAACAGTATCCATCCTATTCAATTTCTTATGTAACTTCCAATTTTTACATGAGAATAGTAAGGAAATGCTTCTTCTTCTCAGTTTCTATTTGTGTGAAATCTTTATTTTAAATTTATATTAAATTTAAGTATTGTTCTGGCCAGGTTAAGTTGGTCAGCTTAGTAACTATTATTTAGAAGTTGATCCTGACTATTAATTACAGGATATGAAATGTTAATTTATTTGCATAAGCTTTCAGTATTTCTCTGAAAAGAATTTTTAGCACTTTTTCATAGTGAATAGTATTACCAAAAATACATTTCACTGAATGTTTTCAGATATACTGTTCCAATACAGAGAAGCTATTATTAATTTTGAAGTGTTTCTAAGTTACATTTTAGGTTTTTATTTGCTGTGTTCAAGTTAATTCCCAGATAATAACTCCAAAACCTTTCCAAAAGTAATTTTGAACTTAAGTAATGAAATGCATCTGAGGAAAATTGATGATGTTTTAAGGTGTTGATTTCTCTATATGGAGGCTAAAAGAATGTCAAGTATATTGTATTTTCCTTGGTTTTCAAAATAAGTTATTGACCAGAGGCTATTAATACATCTTTTGTTACCTGAACATTATTGTCCAGAGAGGAATAACTGGCCACAGACATTAATTTTAGCAAAAATCCCCTGACCAATAATGTGCTATTCAAAGAGATTTAATTTGCTACGAAGATGCTATATCTACTATTGTCCTCATTATTTATATAGTGAAGTAGCTTGATAATACAATCATTTCTTTTGTCTTTCTCAGTGCTAATTAAAAGATATTCAAATCTAATCTTTCTCAGTCTACACTTCCTTCAGTCTATCTTAGCCATCCTTAGCTTGAATGGGCACTACACTGCACAAGCTACTCAATAGCTTTAAGTATCTGTAGAGACAACATAGGCTTTAAATTCCCTGCATGTTGATACTGATTCTGCCAAGAATTCAAGACCCTTAGTGCTCATTAACTGGACTATTTTTCAGTATTAGGTTTGCAATAAACAACCTTTAGAGATGGAATTATGTCTTCTTGACAGAGAGCAAGCTTGTTTCTACCCACTGTAAAATCAGAGCATTCTTTAATTCTGTGGTCTTTCTTGTAGTGTAATCCATTGCATGTAGAGGCATTCTTCATCAGCCCTTTGATTAAGACCTGTAGGGATTGCAGCAAATTGACAGTGACACTAACAAACATGCACCTCTGATTACTCCTTTTACTATGAATAATTAAGTTGTCTCTTACTCAAGATTCTTGGCTCTCCTGCACATGAAGTAGTAACTAGCTACCTTATAGTAAGTAGAGCAAAACCCTAGACTATTCATAATTCATGATATTAAGAAGGAATTTCAATATAATGTAATACTACAGTATTGAGGACCAATATCATTCATTATTCTTACACCATCAAGTAGTAATTTCCAAACAGTTTGTCTCCTCCTCAACTTATTTAAATGAAATATATGAAATAATCCCTTAAAATGTGGAGATAATTTTAGTCATTAAACAAATATTTTCTAAGCCCTTAAATCCTTTAGTAGGAAATAAGAATTTAATTTCATTCTTCAGAAGCTTCTAGTCAGTCATTTTATGAAAACCAGAATGCCTTCTGAAAAGAAGTGATAGTTAACAAGAAAGAAGAGAGTTGAGAGTTGCTTGAGGGAAGTGTTATGTTAGCCGCAGTTGCTCAGCCACATCTGATTCTTTGTGACTCCATGGCTTGTGGCTGGCCAGGCTGCTCTGTCCGTGGAATTCTACAAGCAAGAATACTGGAGTGGGTTGCCATTCACTTCTCCAGGGGATCTTTCAGATCCAGGGATCAAACCTGGTTCTTCTGCATTGAAGATGAATGCTTTACCATCTGACGTCACCAGGCTGAGGGAAGGTAGTGGACAATTCTAGGGAAAGGAAAGAGTGCATATAGATATCAATAATGATAACATAATGTGTTGTGCTCTGAGTAATAGAAGTTCATAACAGTGCATATTAAGGTGCAGTTATGAAAATATATATTTTCAGGACTACTAGCACAGGACTATTGACACAATTAAATATCCATCTACCCACCACATCCTGTTTGTTTCTGTAAGCCTCAAAGGAACTAGAGCCATGCCCCCTCAAAAACAAACAGCAATAGTTGACATTTATTGAACACTCATTACATGATATTATAACATGACATGATATATTTTCATGAAAGCCTGAATTTTAAATACATTTTTTCTCTTATTTATTAAATTCAAGTTTCTCTTTGATATCTATATTTTGATATTTGAGAGGCTTCTCAAAATTGCTAAGTTTATAAAGAAATGCCTAATCTTTGTATCACTGTGTTCAGTTCAGATTTTTCTAAGCTATGACCATGTCAGCAAATTGCAAACCTATTTTTCCAGTTTCTTGGGACCAAAGATTTAAGTCAATCTGTATGCCTTTTATTATTTTTCACATTAATTCCAATCACCCAGGGAAACCTGTTGTCACTTCTTTCACAGTATAAGAGAATTTGATTGCTTTTTACTACCTTCACAGCTAGCATCTTGATTCAAATTACTATCATTTTTCACGATGATTATTATAATACCTTTCTTAATTATCTCACAATTCAACTCTTTAGTTTCCACAACTTGTTCTCAATTAAAAGACACTTACTCCTTGGAAAGAAAGTTATGACCAACCTAGACCGCATATTCAAAAGCAGAGACATTACTTTGGCAACAAAGGTGTGTCTAGTCAAGGCTATGCTTTTTCCAGTGGTCATATATGAATGTGAGAGTTGGATTGTGAAGAAAGCAGAGCACTGAAGAATTGATGCTTTTGGACTGTGGAGTTGAAGAAGACTCTTGATAGTCTCTTGGACTGCAAAGAGATCCAAACAGTCCACCCTATAGGAAATCAGTCCTGGGTGTTCACTGAAAAGACTGATGCTGAAGCCGAAACTGCAATATTTTGGCCACCTCATGTGAATGGTTGACTCATTGGAAAAGACTCTGATGCTGGGAGGGATTAGGGGCAGGAGGAGAAGGAGACGACAGAGTATGAGATGGCTGGATGGCATCACTGACTCGATGGATATGAGTTTGAGTAAACTCTGGGAGTTGGTGATGGACAGGGAGGCCTGGCAGTGCTGCAATTCATGAGGTTGCAAAGAGTCAAATACGAATGAGTGACTGAACTGAATCACTGATAATAAATAAAAATAAATTTATAAAGGAACGATATAATGCATGTCATCTTAGATCAGTTTAGAGTTTTTAAACCTTATTTGCTCCATGAGAAGTTATGAATCTGGTTATCTATAAAGTTTTATAGAGACCATTATCATGGAGGGAATGATTTCTGGATGAACAAATGTGAAAAAGAATACATGACCATTACCATTGGTAGGTGAATCGTAATTGTGTCTTGGACTAGATTATTAAAAAGAATATAATTGAATGGATTATAATTTAAAAGGAAGACAAAGTTTATAGATATCTTATTTGTATGACATAAGGGAATGTGTATAATCAAGGATTGATTAAATGGTGAGTGGATAATGATAATTCTTAAAAAGATATTGAATAAAATAAGTATAGTGATTAAAGAATTTAGATTTGGATATGTTAGTTTTAGAACTCTAAATAAAAGAAGGGGATGTGTCAATCAGGCTTTCTGTATCTCTTGAGAGTGATGTTCTCTGATGCATGAGAGTGATGCTCATTGATTCTGATGCTACATGTTTATGTAAAGAAATGTATAACTAGATCTTAGAGTTTGGAAGGCATCTGACAATTATTACCGATTTTTTCTTCCAGACCCTAAATACATTTAGAAATAATACTGAAGTGTTTCTGTTTAATATTATTATGTTAAATTTCTTTGCAAATAATTGTGAGACCAAATTAAAATAATATTTAGGTGTTCAGAAAAATATTATAAACCTTTTTCATCAGTTTTAATTCTTGTTCTAGGTTCTAAATGACCAACTTTTCTTTTTCTTTTTTTACTCCTTTCTTTGATAAAAGTTTAAAGCTAAACTTTTTATTTAAACACAAATTATTTAAAGTCAAAAAGCTAAAATAGATTAAATCAGCTAAATATTTTTAAATGTTTAGTTCAAATTGATAGTCTTACTGAATTCACATTGAGAAAGCTTTTATGCATTAACATTGTTAAAAAGTCAGAATTTTTATTAATTTAATTTGGATTTGGATATATTTAATATGATAAGTAGGTTTTTGAACACTTGGTGAAAGTATATTGAAATAAGTAACTTGTCAAACAATGAAGACAATCATTTTGACACAGGAACATTTGACAGTTAAATTTTTTTCAACATTTTAATACACTGGGGATACATGGCAAAATAATTTTAAATCCTTTAAACCATAAATATTAATATCTCAATTTTCAAGCAATAAAATATATGCTTGTTATATAAGGCCTGTCAAAACCTGGTTATATTGATAACACCAAATAAACACTTGAAAATATTGATAAATTATGTCAATATTTACAAACACATTTTAATAAAAAGTAAATCTGTGTAATTTCAAATTTAGTATTGCTTTGTAAGTTGAATTTCTGTCGTGTTTTATGAGCAATATAGATTATGAAAAATGTGCTTCTAGTTAAGTAAAAGGTTTTTTAATGTCAGTGAGAGTACCTTAGAGATTATTTTAAAGCTTGAGAGCAAAGTATTTAAAAATGGACAGGTGCTGTGATTATGCCTTTCTTGGAACTACATCCAAACACAAATTTTAGCATTCTTAGTTATTGGAAACTGACTTTCTGTTCTTTATCACACTTTGCTGAGGAAATAGAGACATAGCAAATGTGTGTATATTGGCAGTATAATATATGATATTTGATATATGATATATGATAAATTCATTAAGTGATAGTAGTACATAAAATAATAGCATTTTACTACATAAATATTAAATATTATATTGGGTTAACCAAAAGGTTGTTACCAAAAACCCAGATGCACCTTTTGGCCAACCCCAATATTTAAACTGAAGTTGAATTAACAATACTATAGTTAATCACACTATCATGAATTTCAAAGCTTTCCACTGATTTTTGAATCTTTAAAGTTCTGAGGTCAGAAACCACCATAAAATTAATAGCTGTTATTATTTTTTAATTTTTAATACTTTATTCTACATTACAATACTGTATTTGTTTTTGCCATACATTGACATGAATCAGCCACAGGTGTACAAGATCTCCCGATGCTGAAGCCCCCTCCCACCTCCCACCCAATAGCTGTTAAAAATTAAAAGCTTAGACTGAAGAAACCTGTTGAACCATTTATTTGTTAAAAAATATTAAGTATGCCTTTTTTGTCCTACTCAAAAGTTAGGAAACAAAATGCTAAATCAAGTCTAAAATTGTTCTATAATCACACCATATTCCGTTAAGCTTATCATTGCCGTTACCATTTGACACAATTAGCTATCCATATGTTACAGACTATTATTAACTATATTTGATGTAGAAAAAAAATAATAGAATGCTTGCTTAAAAGAGAACAAGATGCATGACTTAAATAGAAAGTTCAACACTTACCAGACTTTATTGTTGTTTAAGTAGTAAATTTTAAATTTCAGTTTAAAGCATGTTTCATTCAGTCAGCTTTCCTTTTTCTGCTTGTCAATGTTAAAGAAAGAATTATTTCCTGATTGTCTAGAGAGTTTCAAGACTTCTTTAGTGAATCTTCAATAAGTTGCAATTTATTATTGTATTTCTCCTCTAAAAACAGCTATTTATTGATTGAAAAATTAAAGAAAAACAAACAATGCTTATATGTGTGCTCTCCTTTTACATGTTCCTTGGTAACAGGAAATACATCTTCTTCCTCTTCATGTACTCTGTACCAGCTAGTACAGTGTCCTGGGCATAATATTATTCTACATATATATAAATTTTAAATAGTCTAAAATAATTTCTGGGTGTCTGCTTAACCATTTATTGTACCAATTCTTAATATCATCTAGTAACTCTGCTAGTTGCAGTGACTCACTTTAACTTACATTATTTAGTAAAATGAGAAATTCAAACTTATAAATATATTTAAATTGTGTACTGTCTGTTGAGGTAATTATAGTTGTTTTGCACATCCCTTTCCTAGTGTCTCAGACAGTAAAGAATCTGCCTGCAATGCAGACCTGGATTGCATCCCTGAATCAGATCCCTGGGTCGGAAAGATCCATTGGAGAAGGAAATGGCAACCCACTCGAGTATTCTTGCCTGGAAAATCCCATGGACAGAGGAGCCTGGTGGGCTACAGTTCATGGGGTTGCAAAAGAGGCAGATATGACTGAGCAACTAACACTTTTTTTTTTCCTAAGTAGTTACATTCTTAATACCAAGGGATGGAATAGTAAATATTGTTTAGTAAATTGCTAATTCATTATGATGTTCTTTTTGCAATTAAAAGAGGTGAAAGTTTAGTTACATACTTTAAAAAATGCAATAAAATTATAAACTTTAATTTTTAAGAATGCTATATTACCTTTTATGATACTGGATGTATTTCATTCTGTGTCTGACAGTTTTGAAAGATATACAGTTACAGATAAACAGAGTGAGTATTGTATTATTTTGTTCTTAAAATTTTAAAGTAATTTGAAAATATTGATGTCAAAGTTTTTAATATTAAATACATTTTTAATTGATTTAACTTGTTAAACTATACATTTGATAGAAGTTATTCTTATTTCTATGGTGAAGTTAAATTTATAAACTTCAAGGTAATAAAGTTTTCTTAAAAAATTTTCTGGTTTCTAGCTCAAAATGAATAAAACCAACCTGGCAACAGAACAACTGCCTAAGACAACACTGCTTCCTCTTAACAAAAGCTGTGGTAGTTCTGTTTAGGGAATTCTGCTTTAGTTCAGTTCAGTTCAGTTCAGTCGCACTGTCGTGTCCGACTCTTTGTGACCTCATGAATCGCAGCACGCCAGGCCTCCCTGTCCATCACTAATTAATTCCCGGAGTTCACTTAGATTCACGTCCATTGAGTCAGTGATGCCATCCAGCCATCTCATCGTCGGTCATTCCCTTTTCCTCCTGCCCCCAATGCCTCCCAGCATCAGAGTCTTTTCCAATGAGTCAACTCTTCACATGAGGTGGCCAAAGTACTGGAGTTTCAGCTTCAGCATCATTCCTTCCAAAGAAATTCCAGGACTGATCTCCTTCAGAATAGATGCTCTTTCAGTCCAAGGGACTTTCAAGAATCTTCTCCAACACCACAGTTCAAAAGCATCAATTCTTCAGCGCTCAGCCTTCTTCACAGTCCAACTCTCACATCCATATATGACTACTGGAAAAATCATAGCATTGACTAGACGGACTTTAGTTGGCAAAGTAATGTCTGCTTTTGAATATGCTACCTAGGTTTGTCGTAACTTTCCTTGCAAGGAGTAAGCATCTTTTAATTTCATGGCTGCAATCACCATCTGCAGTGATTTTGGAGCTCCTCGAAAATAAAGTCTAACACTGTTTCCCTGTTTCCCCATCTATTTCCCATGAAGTGGTGGGACCAGATGCCATGATCTTCGTTTTCTGAATGATGAGCTTTAAGCCAATTTTTACTCTCCTCTTTCACTTTCATCAAGAGACTTTTTAATTCCTCTTCACTTTCTATCATAAGGATGGTGTCATCTGCATATCTGAAGTTATTTATATTTCTCCTGGCAATCTTGATTCCAGTTTGTGTTTCTTCCAGTCCAACGTTTCTCATGATGTACTCTGCATAGAAGTTAAATAAGCAAGGTGACAATATACAGCCTTGATGTAATCTTTTTCCTTTTTGGAACCAGTCTGTTGTTCCATGTCCAGTTCTAACTGTTGCTTTCTGACCTGTATATAGATTTCTCAAGAGGCAGGTGAGGCGGTATGGTATTCCCATCTCTCAGAATTTTCTACAGTTTATTGTGATCCACACAGTCAAAGGTTTTGGCATAGTCCATAAAGCAGAAATTGATGTTTTTCCAGAACTTTCTTGCCTTTTCCATGATTCAGTGGATGTTGGCAATTTGTTCTCTGGTTCCTCTGCCTTTCCTAACACCAGCTTGAACATCAGGAAGTTCTCAGTTCACATATTGCTAAAGCCTGGCTTTGAGAATCTTGAGCATTACTTTACTAGCATGTGAGATGAGTGCAGTTGTGTGGCAGTTTGAGCATTCTTTGGCATTGCCTTTCTTTGGAATTGGAATGAAAACTGACCTTTTCCAGTCCTGTGGCCACTGCTGAGTTTTCCAAATTAGCTGGCATATTGAGGGCGGCACTTTCACAGCATCATCTTTCAGGATTTGAAAGAGCTCAACTGGAATTCCATCACCTCCACTAGCTTTGTTCATAGTGAGGCTTTCTAAGGCCCACTTGACTTCATATTCCGGGATATCTAGATGCTCTAGATGAGTGATCACACCAACACAATTATCTGGGTGGTGAAGAACGTTTTTGTACAGTTCTTTTGTGTATTCTTGCAACCTCTTCTTAATATCTTCTGCTTCTGTTTGGTCCATAATATTTCTGTCCTTTATTGAGCTCATCTTTGCATGAAATGTTCCCTTGGTATCTCTAATTTTCTTGAAGAGATCTCTAGTCTTTCCCATTCTGTTGTTTTCCTCTATTTCTTTGCATTCATCGCTGAAGAAGGCTTATGTCTTTTTCCTATTCTTTGGAACTCTCCATTCAGATGCTTATATCTTTCCTTTGCTTTTTGTTTCTCTTCTTTTCACAGCTATTTGTAAGGCCTCCCCAGACAGCCATTTTGCTTTTTTGTATTTCTTTTCCATGGGGATGGTTTTGACCCCTGTCTCCTGTACAATGTCACGAATCTCATTCCATAGTTCATCAGGCACTCTATCTATCAGATCTAAACCCTTAAATCTATTTCTCACTTCCACTGTATAATCATAAGGGATTTGATTTAGGTCATACCTGAATGGTCTAGCTGTTTTCCATACTTTTTTCAGTTTAAGTCTGATTTTGATAATAAGGAGTTCATGATCTGAACCACAGTCAGCTCCTGGTCTTGTTTTGTTGACTGTATAGAGTTTCTCCATCATGGCTGCAAATAATATAATCTACCTGATTTTGGTGTTGACCATCTGGTGACGTCCATGTGTAGAGTCTTCTCTTGTGTTGTTGGAAGAGGGTGTTTACAATGACCAGTGCATTTTCATGGCAAAACTCTAATAGTCTTTGCCTTGCTTCATTCTGCATTCCAAGGCCAAAATTGTCTGTTACTCCAGGTGTTTCTTGACTTTCTACTTTTTCATTCCAGCCCCCTATAATGAAAAGGACATCTTTTTGTGGTGTTAGTTCTAAAAGGTCTTTTAGGTCTCCATAGAACCGTTCAACTTCAGCTTCCTCAGCATTACTGGTTGGGGCATAGACTTGGATTACCATGATATTGAATGGTTTGCCTTGGAGATGAACAGAGATTATTCTGTTGTTTTTGAGATTTCTTCCAAGTAATGCATCTCAGATTCTTTTGTTGACCATGATGGCTACTCCATTTCTTCTGAGGGATTCCTGCCTGCAGCAGTAGATATAATGGTCATCTGAGTTAAATTCACCCATTCCAGTCCATTTTAGTTTGCTGATTCCTAGAATGTTGACGTTCACCCTTGCCATCTCTTGTTTGACCACTTCCAATTTATCTTGATTCATGGACCTGACATTCCAGGTTCCTATGCAATATTGCTCTTTACAGCATTGGACCTTGCCTCTATCACCAGTCACATCCACAACTGGGTATTATTTTTGCTTTGGCTTCATCCTTTCATTCTTTCTGGAGTTATTTCTCCACTGATCTCCAGTAGCACATTGAGCACCTACTGACCTGGGGAGTTCCTCTTTCAGTGTTGTATCTTTTTGCCTTTTCATGCTATTCATGGGGTTCTCAAGGCAAGAATACTGAAGTGATTTTTTTCCCTTCTCCAGTGGGCCACATTCTGTCAGACTTCTCCACCATGATCTGCCTGTCTTGGGTTGTCCTGTGGGAATGACTTAGTTTCATTGAGTTAGACAAGGCTGTGGTCCTAGTGTGAATAGATTGACTAGTTTTCTGTGAGTATGCTTTCAGTGTGCCTGCCCTCTGATGCCCTCTTGCAACACCTACCACCTTACTTCAGTTTCTCTTACTTTGGTCATGGGGTATCTCTTCATGGCTGCTCCAGCAAAGCACAGTCACTGCTCCTTACCTTGGATGAGGGGTATCTCCTCACCATAGCCCTTCCTGACCTTCAATGTGGGATAGCTCCTATAGGCCTTCCTGCACCTACGCAGGCATCACTCCTTGGATGTGGGGTTGCTCCTTCCCACTGCTGCCCCGGCCTCGGGCTTGAGGTTGTTCCTCCCACCCACTGCCCCTGGCCTCGGGTGCTGGGTGGCTCCTCTCAGCCACTCAAGCAAAGTGTAAATTTATTACATCTAATTTTCTCAATAACTGTTTTTTATAATTATTATTTAACTATTACTGTTGTCACTATTACTGGTTTTAGAAAGGAAGAAAAGAGATTTGTTTAAACTGTCTAAATATGGGACAGCTTTTGCCAGAGCTTAGATCTGAACTTCATTCAGTCATATTTTCCAAGTAAAGTGCTTTTAGAGAATAGTTTTATTCAGTCCCTTCCTTAGGCCACACTCTAAATTATATTTGAAAATACTGCTGATAAGTGCAATATTTAATCTTTTACTTTGTTTTCTTGCTTAACTTAGGTGGCTGATAGTTCCTGAGAAATAGCTAGAAAAGAGCACACAGAAAATTTCCACAGAAAAATATATCATTTCCACTTGCCTCACGCCACATTTAAAACTTAAAACTGCCACATTTATTGCTGTTCTAATTATATTTTCTTTGATTCTGTATGTCTTGTGGACTACATCCATCACCAGATTTGAACTATCAGCCTGTATTTATCCCTTTCTTATATGTCAGCTTGCCTGAAACAGGCCTTTCCTGTGACTGTGCCCCACCTACCTTTTTATCTCATCCTTACTAGCCAAGTCAGTGTTTCCCTGTCCTAAATCGTTCCAAGACCAGGTGGCAGGCACTGTAGACCACTACCAGAGCCAAGAAATAGGTAGAATTATTCAATTAAGCTAGTCTTACACTGTAATCCCTGACCTGCTTTTCTTTTCCTGCAGAAGCTCCAATTAAGGCCCTAGCTCAGGTGTTCCCTTCATTTCTGTATTCTGACTTCTTGTGTTTCCCATTTAGCGTGGGTGGCATGACATCTCCCTTTCTGTAGGATAATGTGCTGGGAGCCAGCGTGAGGAACTCTGCCCATGGCAAATTTCATGAAGAAGGAGACTTTGGCATACGCAAAGGTGGGATCAAGCCTCAGGAAACACCCTGTTCCCGAGCATCTACACCCAAAACCAGAGTCTGTGCACTTTACTGTTTTATGCTCTCACCTACACCTCTGACTTTACAGGGGGCTCTTCCTTATCACCTCTCTTGAAGAAGGAGTTAAACTACAACTCCAGTTAATAAAAATTCCTGGATGTGATAAGAGTGTTTCAACTTATGAACTCCTTTGAAAGTTATCTAGCCTGCCTGTACAGGTTTTTCCAACCACATGTGATTGTTTACAGCCTCCCAATCGTGAGAGGCACAAGATGCAGTAAACTTTCTAAATACAGATTCTTTTGAGAAGTTAGAAAATTATTAGTATAGTATAGTGGGTTGATTAGAAATTATATTGGTGAAGGGTTTTTCATTTGTTGAGCCAATATTTGCTGCTAAACTCCCGCCCTTATAATGAAAATAACTAGCATATAGAAGAAATAAGTATTAACCTTTAAGATTAATCATGTTAACCTTAGGCTAAGTAAATTCCTTTCTTAATTGTAACCCACTACACCCTCGCCCTATAGGAATGCAACTTCATCTGGTACCTTCAGAGGGTGGGGCCTAGTTTAAGAAAAATCACCCCTGGAAAATAAGTTTTTGGTTGACTGACCGTTATCAGAAAGAAAGGATCATAAAATGTCAACAGGCCTCATGGCGAGAAGATGATGTGAAACCCCTAAGACCTTTTTGTATACATTTATATGAAGCACCTGATTTTGATAAAGGTCAGGAATACTGACCCCCACGTGACTTTAAAATTTCCATTTGTCTCTATGTGTAACAAAAGGTATATAAGGAAACCTAAAACTAAAGAAATCGGATTAGTTTCTGGAAAAACTGATTCCCCCATGTTGTTCTTTCTTGTTCTCCATTTTTCTGGCTGAATTCCCATCTGGAGTGTGGGTGCTTCCCAAGCCTGATAATTTTGACCTGGCATTTAAGTTCCACGCAAGAGGGAGCCCAAGGCGGGGCACCCTCTAATATTCAAGTGGGTGCCAGTGGCCTACATAAGTGGTGCAAGCTTCTTGTCTCAAAGCTTTATTGGTATCCCACATAAACCAAGTTATTCAGCCTCTTTTTCTCCACCAATTTTCCTACTACATTATTGCTTTCTAATCTCTCTCTATATCTTTCATTAAGCAATTAATTCCTAGGACACTGACTCCGTCCCCACTTTGAATTACCTGGATCCACCAGGGCTGGATCCTGGCAATAATGGTAATAATATATTCTTTCAATGGCATTTGCCTCTCTGTCAGCACTTAGTAATAACTTTATAAATTAAGATCTCAGCACAGAAAATTGTCTCTTTAGGTCATAACATCTATAACACTGCTAGTCCTTTACATCATTTGCGTACAAGTCTTTATTAGAGTAAGTAAGAGCACAGATCTGTTACTTAAAACAATATTTATAGCTTCCACACTTCACGCCAGGTAAGGTAGACAACTGAAAGAGATTAAGAAATTGAACACCTGGATTGGCAGATATTTGTTGTTCAATGTTGTTTAATATCATTTGTATATTGTCACTGTGCTTATTAAACGTATATACAGAGTACAACATGAGAAATTATGAGCTGGATAAAACACAAGCTGGAATGAAGATTGTTGGGAAAAATATCAATAACCTCAGATATGCAGATGACACCACCCTTATGGAAAAAAATGAAGAAGAACTAAAGAGCCTCTTGATGAAAATGAAAGAGGAGAGTGAAAAAGTTGGCTTAAAGCTCAACATTCAAAAGACAAAAATCATGGCATCTAGTCACATCACTTCAGGGCAAATAGATGGAGAAACAGTGGTGGACTTTATTTTTTAGGCTCCAAAATCACTCCAGATGGTGATTGCAACCATGAAATTGAAAGACACTTACTCCTTGGGAGAAACGTTGTGACCAACCTAGACAGTGAATTAAAAAGCAGAGACATTACTTTGTCATCCATCTAGTCAAGGTTATGGTTTTTCCTGTAGTCATGTATGGATGTGAGATTTGGACTATAAAGAAAGCTGAGCACTGAAGAATTGATGCTTTTGAACTGTGGTGTTGGAGAAGACTCTTAAGAGTGCCTTGGACTTCAAGGAGACCCAACCAGTCCATCCTAAAAGAAATCAGTCCTGAATGTTCATTGGAAGTGAGAGAGTCATTTCCTAGGCAGGTTGATAAGAAGTCTAGGGGTCCCCAAGGAAAGAAGGACCTGGAATTCTCGAGGAGAAAGAAAGGACAAACCTTTTTTTCCTCTACATTCCTTAGGATTGTGTATCCTACTTGAGGACAGTCTCTGGATTAAACCTGGCTAATCTGAACTGAACTGAACTGAATAATGTTATCTTAAAATGTAAATTATGGGAGTAGGTCTGGTGAGGTCTTTACAAACTCCAGACATTCTTTGGATTCATTGGAGAGTATATAACTCCATTGCTAACACTAGCAAGGGGGTACTCCTTTTACCCCCTTCTGATGTCTACCTCAGAAGCTTTCTCTATCTCCTTTACACTTTAATAAAACTTTATTACACAAAAGCTCTAAACAATCAAGCCTCATCTCTGGCCCTGGATTGGATTCTTCTCCTCTGGAGGCCAAGAATCCCGGCGTCTTTGTGTGATTCAGCAATAACCTTTCAGGACTGATGCTGAAGCTGAAATTTCAATACTTTGTCCACCTGATGTGAAGAACTGACTCATTTGAAAAGAGCCTGATGATGGGAAAGATTGAAGGTGGGAGGAGCAGGGGATGACAGAGGATGAGATGGTTGAATGGCATCACTGTCAGTGAACATGAGCTTGAGTAAACTCTGACAGTTGGTGGTGAACAAGAAGGCCTAGCATGCTGCAGTCATAGGCTTGCAAAGTCGGACACAACCAAGTGATTCAACTGAACTGAACTGAACTGAATATCATTTAAGAGTAGTAAGTATCTCTCTACTTTTAAGAATACATTCTGAATGGGACAAATTTATTTCAGTTGCAAGGAAAAGGATTATACTTGAAATCGGCTCCTGAAAATATTTTTTAAACTTTAAATGATAAAGAGTATTATTATTATTATTTTAATGTAACAATATTCAGCTAAGTTAAAAAAACAAGCAACCTTTTTTCTTTCCCCCACTAATAATCAGTGGTCATGGACTGGGTTATAGCACGAATGAATAAACATCAGTCAGGTAATAATATGCTACATTTCATGTCACTTCCTATGTTTTTAAAGTATTTTCTGTCTAATAGCTTATCAGATATGCACACTAAGAGGAATGTGTGTTGTGTGTTAGTCTCTCAGTTGCGTCTGACTCTTTATGACCCCATGGACTGTAGCCCACCAGGCTCCTCTGTCCATGGAATTCTCCAGGCAAGGATACTGGAGTTGTTTTCCATTTCCTCCTCCAAGGAATCTTCCTAACCCAGGGACTAAACCCCAGTCTCCTGCTTTGCAGGCAGATTCTTTTCCATCTAAGCCACCAAGGAAGCCCTCCACTAAATATTGGGAGAAGGTGAGTAAGGCTACTTTAAAAAATAATTCTGTATTTTTGATAAGTAGCAGACATCTAAGAAGACAAACAAGCTTAAAGGTACATAATGACTCCTAAGCTCATGCTTTTCTTATTTTCCCTGTAAATATTGTTAAACAATATCAAGAACAAGCTACAAAATCTATTCCAATTAGTGCTTTTAAATTGTCATTTCTAGTTTGATTGCCCTCAAAGGATCAATATATGGATCAGAATATCTTTGAAACAGTTGGATATGTGGGTATTATGTTTATATTTATATTTTATATATATATTTAAGAGAAGAACATAACTATACTAAATCACTTATTATTTTCAAGTTTTTAATGAATTATTATTTTTTTAGATTTTATTTTTACTTTATTCTATGTTAAAATACTGTATTGGTTTTGCCATACATTGACATGAATCAGCCACAGGTGTACACGAGCTCCCAATACTAAATTACTTAAATGCAACTTAACATGAAATAATTTTCTAGATGTTGTGCTAAGGTGAATATGTGCCAAGTTACTTTTATATTTAATAGCTTCTGGGACACTGAGATCTAACTTCTGTGTAGACCATCTTCTGGACTGAAAATGTTACAGTAATTTTTGTTTCTTAGCACAAAACAGAATTTCTGAACAACAGTTTCCAAACAGTTTAATCATATTAAAGGACTGAATCAAGAAAACAAGTATCATCATATTAGGATTAAGAGAATAGAATGTTTTTAATGTTGTTTTAGAAATGAAATCCTGTCCCTGGAGTCTAGGAATGGGTGTAGAATATTTTAATAAATTTATATAAAATTATTTAAGGCAAAATTATGCAGTGGTAAGCCTACAGCTATTATAATCCCCCCGTGGACGCTATATAAAATAAAGCAAAATCACTTTTTCTTATTACTACCCTTTTTAACTTGGCCTTGTGTTTACATATTTCATGGGCATGAAAATTTTCCTACATTTTTCATATGTTTGAAGTGAACAGATAGCTAAAGTTATTTTTTGTAAAGCTTAATATACTGTACCATCTCTGATATCTCTCATTCTTAATGAAGTATTTTGAAACATCATGATAATCTTTAGTAATACAATTATATGAATTTTGTAGAATAGAATCAATTTTACCATATCCTTCAAAATTATTAAAATTCTGCAATCTAATATATATAAGGTGACAATTTGATCACTGTGTTAATAAGAAGATTGAGAGCTGCCTTTAACCTTGGTTTTCTGGATGGTGATCCTGATCTCGGTCAGTTTTGTTCCTCACAACAAGGTAAAATCACAGCATAAATAGCAGTTACACATGTAGTACATAAAGAAATATTGACTACCATAACTTTCTTTTCCATTGCTTCCAGTGACTAAGTTAAGATGAGGGATCCAATATGTTAAAATTGATTTTATTCAGGCCATTGGACATTCAGCTCAGCATGATTTTTCAATTTTATAAACAGCAGGAGACTCTAAAAGAGATAATGAGGTAAAACAGGAAAAAGGAATCTTTAGCACTTTTATTTTCTTCTTCTTTGGCCATTCAAGGTCAAAAGTTAATGCTTTTAGAAGGCAAAGCTAGACTGAAATGGAATTCCCCAGTAACCATGATTCATGTATGTGTCCTACGTATACAGTGAATACCAAACCATTTATCCTTTTAAGAAACATCATAAATTATAAAGGAGAAATGTATTGTGTACTTTTCCAGATGTTTAAACAAATTAAATTCATTCAGTACAGTAAATTTTAAAATATAATTCTGAGTCAGAGATACTGATGCTTGAGAGTATTTTCAGATTTCTATGAAGATAGATAGTCACTCAGAACTTTTGTACATCTTTGAACATGATATATATTTAATAAAAGGCTGAATATTTCCTAGATATAGGTGAAGTGTTTCACTTACCTAGGTGCATGCGTCTAGCCTCCTGCTCTTATTTACATCATTTATATATATATATATATATATATATCTTTTAGAATATCAATTAGCCATCATATGTCATAATTTTTTTCCTAGCTTCTAATCATAAACTTATATCTAGTCTTCAAATTTCAACAACAAATTCAATTTTGACTATGTTGCTGCTAAGTCACTTCAGTCATGTCTGACTCTTTGTGATCCCATAGACGGCAGCCCACCAGGCTCCCCCGTCCCTGGGATTCTCCAGACAAGAACACTGGAGTGGGTTGCTATTTTCTTCTCCAATACATGAAAGTGAAAAGTGAAACTGAAGTCGCTCAGTGGTGTCTGACCCTCAGAGACCCCATGGAGCCTACCAGGCCCTCCATCCGTGGGATTTTCCAGGCAGGAGTACTGGAGTGGGAGTGCCATTACCTTCTCCATCTGATTATGAAATATATATATAATATTTGATCCCTTAATTATAATATTGTTTTCATCATGTGTATAATTATTGTTTTCATCATGTGTATAATTATTTTCTTCTCCAATACATGAAAGTGAAAAGTGAAACTGAAGTCGCTCAGTGGTGTCTGACCCTCAGAGACCCCATGGAGCCTACCAGGCTCCTCCATCCGTGGGATTTTCCAGGCAGGAGTACTGGAGTGGAGTGCCATTACCTTCTCCATCTGATTATGAAATATATATATAATATTTGATCCCTTAATTATAATATTGTTTTCATCATGTGTATAATTATTGAATACTGGTTTACATACTCTTGGAAAGTGAAAATGTCTTTTAACTCTATTATCTAGAAGTGTTGACCATTAGAAAAAAAAAAAAAAAGAATAAAAAATGTGAGCCAAATAAGGTTAATATTAATCATACAGTTTACTTAACTCAGTGTTTTAATTCAACATATAGTCAGTATAAAATATTAGCAAAATATTTTACATTTTTTTTCTAAGTGTAATCTCTTTAAAATATGTTGTTTATTTACCCATATAGAACATGTCAATTCCACTGACCTCATTCAAAGTGCTCATTAAATTGATGAAAATGTATGTGTTGTGTACATACATATGTGTATGAAATAAGACATTAGAACACATAACAATGTGGAGAAGGCAATGGCAACCCACTCCAGTACTCTTGCCTGGAAAATCCCATGGACAGAGAAGCCTGGTAGGCTGCAAACCATGGGGTCGCTAGGAGTTGGACACAACTGAGAGACTTCAGTTTCACTTTTACTTTCATGCACTGGAGAACGAAATGGCAACCCACTCCAGTGTTCTTGCCTGGAGAATCCCAGGGACAGGGGAGCCTGGTGGGCTGCCGTCTATGGGGTCGCGCAGAGTTGGACACAACTGAAGCAACTTAGCAGCAGCAGCAGCAACCACAGGAATAAAATAGATATGAAGTTGTTTAATCTGGAAACTGGCTGTTCAAATGAAACTTGCATCAGCCTCTAGTCTTCACTGTCATCTGAATGTTCTTAGGAATTTGGAATTTAGCTAATGAAGATGTGTCATTTTTTAATGGAACTTTTCAGGTATTTCTTTCTGGACTTTTTTTGTTTGCATGAAACTTTCTTGCATATTGCTAGATGGATCAATGGTACCCTTTTGGTACAAAGCCAAGACACTTAACCTGCTCTGAATTCTGATGGGAATAATCTAGAAAGAACATTGATTTTCAAGGGAGAATGACTCCTTCCTAGCGGTCCTAAATTATGTTACAGTATTGTGGAGTTTTGTTGCTTGAAGTCTTCCTTCTGTCCTCACAGGCGATTTTGCCAAAGTATAATTGTCACATTTGGGGGAATTATTAAAACTCTAAGATATAAAGTTTCAATAACTCATTGCTAATTGCATGTGAAGTCCCCCAGGGATGTATGAACAGGTGCATACCTTTAAAAGTGAAAAATATTCAATGATGCTGTCGATAAAAAGGTTTTAAAACAATTTAAAAAATAACAATGATACATTAAACACTCAAATTAATAGCTACAAAAGAGAAATGTATTTGGAGAAGAAATAATTTTTGATTTGTAAGTAGATATGAAGAATACCTAAAGATACATGAAATCAAATAAAGAAACCAAAATTAAACAGAACAAAATTATTCAGTTATGAATTAATTCATTTTTTATAACACAATGTTTAACATGTAGCTGGCTTAGAGATGACTTTTTATCTTTTAAGTAAAAATGTATGCAAAAATTTTGGTGGTGGACATGTATTATATATATTCTTAGCAGAAAAATGAAACAATATATCTTATAAAGCAAACGTTGCCAAAGATTAAATGTTTATCCAATTAATTATTTTAATCCTTTAATTTTTTAAAGAAAAATTAATGTCACTGATTGGAAAGGCCTTCAGGCTATCCTATTACTACAAGAGGTAAGCTTCACCTATCTAAGAAAATACTGAACCACTGAGCAAGTGTGGAAACCAATACACTTCCAGAGTTCCTATCCATAGAATATTAATTGCATCAACTACCACTCATAGGGGCAGTGTTTCTGTTCATCAAAATAAATTGACTTACCCTTCCAGTGATCCAGTTCCAAACACTTAGAAGATACAATCTGATTGAAGATTAAATCTTTCCATTAAATCATTATGACTAGGAGAGTAATGTTAGTCACATGACACATAACACTATTCTTTCCAGTTGGTCACATGATTGATTTTGTGTAAATGCTCTCAGGAGAAAAAAAGAAAAAAGCAATGGAATGGCATATTTTATAAATTTATCATATGAAGGTAAAGGTGAAGCTGCTCAGTCGTGTCCAACTTTTTGCAACCCCGTGGACTGTAACCTACTAGGCTTTTCTGTCCATGGGATTCTCTAGGCAAGAATACTGGAGTGGATTGCCATTTCCTTCTCCAGGGGATCTTCCCGACCCAGGGATCGAACCCGGGTCTCCCACATTGGAGGCAGACGCTTTAACCTCTGAGCCACCAGGGAAGCACAATATTATCTTCACTATATAACTTCCATCATGTAGTTTGTTATATATCTCTTTCCATTCTTTCTCCCTGACATACAGTTTAAAAGAAATATGCCTTATTTTAATACATAATTTAATTTCTTAAAACTTACAATACAGTTATACCTCAGGATAAAAGAAATCACAAATAAACAATCCAACCTTATAGTGGCTCAGATGGTAAATTGTCTGTCTGCAATGCAGAGACCCAGGTTCAGTCCCTGGGTTGGGAAGATCCCCTGGGGAAGAAAATGCAGCCTACTCCAGTATTCTTGCCTGGAAAATCCCATGGACCACAGAGCCTGGTAGACTATGGTCCATGGGGCCTTAAAGAGTCAGACATGACTGAGAGACTTCACTTTCACTTTCAAGAGAAAAAAAAAAAAAGCCCAAAGTTTATGGAAAGAAATAAATTATAAAAGAACAGAGCAGAAATAAACATAAATGAATAGAAATGATTAAAGACACTAAAACTAGCTCTTTTAAAAAAATTAATAAACATTTAGGCACACTCAAGAAAAAAAGGAGAGTGTTCAAATCAATAAAATTAGAAATGAAAAAGAAGTTGGAGTCTTTGCATTTGTATGGTGTCCGTTATAAGAGACTAACACAAGAAACTATATGCAAATAAAATGGACAACCTAGAAGAAATGGACAAATTCTTAGAAAGGTACAATCCCCTAAGTCTAACCAAGGAGAAATAGAAAATATGAACAGACCAATCACAAGCACTGAAATTGAAACTGATAAAAAAATATTCTCGACAAAATCCAGGACTACTTGGCTTCATGGGCTTTCCTAGTAGGTCAGTTGTTAAAAATCCGTCTGCAATGCAAGAGACCCTGGTTTGATTCCTGGGTCAGGATAATCTCCTGGAGAAGGGATAGGCTGCCCATTCCAGTTCCTAGGCTTCTCTGGTTGCCACCAATCTGGGATTCCTTATTTTGATCCCTGGGTTGGGAAGATCCTCTGGAGAAGGAAATGGCTACCCTCTTCAGTATACTAGAAAGGAGAATTCCTTGGGTTACAAGACGAGGAGCTGACTGTGGCTCAGATCATGAACTCCTTATTATCAAATTCAGATTCAAATTGAAGAAAGTAGGGAAAACCGCTAGAGCATTCAGGTATGACCTAAATCAAATCCCTTATGATTATACAGTGGAAGTGAGAAATAGATTTAAGGGTTTAGATCTGATAGACAGAGTGCCTGATGAACTATGGAATGAGGTTCGTGGCATTGTATGGGAGACAGGGATCAAGACCACCCCCATGGAAAAGAAATGCAAAAACCAAAATGGCTGTCTGGGGAGGCCTTACAAATAACTGTGAAAAGAAGAGAAGCAAAAGCAAAGGAGAAAAGGAAAGATATAAGCATCTGAATGCAGAGTTCATTGCAGTGCTGTTTATAATAGCCAGGACATGGAAGCAACCTAGATGTCCATCAGCAGATGATTGGATAAGAAAGCTGTGGTACATATACACAATGGAATACTACTCAGCCCTTAAACAGAATAAATCTGACTCAGTTCTAATGAGATGGATGAAATTGGAACTGATTTTACAGAGTGAAGTAAGCCAGAAAGAAAAACACCAATACAGTATACTGACACATATATATGGAATTTAGAAGACAGTAATGATGACCCTATATGTGAGACAACAAAGAGACACAGAGGTATAGAGTGGACTTTTGGACTCTGAGGGAGAGGGAAAGGGTGGGATGGTTTGAGAGAATGGCAATGAAACATGTATATTTTCTTGTAAGAAATGAAGCGCCAATCTATGTTCAATGTAGGATGCAGGATGCATGGGGCTGATGCACAGGTTGATTCAAGTAGAGGATGTGGGGTGGGAGGTGGGAGGGGGCTTCGGCATTGGGAGATTGTGTTCACCTATGGCTGATTCGTGTCAATGTATGGCAAAACAAATACAGTATTGTAATTAAAAAAATAAATTTAATAATAATAAAAAATAAATAAAATAAAATATACAAAAAATAAATAAATAAAATTGATATTAACTAAAAAAAAAAGATATAAGCGTATGAATGCAGAGTTCCAAAGAATAGCAAGAAGATATAAGAAAGCCTTCTTCAGCGATGAATGCAAAGAAATAGAGGAAAACAACAGAATGGGAAAGACTAGAGATCTCTTCAAGAAAATTAGAGATACCAAGGGAACATTTCGTGCAAAGATTGGCTCAATAAAGGACAGAAATGGTATGGAACTAACAGAAGCAGAAGATATTAAGAAGAGGTGGCAAGAATACATGGAAGAAGTGTACAAAAAGATCTTCACGACACAGATAATGACGATGGTGTGATCATTCATCTAGAGCCAGACATCCTGGAATGTGAAGTCAAGTGGGTCTTATAAAGCATCACAATGAACAAAGCTAGTGGAAGTGATGGAATTCCAGTGGAGCTGTTTCAAATCCTGAAAGATGATGCTGTGAAAGTGCTGCGCTCAATACGCCAACAAATTTGGAAAACTCAGCAGTGGCTGCAGGACTAGAAAAGGGCAGTTTTCATTCCAATCCCAAAGAAAGACAATGCCAAAAAATGCACAAATTACCACACAACTGCACTCATCTTACACACTAGTAAAGTAATGATCAAAATTATCCACGCCAGGCTTCAGCAATACATTAACCATGAACTTCCAGATGTTCAAGCTGGTTTTAGAAAAGGCAGAGGAACAAGAGATCAAATTGCCAACATCCGCTGGATCATGGAAAAAGCAAGAGAGTTCCAGAACAACATCTATTTCTGCTTTATTGACTATGCCAAATTTTTCTCTGACTGTGTGGATCACAATAAACTGTGGAAAATTCTGTGAAGAGGTGGGAATACAAGACCAGCTGACCTGCCTCTTAAGAAACCCATACGCACATCAGGAAGCAACAGTTCGAACTGGACATGGAACATCTGACTGACTCCAAATAGGAAAAGGAGTATATCAAGGCTGTATATTGTCACCTGCTTATTTAAATTGTATGCAAAGTACATCCTAAGAAACATTTTTCTGGAAGAAGCACAAGCTGGAATCAAGATTGTTGGCAGAAATATCAATAACCTTAGATATGCAGATGAAACCACCCTTATGGCAGAAAAAATGAAGAGGAACTAAAAAGCCTCTTGATGAAACTTAAAGTGGAGAATGAAAAAGTTGGCTTAAGGCTTAACTTTCAGAAAAAGAAAACCATGGCATCTAGTCCCATCACTTCATGGGAAATAGATGGGGAAACAGTGGAAACAGTGGCTCACTTTATTTTTCTGGGCTCCAAAATCATTGCAGATGGTGACTGTAGCCATGAAATTAAAAGACAGTTATTCTTTGGAAGAAAAGTTATGACCAACCTAGATAGCATATTGAAAAGCAGAGACATTACTTTGCCAACATAATTCCATCTAGTCAAGGCTGTGATTTTTCCAGTGTTCATGTATGGATATGAGAGTTGGACTGTGAGGAAAGCTGAACACCAAAGAATTGATGCTTTTGAACTGTGGTGTTGGAGACGACTCTTGAGAGTCCCTTGGACTGCAAGGAGATCCAATAAGTCCATCTGAAGGAGATCAGCCCTGGGGTTTCTTTGGAAGTTATGATGCTAAAGGTGAAACTCCGGTACTTTGGCCACCTCATGCAAAGAGTTGACTCATTGGAAAAGATTCTGATGCTGGGAAGGATTGGGGGCAGAAGGAGAAGGGGACAACAGAGGATGAGACGTTTTGATGGCATCACTGACTTGATGGACGTGAGTCTGAGTGAACTCCGGGAGTTGGTGATGGACAGGGAGGCCTTGCGTGCTGCGATTCATGGGGTCACAAAAAGTCAGACACGACTGAGCGACTGAACTGAACTGAATTGAATGAATTTTTAGTGAATTAGTTTGGACTGAATATTTTAAATACTTTAATAAAGTGAAAGTGAAAGTTGCACATTTGTGTCTGACTTTTTGCATCCCCATAGACTATACAGTCCACGGCATTCACCAGACAAGAATACTGGAATGGATAGACTTTCTTTTCCAAGGGTCTTCCCAACCCAGGGATTGAACCCAGAAATCCCACAATGTAAGTGGATTTTTACCACCTGAGCCACAAGAGAATCCCAAGAATACTTGAGTGAGTATCTTATTCCTTCTCCAGTGGATCTTCCTAACCCAGGAATTGAACTGAGGTCTCCTACATTGCAGGCAGATTCTTTACCAGCTGAGCTCTCAGGGAAGCCCTGTTTTAATAAAGAGGTTATCAATATTTTATTAAAGCTCATGAAATTCTCACTGCATTTGAAGCTCAATACATCATTTGTACCCTTGGAGCACTTCAGCAAATATTCGCATTTGATCGTTTTTAATGTTCCCTGATTTACCTCCAAACAAGTTCTAATTAATTTATATACATGTGTAGGTAATTTTTTCTCTTGCTGTGCAAATTAGTCATTTCTCCATGTTAAAACGTATCTGTTCTCTAGTTCTTCAATCAAAAAATTTAGGTTACATCCTGAGTTTTTCACAAACAACCAATATTTGTACTAACGTGAGTACACAGCCTTCTTTTCTGTTAATCTTGACAAATAGCTAATAATTTATTTCTTTAGTCAGTAAACTGGTCAATGAGTTACTTCCTCTCAAACATCAATTTTATAGTGTGTATAGTGCACTCTCCAAAGAAGAATATATTTTCAGTGTCTAAGTTATTTTTCCATCTTTTGCTCCTTGATTTCTCTATGTTAGTAATAATTACAGTTTTGCCTATACTAGATTTAACTTATTACAGGAGTTTAGGATAGTTCTTAATTATCTTTACCTGCAAAAGAATTGTTTTCAAAGAACTAAATAGGCATTTCTCCAAAGAAGACATATGGATGGCTAACAAACACATGAAAAGATGCTAAACCTCACTCATTATCAGAGAAATGCAAATCAAGACCACAGTGAGGTACCAGTTCATGCCAGTTAGAATGGCTGCGATCCAAAAGTCTACAGGTAATAAATGCTGGAGAGGATGTGGAGAAAAGGGAACCCTCTTACACTGTTGGTGGGAATGCAAACTAGTACAGCCACTATGGAAAACAGTGTGAAGATTCCTTTAAAAATTGCAAATAGAGCTGCCGTATGACCCAGCAATCCCACTGCTGGGCATACACACCAAGGAAGCCAGAATTGAAAGAGACACATGTACCCCGATGTTCACTGCAGCACTGTTTATAATTGCCAGGACATGGAAACAACCTAGATGTCCATCAGCAGATGACTGGATAAGAAAGCTGTGGTATATATACACAATGGAGTATTACTCAGCCCTTAAAAAGAATAAATTTGACTCAGTTCTAATGAAATGGATGAAACTGGAGCTGATTATACAGAGTGAAGTAAGCCAGAAAGAAAAACACCAGTACAGTATACTGACACATATATATGGAATTTAGAAAGATGGTAATGATGACCCTGTATGCGAGACAGCAAAAGAGACACAGATGTATAGAATAGACTTTTGGACTCTGAGGGAGAGTGAGAGGGTGGGATGATTTGGGAGAATGACACTGAAACATGTATACTATCATATAAGAAATGAAACGCCAGTTATGTTCAATACAGGATACAGGATGCTTGGGGTTGGTGTACGTGATGATCCGGGGAGATAGTGTGGGGTGGGAGGTGAGAGGGGTCTTCGGCATTGGGAGATCGTGTACACCTGTGGTTGATTCATGTCAATGTATTGAAAAACCAGTACAGTATTGTAAAGTAGAATAAAGTATTAAAAATAAAATAAAATTAGTATTGGAGTAAAAAAATCAAAAATAAAATTTCTAAAACCTATGCCAATTTTTTTTTCTAAAAGACTATTGTAAATAAAAACATGTATTCCAGAATCCATATGAAAATAGAAACAGCTAAGTTTCAGCAAATATTCCATTTCTCTCCAATCTGATCTTGTGATTGATGACAAAGATCCTTAGAAACTTTTTGGAAGAATGTATTTATTTTACATGTTTCCTGTTGTCTAATGCTGACAGGATTACCATTGATATTCCCCGGTAATCACAGGAAAAGATTATTCTAAAATAATATGGATAAAGGGACTAACAGAAAGGCAGAACTGCTCATTTAAAATACAGTATTTTACTTTAATCCTTGATAAAATTTTCACTACTCAGAGCATTCACCCTGATTTTGATTATTCTTTACATCTCAATTTATTTTTTAATCTATTGGCTACTTTGTCTTCAAATAAAAGATATTTTATCTGTCTCTAAAGTCTCATATATTCTTGCCAAATTTTCTTATTCAGAAAATGAAAATTCTGACAATTTAGTGCAATTTTCTAACCTCACTGTTATTTATCATAATATGTTTAACACAATTTTCTGCCTTGATCTCTGTCCATAAAAACTGGGTTTTAAAATTTCTCCTTAAAATTGTTTTGAAAAGTACTATATTAGAGGAACTTTGGAAGATAGTCTGGCAGTTCCTTACAAAACAAAGCATGCTAACTATATGAACTAGCCATCTTCATTTTTTTTTTTTTAGTACTTACTCAAATGCATTGAAATTTTACATCCACACAAAACCTTCAGTGAATATTTATAATAATTCTGTGCAAATTTATTAGCACTTAGGAGCATCTGTCCCTTCAACAGATGAATAAATAACCTGTGGTACAACCTTACAATGTAATATTATTCAGTGCTAAAGAGAAGTAAGCTATCAAGCCATGATACATGGACACTTAAATAGTAGCTTAGACCTTTCTTTTTTTCTTTAAAGAGGCAAATGAAGATAAAATAATTATAATATTTTTTTCCATTTTATTTGCCCCTTTCTATAATTATGATGGATGAAGATAAGGTCAAACTAATCACTCCTTAAGTAAATCAACACTGAATAGTCATTGGAAGGACTGATACTGAAGCTAAACCTCCAATACATTGGCCACCTGATGTGAACAGCTGACTCAATAGGAAATACCCTGATGCTGGGAAAGATTGAAGACAGGAGGAGAAGGGGATGACAGAGGATGAGATGGTTGGATGGCATCAAAGACTCAATGGACTTGAGTTTGAGCAAGCACCAGGATATGGTGAAGGACAGGGAATCCTGGCGTGTTGCAATCCATGGGGTCACATTTAAACCGGAGAGAGTTACCCAAAGATCAAATTTGTAACACTCCAGAATGATACAGGTTAAAAAGAGATGAAACCAGCAATTGTGAATTTTTAGCAATAAAAAGGGAAAGTGAGGTAAGGAGGAGGGTAACAGTGGATTCTCAAATCATTTTTAATGGTCATAATAATATGAAAAAATATTATCCTAATAATATTAACAACTTTAAAAAGTTAATCAAATACCTCAAAAGAGAAATAAACTATAGCTTTCCCAAACTGATAGAAGGAAAAATGGAGAACAAGAATATTAAAAATATTGAATCCATAACAAAACACATTCCACAAAGAAAAATGGTAGTCAAAGAAAGTCCTTAAAAATAAAGAGAAAAATTCCAACAAATATATGAGAACAGGCAAAATCACTGGAATATGTTATTTTGTAACAAAAAAGAAATTAACACTCTTTCTTGTCTGAAGATAAATGTGTCATTTTCTATACCATTGCTTATATTTGTCTCAGTACTAAAAGAAAGTATATCTTCTTTCCTAGTATTTTCTTGATGACTAAAAGTTTCTTTTTTAATTCTAAATTAAAAATTAGTTTTACATTTAGAGACTAATATCTGTTTTCACACTTTATGGTTAACACAAATAGATTTTAATTAAATGTGATTTCCTTAAGGGATTTCAAATCAGTGAGGTTTAATAGTGGTAGCAGTCGCCCAAACATGTTAGCATTTTTGGTTGTCACAATGTGATGCTGAAACTGAAACGCCAATACTTTGGCCACCTGATGGGAAGAAACAACTCATTAGGAAAGACCCTGATGATGGGGAAAAATGAAGACAGGAGGAGAAGGGGATGACAGAGGATGAGATGTTGGATGGCATCAATGGCTCAATGGATATGAATTTTTAAAAAGCACCGGGAGATGGTGAAGGATAGGGAAGTCTGGCATGCTTCAGTCCATGGGGGTCGCAGAGTCAGACACCACTGAGTTGTTAGGCCTCACGGCCTCCTTGCAGGGATCCATCACCCAAAGAATCTCCAAGGCTCGGACTCGATGCAAACAGCAAGAGGATTTATTAGACCGGCGCGCCAGGGTTCGACCATCACCAAGGAAGAATGAACCCCGAACATTTGTTACAAAGCAGTTTTTAAGCACAACAACCACCAACAGGTACAGCTAGGGTGGAACGACCTGATTGGTGCTCAAGTCTTGACATTTTCAGGGATAGGTTCATTTGTTATCAGGTTGACACGGCTGTGTGAGCTGCAATTTTACTATTAACTTGTTTTCCTGGAAAATAATTTCCTGGGATGGCCTTTGAGGTAAAACATCCCCCGGAAAGCCTCCCGGAGGCTGCATTCCTGAGATATGAGCCCCTTACACATTCTTGAGATAAAGGTTTGTCTTAAGATTAACAGGAGGGCCTGATTTCCTAAGGCTCTAGTGAAACTATAACCTTTATTTTCATCCACCTTTCCTCTCATAGTGACTGAACCACAACAATGAACCTAAGGAGAAAAATGTAAACAGCTGCCATTTGTTTGGCTTCTGTCTTTGCCATGGAAATTTCAGCTTCTCATACTTATTCAAATATGAATATTTGTCATAATAAACTGTACCATTTCCCACATGCTTAAAATTCCTGTGCATGTAAAAACTTGCTCTTTTTTGAGAAGTGAGAGGTGGTGTAAGTCAGGAAACAACGTTTTGGTGGATTAAAAAAAAATTCACTTTTAAAGATGTGCTGGTGATGATGAAGAGGAGAAAGAGGATAACATCATGATGATAAATTCAGTAGCAGAGTCAAGCTACATGAAAATTAGGCCATTTTCTTTAGTCCTACTACAGATTTTCTTGTGCTTTTTTTGTTGTTGTTCTGTTTTTGCTTTTTAAAGTGGCTTACAGTTGCCTGTGAATAAACCTGGATGCATTTGTAAAGGCAGGTTTTGCTCTCAGCATAACCAACTGGAGCATTCCATAGAATAGCTTTGTGCCAGAGTTTTAATCTCTAGGACTATAAGGGAATTCCTGAGTGCTTTATATTGCATTTCTTACTAGTAGCACTCAAAACCTGAAGATCTTGATCCTAGATATTGCCTGTCTTAATGATTCCCAGCTCTCCTTTGTGCCACCTAAATTATTCAGATATTGTGTATCAAGTCTTTTCTCAATTTCCTCTTTTTAAACTCCCTGCTGAGCTTGAGTGTGCACAGAGAAATACTCAGATAAAATAAAGAAGGGATTTAAGAGTCATAACAGTGTTGTTTCCCCACTCCAATAAGAACATGAAAGGTTGTTGTTGAATCACGACGCCGGGATTCTTGGCCCCCGGAGGAGAAGAATTCAATCTGGGGCCAGAGACGAGGCTTGATCGCTCAGAGCTTTTGTGTAACAAAGTTTTATTAAAGTATAAAGGAGATAGAGAAAGCTTCTGACATAGGCATCAGAAGGGGGTAGAAAGAGTACCCCCTGCTAGTCTTTAGCTGAATGTTATATAGTCACCAGCAATCTGTTAATGAAAGAAAGGAATGTCTCAAAACTTAGAATGGCACCAGACCCCTCACCATAAGATGTATTTTGGGATAACCTTGGCTCCAAATGGTTTATCTTGGGCCATAAAATGATTAACTTGAATCTTGAAGAAGGGCAGATCACCATACAAATAGTTTCATTTACATAGACTAGAGGAACAATATCGGAGTATAACATATTGGTTTATCAAGTAGGTTCTGAGCCCAAAAGGCGGAACCGAATTGAAGACAGAGCTTGAGGTAAATGCATAGTACATTAGCATAGCTTAAGATAAACATTTCCATAAGAAAAAGGCAATGGTTACCTTTAAGTGAAACTAGGTGCCATTATAGCAACAAAAAATTTTAAGAGAAACCTCCTTTTAAATTTGTATAGAGAAGGAGAAAGTATCGCTAGTTTGTTTCCTCCTGCCGCTTAAGAGAGATAAAATGTCTGACACTTGCAGGCTATTTCCTCCATTTGGAGACCCCTGGCCTTCCTGCCTGTTACCCTCTCAAACATTTAAGACACACATGGCATTCTTGTTTATCCTAATTGACTCTCACTTTTATTGCAACAGATTTACTCAAATTTGCAAAGTAGACAGCTATTACATTGAATTTTTAAAATAATTAACAGCAGGGCTGGTGATGGAACAATACAGCTAAAGGGTTCTCTTTCTGCTAAGGTATCAGTCCACATAAAACTGGTATATCTATTATAACCCATATTACTTTTGTGATTACAAAAGTGTGATTAATCACCTAGAGCCAGACATACTGGAATGCAAAGTCAGGTGGGCTTTAGGAAGCATTACTGTGAACAAAGCTAGTGGAAGTGATGGAATTCTAGTTGAACTATTTCAAATCCTAAAAGATGATGCTGTGAAAGTGTTGCACTCAATATGCCAGCAAATTTGGAAAACTCAGCAGTGACCACAGGATTGGAAAATGTCAGTTTTCATTTCAATCTCAAAGAAAGGTAATGTCAAGGAATGCTCAAACTACCGCACAATTGTGCTCATATCACACACTAGCAAAGGAATGCTCAAAATCCTCCAAGCCAAACGAGCAGCACATGAACTGTGAACTTCCAGATGTTCAAACTGGTTTTAGAAAAGGCAGAGGAACCAGAGATCAAACTGTCAACATCCATTGGGTCATCAAAAAGGAAGAGAGTTCCAGGAGAAACACATGTTTCTGCTTTATTGACTATGCCAAAGCCTTTGACTGTGTGGACCACAATAAACTGTAGAAAATTCTGAAAGAGATGGGAATACCAGACCACCTGACCTGCCTCTTGAGAAATCTGTATTCAGGTCAGGAAGCAACAGTTAGAACTGGACATGGAACCACAGACTGGTTCCAAATAGGAAAAGGAGTATATCAAGGCTGTATATTGTCACCCTGCTTATTTAACTTCTATGCAGAGTACATCATGAGAAATGCTGGACTGGAAGAAACACAAGCTGGAATCAAGATTGCCTGGAGAAATATCAGTAACCTCAGATATGCAGATGACACCACCCTTATGGCAGAAAGTGAAGAAGAACTAAAGAGCCTCTTAACAAAAGTGAAAGAGGAGGGTGAAAAATTTGGCTTAAAGCTCAACATTCAGTAAACTAAAATCATGACATCTGCTCCCATTACTTCATGGAAAATAGATGGGAAAATAGTGGAAACAGTGACAGATTTTATTATTATTATTATTTTTTTTTTGGTCTCCAAAATCACTGCAGATGGTGATTGCAGTAATGAAATTAAAAGATACTTGCTCCTTGGAAGAAAAGTTATGACAAACTAGAAAAGCATGTTAAAAAGCAAAGACATGACTTTGGCAAAAAAGTCTGTGTAGTCAAGGCTATTGGTTTTCCAGTAATTATGTGTGGATGTGAGAGTTAAACTATAAAGAAAGCTGAGCACCAAAGAATTGGTGCTTTTGAAGTGTTGTATTGGAGAAGACTCTTGAGAGTCCCTTGGACGGCAAGGAGATCCAACCAGTACATCCTAAAAGAGATAAGTTCTGAATATTCATTGGAAGGACTGACGCTAAGCTGAAACTCCAATATTTTGGCTACCTGATGCAAAGAACTGACTCACTTGAAAAATACCCTGATGCTGGGAAAGATTGAGGGTGGGAGAAGAAGGGGATGACAGAGGATGAGATGGTTGGATGGCATCACTGATTCAATGGACATGAGTTTGACTAAATTCCGGGAGTTGATGACGGAAAGGGGTGCCTGTTGTATTGTAATCCATGGGGTCCCAAAGAGTCAGGCACGACTGAGTGACTGAACTGAACAGTATCAACCCACATGTAAACGGTGCATCTATTGTAGATTATGCTTTGTAGCCTTTGTAGTTATAAGAAATTAAGAAAGCAAAAAGCAACATATAGTGCTTTTATATATTCTATATAATAGTCTGTATCTTATGTAAGATTTTAAATATCTCTAAATAACCCTTATTAGCTAAGCCATGCTTCTTTATTTACACTGTAGTTTAAAAAGATTCCCTCAAACAACAAATAACATAAAGATTAGCATACAAATATTCAAAATATTCTTAAGTAATTGAAAAAAATTACTTTTTGCTTGAATGAATGAACATTTGACAATTTTGCAGTGAAATTTTCTTCAAGTTATTAAGCATATCATCATCTTTTCTTTAAGGATAAGTGCCAAACATATCTAGAAAAGGCTTACATTTATTGTAAGATTTAGTTGTTATTAAGTATTTTTAAAAGTTTTGAAAATCTTGAAATGTTTAATAAAACAATTTCAAAACCTATTTATTTTGATGTCCCCCTGAATAATGAGATGGAATTTATCATGAAGTGACCATCAGGGCCTTAATTTTCCTCTCAGTTTGACAAAACTTTAGACTGGCTCTACCTGACTCTAGTACCCTGAATTCCCTTTCCTTATAACATTTATTTAATAAAGAAAGCAAATAAAAATTCTTGTATGTCCTTTCTTACCCTCTTTGAGATGTAAATCTTTTGAAAAGCTTCTTGTTCGTCTTATTTTTTTAAATTTATTTTTACTTTATTTTACTTTACTATACTGCATTGGTTTTGCCATACATTGACATGAATCCACCATGGGTGTATATGAGCTCCCAATACTAAATCCCCCTCCCACCTCCCACCCAATATCATCTCTCTGGATCATCCCCATGCACCAGCCCCAAGCATCCTGTATCCTGTATCGAACATGGACTGGTGCTTCATTTCTTACATGATAGTATACATGTTTCAAAGCCATTCTCCCAAATCATCCCACCCTCTCACTCTCCCTCAGAGTCCAAAAGTCTATTCTATACATCTGTGTCTCTTTTGCTGTCTCGCATACAGGGTCATCATTACCATCTTTCTAAATTCCATATATATGTGTCAGTATACTATATTGGTGTTTTTCTTTCTGGCTTACTTCACTCTGTATAATCAGCTCCAGTTTCATCCATCTCATTAGAACTGATTCAAATTTATTCTTTTCAATGGCTGAGTAATACTCCATTATGTATATGTACCACAGCTTTCGTATCCATTCATCTGCCAATGGACCTCTAGGTTGTTTCCATGTCCTGGCAATTATAAACAGTGCTGCAGTGAACATTGGGGTACATGTGTCTTTTTCAATTCTGGCTTCCTTGGTGTGTATGCCCAGCAGTGGGATTGCTGGATCATAAGGCAGACCTATTGGCAATATTTTAAGGAATCTCCACACTGTTTCCCATAGTGGCTGTACTAGTTTGCATTCCCACCAACAGTTTAAGAGGGTTCCCTTTTCTCCACATCCTCTCCAGCATTTACTGCTTGTAGACTTTTGGATCGCAGCCATTCTAACTGGCGTGAACTGGTACCTCACTGTGGTCTTGATTTGCATTTCTCTGATAATGAGTGAGGTTGAGAATCTTTTCATGTGTTTGTTAGCCATCCCTATGTCTTCTTTGGAGAAATGCCTATTTAGTTGTTTAGCCCATTTTTTGATTGGGTCGTTTATTTTTCTGGAGTTGAGCTGCATAAGTTGCTTGTATATTTTTGAGATTAGTTGTTTGTCAGTTGCTTCACTTTCTATTGTTTTCTCCCATTCAGAAGGCTGTCTTTTCACCTTACTTATAGTTTCCTTTGCTGTGCAAAAGCTTTTAATTTTAGTTAGATCCCATTTGTTTATTTTTGCTTTTATTTCCAGTATTCTGGGAGGTGGATCATAGAGGATCCTTCTGTGATTTATGTCGGAGAGTGTTTTGCCTATGTTCTCCTATAGTAGTTTTATAGTTTTTGTTCTTATGTTTAGATCTTTAATCCATTTTGTGTTTATTTTTGTGTGTGGTCTTCGAAAGTAATCTAATTTCATTCTTTTACAACTGGTTGACCAGTTTTCCCAGCATCACTTGTTAAAGAGATTGTCTTTACTCCATTGTATATTCTTGCCTCCTTTGTTGAAGATAAGGTGTCCATAGGTGTGTGGATTTATCTCTGGGTTTTATATTTTGTTCCATTGATCTATATTTCTGTCTTTGTGCCAGTACCATACTGTCTTAATGACTGTGGTTTTGTAGTAGAGCCTGAAGTCAGGCAGGTTAATTCCTCCAGTTCCATTCTTCTTTCTCAAGATATATTTTGCTATTCGAGGTTTTTTGTATTTTCATACAAATCTTGAAATTATTTGTTCTAGTTCTGTGAAAAATATCGCTGGTAGCTTGATAGGGATTGCATTGAATCTGTAGATTGCTTTGGGTAGTATACTCATTTTCACTAATTGATTCTTCCAATTCATGAGCATGGTATATTTATCCATCTATTAGTGTCGACTTTGATTTATTTCATCAGTGTTTTATAGTATTCGATATATAGGTCTTTAGTTTTTTTTAGGTAGGTATATTCCTAAGTATTTTATTCTTTTTGTTGCAATGGTGAATGGAATTGTTTCCTTAATTTATTTTTCTAGTTTCTCATTATTAGTGTATAAGAATGCAAGGGATTTCTGAGTGTTGATTTTATATCCTGCAACTTTACTATATTCATTGATTAGCTCTAGTAATTTTTTGGTGGAGTCTTTAGGGTTTTCGATGTAGAGGATTATGTCATCTGCAAACAGTGAGAGTTTTCCTTCTTCTTTTCCAATTTGGATTTCTTTTATTTCTTTTTCTGCTCTGAGGGCTATGGCCAAAACTTCCAGAACTACGCTGAATAGTAGTGGTGAAAGTGGACACCCTTGTCTTCTTCCTGACTTTAGAGGAAATGCTTTCAATTTTTCACCATTGAGGATAATGTTTGCTGTGGGTCTGTCATATATAGCTCTTATTATATTGAGGTGTGTTCCTTTTATTCCTGCTTTCTGGAGAGTTTTTATTATAAATGGATGTTGAATTTTTTCAAAGGCCTTCTCTGCATCTATTGAGATAATCATATGGCTTTCATTTTTCAATTTTTAATGTGGTGAATTACATTGATTGATTTGTGGATACTGAAGAATCCTTGCATCCCTGGGATGAAGTCCACTTGGTCATGGTGTATGATCTTTTAATGTGTTGTTGGATTCTGATTGCTAGAATTTTGTTAAGGATTTTTGCATCTATGTTCATCAGTGATATTGGCCTGTAGTTTTCTTTTTTGTGGCGTCTTTATCAGGTTTTGGTATTAGGGTGATGGTGACCTCATAGAATGAGTTTGGAAGTTTACCTTCCTCTACAATTTTCTGGAAGAGTTTGAGTAGGATAGGTGTTAGCTCTTCTCTAAATTGTTGGTAGAATCAGCTGTGAAGCCATCTGGACCTGGGCTTTTGTTTGCTGGAAGATTTCTGATTACAGTTTCAATTTCCATGCTTGTGATGGGTCTGTTAAATTTTTCTATTTCTTCCTGGTTCAGTTTTGGAAAGTTGTACTTTTCTAAGAATTTGTCCATTTCTTCCACTTTGTCCATTTTATTGGCATATAATTGCTGATAGTAGTCTCTTATGACCCTTTGTATTTCTGTGTTGTCTGTTGTGATCTCTTTATTTTCATTTCTAATTTTATTGATTTGATTTTTCTCTTTGTTTCTTGATGAGTCTGACTAATGGTTTGTCAATTTTATTTATTCTTTCAAAGAACCAGCTTTTAGCTTTGTTGATTTTTGCTACGGTCTCTTTTGTTTCTTTTGCATTTATTTCTGCCCTAATTTTTGAGATTTATTCCTTCTACTAACTCTGGGGTTCCCAGAAGAAGAAGACAAAAAGAAAGACCATGAGAAAATACTTGACGAGATAATAGTTGAAAACTTTCCTAAAATGGGGAAGGAAATAATCACCCAAGTCCAAGAAACCCAGAGAGTTCCAAACAGGATAAACCCAAAGCAAAACACCCCAAGACGTATTTTAATCAACTTAACAAAGACCAAACACAAAGAACAAATATTAAAAGTAGCAAGGGAATAACAACAAATAACACATAAGGGGATTCCCATAAGGATAACTGCAGATCTTTCAATAGAATCTCTTCAGGCCAGGGGGAATGGCAAGACATACTTAAAGTGATGAAAGAAAATAACCTACAGCCCAGATTACTGTACCCAGGAAGGATCTCATTCAAATATGAAGGAGAAATAAAAATCTTTACAGACAAGCAAAAGCTAAGAGAATTCAGCACCACCAAAACAGGTCTCCAACAAATGCTAAAGGATATTCTTTAGACAGGAAACACAAAAAGGGCATATAAACCCGAACCCAAAACAATAAAGTAAATGGCAATGGGATCATACTTATCAATAATTACTTTAAACGTAAATGGGTTGAATGCCCCAACCAAAAGGCAAAGACTGGCTGAATGAACACAAAAACAAGATCCCTGTATATGATGCCTACAAGAGACCCATCTCAAAACAAGGGACACATACAGACTGAAAGTGAAGGGCTGGAAAAAGATATTCCATGCAAATAGAGACCAAAAGAAAGGAAGAGTAGCAATACTCATATCTGATAAAATAGACTTTGGTAAACAAAGGCTGTGAAAAGAGACAAAGAAGGCCACTACATAATGATCAAAGGATCAATCCAAGAAGAAGATATAACAATTATAAATATATATGCACCCAACATAGGAGCACAGCAATATGTAAAACTGCTAACAAGTATGAAAGGGGAAATTAACAATAACACAATAATAGTGGGAGACTTCAATATCCCACTCACACCTATGGACAGACCAACTAAACATAAAATTAACAAAGAAATGCAAACTTTAAATGATACAATAGACCAGTTAGACCTAATTGATATCTATAGGACATTTCACCCCAAAACAATAAATTTCACCTTTTTCTCAAGTGCTCACGGAACCTTTTCCAGGATAGATCACATCCTGGGCCATAAATCTGACCTTGATAGATTCAAAAAAATCAAAATCATTCTAAGCATCTTTTCTGACCATAATGCATTAAGGTTAAATCTCAATTACAGGTGAAAAACTTTTAAAATTCCAACATATGGAGGCTGAACAACACTCTTCTGAATAACCAACAAATCACATAATAAATCAAAAAAATAAATCAAAATATGTATAGAAATGAATGAAAATGAAAACACAACAACCCAAAACCTGTGGGACACTCTAGAAACAGTGCTAAGAGGAAAGTTCTTAGCAATAGAGGCACACCTCAAGAAACAATAAAAAAGTCAAATAAATAACCTAACTCTACATCTAAAGTAACTAGAAAAGGAAGAAATGGAGAACCCTAGAGTTAGTAGAAGGAAAGAAATCTTGCTATTTTTAAAATGTAGGTGTGTCTTTCTCAAGAACTAGAAGCCATTCTTTTGAATTTTAATTAGCAAGGAAGACAGTACTCCTGTTTCCCAGTCTCTGTTGGAAGGCAGGAACCTAACTTTGGTGCGTACATTTTTCCAAGTTGTAAAAGTACCATTTCTTATGTATACAGGAGAAATTTTAATTTTCCTTTTCTTTTGAGAAAAGTCAATATTTTCCACTATTAAAACCCCTCAAATATTTGTTTTAGTATCATTGACTCAGACTGCAATTTGGATTCTCTTCCCTGTTGCAGCAAATTTGGGTAAAGCCTTTCTTGCCTACTTAAATTTTATAAATGCAGAGTTTGCTATGGCATAAGTTTATAAAGAATACTCGTTTGCTATGTGTGTGTATATATATGTGTGTCCAGATATACATACATATATATATACATAATATACATAATTGTATTCATTGTTACATGAAATATACAGCATGTAATATTTAATAAATTATATAGCAATGTTATAATCTATATTAATATAGCATATAATATTTAACATATCTTCTCTCATTTTCTGTTCAGCTGACCCTGTGCTTCCATATGTGTCATAATCTCTTCATAGTAAAAAATTTAGCACTGATTTGATATTAAAAAGTTAGTCTGACAATGAATGATCTATGTCAAGTCCTAATCATATTTGTACACTAATAGGAATATATTATTAAATACAGGAAAAGGAAGAAAAACATATGCTAGAAGAATGTTAACAGGTTGAGGCAACTGAAAATGCCCTTATGATGAGGACACTTGCTTCTTTGAGAGGACTGGTAGCGCCTGTCCTTTGGAAACCAGGATGATGGAGGAGGATGTTGTCATGGATCTGGAATACCTGATATTATTGTGGATCCTGGGATCTCAGATTGTAGAGGCTAGTTTTTTATGCAACCTAAGGCAATTTAAGGATGAAGAAGTGGTATTTGAGATGCCTTAGACCTAGAGGGAGCTCTAGTAAATTGATTTTCAAAACAAAAATTGTTGGTTAGATCAATAAAATTTTGCTTAATTTGTGGAATAAGACAAAATAATGAAAATAATTTTAGTTATCCAGGTGTAAAAATTTGGTATATTGCTGAATTTTAAGATCTTGAGGCATTTCACAGATAACACACTCAATGGCCAGAAGCTGAGTCCATTGAATAGGACCAAAAAACACAGCAAATAGTCTCAACACACAATCCTTCTATTTTCTGTAAGATATTTGTAACTTTTTAACAGGCTAATGGTGCACACAGGAAGAGGGATTACCCAGGTTATTTCAAAGATTTTTAGATACGATATAAGTATGAGCTAACACCAATGTCAGAATCATGGACTACTATGGTAGATTTCTAGTTAGAGTTTGTGTTTATGAAAGCAAGGGAATTAATGCAGTGTTGACTCAAGTTAATATTGTAGAAATCAGCTGTCATTTTTATATTTGACTCTTAAAGTGGAGTATATTTTCCTAGTGATTGCATTTAATAAATTACTTTGAATTACTTCTATTAGCAACTAATATGGAGTGATTATTTTTGCATTTAATTTGATTCAGGTTCACAGTAATGCTTTTTTCCACTCAACTATGTTTTCAGAAGTACAATATTCTTGAATTCAACACCATAAGTATACATTTTTCTCAAGTTCATATGGAGGATTTGCCAAGATTTCCCCTGGTCTAAGCCATAAACATGTCTTAACACATTTGAAAAAAGATGCAAATCATGCAATGTGTTCTCTCAGGCCACAGGGATTTTAAACTAGAAATTAGTATAAAACAAATGCACGCCAATAAAAATTAATTTAAAAAACAGGAAGATAACTGGAAAATACCCAAATACATGGAAATGAAATAGCATATTTCTAAATAACACATGGGTCAAAGAACATATCTCAAAGGAAAATTTAAAAATATTTTAAACTAAGTGAATATAAGCATGATATTAAAATTTGTAGGATGAATGAAAGAAGTGCTTAAAGGGAAATTTATAGCAGCAAATATGTAATTAGAGAAAAAGACATTAAAAAATAATCTACAGTTCCACCTCAGCAAACAAGAAAAAAAAAAAAATCTAAGGTGTGCAGGCCAAAAGAAAAAAAGAAAAAATGAGCAAAATTAATGAAATTGAAATCAGGAAATTAAGCAACCATGTCTTCTTTAGAGGTCACAAGTTGGGACAGGAGAAAAATTGGCAGAATAGAAGACCTTGAGCTCATCCCTACCCATGAGAATATCAAAATCACGACTAACCAAAGAACCATCAATACAAAAGACTAGAACCTACCACAGAAGATATTCTACTTCCAAAGACAAAGAGGAAATCACAAGGAGGTAGAAGGAGGGGCACATTACAATAAAATAAATTGCATACCTCCCCCTCAGGTAGGCAACCCACAAACTGAAGGGTAATTACCTCACAGAAATTCTCCCACAGGAGTGAAATTTCTGAGCCAATCAGGATCCCTGTCCTGAGAGGGTCTGCCATCAGGAAGAGGAACCCCCAGAGCATTTGAAGGCCAGTAGGTCTTGATCACAAGAGTTTTATAGGACTGGGAGAAACAGAGAGTCCACTCTTGAAGGGCCACACAAAGTCTCATGTGCACTGGAACCCAGGGCAAAAACAGTGACTTAAAAAGAGCCTGAGACAGACCTACCTGCTGGGCTTGAAGGATCTCTTGGGGTTGGGGCCTGCTGAGACTCTGTTTGGGACATAAAACCTCATGGGAAATATATCTAGATGTACTCATCTTGTTAGATAACAATGAAAAACAGAAAGCTAAATTAAGGAACCAATGCCTCTCACCACTGCAAAGGAAGAATAAAATATCTAGGAATAAAATTACTGAAGGAGACAAAAGAACTGTACACAGAAAATTACTGACACTGATGAAAGTAATCAAAGGTAACATAAACAGATGGAGAGATAGTCCATGATCCTGGGTAGGAAGAATCAATATTGTGAAAATGACTATACTACCAAATGCAATCTACAGATTCAATGCAATCCCTATCAAATTATCAATTACATTTTTCACAGAACTAGAACAAAAAATTTCACAATTCATATGGAAGCACAAAAGACCCAAATAGCCAAAGCAGTCTTGAGAAAGAAGAATGGAGCTGGAGAAATCAACCTCCCTGACTTCAGATTATACTACAAAGCTACAGTCATCTAGACAGTATGATATTGGCACAAAACAGAAATATAGACCAGTGGTACAAGATATCCCAGAAATAAACCCATGTACCTATGGGTACCTTATTTTTACAAAAGATGTAAGAATGTACAATGGAGCAAAGACAACCTTTTCAATAAATGGTGCTGGGAAAACTGGACAGCTACATGTAAAAGAGTGAAGTTAGAATACTTCCTAACACCATACACAAAGTTAAAATGGATTAAAGACCTAAATATAAGTATGTGTGCTACAGCATTGGGAAGGTGAGTCAGTGACATAATATAAACTTGGAGATGCTAGTATAAATCAACAAACACAGAACCTAGAAAGTAATGTGTTTTGGGCTGAAATACATACCCCCAAATTCCAGACTTAAGCCTCAGTACCCTAGACTGTAACTGTATTTAGAGATAAAGACTTAAACAGGCGAGTGCATTAAAATGTGGCCATTATATCAGGTTCTAATACAATATAAATGATGTTCTTACAAAACAAGGAAGAGATATCAGGACACATATGTATAGAGGGACAAAGATAGAAAGAGGCGAGAAGAGGGAAGTCATCTACAAATCAAGGAAGTCAAGGTTGCTGGAACATTGACTTAGCCTTATAGTCTCCAGGACTTCTGTTGACTAAGTTCCCTAGTCTTTGCTATTTTGTTATGGAAGCCCTAGAAAACTAACACAGTATGATAAAGAGTTACCACAATGATATGACTGACTTTTTTTTTTTTTTTTTTAAGATTTTTTCTGTATGAGTGAAGAATGGACTAGAGAGCAGAATATGGAGATGGAAAATCCAATTAAGAGGCTTGTGAAGTTGTCAAGTTAACCAAACAAGAAAAGCTGAATTATGGCTTTTTAAGAGATGTGGGTTAAAAATACATTTTGATGAAAGACCCTCAGAAATATTTATATGTCACTGAGCATGTGGAGCAAGAAATAGTTAAAAATATTCACTTGAGTTTATATTTCATATGTCAGTAAATTTAAGGATATACCAGTTTTAAATGTATTTATTTGCAAAATAACTCTAGTCAATATAAATTATCAGTTAAATTCACATATCTATCTTTTTGAATAGTTAAGGAAATAAGATGAGTATTTTTTTTTTTTTTTTTTTTTTTTTGCACTAAGTACATGAACATTTCCATACAAAGTGGAAATCAGAACCACTGAGTCTTTAGTAAGATAACAACATTTCCTTCAAAGTTAGAAAACGTTCCCATTTTTCAAGTGAAATGCCTTAAGCAGCCACCTATTCTTCTATCTTATGTATATGTTTTTTCAAGACTACATAATTACTTTAAGGGAAGCTAGAATAAATAGTTTATCAAATGTTAATAATTAGCATTGACATATTTAGACATGGTTAACATCATAATATAAGTAACACCAGACTTCCCAGGTGGTGCTAGTCATAAAGAACTCGCCTGCCAATGCAGGGGACCTAAGAATCATGGGTTTGATCTCTGAGTGGGGAAGATCCCCTGGAGGAGGGCAACCCACCCTAGTATTCTTGCCTGGAGAATCCCATGGACAGAGGAGCCTGGTGGGCTACAGTCCATGGGGTCGCAGAGTCAGACATGACTGAATCAACTTAGCACATGCACACAACATCATAATGCATGATGAAAAGCTGAAAGCTCTCTGTTTAAGATAAGGAACAAGACAAGAATGATCACTCTTCCACTTTATTTAACTTGGTGTTAGAAATTTTAGCCAAAGCAATTAGGTAAGAAAAGAAATGAAAAGCATTCAAATAATAAAAGAAGTAATAACAAATTATCTTAAAGAGAAATTAAGAAAATTTTTAAAAAGAAAATTTCATTTACAATTACATTAAAAGAATAAAGTGCTTAGAAATAAACTTAAGCAAGGAAGTAAAAGACATGTTCACTGAAAACTATAAGACATTAGTGAAAAAAATTGAGAAAGACAAAAATAGATAATTTATGCTTTTGTATTGAAAGGACTAGTACTACTAAAATACCCTAATGCTACCCAAAGAATTTATAGATTTAATGCAATCTTATCGGAATTCCAATAGCACAGTTCTATAAATAGAACAATATATCTTGAAATTTGAATGGAACCACAGAATGCTGAATAGAAAAAAAAAAAAAAGAATCTTGATAAAAACTGAAACTGTAGGCATCATGCTCCCTGATGTAAAATTATATTTCAAAACTTCAGTAATCAAAACAGGATTGTACTGGCATAAAAACAGACAGGAACACATATCAATGGAACAGAGTCTAGAAATAAATCCATGCATATATGATCAGTTAATTTATGACAAAGGAGCTAAGGATATACAATGGGGAAAGGATAATCTATTCGACAAATGGTGATGGGAAAATTGGATAGCTATGTGCAAAAGAGCAAAACTACGTTATCTTATATCATAAGCAAAAAGTTAGCCCCAAATGGAGAAAGACTTCAATGCAAGATCAGGAACTATAAAATTTCTGCAAGAAACATAGGCGGTACTCATTGACATCAGTTTTGGGGATGATTCTTTGGATCTCACACCAAAATCAAAGACAACAAAAGCAAAAATAGATACATCAAATTAAAAAAATTTTCTACACAGAAAAGGAAATAATCACAAGATGAATGGGGAATGAGATTTTCAAGTCATGTATCTGCTGATGAGTTAATATCCAAAATACATAAAGAAATCTTTCCACTCAACACCACAAACAATCCAACTTAAAAATGGGCAGGAGGTATGAGTAGACATTTTTCGAACAAGGCATAAAAATAGCTAATAGATACATGAAGAGATGCTCAACATTATTAGTCATCATTTCAGTTCAGTTCATTTCAGTCGCTCAGTAGTGTCCGACTGTTTGTGACGCCATGAATTGCAGCATGCCAGGCCTCTCTATCCATCACCGACTCCCGGAGTTTACCCAAAGTCATGTCCATTGAGTCAGTGATGCCATCCAGCCATCTTTTCCTCTGTCATCTCCTTCTCCTCCAACCCCCAATCCCTCTGGAAATGCAAATCAAAACTTACAGTTTTTCAAGTTAACAGATTATTAGCATTTTAAATTGATGTTATAACTAGCAGGTATTTAGTTTCAAGTGTACAACATTCTATATTTATATCAGTTCAGTTGCTCAGTCGTGTGTGACTCTTTGCAACACCATGAATCACAGCACATCAGGCCTCCCTGTTCATTACCATCTCTTGAAGTTCACTCAGACTCATGTCCATTGAGTCCGTGATGCCATCCAGCCATCTCATCCTTGGTCGTCCCTTTCTCCTCCTGCCCCCAACCCTTCCAAGCATCAGAGTCTTTTCCAATTAGTCAACTCTTCACATGAAGTGGCCAAAGTACTAGAGTTTCAGCTTTAGCATCATTCTTTCCAAAGAAATCCCAAGGTTGATCTTCTTCAGAATGGACTGGTTGGATCTCCTTGCAGTCCAAGGGACTCTCAAGAGTCTTCTCCAACACCACAGTTCAAAAGCATCAATTCTTTGGCACTCAGCCTTCTTCACAGTCCAACTCTCACATCCATACATGACCACAGGAAAAACCATAGCCTTGACTAGATGGACCTTAGTCAGCAAAGTAATGTCTCTGCTTTTGAATATACTATCTAGGTTGGTCAAAACTTTTCTTCCAAGGAATAAGCGTCTTCTAATTTCATGGCTGCAGTTACCATCTATCTTTCTATCTATGTATCTATGTATTACAAATTGAATATGAGGTATCACCTTATAGCAGTTAGAAAGGCTATGATGATAATGACAAGGGCTAAAGAGGATATAGAGAAAAGGGGCACCCTTGTGCACTATTGGTGGAAGGTACATTGGTTCAGCCACAATGGAAAATGATATGGAACCTCTCCAAAAAAACCAAAAGGTAAAACTTCAATATGACCCAGGAATTCCACTTGTGGATATTAAAGAAAACAAAAACAGTAACTCAAAAAAACATATACAACCTCATGTTTATTGTAGCATATTTACAATAGCCAACATATGGGAATAACCTAAATGTTTATTAATAGATAAAGAAAAATGTGCATATATAAAATTGTATATATGTAATATTATTCAGCCATAAAAATGAAAAGCACCATTTGCAGTAATGTGGTGGACTTGTAAAATGCCAAGCAAAATAAGTCAGACAAAGACATAGAGCATGTAAGCTGACTTCTACATAGAATCTTAAATGTCAAACAAGCTCATAGAGACAGAGAACAGAGATTCGTAAGGCCAGAGAAGGGAGTGGTGGAGGGGTGCAATGGATGAAAGGTGTAAAAGGTACAAAATTAACAGTTGTAAAATAAATAATGAAGATTTGCCAAACAACATGGTAGCTATAGATAACAGCTCTGTGTTTCATATTTGAAATTTGCTAAAAAAATAAAATTTAGAAGTTCTCATTACAAGAAAAAAGAGTTGTCAATGCATGGTAATGAATGTTAACTACATTTATTGTGGTATTTATTTTGCAATATATATAAATATAGAATATTATATACTTGAAGTTAAATATATGTTAATTATACATAAATTTATGATACTATAATCTGCTAACAATTATAATACATTTTCCAATTTATGGAAGGTTTGTTTGTTTTTGACAAACAAAATGTCTGCCATGTTAATAGTATCTGAATACAAAATCTCTAAATGAGAGAAGAGGTAGACAGAGTTGTGAAAAGAGATCAATAATTAATACTTGTGATCATGGTTGGTAACTAGGATATATATTAAAAATATAAAATTAAGATGTAGAATCAAAATAGTTATGCATATACATATTAAAAATCACCAATATCCCTTTCTCTATATAATTCTACATTCTTATGTTTATTATTTTATAATTCTAAATGTTTATAAATGCATGTAATAAAGAAGGCTGAGTGCCAAATGATCATTGCTTTCAAGTTGTGGTGATGGAGAAGACACCTGAGAGTCTCTTGGACTACAAGGAGAACAAACCAGTCAACCCTAAAAGAAATCTACCCTGAATATTCATTGGAAGGACTGATGCTGAAGCTGAAGTTTCAATACTCTGGCCCACCTATGTGAATAGCCAAAACATTGGAAAAGACCTTGATGCTGGGAAAGATTTAATGCATGAAGAGAAGGGCACGACAGGATGAGATGGTTGGAAGGCATCATCGTCTCAATGGGCGTGAGTTTGAGCAAACTCTGGGAGATAGTGAAGTGCTGGGAAACCTGGAAGGCTGCAGTCCATGGGGCCACAAAGAGTCAAATATGACTCTATGACTGAACAATAACCACCAGATAGTAATGATAACCCTGGATGCAAAAGAGATAGCAAAAGAGACACAGATGTATAGAACAGTCTTTTGGACTCTGTGGGAGAGGGAGAGGATGGGATGATGTGGGAGAATGGCATTGAAGCATGTATAATATCATATATGAAATGAATTGTCAGTCCAGGTTCGATGCATGATACTGGATGCTTGGGACTGGTGCACTGGGAGGACCCAGAGGGATGGTATGGGGAAGGAGGAGGGAGGGGCATTCAGGATGGGGAACAAGTGTATATCTGTGGTGGATTCATGCTGATGTATGGCAAAACCAATAAAATATTGTAAAGTAATTAACCTCCAATTAAAATAAGTAAATTTATATTTTAAAAAAGTTTTTAAAAGAGTAATGGAATTAGTTTAAAATGTACTATATCACCAAAACATTTGTTTAAGTATATATATATGTGTGTGCGTGTGTCTGTGTGTGTGTATATATATATGTATGTATATTGTATATGTATATCTATATATAGATATATATATGTATATATATACTAAATATTAATGATGAGAAAAGAAAAGAATCAGCTAAATAATGTTGAGAAGTAAAATGAACTAAAGGTCCATTTTGCTAAATATAACATAGTGACAGTTGTAGTGTGCTCATTAAATTCAAATACATATGGCTACAAAACATTCATTTAAATCTATGTGTTTTATTAGCAGTAGACTGGCTAGACTAACTTCAACTAGTGTATGTAATGACAGTTGAAGTATAATCTTATTATAATGAATGTTCCACCCCTGTTTAAGCAATAAATTTTCTGTTAGTCTTATCTTAATGTAGTTGTTGTTTTTATTGTATAGTTCTTATATGAGTTTTAGTGCATATTGTGGATTAATTGTGTCTTCTCAAAAGATAAATCAAAGCCATAAGCCCCAATATCTGGGAATATGATTCCATTTGAGAATTGATCACTGCAGATGTAATTAGTTAAGGTAATGTTACACTGAAGAGAGTGCTGTCTGTTAAGAGGGGGTAAATTTGCATACAGACAGAGTTAAGATAGTCATATTAAGATGGAGTCAGAATGAAGTTATATCACAAGCCAAGGAATGCCTGAGGCTGTCAGAATCTAGAAAAGGAAAGAAAGGATTGTCCCCCAAAATTTTCAGAGGAAGTTAGCTCTCCCAACACCTTGATATGAACTTTTTAGCCTCAAATACTGCAAGGGATAAAAAACAACAGCTTCTATTGTCTTTCAGCTATCTAGTGTGTGGTACTTTGTTCCAGCAACCCTAGGAAATTAATACAGGGTATATAAAGTTATTATTTGTTGAATATATGACAAGTAGGTATCTTGAAGGAAATATTCCATTTACATTACTTATCCATGTAGTTTTATAATTTAGAAGTGGTTTGAAAATTGTGTAATAATACCACAGTAAATTATAATTTAATTCTGCTATGCCTCATAATCTACTAATAGGTTAAGTTAAGGTGTACATGCTTGAGAATGAGGCATCATTAATCACACTTTAGAAAAAGCAAAAAGACTTGTGAGGTAGAAGGGAGAGGAAAGAAGAAAAGGGAAGGAGGGGGAGGGAGGAAGATAAAGAAAATAACAAGTCAAAAGTATATATATATTTTACACAGATTTTTCTGCTTTTTCATTCTGCTTCTGTGTTTCAAACACCTTGTCTGAATATATTATTGGTATATATTGAAATTATAATTTATTTGTAGTCTTTCTACTCCATAAATTTCTCACAGCTATTGGCCAGATAAATCATACATGAATGAGTCAGTTATGAAACGGTGAAAAAATGACCCTATGAAGACATAGCAGGAAGGCAGCTATCCACAAGCCACGGAGAGAAGCCCTAAGAGACTAACCCATGATGGCACCTTGGTCTCAGACTTCTAGTCTGGAGTTATGAAAAATAAACATCTGTTGCTTTAACCACTCAAAAACAAACAAAACAAAAAATTTAAGAAAAAGAAACAGTGAAGGCAGTATATGAAAAAGTTTCAAACTAATCTTTTTTGAAGGTAATTGGATGATATATCATTATTTTTACACTAATGTCTAGTATATAATTGACGCTATAGACTTAGTGAAAGTTTTTATATGAGATTTTACTGTGAAATACTGTGTACTAAAAATAGTCCTGCTTAATATCATTTTACTTACAAATAGATACAAATCACTGTATGACAAAATGCAAGAAAAATTAATGATAATGTCTTGTGTGCTCTGTTGCTTCCATTAAGAGGAAATACCTATATAAAGCAAACAGCATGAGCATTAGACATTCTATACTATCATTTATGTCATTAAGGGTGTGGGGCCCTAAATGGGAAACCTTGAAAACAAAGGGGCTAGGTTTTTGTGGTCAAAAACCTAAGATGACGCCTGGCGGAAGAGATGGGGGCAGGGTCTATGTTGTCTGTCAAAGTTTCTTGATTGGCTCTCTTGATTTCCATGCATGTAGACAGTGTGTGATCTGTTATAATGAAGGGACATGACAATTTGACCTTTAACGTGATTGGTGCAACTATGGAAAGTCCCTCCTAAAACCCTCCTGTTTGTCTGTATAAGTTGGGAGTTTGCAACAATAAACGGGAACTGCTTGTCACGTCTGATTGTCTCTCACTCGCCGAGGGGCTGAGTTGGCAGACAGCAGGCTCACCTCTCCTCGGGAACCCCTCGGCTTTGCTGAGGGCAGTTCCACTGCCTCTACTCTTTCTGTGGAGCGCCCCCCACAGAATAAGAGCATTTCCATTTTCTTAACTAAATTACTTTTCTCCCCTTATGACACCTTTTCCACACTAACTATTCTGATATTTCCCTTTGAAAATTTGTCATGTACATATCATTTCAATTTAAAATTAATATCAGCATTAAAAGGTCTCAGTTCAGTCGCTCAGTCGTGTCTGACTCTGCGACCCCATGAATCGCAGCACACCAGGCCTCTGTGTCCATCACCAACTCCTGGAGTTCACTCAGACTCACATCCATTGAGTCAGTGATGCTGTATTTCCAATAATAAATAGGTTAAAGGTACTGTGCTATAAAACCACCTAACTGTGCTTACTTGAGAAGTAATTTTTCTGTAAGATGATTATGTATGTACATAAATAAAACACAATAACAAAGCTCTTCCAAATTAATGATTTTTAAAGTTTTAAAATTTATTTTTTTAATTTCATTAAAAGTTTTGTTGTTTTTTTCTTCTATTGTTTTTAATCTATAATCACCAAATATTGGTTAGACTTGATTCATTTTTAAAGCATTTGCCAACCTTAAGACTGTTCATGCTATTTAGCCCTTTCACATAAGGGCTTCTGCCTATCTCTGCACTTCAACCAAAATTGTTTTGTTTCTTTCCATCCTATGGCTTTTTAATGTATAGTTTACATTTACTCTAATTAACTTCTACTTATTACGTCTCTCAACCCAAGTTGTCTTCTTCAAGAAAGCCCTTCCAAACCTTCCCTTGGTACCACTCCATGATGCCACAGCTACCACAAAAGCCCAAGTAGGACTCACTCATGCGTTTGTCACAATGTACTAGAATGTTCCCAGTACATATGTGCTAACTTATTGGATAGGACATTAATGTTTGAATGCAGTTTCTCATTTCCTCCTATGAGGCACTCACCTGGTTCTGATTCAACCTACCCTATGACACTTATTTCCCTAACAGTTCCTCAGTCTCTGTAATTCATGTCACCATTCATTCTGCTAATCAAGTCAAAATACTTGGTCTCTCATGTTTTCTCACTGTTTCCCCATTTCCAGTCTTTCAGCAAATAGTATCAATTTTACTTAAAAATGTTTGTTAAACCTGCCTCATTCAAAACATTGTCACTTCCATGATTTTAAGAACTTTTTAAATGTCTCTGAACTTAATTTCTTATAGCTTATTCTCTTTATAAGTTAAGTCACTCAGTCATGTCCAACTCTTTGTGACCCCATGGTGAGCTCACCAGGCTCCTCTGTCCATGAGGTTCTCCAGGCAAGAATACTGGAGTGGGTTGCCATTTCCTTCTCCATATTCTCTTTATAAGCTATGGTAAATTTTTTCACTCTTTTCAAGACAGACTTTGAATAGGTAGTTACTTTTCAATGAGTTAAAATTCAGAAATCCCACTTGCAGTCCAAAAATAAATGTCATGGAGATGCAATGTACAGCATAAGGATTTTTTAATAAAAAATATTGTTATAAATTTGAAAGTTACTGAGAAATTAAATGTTTAAAGTTCATAAAAAAGGGTGTCAATTTGTATGGTGACAGATAGTAAGCCTTTTATTGGGGTGATCATTTTCCAATGCCAAAAAAGTCAAATCATCAAGTTGTACACCTGAGATCAATACAATGTTGTATGTCAGTTACACTTTAATAAATAAATTCAAGTTTCACAATTGAATTTACCAAAAACTTTCCCAGTACTCACCTGTCACCTGAGGAGACTACCATGTGCAAAAAAATGCCATTCCTGATATCAGATGATGTATATAATAAAATAATGTATATATTTCATTAATCTATGTAGGAATCAACACCATGTTTCTTTTTTTAATTTAATATTATGAATTAAATAGTGGACAATATTTCATACCAGAATTTAATAAAATATTTAATATGTTTTACTTTAGCATATTTCATTAAATGATGTAACGTAATCCCTGGGGAATGCTGAGATCTCAAACTATGAACTCTCTATTTCTTGTGCTACTCTGTACAACAAGCTTCTGCTTTTGGCAGTGCTTGCACTGGATTTGTAGTTAAGAACTACATTAGTATTATTCATAATGGGCTTTGAATTTTTGTTAGTTCCTCTCCTTTGATGTTTTCAATCATCTGTGGTTGCTGCCTTCATCACTATTTTCAAACAAGAGGTGAAAAATTTTATTTTTAAAGAACAAAGCAGGCCATCCCTCAACTTGAAAGCCTCTAAGAACTTCTCCACTCACTCCAAATACAACAGAAACTTCTAAAGATCCTTACTCAGAATTAGGAAACTCCTGATGACATTTTATAAAATAGAGCCTAGCAGCATTGAATTTCTTTGTATTCAGATAACACCATGTCATTTGCACCATAGGTCCAGTGATTTTGTTTTTGTCTATTACTAAAGAACATTTCTCACAGGCATTTTTCAAACACATGAATCTTGTTTTAAATGACATTTTCTGGGAGAAGTTTTTCCTGATAATGCCCCTCCTTGATTCAGAAAGCTTACTCTAAAATATTATGTCCAATGATTGCTTTCCTAGGGCCTTTCAATCTAATTTATTTGCTTGTTTCTAAATTTTCTAGTCATGCAGGATTATAATATAACCTCCAAAGTTTGAAATTCTTCTGCCTTATTCACTGCCATTTTCCTGGTATCTAAAATATATATATTGGGCATTCAGTAAATATCCTTTATATAAATGAACTAAAGAATAAAATATCTTAAGATTTTTCAGGAGAAAAATCAAAACATCAGTGAATATAGTAATTTGATAATAAACTTTGTTATCGGAAATAATTCAAGGAGTTGTCTACCCTTTCATCATCTCATCATCTTCTGCAGAACCCACCTTCAGTCATGGATAAAACTGCCAGGGTCCAGCCCCATCGATCCAGGGTGATTCAAAGGAGAGACGGCATAGGTGAGGAAAACATTTATTTAGAAATATAAAGAGAGATTAAGAAATAATAGTATAGTAGGAAAATTAGGTGGAGAAGAGAAGCTGAATAACTTGGTTTATGTGGAAAACCAATAAAACTTTGAGAGAAGAAGTTTGCACCATCTACGTTAGGCCACTGGTGTCCTCTTGAATAGTGGGGGGTGCCCCACCTTGGACTCCCCCTCGCATGGATCTTAAAAGCCAGGGCAAGTAAGTAGACATGGTGAGCCTCCACATCCTAGATGGGAATTCAGCCTGAAATTAAAGAGGAGACATGGGGGAAACCAGTCCAGCAACTGGCCCAACCTCTATTGTCCAGAAAGGCCTTTTATACTTTTTGATTGTACATAGAGATCAATGGGTAATACAAAATTATGCAGCATCAGCAGCCCTGACTTATCAAAACCAGGCTTTCTCTCTGCATACCTAATTGTATGCATAAATCTTAGGTGATTTACATCATCTTCCCAGAAGGCCAATTAACATTTTGCAGCCTTTTTTCTGATAAGGGTTTGTCAACCAGAAGACTTTTTTTGTGTTGATCTTCCCAAAATCTGGTGCCACTCTCAGCACTAAATAAAGTTACATTCTTACATAGCAAGGACACAAGAGGAGTGCAGTGATAACAAAGATAAGTAATTAACTCAAACGTCTAGTGTTGCTAACATCAAAACTACTATATCCCTATTTCTATATCCCAATTACATTGATTAATATCCTTCAGGTGTCTAAAAGATAAAGAATATGGAGGCATGGCAGCAGTCATTGAGTCAACAGTGAAAACCTGTCACCAATATAATTTTTAGCTTTTTAGAAAAGGTTCTGTATCTTTTAGATGCTTTAAGCTGTGTACCTCTCCTGGTTGAGGGGCTGTAAACAATCACAAGGTACAAGGTGTATAGTCTGTAAGGCAAGTTAGGGAGCCATCAAGAGGGATTTTAAGCTGAGACATTCTTTTGCAAGAGACTGTTTACAGAAGTCCTGAGTTAACTCTTGCCAGAGAGTGTCAGAAGAGTGGAAAGCACAGAACAATAAAATCAGGCCAACTCTCGTTTGGGGGTACATGCTCAGGAAAACCCAGGGGGAACCCTTGAAGCTAGATCACATCTTTGTGTTTTGTCTGGCTTCCTTCCTCATGACCATTGCCATGGGGCGGGATTCCTTACGCTGGCTCCCTGCATAAAACCATGTAGTAGAATAAACGTAAAGATATTATATATATTTTAGGGCTTATTTACACTAGTTAATACTAACTATATCTTTGGAAAAGAGGTAGTGAGTCTAGTCATTGAAAGTATCAGAGCAGAACAATGGAACAATGAAGATCGGAAGAGTGAAGAAAAATATTATTTCCATGATTACGCTACCTACCTGATGCTTTCATGGGTTGAACTGTGTCCTCCCTAAATGGTATGTTGAAATGCAAACCTCCAGGAACTCCAGATCTGAATATATTTGGAAAAAAGGTTTTCACACGTGTAGTCATTTTTTTTTTTTAATGAGGTTCATTTATGGACTCAAAGCCTTTGACTGTGTGGATGACAATAAACTGTGAAAAATTCTGAAACAGATGGGAATACCAGACCACATGACCTGCCTCTTGAGATACCTTATGCAGGTTAGGAAGCAACAGTTAAAACTGGACATGGAGCAATAGACTGGTTCCAAATAGGAAAAGGAGTATATCAAGGTTGGGTATTGTCACCCTGCTTATTTAACTTCTATGCAGAGTACATCATGAGATATGCTGGTCTGGAGGAAGCACAAGTTGGAATCAAGATTGCCAGGAGAAATATCAATAACTTCAGATATGCAGATGACACCACCCTTATGGCAGAAAGTGAAGAGAAACTAAAAAGTCTCTTGATGAAACTTAAAGAGGAGAGTGAAGAAGTTGGCTTAAAGCTCAGTATTCAGAAAACAAAGATCATGGCATCTGGTCCCATCACTTCAGATGGGGGACAGTGGAAAGAGTGTCAGACTTTATTTTGGGGGCTCCAAAATCACTGCAGATGGTGATTGCAGCAATGAAATTAAAAGACACTTTCTCCTTGGAAGAAAAATTATGACCAACCTAGATAGCACATTGAAAAGCAGAGACATTACTTTGTCAACAAAGGTCCATTTAGTCAAGGCTATGGTTTCTCCAGTAGGCATGTATGGATATGAGAGTTGGACTGTGATGAAAGCTGAGCACCAAAGAATTGATGCATTTGAACTGTGGTGTTGGAGAAGATTCTTGAGAGCCCCTTGGACTGCAAGAAGATCCAACCAGTCCATTCTAAAAGAGATCAGCCCTGGGCTCTCTTTGGAAGAAATGATGCTAAAGCTGAAACTCCAGTACTTTGGCCACCTCATGCGAAGAGTTGGAATATTGGAAAAGACTCTGATGCTGGGAGGGATGAGGGGCAGGAGGAAGAGGGAACAACAGAGGATGAGATGGCTGGATGGCATTACCAACTTGATGGACGTGAGTCAGAGTGAACTCCGGGAGATGGTAATGAACAGGGAGTCCTGGCATGCTGTGATTCATGGAGTTGCAGAGTCAGACGCGACTGAGTGACTGAACTTAACTGAATCCAATATGACTGATGTACTTACAAAAGGAGAAATTTGGACACAAATATCCACTCTCAGAGAGGGAGAATTATGTGAAGAGGCATCAGGATAATGTCATGGAAAGATTAGTGTTCACTGCAGTTCAGTCGCTTAGTCATGTCCGACTCTTTGTGACCCCTTGGACTGCAGCACACTGAGCTTCCCTGTCCATCACTAACTCCTAGAACTTGCTCCAACTCATGTCTATTGCAAAGAAGGGGTCTACATACAGGTTTCTAAGGGATAAAGGCCCTGTCAACACATTGACTTCTATCCAAACAATGACAATAAATTTCTAATATACCTATTTTGTGGTATTTTGCTAAGGTACTCCTAGGAAACAAATGAAAATGTCACGGAAAAAATGGATTAAAAAATTAATTCATATAACTCCTAACGTCCACAAGATTATACCAGATATCAAGTAACTACATGAAACATAACAACAACAAACACCAGCCATCAAAATAAAATAATTCTCTAAGAAACAAAGAAATACTCTGAAAGAGAGCTCTTTTCATTAATATATAGTGAACTAGAACATTTTCAGAATTTTTCTCATTCCATAGGACAGCTGTATATACTAATCCCCACCCAACTCCATCTAATATTTAGTCATATCAACAGGTTAGGAAATGTAGAGTGTTTCCATATTTTGTATTTCTTTTGCTCTCATCAAAACTACTTTTGTTTCTTAGTTAAAGAACCATGCTCCCAGAGCCTTACATGTTATGAAACAAAACTAAATATTCATATTTATCACATTATTCCTAGAAAATATGTTTAGCAGTGTGAATAAAGAAGGGATTTGTCTGTTTAAATTAATGGGATTTAACAAAAACATTTCAAAGAATAGAATTTTGATGTTGAGAAATACCAAAAGGTACCAACAAAACAGGGTTTTAGAAAAATGAAATAAGCACTTGGATCATGTCAATTTGGTAATCATCCAAAATAAGTGAGGTTAATTTACACTAATTGTCAATCTGGTTGCTGAAAACAGAATATTCTCGGTAAACCCTAAATTGAAATGAGGTCATTTCTAAGTACTATTATTATTAAAATTGAAACTAGCTAAATAAAATTGAGATTATCTAGTGAAGTTATGGACAAAAGAGCATGTGAACAGCTCTTCAAAACATTCCTCTAAACACATCAGTGTTTTAAATTATATTGAATAATTTAATAGAATTATCTTTGCAGGTTGGTTTAGAATTATTGATGCATAGGAAAGTTGAAATTATGCATTTAGTTAAATTAAAAGTAAAACTAATTTTTCTTTAAAAGTTATTAGCTTTTTATCATTTAGATTTATTTACTTTACAAACAAAATGTATTTCAAGTTTCCCTTTTAGAACTTTCATTGCAAATGTTAAAAATAATTATTTAACGTAACAGTCCAAATGTTCCTAATTAAAGAGAAAAAAGTTTATGCTCCAGGAAAAAACATACCTTGTATACATAATATAAATCTTATGTGGCAACTAAAAATCAAATGTCAGTGCATTCCAAAACCAAACCCAAATAATTGAAGTTTAGTTTAATTTGAAACTTCTCTTCTTTCTTTTTCATTATTCATTATAGCACTTGCATGTTGCCCAAACTCCAAAGTCTTTAAATATAACTATTGGGTCAAGTTTGCTTAAAAAAAAAAAAAATCATGGATATTGCTTTTGATTATCCATTGGAAGTAACAAATAGATTCATAGGATTAGATATAATAGAGTGCTTTAAGAACTATGGACAGAGGTTTGTGACATTCCACAGGAGGCAGTGATCAAGACCATCCCCAAGAAAAAGAAATGAAAAAGGCAAAATGGCTGTCTGAGGAGGCCTTATAAATAGCTATGAAAAGAAGAGAAGTGAAAGGCAAAGGAGAAAAGGAAAGATATATCCATTTGAATGCAGAGTCCAAAAATAGCATGTGTAGAAAGCCTTCATCAGTGATCACTGCAAAAGAAAAGAAGGAAAATATAGAATGAGAAAGACTAGAGATCTCTTCAAGAAAATTAGAGATACCAAGGGAATTTTTCACTCAAAGATGGGCACAATAAAAGACAGAAATGATGTGGACCTAACAGAAGCAGAAGATATTAAAAATAGGAGACAAGAATACACAGAAGAACTATACAAACAAGATCTTCAAATCCCAAATAACCATGATGGTGTGATCAGTCACCTTGAGCCAGACATCCTGGAATGTGGAGTCAAGTGGGCCTTAGGAAGCATCTCTATGAAGTAGTGGAGGTGATGGAATTCCAGTTGAACTATTTCAAATCCTAAAAGGTGAAGGTGTTAAAGTGTTGCACTCATTTTCATTCCAATCCCAAAGAAAGGAAATGCCAAAGAATGCTCAAACTACCATCCAACTGCACTCATCTCACATGCTAGAAAAGTAATGCTCAAAATTATCAAGCCAGGCTTCAACAGTATGTAAACTGTGAACTTCCAGATGTTCAAGCTGGACTTAGAAAAGGCAGAGGAACCAGAGATCAAATTGCCAACATGTGTTGGATCATCGAAAAAGCGAAAGAATTCCAGAAAATAATCTATTCCTGCATTGTTGACTATGCCAAAGCCTTGGACTATGTGGATCACAACTGGAAAATTCTGAAACAGATGGGAATACCAGGAAACCTGATCTGACTCCTGAGAAATCGGTATGCAGGTCAAGAAGCAACAGTTAGAAGTGAACATGGAATAGCAAGTGGTTCCAAATCAGGAAAGGAGTACATTAAGGCTGTATATTGTCACCTGCTTATTTAACTTGTATGCAGTGTACATCATTATAAATGCTGGACTGGAGGAATCACAAGCTGGAATCAAGATTGCCAGGAGAAATAACAATAACCTCAGATATGCAGATAACATCACCCTTATGGCAGAAAGTGAAGAAGAGACAGAAACTAACGAGCCTCTTGATGAAAGTGAAAGAGGAGAGTGAAAAAGTTGGCTTAAAGCTCAACATTCAGAAAACTAAGATCATGGTATCTGGTCCCATCACTTCATGGCAAATAGATGGGGAAACAATGGAAACAGTGACAGACTGTTTTTGGGGAGGTCCCAAAATTACTGCAGATGGTGACTGCAGCTGTGAAATTAAAAGATGCTTGCTTCTTGGAAGAAAAGTTATGATCAACTTAGACAGCATATTAAAAGAGAGACATTACTTTGCCAACAAAAGTCCATCTAGTGAAAACTTTTTTCCAGCAGTTATATATGTATGTGAGAGTTAGACCATAAAGAAAGCTGAGTGCCAAAGAATTGATGCCTTTGAACTGTGGTGTTGGAGAAGACTCTTGCAAGTCCCTTGGAATGTGAGGAGATCCAACCAATCCATCCTAAAGGAAATCAGTCCTGAATACTCATTGGAGGACTGATGCTGAAGCTGAAACTCCAATACTTTGGCCATCTGATGCAAAGAACTGACTCATTTGAAAAGACGCTGATGCTTGGAAAGATTGAAGGCGGGAGGAAAAGGGGATGACAGAGAATAAAATGGTTGGATGGCATCACCAGCTCGATGGACATGGGTTTGGGTAGACTCTAGGAGTTGGTGATGGAAAGGGAGGCCTGGGACCATGCAGTCCATGGCGTCAAAGAGTTGGGCACAACTGAGAGACTGAACTGAACTGAATGACACTGTCAAGTTTACTTTTGAAAAAGCAATCATGGATATTGGCCATGAATGACTAAATTATATGACATAGAGTTGCCATTTATTTTACTAACATACTGGTCCATGGCTGTTAAGGAAATAAATGTATAAAAGCTTTTTGATAAGTGTATGCTTTATTATAAATGAAGAGATAATATGGTGGAAGTAATGATAAAATAAAATCTAACTTTACTGATAATTAACAATATGCAAGGCTTTCTTGTGTTAATTGATGTCAGTGTAATAATCCTCTGCCGTTTATCAAGTGCATTTGGCAATCTATCTGTCTAGAAATCCATCAATCTGATACAGATAAATATCCATATAGAATATTGACTATGATCTTGTAAATGTATTACTTTTTTGTTTAACAATGAGTTTCTCTTTCAGAAAATCTACTATTTATTTTATCTTGTTGAGTACAAAGGCATAATCTCACCATTAAAATTCAAATACTGAGGTTTGGCTAATTTTGCTTAAAAGTAACTGTATACAGATCTTAATATGGGACCTCCACTCTATTCAGCATTAGGATAATTATCTCCTGCTTCTATTATAAAATTTCATAAAGTGTAATCTGATTTTGAAGATATTTTTATTATAAAATGTCTAATACCTTTGCGTTTTTGTTATTACTTGTTTTTCCCTCAAATTTTTATTTTATTATTAAAAATTATTTCTATTAAAAATCAAAATTTTCATTAATATCTGTCACTCAGATTTATTGACATATTTGCTAGCATCAAGTTGATTCTAACAGTGACTGTAGTACTATCTAAATTTTAAAAAGAAAATATTAAAATTGCATATGAAAGAAAATGTAGGTACTCCAAAATATATGATTGTTGACATAGAAAATGTAAAAATAAATTTTCACCAGATAGTTTATTAGAATTGACGAAAGTTGCAAGGTACCTGGATCACTGTTTCTTTTTTGTGGCTGAGTAATACTCCAATCGTGTGTGTGTGTGTGTGTGTGTGTGTGTGTGTGTGTGTGTGTGTATCACATTTCTTTTTTTTTTCATCTATTGCCAGACATGTAGATTACCTCAGTATTTTGGCTATTGTAAATAATGTTGGCAATGAACATTTGAGAACATATCCATTTTAAATTAGTTTTTGTTTTCTTTTGTTTTCTTCAGGACAATACCTAGCCGTGAAATTGCTCTGTAATATGGAAGTTGTATTTTTAACTTTTTGAGGAACCTCAATACTGTTGTTCATCCTGGCTATACTAATTAACAGTATTCCCAACAGTGCATAAGCCTTCCCTCTTCCTCACATCCTCACCAACTTTTGTTGTTTCTTGTCTTTTTTTTTAAGATAAATTTATTTATTTTAATTGGAGGTTAATTACTTTACAACATTGTATTGGTTTTGCCACACATCAGCATGAATCCGCCATAGGTATACACGTGTTCCCCATCCAGAATCCCCCTTCCTTCTCCTTCCCCGTACCATCCCCCTGGGTTGTCTCATTGCACCAGCCCCTGTTTTGACAGGATCCTTTGTTTTTGATAACTTTATTATAATGAATCTTGGAGAAGATCTTTTAAAGTTGAATTTGCTCGCAGAACTATGAGCTTCATGAATTTGAATGACACTCTCTCCCAAGATTTGAGAAGTTATCAGCTATTATTTCTTCATATAAGCTTTCTGCCCTGCTTTCCTTTTATTCTCTTTCTGGGACTTTAATAATTTCACATTGCTTTTGCTGATGATATTTCATAGTTTGTGTAGGCTTTCTTTACTATTTTTTCATTCTTTCCTTTTTATTCCCAAACTAGACTATTTAAATTATATTTTTACTCCACAGATATTTCTTCTGCTTGATCTGATGGTGTTGTTCTTGATGGCATTTTTTTTCATTTCATTCATACTATTCTTTAGATTCAGAATTTTGTTTTCCTTCTTATGATTTCTATTTCTTTGTTAAACTTCGCATGCTATTCACATTTTGTTTTCCTGATTTCATTGAATTTTCTTTTTTTTCTTTTTTTTTAGCTCACTAAACTTCCTCAAAACATCTATTTTGAATTTTTACAGGTAAATCACAGATTTACGTGTCTTTGGGGTCAGTGCTATAAGATTATTGTGACCCTTTGGTGGCATCACATTTCCTTGGTATTTTAATGTTCCTTGACTAATGTCTTGCATGGCTGTCTTTGCATCTGAAGTAGCAGGTCACCCCCTCCAGATTTTACTGAATGACTTTGGTAGAGAATTCTATCAACTTCCTAGGAATCCTGAAGCTCTCTCAGACTCTCTGTGAATATGCCTACTCTACTCTTCTTACTCCCTCTTATGGCAGGTTTCTTATTGTTTTATGCTTATTCTAAATCTTGCAGCATATCAGTCTGCATGCTGATAGAGTTTCACTAAATGCTGATGTTTGATATCTCTTGCAGGCTTTCTGTATGTGCTCATTAACCATCCGCAAAAGTTCCCTCTGACTGCCATTAAGAGTGCACACAGGAGCTGGCTACAAAATGGTTGAGGGATGTGTATGTGAGACAATCTGTGATGTCTATGCTCCATGTTGTGGGGATTCATAGCCATGCAGTTAGTAGAATCTGCATCCTCTTGATGCCTTCCTAACCCTGGATGCTGTTATCCCAGCTGCTAAACTAATTCTTAGTATGTAGCTCACAGCTCAGTGCACTGGATGTTGTGAAAAAAACAGTCCCCTTCGTCTGCATCTTATATAACTGGGAAACTGGCACTGACTCACATGCTCTCATACTGAGCTGAGCTGCCTTGGTGGACAGGAGTCATTGGTAATGTCACAGTTTTCCTCTTATGCTCTTCAGTGTGTCTGATCATGGAGATATAGTTATTTACATTTTTGTTTTTATTTTTTTCTCCAGAAATATGCTGCAACTTCTCTGTTGGAATCTTGGACTTCCACAAAGACTCCCACATCCATAGGTAATTTTCTAAGTCAGTATTTTCCAGGGTTTCCCAGATCATGGACAAGAGGAGCTGGAGTCAGTTCACAGGTTACTTCATGCTACATCCAAGGTCTGTATGTCTATTACCTGACACACAGGTATGTGAGACTTCTGCCAGGATCCATTGAAGTGGGTTGCTAGATTCCACATCAGCCACCAAGCCCCTTATGTCCATGGATAAATGCCAAATATTTGTTGAGGTGGAGATTTGGACTAGGTATGTCTTATTCACTTATCTTGCTACTGTCAGTCCTAATTCAAACTGTTTTAAAAGTTTTAATGTCATTTCTTGTGTGTGTATTTTATATGAAATTGCTTAATAAGAATAGAAAAGAAAATACAAATATATCATATATCAAGACTCTTCCCAGAGAAACAAGCATACTGATCTGTTTTTACTTCATAAATTTTTATAAAGGAAATAACAAATTTAAGATAAATTTTACAATGTGATTCATATTTTCTGTCACATTAATGACTTGTATTTAACTTAAAATACTTTAACTGCTTTATTTGCTCTTTCTTACCCAGGAGAAAACATTAATCTACAAGATTTTGTTTTGAAATGGTTTTCTAAAGTCTATATAACAAAATAAATAATTTTAACTGAGAAGGATACAAAATGACAAAATCTGCTTTTCTATGTTTAATCAAGTGTTTAGGAAGACAATAAACAATATTTTAAGTAAATTAAAATAAAATTTCCTTTGTACCATGCCTTAAAATGCTAAACAATGAAATGATTTCGTTTTTAAAGTTATTATGTTCCAATTGATCTTCCAGGAAGGAGACTTATTATCTAATTATGAAGATATGCACATTTATCAAAAGTTAGAACCATCTGTCTCAATTCTGTTTAATTTCATTATATATTCATCATTTAGACAGTCAGCTTATGACATAAGCCTCTACTGACGAGTAATTCTATACTGATTATCACTCAAGAAAGTGCACAGGCACTACCAGTCAACTCTTATTAGTCTACTTTGAAATTAAAATCTACTTGTAACAGGCTGCTGACTAGCCACTCATCACTGTTCTATGCAAGAAAAACCTTTGATATCCCTCTAAAGAAATCTAAACTGGTTAATATTTTTTTAGCAAATTATATAAACTAACATTTATAAATTTAGCTTGAATTGAGAAGTAAATATATTTAGACCCATTGGATGTCACCAGATGGTCAAAACTGAAATTAAATTGATTATATTCTTTACAGCCAAAGATGGAGAAGCTGTATACAGTCAACAAAAACAAGACCAGGAGCTGATTGTGGCTCAGATCATGAACTCCTTATTTCCAAATTCAGATTTAAATTAAAGAAAGTAAGGAAAACCAATAGACCATTAAGGTATGACCTAAATCAAATCCCTTATAATTATGCAGTGTAAGTGAGAAGTAGATTTAAGGGACTGTATCTGATAGAGTGCCTGATGAACTGTGGAATGAGGTTCATGACATTGTACAGGAGACAGGGATCAAGATCATCCCCATGGAAAAGAAATGAAAAAGGCAAGATGGCTGTTAGGGGAGGCCTTACAAATAGCTCTGAAAAGAAGAGAGGCAAAAAGCAAAGGAGAAAAGGAAAGATATAAGCATCTGAATGCAGAGTTCCAAAGAATAGCAAGGAGAGATAAGAAAGCCTTCCTCAGCGATCAATGCAAAGAGATAGAGGAAAACAATATATTGGGGAAAGACTAGAGATCTCTTCAAGAAAATTAGAGATACCAAGGGAACATTTCATGCAAAGATGGGCTTGATAAAGTACAGAAATGGAAGGGATCTAACAGAAGCAGAAGATATTAAGAAGAGGTGGCAAGAATACTGAGAAGAACTGTCCAAAAATGTTCAAGATCAAGATAATCATGATGATGTGATCACTCACCTAGAGACAGACACCCTGGAATGTGAAGTCAAGTGGGCCTTAGAAAGGATCTCTATGAGCAAAGCTAGTGGAGGTGATGGAATTCCAGTAGAGCTATTTCAAATCCTGAAAAATGATGCTCTGAAAGTGCTGCACTCAACATGCCAGCAAATTTGGAAAACTCAGCAGTGGCCACAGGACTGGAAAAGGTCAGTTTTCATTCCAATCCCAAAGAAAGGCAATGCCAAAGAATGCTCAAATTACCGTATAATTGCACTCATCTCACATGCTAGTAAAGTAATGCTCAAAATTCTCCAAGCCAGGCTTCAGCAATACATCAACCATGAACTTCCAGATATTTAAGCTGGTTTTAGAAAAGGCAGAGAAAGCAGAGTTCAAATTGCCAGCATCCACTGGATCATGGAAAAAGCAAGACAGTTCCAGAACAACATCTATTTCTGCTTTATTGACTATGCCAAAGCCAAAGCCTTTGAGTGTGTGGGTCACAATAAACTGTGGAAAATTCTGAAAGAGATGGGAATACCAGACCACCTGACCTGCCTTTTTGAAATCTGTATGCAGGTCAGGAAGCAACAGTTTGAACTGGACATGGAACAACTGACTGATTCCAAATAGGAAAAGGACTACGTCAAGGCTGTATATTGTCATCTTGCTTATTTAACTTATAAGCAGAATACATCATGAGAAACACTGAGCTGTTAGAAGCACAAGCTGGAATCAAGATTGCCGGGAGAAATATCAATATCCTCAGATATGCAGATGACATCACCCTTATGGCAGAAAGTGAAGAGGAACTAAAAAGCCGCTTGATGAAAGTGAAAGTGGAGAGTGAAACAGCTGGCTTAAAGCTCAACATTCAGAAAATGAAGATCATGGCATCTGGCCCCACCACTTCATGGGAAATAGATGGGGAAAGAGTGGAAACAGTGTCAAACTTTATTTTTGGGGGTCCAAAATCACTGCAGATGGTGACTGCAGCCATGAAATTAAAAGACACTTACTCCTTGGAAGGAAAGTTATGAACAACCTAGATAGCATATTCGAAAGCAGAGACATTACTTTGTCAACAAAGGTGCATCTAGTCAAGGCTATGGTTTTTCCTGTGGTCATGTATGGATGTGAGAGTTGGACTGTGAAGAAAGATGAGTGCTGAAGAATTGATGTTTTTGAACTGTGGTGTCGGAGAAGACTCTTTAGAGTCCCTTGGACTGCAAGGAGATCCAACCAGTCCATTCTGAAGGAGATAAACCCTGGGATTTCTTTGAAGGGAATGATGCTGAGGCTGAAACGCCAATACTTTAGCCACCTCATGCGAAGAGTTGACTCAGAAAAGACTCTGATTCTGGGAGGGATTGGGAGCAGGAGGAGAAGGGGACGACAGAGGATGAGATGGCTGGATGGCATCACTGACTTGGTGAAAGTGAGTCTGAGTGAACTCCAGGAATTGGTGATGGGCAGGGAGGCCTGGCGTGCTGCGATTCATGAGGTCGCAAAGAGTCGGACACGACTGATCGCGTGTACTGAACTGAACTGACCTGACTGTGGTTTTGCTTGATAGTGAGAAATTACTAGGACCTTCAGTCTTAGAACCTTTTATATTTTCATGGATTTAATATTCCAAAATCCCACAAAGTTTTCACTGTACAGAATCTTCAGCGGATCTGTCAAAAGATGGAAAAAATACTATCCATGATGAATTAAGCTCACAGTACTCTTCATAAAACTCTTTAAGATAAAAAAAGAAAGAAAGAAAAAAAATTACCAGAGAATTATTACATGTAAACTAAGGATAGTTTGTGAGTCTAGCATCCTCTATCTTTATCACTCAAATGAAGGAAAAAGAAAAAAGAGAGAGAGAGAGAGAGAGAGAGAGAGAGAGAGAGAGAGAGAGAGAGAAATAAATCATTTGTGAAAATAATAGCCCAGAAACTCAGAGAAAAATCTAACAATGAGATTTACTTATAGGATTATAGGACACTTGCTTTCCCATATACTTTATGGTACCTGTGTAGTATCAATGGAATATAGCTTAAAGAATAGAAAGATACAGACACTATTTGATTAGGAGTTGTTCTGAAAGGCCAAAGACAATAGAGGAGATAAAATAAAAAGACACTAGGGGATTTGAAGTCTTTGTCACATGTAGCTACAATATTCAGTTAATTTATGAAATTCTAGAAAATTTACATACAATATTACACTGAGACCTATTTACCTAAGTTCTTATTTCCTGATACATTGTGTTTGGCTTTCAACAAAAATTACAGAGGATTCTAAAAGACATAAAAATCAGTTTGAACAGACAAATCAGGCATGAGAACCATATTCCATTATGACAGAGATTTTGGAACTGTTACAAAAAGAATATAAAGTAACTGAATAATATGTGAAGGGCTCTAAAGAAAAAGCAGGTAGTATGTAAGAACAGATGGATGTTGTAAGCAGAGAGATGGAATATCTAAAATAGCATAAAAGGAAATGCTTTATTTCAAAATATCTTTGATGGGCTAACCAGGAGACCACATATAACTAAGAGAAACATAAGTGAATCCAAAGATAGATCAATAAAAGATGTAACATACAAATAACGGGAATATCAGAAGGAGAAAAAGAAAATAAATAAAATAAATATTTAGATTAATAATTGCTGAAAACCTTCAAAATTAATGATAATCAGACAACAAATAGCAGGTCAAGGAAGCTTGGAAAACACCAAACTGTATAAATATATTTTTAAAAAGTTATATGCAGACATAGCATATTTAAACTGAAAAATACCAAACAGAACAAATCTTAATCCTGGGAGTGGGAAGGGGCAAGACCTTAACTTTAGAGACACAAGGTTACAACTTATAGATTTTTTTCATCAGGCTGTGCAGTCAAGAAAAGAGGGGAGTAACATTTAAACTGTTGAAGGGGGAAAAGTCCCAGGTCTCTCTAGGATAGATAAGTCCACTTATAGTTACAGAAGTCAAGATTCATCTTGCATAGACTGACGCATCAAGAAGGCAGAAAATTAGTAAGAATACGGTGGATGTGAAAAGTACCATTAATCAACTTGATCTAATTGAAATTTATAGAATATAGAATAGCCCATCTAACAACAGCATCACTGACTCAATGGACATGAGTTCAAGCAAACTCAGGGAGATAGTGAAGGACAGGGAAGTCTGGTGTGCTTCAGTTCACAGGGTTGCAAAGAGTTGAACACAACTTAGCAACTGAACAACAATATTCCAACAACAGCAGAATACACATCCTTGTCAAGCTCACTTGAAAACTGACTAAGATAGTACATATTATGGGTCAAAAGATATACCATAACATATATAAAATAAAAATCATAGAAAATATGCTCTCAAAGCATAATGGATTTAGACTAGAAATCAATAACAGATAGTGGGGGATCCCTAGTAACTCAGTGGTAAAGAATCCACCTGCCAGCACAGGAGACAAGGGCTCAATCCCAGGTCTGTAAAGATCTCACATGCCACTGAGCAACTAAGCTCATGTGCCACAACTATTGAGCCTGTGCTCAAAGGCCAGGAACTGTGATTATTGAGCCCACATGCCGCAACTACTAAAACCTGTGTCCTCCTGAGTCCATGCTTCACAACAAGAGAAGCCACTGCAATGAGAAGCCCAGGCACTGCAATGAATTGTAGCCACTTCTTGGTGCAACAAGAGGAAAGCCTGCAGAGTAATGAAGACCCAACATAGACAAAAATAAATAAATAGAATTATTCTTTGATAACAGATAGTTGGAAAAACTTTAAATATTTAGAGATTAAATAACTTTTTCTAAATAACACGTGTAAAAAGAGAAATACAAAGATAAAAGCAGTTTACATAATTTAATTAAAATTGAAATGTAACTTATCCAAATTTGTGGGATACAGCAAAAGCAGTGTTTAGAGGGAAATTTATAGAATTAAGTACATATATTAGAAAATATTTAATAAAGATCTCAAAAAGAGTTCACCTTGGGAAAAAGAGAGCAATTTAAGTATAAAACAAGCAAAAGAAAATAATACTAGATAGAGCAGGAAAAAAAAGAGGAAAACAGAAAACAACCAATCCAGTTAAACCATAAGTGGGTTCTTTGAAAAGATCAAAAAGTTGTAAACCTCTAGCCAGGCTAACTAATTAAAATGTGCTGTGCTGTGCTTAGTCGCTCAGTCGTGTCCGACTCTTTGCGACCCCGTGGACTGTAGCCCACCAGGCTTCTCAGTCCATAGGGATTCTCCCAGGCAGGAATACTGAAGTGGGTTTCCATGCCCTCCTCCAGGGGTTCTTCCCAACACAGGGATCAAACCCAGGTTTCCTGCATTACAAGAAGATTCTTTACCATCTGAGCCACCAGGGTGAAAAGACACAGATGACAAATATCAGCAGTTAAAGAAGAGTTATCATTACTAATCCCCATGCATGTTAAACAATTAATAAAGGAATACTGTGAACAACAAACTTCCCGGTGGCTCCATGGTAAAGAACTCACCTGCCAATGGAGAAGAAAGAAGAAACACCTCTGGGTCAGAAGATCTTCTTGTAGAGAGCATCACAATCCACTCCAATATTCTTCCCCAGAAAATCCCATGGACAGGAGAGCCTAGTAGATTATGGTCCATATGGTCTCAAAGTCTGACACAACTGAAATGACTTAGTATGCACACACTATGAACAACTTTATACAAACTTTTAATAAGATGATATTCACTCTCCACAGTCTCTTTCAGAAAATAAGAGCAAAGGAAAAATCTTTTGAACTCATTCAAAAATGCAAGCATTACCCTAACCCCAATGTCATATACAGATATTACAGGTAAGAAAGTCTACAAACCAATATATTTCATAAAAATAGATGGGAAAATAGCAAGAAAACAACAAATTTAACAAGCAAAGCATTAAAAGAAGCAAACACCAGGAATAAGTGGGATTTGTTACAGGTATACAAAGATTAAAATCAATTCCCCAACACCAATATGCTAAAGTAGAAAACATATATACACAAAAAATAAAGTATAATACACATACTATCCTTTCACTGATACAGAAAATCATCTGACAAAATCTATCAACCACTCATGACAAAAGAAGCCATCAGAAACTGAGGACAGTTTTGGAATATTTTCACCTTTATAAAGAACCTATATTAAAAAAAAAAGGATGAAACACTGGATACTGCATCTCTAAGTGCAATAAAACATTTACTCAGTACATTCCAACATCAAAGAAAGTAAGTAAAAGTTATGAGGATTGAAAGGGATAAATAAATTTATCACTGTTTACAGATACATATACAGAAATATATATTTGTATGCAAGTGGAAAATTTTTAACTTTTTAAGGCTGAGTAGTATTCAATTGTATTGATATATATTGCATGTCACATTATATATCCACTCATGTGTGGATAGGCATTTAGGTTGTTTCTTTAGTTTGGCTGTTGTAAATAATGCTATAATAAATGAACAAAGGGATGCATATATTTTTTTCCAACTAGTGTTGTCATATTTAGAGATAAATACCCAGAGATAGAATAACTGGATCATATGGTAGTTCTATTCTTAGTTTTTTGAGGAACTTCCATCCTTTCATTGATCCTGTTTGTCTTTAGACTTGAGATGAATCTTCTGGAGGTAGTGTATAGTTGATTTTTGCTTTTTAATTGATTCAGCCACTTTATGACTTTTGATTGGGGGATTCAATCCATTTACATTTGGGGAAGTTTTTAATAAGTGAGGCCTAGAATGTCATTTTACCTTTTTTTTTTTTTTTTCTGATTGCTGTATGTCTCCATTGTTTCTTTTTCCTTGTGTTGTTGTTGTTGTTTAGTTGTTCATTCATGTCTGACAATTTGCCACCCCATAGACTGCAACACTCTAAGCCTCCCTAACCCTCACCATCTCCCAGAATTTGCCCAAGTTCATATCTATTGCATCGGTGAGGCTGTCCAGTTATCTCATCCTCTGAGGCCCTCTTCTCCCACCCTCAATCTTTCCCAGCATCAGGGATTTTTCCAGTGAGTTGTCCATTTACATCAGATTATCAAAATACTGAAGCTGAAGCTTCAGTATCAGTCATTCCAGTGAACATTCAGGGTTGATCTCCCTTAAGATTGATTGGTTTGAACTCCTTGCTGCCCAAGGGACCCTCAAGAGGCTTCTCCAGTATCATAGTTTGAAGGCATCAATTCTTTGGTGCTCTGCCTTCGTTATGGTCCAGCTCTCACAACCATATATGAACACTGGGAAGACCATAGCCTTGGCTATACTGACCTTTGTCAGCAGAGTAACGTCTTTGCTTTTCAACACACAGTCTAGGTTTGTCATCGCTTTCCTGCAAAGAAGCAATCGTCTTCTGATTTCATGGCTTCAGTCACAATCTGAAGTGCTTTTAAAGCCCAGGAAAAGGAAATCTGTCACTATTGCCACCTTTTCCCCTTCAATTTACCATTCACTAATGAGGGTGGATGCCATGATCTTTGTTGTTGTTGTTGCTTTTTTTAAAAATATTTAATTTTAAGCCAGTTCTTTCACTCTCCTCCTTCATTGTGTTGCTCTCTGCCATTTTAGTTTTGTGATTTTACTAAGATGTTTTTCTCAGTTTTTTCTTCTTCTTCTTCTTCTTTTTTTTTTTCTTTTTATTTGTGTCTTCACTCTAGGTTTATGTTCTTTGGTAATCATCTGCTTGGTATAAAACCTCTCATAGACAAAATATTCCTGTTTTCTACTGATACCATCTTACCTTCATTTGTCTGTAAAGGTTCCATTTTTTTTCCTTCTTCCTCATTTATGTTTTTGTCTAAAATTTATCCCTTTTTATGCTGTGAGCTTATCACCAAATTGAAGTAGCTATGGTTGTTTTTATTGCCTTTTCCCCTTTAAATGTATGCTTTAGTTTTTAACAATCTATTCTGAAAAAGAGTTGCAGTTTTCAGATTCTGTCTGTCACTTTACTCAAAGTTTTGTGTACTTTTGCCTTTTCTTTTCAAGTGGAAGAGTTCTTTTCAACATTTCTTGTAAGGCAGGTCTAGTGTTGATGAATTCTTGCAGATTTTGTTTGTCTGGGAAAGACTTTATCTCTCCCTCATATCTAAATGATAACTTTTTTAGATACAGCATTCTTGGATGACAGGCTTTATGTTTTAAAATTCTGAGTATGTCATTCCACTCTTTCCTATGAAGTTTCTGCTGAGAAATTTGTTAATGAGGGTTTCTTTGTACGTTGCCATCTTTTTACCCTGGCTGCTTTTAAAATTCTTTGTCACTGACTTCTGACAGTTCTAATATAATAGGCCCTGGAAAAGATCTTTTTATGTTGAGGTAATTGATCATTCTCTTAGCTTGGTCGACTTGTATATCCAGTAGCTTTTCCAAGCTTGGGAAATTCTCAGCTATTATTTCTTTAAACAAACACTGTGCCCCCCTCTCCATCTCGTCTACTTCTGGGAGTCTCATTATTCTAATATTGCCTATCCTAACAGAGTTGGATAGTTTTCACACAATTGCTTCATTTTTAAAATATCTTTATTATCTCTCTTTTTCTACCTGTATCATTTCAAGATTTCTATCTTTGAGCTTACTAATTCTCTCTTCTTGTGGTCATCCTTATTATCACTGCTTTCTAATGTGTTTGTTGTCTTATTTATTGAGTTCTTCAGTTTCAGAATTTCTGTTTGGTTCTTTTCCAGAATTTCAATCTCTTTGGTAAAGTGTTCACTTTGTTCACTAATTTTATGCCTGATGTCTTTGAACTGTTTTTCCGAGTTTTCTTATAGCCTGATGAGTTTCTTCTTTATATCTTTTTTTAAATTATCTGTAAGTTAGATCTCAATATTCTGTGACTTCAAGTATGGTTTCTAGAAAGTTATTTAATTTTTTGCAATACCATGATACCATGGTTCTTCATAGTGCTTGATGATTTCCTCTGCATTTAAAATAGTGAATACCATTTTTATTTAGGTAAAGCCTTTTTAATTTTTTTTTTTTTTACTTGACTCTAGGGACTTAACAAGTTAGTAATTAGAAATCTTTTTTTGTGTGTGTGTGTTGCAGTAGGAAAAGATATAGCACAAAATTTGGATTTCTCAATCCTGAACTGCCTCTGGTTACATTTGATAATACGTATTTTTCATTTTGCATTGCCTCTGATAGAGGTGTTGCCCATTATTCTTGCTTCTAGTGCCTCCAGGTTCATTATGTTTTGCTGGTGGGGATCACTGGCAGAACCAGCTGGAGCCTTGATATGGGAAGAGAAAATTGGGAGACCCAAGACTTTAGGTGCCTCTGCTAAGATCAGGTTTAGCAGGCCTTGGGGAGCAAAGCTAGAGTTGTTGGGTTGGATATCTGCACAGTGGAGGGAAGAAGGTCACAGGTCTCTATGCTGATGCTGCTCAGTTCCATATGGCTACAAGTGCACTGCAACCAGGAAGTGGGGATTTGTACCACCTCCTGTGATGCTACCAGATTCTCTGGAATTGAAAGCTTAGCCATATGGTCACAGATCCAGAATACACTACCAGAATCCAGCACTACCTCTGATCTCCTTCTGGATTTACCTTTTCAAGGTATTCTAGTGCATCCAACATTCAATATATAGATGTATAAATTTCCCCAGAAGCCTGGCGTATTGAATAGAAGTACCTTTGCTGAGTTATGGATGTTTTACTGGTTATAGATTGAAGGGGAAAGACAAATGGAACATATAACTTCACTGTTATGCTTTCATCACTCATATTGCCTGATTTTAAGGCTTACTATGTGTGTGTGACAGTTGTCGTTATGTCCACCTCTTTGCAATCCGATAGACTTATAGCGCTTCAAGTTCCTCTATTCATAGAATTCTCCTGGCAAAATATACTGGATTGGCAGCCCTTCCCTTCTCCAGGGAATCTTCTTGACCCAGGGCTCAAACACCGGTCTCCTGAATTGCAGGAAGATTCTTTACTATCTGAGCCACCAAGGAATCCTGTCTTACTATGAAAGTATATTAATCAAGACAGCACTATATTGGTGAAAGAACAGACACCAAAATCAGTGGAACGAAATGGGAGATATGGGCCCAGATAAATATAGTCAACCAAACATTGAAAAATGAGCAGTTAACTCAACTGAGAAATGACAAAGGTTTCAATAAATGGTACTGGAAAACTTGAATGTTTATATGCAAAACCAAAGACAAAAACATAGAAAACCCTTGACATAGACCTAGATCACTATATATATATACATCAGTTCAGTTCAGTTGAGTCACTCAGTCGTGTCCAACTCTTTGCGACCCCGTGAATTGCAGCACGCCAGGCCTCCTGTTCATAACCATATCTTGGAGTTGACTCAGACTCACGTCCATCGAGTCCGTGATGCCATCCAGCCATCTCATACTTGGTCGTCCCCTTCTCCTCCTGCCCTCAATCCCTCCCAGCATCACAGTCTTTTCCAACGAGTCAACTCTTCCCATGAGGTGGCCAAAGTGCTGGAGTTTCAGCTTTAGCATCATTCCTTCCTTCAGAATGGACTGATTGGATCTCCTTGCAGTCCAAGAGACTCTTAAGAGTCTTCTCCAACACCACAGTTCAAAAGCATCAATTCTTTGGCGCTCAGCCTTCTTCACAGTCCAACTCTCACATCCATACATGACCACAGGAAAAACCATAGCCTTAACTAGACGGACCTTTGTCGGCAAAGTAATGTCTCTTATTTTGAAAATGCTATCTAGGTTGGTCATAACTTTTCTTCCAAGGAGTAAGCGACTCTTAATTTCATGGCTGCAGTCACCATCTGCAGTGATTTTGGAGCTCAAAAAAATGAAGTCTGACACTGTTTCCATTGTTTCACCATCTATTTCCCATGAAGTGATGGGACCTGATGCCATGATCTTCATTTTCTGAATGTTGAGCTTTAAGCCAACTTTTTTACTCTCCTCTTTCACTTTCATCAAGAGGCCCTTTAGCTCCTCTTCACTTTCTGCCATAAGGGTGGTGTCATCTGCATATCTGAGGTTATTGATATTTCTCCAGGCAATCTTGATTCCAGCTTGTGTTTCTTCCAGCCCAGTGTTCCTCATGATGTACTCTGCATATAAGTTAAATAAGCAGGGTGACAATATACAGCCTTGACATAGTCCTTTTCCTATTTGGAACCAGCCTGTGGTTCCATGTCCAGTTCTAACTGTTGCTTCCTGACCTGCATACAGATTTCTCAAGAGACAGGTCAGGTGGTCTGATATTCTCATCTCTTTCAGAATTTTCCAATGTTTATTGTGACCCACACACTCAAAGGCTTTGGCATAGTCAATAAAACAGAATTAGATGTTTTTCTGGAACTCTCTTGCTTTTTCCATGATCCAGCGGATGGTGACAACTTGACCTCTGGTTCCTCTACCTTTTCTAAAACCAGCTTGAACATCAGGAAGTTCACGGTTCATGTATTGCTGAAGCCTGGCTTGGAGAATTTTGAGCATTACTTTACTAGCATGTGAGATTAATGCAATTGTGCGGTAGTTTGAGCATTTTTTGGCATTGCCTTTCTTTGGAATTGGAATGAAAACTGACCTTTTCCAGTCCTGTGGCCACTGCTGAGTTTTCCAAATTTGCTGGCATATTGAATGCAGCACTTTCACTGCATCATCTTTCAGGATTTGAAACAGCTCCAGTGAAATTCCATCACCTTCACTAGCTTTTTCTTAATGATGCTTTCTAAGCCCCACTTGAGTTCACATTCCAAAATGTCTGGCTCTAGATGAATGATCACATCATCATGATTATCTGGGTCTTGAAGATCTTTTTGTACAGTTCTTCTGTGTATTCTTGCCACCTCTTCTTAATATCTTCTGCTTCTGTTAGGTCCAGACCAGTTCTATAATAGATATTTTTAAAATTGTTTTATTTTGTTTTCATATTTTTGGGTTGCTCAGATGGTACAGAATCTGCCTATAATGTAGGAGACTTGGGTTTGATCCCTGGGTCAGGAAGATCTCCTGAAGAAGGGAATGGCTACCCATTCCAGTATTCTTGCCAGGAGAATTCTATGGACAGAAGAACCTGACAGGCTATAGTCCATTGGGGTCACAAACAGTTGGACTCAACTGAGAGACTAAACTTTCACTTCATGTTTCTTCTTGTAATGATATGAGTGACAACTTCTAAGTTCTTTACATATTGGAATTGAAACTGTAAGTCTAATTGTGTAATTCTATAGCTGGAATTTGCAAGAATATGTCAATATTAGGTAAATATCCAAAAGACAATATAACCCCAAACAGCAGGAAAAAAAAAAACAAAACAAAACACTATCGTAGCTCCAAAAAATTAATTCAGCAATTATATACTTCAAAATAACTATCCTTACCATGATGACAGAACTGAAATAAGATATAAGAATTTTATTTGAGAAGCTGATTAGAGTTTTAATGGAAAACAGGAAGTAATTATAATGAACAAAGAAACATTGTGGGTATGATGAAAATAATAAAAGAAAATAAATTACTCAAAACCTTTGCTTAATGTTTGTTTATATACTCCTGAACAGAAAATGAACTGAGGGAATTTAGAAAAAAATTTAAAATGACACATAGACAGAAGAAATGATAAAATACAGAAAGAAAGCATGGAGTTCGTGAAGTCTGTCTGTGGTAAAAGGCTTACATATGTTCATTTTAAGTCCAAGAAGAAAATAAGAATTAATAAGACAGAAGAATTATTTAAATAATTGCCAATAATTTTTCAATATTGAAAATAAATTGTTTTGCATACTCAAGAAGACTTGCAGTTCCCACAGCTGTATATACCATATGCTCATAATAGAAAAACTACTGAAAACCAATGACAAAAAGTTAAATGTCTTAGTCTTTTGAGAAAAAGCAAGACTATATTTCACATAAGCAGTATAAAGATAACTATGACTTCTTGTAAAACGATATAGGCCCAAAGACAATGGGAATTTAATTTCTGAAGATTTCATTTGTAACAACTGAAAATATTTTTCACTCCATATATTTTTCTTGTTTACAATGCCAGAAACATATATTTCTAGTTCATAACATTAAAATATTTATTAGGGGTTCAACTAAAAAGAAGATAAATAGGTGGGAAATTATTTATACTTTTTATTGTACAGTTTCAACTATAAGTTTATCCTTAGTTCATTATTATCCACTTAAACTTTCATCTAATGTGACAGGATGGTACACTGCCTTCAGAATCTTCTTTCAGCTTCCTAAACCATAATGCCATCTTTGTAATTTTGCATGCAGTCTGACTAAGGAGTCAGAATTCTTTGAGGAAATAATACCTTTAAGCAGTCATAATGGTCTTTTACTCTGCCTAGAATAGTATATCTGAAAACATGAACCACTACCATTTATTTCAATGTGTGTGTGTGCACTTAGTCATGTCAGACTTTTGTGACTGTATGGACTGTAGCCTACGAAGTTCCTCTGTTCATGGAATTCTCCAGGCAAGAAATACTGGAGTGGTTTGGTAATTCCTTCTTCAGAGGATATTCCTGACCCAGACATTGAATTAACATCTCTTGCCTCTCCTGCATTGGCAGGCAGACTCTTTACCCCTTGCACCACTTGGTGAAAAGTAAAAGTGAAAGTGAAGTTGCTCAGTCATGTCTGACTCTTTCTGATCCCATGGACTGTAGTCTACCAAGCTTCTCAGTCCATGGGATTTTTCCAGGCAAGAGTACTGGAGTGGGTTGCCATTTCCTTCTCCAGGGGATATTCCTGACCCAGGGATCAAACCTAGGTCTCCAGCATTGCAGGCAGAGGCTTTACCCCTAGGCCACCTGGTTGTTTGTTTAAATTTGGGAGAGGGAAGATGAGGAATATATAATTTTTATAACTCTCTGAGTAACCCTTATATACACTAACATTTTAGGCCCCTTAGTCTTATATAACACATTGGAATGACTCTTTGGAATGTGAGTGATTCATTCTGTTCCAAAAATGGTAACCTAAAACAATAGTCCAGATCTCTATCAGTTATAACAATCACAGAGTTCTGAGCTTCCATGTGACAAGAAGGTGGATTGCCGAATTGTTCTTACCACTTTGATGTTTATTTCTATGCGGCTTTAAGTTAGCTTCACATGCATTTGTACTGTGTGAAAGAATTAACAGTCTTTAATGTACACTTTGGTTTTGGTTACCCTGGTAAATATTATCATATCATTATGGGTTTGAAATTACAGTCTTGATTGTCAGAAGTCTAATATAGTATTTTATCTATATTTTTTGATTGGTTAAATTTGATTCTGTTAGTAATAAATTCAGCTACTGGCTAGAAACCTTTTCTTAAAAAAAAAAAGGAATTTTAAAAAAGCTATTGGTATATTTAACTTTCTTCATATTTCAATTTTTTTCTGTCCTATTCAACATTGTTCTTTTAAAAATACTAATTATTGGCTAATACTATTCTGAATGTCAAACAACACCCTGCTTGTTAGCATGCCCATGGGTTAACTCTATAGAAATTTCAATTTGTTGGCTGTCTGGTCTACATTTTCCCTCATTCTTTCTGCTTCTGGCAACTGTATTCTGAGCAATACTCTTTGTTGAGACTTTAATCAGTTTGACAGCCAATCTCTCAGTGTGATATACATTGGGAAAACTGGATTCCCTTATAAATAAAACACTTTTCTTTGTTTAGAAACACAGTTTCTCTTAAACATTTCACATGCATTGTTATTAAAATAGATTTTATTTGAAAGTCATTTTATCTAGTGTTTTGTTCTTCATATATATTATAAATACATATGTGAATAATATATGTAAAATCATTACATACGATTTGATTGAAGAATTTAATTTTCTCTTTAGAAAATTTTGAGCCTATCATTTGCATTATTTATAATAACAAGCAAAAAGATGCGCCATTTGAAAGATACGTTTGTGTTTATTCAATTATGTGCTGGATTCTTATTTATGAGTGGACATATGATATTTTTCTAATGAGTTTAAGTGTCCTTATCATAGAATACCAGATAGTTTTAATTTTCATTCTAGATACACAAAAAGAGGTATAGTGTTTTTAATAAGTAATTTCCCATATCCTCACTCATCTCTGTCAGCAATATTCACACATGCAAGAAAATGATTATATTTCATACCTAATCTAATGTTCTGGTCCAGAGTAACTAGGATTATTGATATATTCCCCAGAATTATACAATTTTCTGAATGCTATAAATACTTTAACTGAAATTATTTTAAATTATAATTATTTTCTCAGTTCAGTCACTCAGTCGTGTTCGACTTTTTGCAACCCCATGAGTTGCAGCACGCCAGGCCTCCATGTCCATCACCAACTACTGGAGTTCACTCAAACTTATGTCCATCCAGTCAGTGATGCCATCCAGCCCTATCATCTTCTGTCATCCCCTTTTCCTCCTGCCCCCAATCCCTCCCAGCATCAGAGTCTTTTCCAATGAGTCAACTCTTCGCATGAGGTGGCTAAAGTACTGGAGTTTCAGCTTTAGCATCATTCCTTCCAAAGAACACCCAGAGCTGATCTCTTTTGTAACGGACTAGTTGGATCTCCTTGCAGTCCAAGGGACTCTTAAGAGTCTTCTCCAACACCACAGTTCAAAAGCATCAATTCTTTGGCGCTCAGCTTTCTTCACAGTCCAACTCTCACATCCATACATGACCACTGGAAAAACCATAGCCTTGACTAAACGGACCTTTGTTGGCAAAGTAATGTCTCTGCTTTTTTTTTTTTTTTAAATTTAAATGTATTTATTTTAATTGGAAGCTAATTAATTTATAGTATTGTATTGATTTTTGCCATACATCAACATGAATCCGCCACAGGTGTATATGTGTCCCCATGCTATCTAGGTTGGTCATAACTTTTCTTCTGAGGAGTAAGCATCTTTTAATTTCAGGACTGCAGTCACCATCTGCAGTGATTTTGGAGCCCAAAAAATAAAGTCTGACACTGTTTCCACTGTTCCCCATCTATTTCCCATGAAGTGATGGGACCAGATGCCATGATCTTCGTTTTCTGAATGTTGAGTTTTAATTCAACTTTTTCACTCTTTATTTCACTTTCAAAGAGGCTTTTTAGTTCCTCTTCACTTTCTGCCATAAGGGTGGTGTCATCTGCATATCTGACATTATTGATATTTCTCCCAGCAAGGATTGCAAATTAAAATAATGAGTACTACTACATATAAATTGTAATGTCTAAATAAAAAAATATGTATATGACAATACCAACTTCGGGAAAAGATGTATAGTATCAGGAACAATTATTAATTTTTGGTTAGAATGTAAGATGGTACAGGCACTTTGGACTATGGTTCAGTAGTGAGATAGAAAATTATTAGATAGTAGGTATAGGATTAATAAGGCCTCAGTTTCTTCTTTTAAAAATAAAATTGTAATTTCCACTTACTTTCACACACAAGTGTCTTGCTCCATTAACCTATAGCCCTACTTGCTGTTCCAGTTTTTAGTGTTCAGAGGAAAATGCCTCCCTGACCTGGAGCCCATAAAACACTCGGGGCTATGACTCAGGGGAAATCAGTAATTGACGTTCAACTTATCAAGAAGAAAAGCACCAGGTATACCAATGCCTTTAAAACATACATTTGGTCCTAACGAATTGCCTGAGGTCATTAGAAATGTTTGCAGAATGGAGACTCAATGTCTAAGAAAATTTAAGAACTGGGAAATCAAAGAGAGCCATAAAATTGACACACTGGACATGATGACTTTTAAACTGATTTGTCAGATATTGCACACATCAGGACCCCAGAGCCAACCAGAAATGAACAGGTCAGTATTGGTAAAGATACAAACTGTTGTGATTCCCTGTTTCAGGACAGTTTCCCCTCTCTCAGTGTTTATGCTGAGCACTTTGTGCTCCTATCCTTTAGAATAAAACTTTGCCTATGCAAGTGTCTGCATGTCTGTGGAGTCCATTCCTTGGCTTCTTGGATAAGAGCTCAGATTCCTATTTCAGTAGTTTCTTGCAAAGGTAAGCATAGTTTTAGCTTTCATCAAGCAATTGTGATTCTATGTATTGATTTCACTGATTTCAAAGCTTAAGTGCACTCAAAACCTTCATATAAATATTTATAGCAGATTTATTCACATCACCCCAAACGATGCAACTAAAAGTGTCATTCAATAGGTAAATGGATAAACAAACGATGGTATATGTGCATAATGGAATATTATTCAGCAATACAGCAAAATAAGTCATCAAGCAATAAAATGACATGAAAGAAATATATATATATATATTATATATATATATATATGGCTTAGTGAAAGAACTCAGTCTTAAAAAGCAACATACTCTATATAGCAATCAGCTATATGATATTCTAGGAAAGTCAAATTATGAGGAGGAGGACAGTTAAATGACTGAAACACAGGGGACCTGGGGAAGTAGCAAAATGGTTCTGTATGGTAGTGTAGATATCGATACTTGATATACTCCTTTGTTTATGGACTTCACTTCTGGCTCAGCTGGTAAAGAATCACCTGCAATGAGGAAGACCTGGGTTCTATCCCTGGGTTGGGAAGATCCTCTGTAGAAGGGAAAGGCTACCCACCCCAGTATCCTGGCCTGGAGAATTCCATGGACTGTGTAGTCCATGGGGTTGCAGAGTAGGACACGACTGAACAACTTTCATTTTGTTCAAACCCACAGAAATTTACAGAAGAAAAAGTGAATCTTCAGATTATACAAAGCAATGCAATTGTTTTACCTGTATATGAAATGATCTCCTTGATATGAGTAAGAGGGAAAATCACTGATATAAGTAATTAAAATGAGTATAATCTGTAAGACTAAGACAAAAATAACTGGTTTTAGTTTATAAAATTATTTCCTAAGGATATAACAGCAGATCCTTAATTCTGACACTGCTCTACATGAGTACTTGAACAATTAAGCAAATGGGTGACAGATGGTTGAAGTTAGGTTTCTTGGCATTCGAATGTGGAGTTAGAGATAAGGGGAGGATTCTAGAATGATCTATGTTGGAATGGATTAGAGTTTGAGACTTCAGCCTGAACTTATGTTTAATTTAATATGTGTGTATGAACTATATATAAGAATACTTATGGGTCTGTATATAAACAGGTGTAAACATACACACACGCACACACACACACACACACACACACACACACACATGCACACTTCCTTGTTTTATCAAGAGAAATGGCTTATAGGCAATAACATACTAGTAGCAATAAGCATACCTAGTACACAGACCCTTGTTTATACTGCCTTAAAAAAAAAAAAAGAAACCACAGTTTCTGTGAGAAGTGTCTAAGCCACATGACTGGTACTACTAGTAATATGAGTGAAAGGGAGAAATTTTGGTGGAGAGATGGCCGTCTCAGCTAAATACATGATTAATGGATACAATAAAAATTCATATTAGTAGGAATATTTCCACCTTACTGCAAATATTTACTTCTCATTTTAGATGAATAATAAATAAATTACTTCATTTAAAGTACTTTAGAATTCCATGCAGTACCTATATAAGTTTTACCTATATGATATGGGTACTACATAAACCTTATATTATTATACTGTTTGAATAATAGGTCAAATATAAAAGAGACACGGGGAAGATAAAAGTCATATGCTTGAAATGCCCTAATTTTATATTTAAAATTCTCATCAATGGAGATTTATTATGTACTACAAATAACTAATTCTGTTGGTCACACTTCTATTGATTTTCCACAATTTCCTTTCAATAGAGTCTCATTAATATCAGAAAGCTAATGAATTTTAATCCATAGTTCTGATTCATTTATGGAAGTAAAGAGATAAGCTTTTGAAAACAGGTAAATATGTTTAAAATAACTTTAAATGGCAAAAAAAAAAAAAACTATGCAGAAAAATGCCTTTGCTGTTAAAGGGATATCGTGAGTCTTAATTCATATACAAATATTCTATCTTTAGTAACTTAAAAAAACAAAAAGGAAATTGATGTGAACAGATGTGATCTTCAGTTCAGTCACTCAGTCATATCCGACTCTTTGTGACCTGATGGATCGCAGCACGCCAAACCTCCCTGTTCATTACCATCTCTCGGAGTTCACTCAGACTTAACGTCCATCGAGTCTGTGATGCCATCCAGCCATCTCATCCTTGGTCGTCCCCTTCTTCTCCTGCCCCCAATCCCTCCCAGCATCAGAGTCTTTTCCAATGAGTCAACTTTTCGCATGAGGTGGCCCAAGTACTGGAGTTTCAGCTTTAGCATCATTCCTTCCAAAGAAATCCCAGGGTTGATCTCCTTCAGAATGGACTGGTTGGATCTCCTTGCAGTCCAAAGGACTCTCAAGAGTCTTCTCCAACACCACAGTTCAAAAGCATCAATTCTTCGGTACTCAGCCTTCTTCACAGTCCAACTCTCGCATCCATACATGACCACAGGAAAAACCATAGCCTTGACTAGACGGACCTTAGTCAGCAAAGTAATGTCTCTGCTTTTGAACATACTATCTAGGTTGGTCATAACTTTTCTTCCAAGGAGTAAGCATCTTCTAATTTCATGGCTGCAATCACCATCTGCAGTTATTTTGGAGCCCAAAAAAATAAAGTCTGACATTGTTTCCACTGTTCCCCCATCTATTTCCCATGAAGTGATGGGACCGGATGTGGATTCTATTCTTAAAATAACATCACGTTGAGTTATTGCAGGCCTAAAATCCAAGAAGAAGGAAACAAAAGTGGGTTTTTGAAATTCTAAGGGAAGCTTAAAGCTGATTTATCATGTGGCTTGCCTGGGCACCTCAAATAGGATTGTTAAAAGTTTCATGCAATGAAATACTGAAAAACAAACAGAATAGGATTTCTTTCACTGAATAGAAAGAATCCTTTGAATTAAATTCTGCAACAAAATAGGGGGAAAGAATGTACATATTATAAAATAAATCAAAAATTTTAATTATATATTCTATGGCTATATATTCTATGCCTATGTGTTGTAATTTTTAAGTGATATGTTCTCTTCCTCCTTTTTTATTTTATTTATTTATTTATTTATTTATTTATTTATTTATTTATTTTTAATTTGAAGTTAGTTTGAGTCACAGTTTTGGAACAAACACCACCTGACATTCTCACAAAGATAATCCAACCATTGAAAGTATAGTACATTTTCACTGGCTAAGTGTCAGACTTTATTTTTAGGGGCTCCAAAATCACTGCAGATGGTGACTGCAGCCATGAAATTAAAAGACGCTTACTCCTTGGAAGAAAAGTTATGACCAACCTAGATAGCATATTCAAAAGCAGGGACATTACTTTGCCTACTAAGGTCCATATAGTCAAGGCTATGGTTTTTCCAGTAGTCATGTATGGATGTGAGAATTGGACTGTGAAGAAGGCTGAGCGCCGAAGAATTGATGCTTTTGAACTGTGGTGTTGGAGAAGACTCTTCAGAGTCCTTTGGACTGCAAGGAGATCCAACCAGTCCATTCTGAAGGAGATCAGCCCTGGAATTTCTCTGGAAGGAATGATGCTAAAGCTGAAACTCCAGTACTTTGGCCACCTCATGTGAAGAGTTGATGCATTGCAAAAGACTGTGATGCTGGGAGGGATTGTGGGCAGGAGAAGAAGGGGACGACCGAGAATGAGATGGCTGGATGGCACCATTGATTTGCTGAACAGGAGTCTGAGTGAACTCCGGAAGTTGGTGATGGACAAGGAGGCCTGATGTGCTGCGATTCATGGAGTCACAAAGAGTCGGACACGACAGAGCGACTGAACTGAACTGAACTGAAGAGCATGCTGCTGCTGCTGCTAAGTTGCTTCAGTCGTGTCCAACTCTGTGCGACCCCATAGACAGCAGCCAACCAGGCTCCCCCATCCTTAGGATTCTCCAGGCAAGAATACTTGAGTGGGCTGCCATTTCCTTCTCCAATACATGAAAGTGAAAAGTGAAAGTGAAGCCGCTCAGTTGTGTCCAACATTTAGAGACCCCATGGGCTGCAGCCTACCAGGCTCCCTGTCGTGGGATTTTCCCAGGCAATCTGATTTCAAGGCCTATGCTCTTAGCCCAGAGAAGCCAATAACACCCACTCCAGTACTCCTGCCTAGAAAATCCCATGGAGGAGGAGCCTGGTTGGCTGCCATCTATGGGGTCACACAGAGTCGGACACAACTGAAGCGATTTAGCAGCAGCAGTTTGTATTCTAGCTCATTTATTAGGTGTGTGTACTTGGGTCAAGTTATTTATTATCCTCAGGATCAGCTATAAATGGTGCTAGTAGTATTTATAGGATAGCTTTGTGTGACAAAAATATATATTTGAAATCTATTTTCTTACCTAGCCACTTACCTAACTCCTGTAGAAAACTTTCCAGTACATTGTAATATATGAGAGCTATTTTTATTTACTCAACACATATAATATGCAAGTCTCTTCTCTGTCCAGTGGGTGCTGAGTGGACCACAATCAGAAACACATAGCCACTTCACTCATAGACCTTTGGGGTTAGCAAAGAACCCTAGCACCAAACAAGTAATTGCAAGGATGAAGCTGTGGCATACTATGTTACTGGACAGTCAGGGCATATAGGATGGAAAGAATGAATAGGCTAGCCTTGAGTAAGTTAGAGAAGGTATTCTTGACGGAAAGACTCTTCAATACTGAGTTGAAAAATAATGTAGATGGCCAGGTAAAGTGGTAAATTATGCACTTGGAAATGAAAAATGCAGAGAGCATGCTTTAGGAAGAACAAAAAAATGTGCCCCTTAGAGCTGAAACAAAGAAGTAGGAGTATATGAGATCAGTTCACAGTTCCTCAGTAGTGTCCAACTCTTTGTGACCCCATGAACCACAGCACGCCAGGCCTCCCTGTCCATCACCAACTGCTGGAGCCTACCCAAACCCGTGTTCATTGAATAGGTGATGCCATCCAACCATTTCCTCTTCTGTCATCCCCTTTTCCTCCTGCCATCCATCTTTCCCAACCTCAGGGTCTTTTCTAATGAGTCAGCTCTTTGCATCAGGTGGTTAAACTACTGGAGTTTCAGCTTCATCATCAGTCTTTCCAAATAACACCCAGGAATGATCTCATTTAGAATGAATAAGTTGGATCTCCTTGCAGTCCAAGGGACTCTCAAGCATCTTCTCCAACACCACACTTCAAAAGCATCAATTCTTCAGTGTCAGCTTTCTTTACAGTCCAACTCTCACATCCATATATGACCACTGCAAAAACCACAGCCTTGACTAGATGGACCTTTGTTGACAGAGTAATGTCTTTACTTTTTAATATGCTTTCTAGGTTGGTCATAACTTTCCTTCCAAAGAGTAAGCGTCTTTTAATTTCATGGCTGCAATCACCATCTGCAGTGATTTTGAAGCTCTCAAAAGTAAAGTCAGCCACAGTTTCCACTGCTTCCCCATCTATTTTCCATGAAGTGATGGGACCAGATGCCACGATCTTAGTTTTCTGAATGTTGAGCCAAATGTTTCACTCTCCTCTTTCAATTTAATCAAGAGGCTTTTTAGTTCCTCTTCACTTTCTGCCATAAGGGAGGTGGTATCATCTCATATCTGAGGTTATTGATATTTCTCCTGGCAATCTTGATTCCAGCTTGTGCTTCCTCCAGTCCAGAGTTTGTCATGATGTACTTGGCATAGAAGTTAGATAAAGTTGACAATATACAGCCTTGATGTACTTCTTTTCCTGTTTAGAACCAGGCTGTTGTCCTAAGTCCAGTTCAAACTGTTATTTCCTCACCTGCATACAGATTTCTCAAGAGGCTGGTCAGGTGGTCTTATATTCCTATCTCCTTCAGATTGTCCACAGTTTATTGTGTTTTACGCAGTGAAAGGCTTTGGCATAGTCAATAAAGCAGAAATAGATAATTTTTGGAATGCTCATGCTTTTCTGATGATTGACTGGCATTGGCAATTTGATCTCTGGTTCCTCTCCAATTTCTGAAACCAGCTTGAACATCTGGAAGTTCACAGTTCACCTACTGTTGAAGGCTGGCTTGGAGAATTTTGAGCATTACTTTATTAGCATGTGAGATGAGTGCAGTTGTGCAGTAGTTTCAGCATTCTTTGGCATTGCCTTTCTTTGGGATCAGAATGAAAACTGACCTTTTCCAATCCTGTGGCCACTGCTGATTTTTTTCCAATTTGCTGGCATATTGAGTGCAGCACTTTCACAGGATCATCTTTCAGGATTTGAAATTTGGAATTCCATCACCTCCACTAGCTTTGTTCATATTGATGCTTTCTCAGGCCCGCTTGACTTCACATTTTAAGATGTCTGACTCTAGATGAGTGATCACAACCATCGTGATTATCTGGGTTGTGAAGATCCTTTTTGTATGGTTCTTCTGTGTATTCCTGCCACCTATTCTTTATATCTTCTGCTTCTGTTAGATTCATACCATTTCTGTCCTTTATCGAGCCCATCTTTGCATAAAATATTCCCTTGGTATCTCTCATTTTCTGGAAGAGATCTCTAGTCTTTCCCATTCTGTTTTTTTCCTCTATTTCTTTGCACTGATCGCTGAAGAAGGCTTTCTTATCTCTTCTTGCTATTCTTTGGAACTCTGCATTCAGATGCTTATATCTTTCCTTTTCTCCTTTGCTTTTGCTTCTCTTCTTTTCAGAGCTATTTGTAAGGCCTCCCCACACAACCATTTTGCTTTTTTGCTTTTCTTTTCCATGGGGATGGTCTTGATCCCTGTCTCCTGTACAATGTCATGAACCTCATTCCATAGTTCATTACTTACTCTATCAATCAGATCTAAGCCCTTAAATCTATTTCTCACTTCCACTGTATAATCATAAGGGATTTGATTTAGGTCATGCCTGAATGGTCTAGTGGTTTTCCTTGCTTTATTCAATTTGTGTCTGAATTTGGTAATAAGGAATTCATGATCTGAGCCACAGTCAGCTCCTAATAGCTCAACTGGAATTCCATCACCTCCACTAGCTTTGTTCATAGTGATGCTTCCTAAGTCCTATTTGACTTCAGAATGATCTTAAACATAGCATAAATATATTACATATATATAGACCATAAATTTACTTTCTATTCTTTTCCTAAAATTGTTTTTATAGAAGCAACATCTGTAGAAATGGTTTAAGTAAAACTATTTCATTCTAGAATGAAACTACATGAAGATCAACCTCATACAAATTAAAATATGAATGCAAATTTTTCAGAGTTTCATTGTAATAAAAATATGTAACAAAAGTGTTTCTGAGCAGGAGGAGAAGTAACACAAGGATATGTCAGTGTTGTAATTAAAAGTTGCTTTGTGAAAATAATATAAAACAATGATGTACTAAGAATCACTTAATAAAAGGCTTTTAAGAATTGAAAGCACATAGTGTGATAGATAATTTTCCGGATTTTTTTCATAATTTCAGTGCCTTCCAAAAATAAGTATATCATTATTTTTATTAAATTATATTTACAGAAGACTTAAAAGCTCAAAAACTTGTTTCTACTTATATTTATCAAATGACTACATTAGAATAGAAGCAAAACTAAAGTGGAATTAAAATTGAAATAGCTATTTCAAGGCATATTGCCAATACAGTCTAGACTGAAGAAATAAGAGGCAGTGTTGTAAGTACAGTGTTTAAGAGAGGTTAGCATAACTTTGTTGCTGAACCAGCTAATGATTTGATTATCAATATTTTATGCTCAATAGACTATCTTTGTGTCCTTCTATGCATCTTAAAAAAAAAAAAATCTCCTAACAAACCTAGAATTTTCTGAGACCCTAGAGTTTTCTAAATTCTCCTTAATCAATGTGGCATTCAATGTCAACCTTTTAAAAAAGAAAAATGAAAACTACATTTATAAAATAATTTATGTTAAAAATTGAGTAAATACTAGTTATCAGTAGTTTAAATCCTCAAAACTGCTATATTTTAGAGAATAATATCATTGTACTACAAATAATAGCAAAATAAAATATCTTTTAGAAGTTTTTGTATGAAGGAATATGTGTTAAAAACACTGCTCATTCCTCCTCATTATTTCTTATTGTTAAAAATAAGACAACAAGCTTAAAATGGAGGCACTTACACTACCAGTGCTTAAGTACAGCTTCAACTCTCTCAGAAATGTAATCTTAAACCAGTCAATAAGAAATCACCTGACCAATATGGGCTGGTGACTTTGCCAAGATCAATCTTCTTTTTGCTAGTATAACTTCCTTACTTCCACCCTCTGCTGCCTGTGAAAATCTTTCATTTTGCACAGCTCCCCAGAGCTTCTTTCTATTCCTAGGTTGGATGCTGCCAAGTTCTCTGAATCATTGAATAAATACAATAATATCTTTAAAATGTACTCAGTTAAGTTGTATTGTTTGATCTTCAGTCAGTTCAGTTCAGTCTCTCAGTTGTGTTCAACTCTTTGCAACCACATGGACTGCAGCACACCAGGTTTTTCTCTCAATCACCAACTCCTGGAATTTACTCAAACTTATTTCCATTGAGTCAGTGATGCCATCCAACCATTTCATCAATTATTGTCTTCCAATTAAACTAACATTGCTTTGAGAATACTAATTTTACTAAGAAAATCATCAGGTTGTAAGGTTATTTACTTTCAATTCATAATCAGTTTTGGTAATATTTAGGTTATATTATTTCAGTCTCTTGTCCAATGACAAATAATAAAGAGTCTGGAGACATAATTTTTATGACAAGGATTGGAGCTTTGTTGAAGTAGAACATATATTATAAAAGGCTAACTTTTGATAAGAGGATCTAAATAAACTTAATACAACAAAGGCCCCTAGCTCCAGGTGGCCCTGTACCAGGAATTCTTTTGTAGAAGGGAGGATTAATCACATTAAATATTTCAGGAAATTAACATCAATTAACTATTCATTCTAGTATTCTTGCCTGAAAAATTCCATGGACAGAGGAGCCTAGTGGGCTATAGTCCATGGGGTCACAAAGAGTCAGACACGACTGAGTGACTAACAATTTCACTTTATTTATTATACTTTTTTATTTACAATCTTAGCATAAGATTAGAATTTAGGTAGGGAGAGTAAGGAAGAGGAACTGGAGATCAAATTGCCAACATTCACTGGGTTTTAGAGAAAGCAAGGGAATTTCCAAAAAAAAAAAAAAATCTGTTTCACTGATTATGCTAAAGCTTTTGACTGTGTAGATCATGACAAACTGTGGAAAGTTCTTAGAGAGATAGTAATATCAAATCATTTTACTTGTCTCCTGAGAAATTGTATGTGGGTTAAGCAACAGTTAAAACCCTGTGTGGAACAACTGATTGTTTCAAAATCGAGAAAAGGGTATGACAGGGCTGTCTGTTGTCACCCTGTTTGTTTAACCTATATGTTAAGAACATCATGAGAAACGCCAACCTGGATGAGTTACAAGCTAGAATCAAGATAGGCAGGAGAAACATCAAGAACCTCAAATAATGTGGATGATACTACTCTAATGGCAGAAAACAAAGGGGAACTAAGGAGCCTCTTGATGAAGGTGAAAGAGCAACATGAAAAAGCTGGCTTGAAGCTGTTAAACAAGTGAAGATTATGACATCACTCCTCATTACTGCATGGCAAATAGAAGGAGAAACGTGGAAGCAATATCATATTTCCTCTACTTGGACTTCAAAGTCACTGCAGATGATGACTACAGTCATGAAATCAGAGGATGTTTGCCTCTTGGCAGGAAAGCAATGACAAACCTAGACAGTGTATTGTAAAGAAGAAACATTACTCTGCTGACAAAAGGCCATGTAAGTCAAGGCTATGGTCTTCCCAGTTCTCATGTAAGGTTGCGAGAGCTGGACTGTAAAGAAGGCAGAGCACCACATAATTGATGCCTTTGAACTATGGTGGTGGAGAGGACACCTGAAAGTCCCTAGGACAGCAAGGATATCAAACCAGTCAATCTTAAGGAAAATCAACCCTGAATATTCACTGGAAGGACTGATGCTGAGGCTGAAGCTCCAGTATTTTGGTCATCTAATGTGAACAGCTGACACACTGGAAAAATCTCTGATGCTGCAAAAGATGGAGGGCAGAAGGAGAAGAGGACAACAGAGGACGAGGTAGCTAGAAAACATCAGCAATCCAATGAACATGAACTTGGACAAAGTCTGGGAGATGGTGAGGGACAGAGAGGTCTGACATGCTGCAGTGCATGAGGTCACAAAGAGTAACACATGACTGGGTGACCGCACAGAAAGAAGGGAGAGTAAAAACTCTCAGTTCATAATGACCATAGAGACGAGAGAGTTCAATTAGAATTGTAGAATCTTTAGTTATTTGGTGTACCACCTATGTTAATATTAATAAAGTATGTAAAACATTTTTTTTTCAAATAGTAGTAAATGGAATAATGAGGGGAAGAAACTAATACTTTCATCAGAACTAAGTGCCTTCCAGGAAGACTGATTTTATAATTTATCCTGTCTGAAAATCTCTATTGCAAGAACATCTTTGAAAAAGCAAAAGAGTTCCAGAGAAACATCTATTTTTTGCTTTATTGACTATGCCAAAGCCTTTGACTGTATGGATCACAATAGACTGTAGAAAATTCTGAAAGTAATGGGAATACCAGACCACCTGACCTGCCTGTTGAGAAACCTGTATGCAGGTCAGGAAGCAACAGTTTGAACTGGATATGAAACAACAGACTGGTTCCAAATAGGGAAAGGAGTATGTCAAGGCTGTATATTGTCACCCTGTTTATTTAATTTATATGCAGAGTACATCATGAGAAACACTGGACTAGAAGAAGAAGCACAAACTGGAATCAAGATTTCCAGGAGAAATATTAGTAACCTCAGATATGCAGATGACACCACCCTTATGGCAGAAAGTGAAGAAGAACTAAAGAGCCTCTTGAAAGTGAAAGAGGAGAGTGAAAGAATTGGCTTAAAGCTCAATATTCAGAAAATGAAGATCATGTCATCTGGTCTCATCACTTCATGGGAAATAGATGGGAACAGTGACTGACTTTATTTTTTGGGTTCCAAAATCACTGCAGATGGTGATTGCAGCCATGAAATTAAAAGACATTTTTGGAAGGAAAGTTATGACCAACCTAGATAGCATATTAAAAAGCAGAGACATTATTTTGTCAACAAAGGTCTGTCTAGTCAAGGCTATGGTTTTTCCAGCGGTCATGTATAGATGTAAGAGTTGGACTATAAAGAGAGCTGAGTGCCAAATAATTGATGCTTTTGAAGTGTGGTGTTGGAGAAGATGCTTGAGAGTCCCTTGGACTGCAAGGAGCTCCAACCAGTCCATCCTAAAGGAGATCATTCCTGAGTGTTCTTTGGAAGGACTGATTTTGAAGCCGAAACTCCAATACTTTGGCCACCTGTTGCAAAGTGCTGACTCAATTGGAAAGACCCTGGGAAAGATGGATGGCAGGAGGAGAAGGAGACGACAGAGGACGAGATGGTTGGATGCATTACTGACTCAGTGGACATGGGTTTGGGTAGACTCGGGAAGTCTTTGATGGACAGAGAGGCATGATGTGCTGCAGCTCACGGGGTCACAAAGAGTTGGACATGACTGAGTGACTGAACTGACTGAAGGACACTGACATTCTACTTTAAAAAGAAAGGCATTACTTCTCTATAGAATTTGTCATGCTATATCCTTTACTTTTTACTTTTTTTTTTTTTTTTGCTGAAGGATAAATCTTTATAGACTTTTGCTGTTTTCTGTCAAATCTCAACATGAATTAGCCATAGGTATACATATATCTCCTCTTATTTGAAAATCCCTTCCGTCTCCCACCCCATACCACCCGTCTAGGTTGATACAGAGCCCCTGTTTGAGTTTTGCAAGCCATACAGCAAATTTCAGTTGAATATCTATTTTATATATGGTAATGTAAGTGTCGATGTTACTCTTCCCATTCCCTCTTCTCCCCTTCTCCCCTCTCCTCTCCATAAGTCTCCTCTCTAAGCCTTTTGCCCCCACAATTGCTCTGTAAGTAAATATTTCAGCATCATTTCTCTAGATTCCATATATATGCATTACAGTATGGTATTTATCTTTCTATTTCTGACTCACTTCACTCTGTATAATATGTTTGAGGTTTATTCTCCACATTAGAACTGATTCAAATATATTCCTTTTTATGGCTGAGCAGTATTCCATTGTGTATACATACCACAGCTTCTTTATCCATTTACCTGTCAATGGATATCTATGATTGCTTCCATGTGATAGCTATTGTAATTAGTGCTGCAATACACAATAGGATATATGTGTCTCTTTCAATTTTACTTCTCTTAGAGGCTATGCCTAAGATTGAGATTGCTGGCTCATATGGTGGTTTTATTCCTAGTTTTTTTTTTAAAGAATCTCCATATCACCATCAATAGTGGCTGTATCAGTTTGTGGTCTTACCTACAGAACAATGTCATTCCTTTTGCTCCACACCCTTTCAAGTATTTATTGTTTGCAGAATTTTTGATGAGGACCAAGAAGATCCAACCATTCCATTCTAAAGGAGATCAGTCTTGGGTGTTAATTGGCAGGAATGATGCTGAAGCTGAAACTCCAATACTTTGGCCACCTAATGTGAAGAGCTGACTTATTTGAAAAGACCCTGATTCTGGGAAAGACTGAGGGCAGCAGGAGAAGGGGACGACAAAGGATAAGATAGTTGGATGGCATCATTGACTCAATGGACATGGGTTTGGGTGGACTCTGGGAGTTGGTGATGGACAGGGAGGCCTGGCATGTTGTGGTTCATGGGGTCCCAAAGAGTTGCACACTGCTAAGTGACTGAACTGAACTGATTCTGACTGGTATAAGGTAATATCTCATTGTAGTTTTGATTTGCATTTCTCTAATAATGAGCAATGTTGAATGTCGTTTCATGTGTTTGTTATCCATCTGGATGTCTTCTTTGGAGAAATGTCTGTTTAGATCTTTTCCCCCGTTTTTGAATGGGTTATTTATTTTTCTGGTTTTGAGTTGCATGAGCTGCTTTGTATATTTTGGAAATTATTCCTTTGTCAGTTGTTTCATTTGCTATTATTTTCTCCCATGCTGGTGGTCCTTTTTCACTTTGATTATACTTTCCTTTGCTGTGCAAAAGCTTTTAAATTTAATCATGTCCCACTTGTATACACTTGTTTTTATTTCCACTACTCTAAGAAGTGTGTCATAGGGATCTTCTTTTGATTTGTGAAATCAACTGTTCTGCCTATGTTTTCCTCCTAAGGGCTATAAAGTTTCTGGTCTTACATTTAGGTCTTTAAAATTATCTTTGTGTATTGTATTCAGTTCAATTCAGTTGAGTTCAGTTCAGTCACTGAGTCATGTCCAACTCTTTGCAACCCTATGAATCGCAGCATGCCAGGCCTCCCTGTTCATCACCATCTCTCGAAGTTCACTCAGACTCACGTCCATAGAGTCAGTAATGCCATCCAGCCATCTTGTCCTCTGTCGTCCCCTTCTCCTCCTGCCCCCAATTTCTCCCAACATCAGAGTCTTTTCCAATAAGTCCACTCTTCGCATGAGGTGGCCAAAGTACTGGAGTTTCAGCTTTAGCATCATTCCTTCCAAAGAAATCCCAGGGCTGATCTCCTTCAGAATGGACTGGTTGGATCTCCTTGCAATTCAAGAGACTTTCAAGAGTCTTCTCCAACAACACTGTTCAAAAGCATCCATTCCTTGGTGCTCAGCTTTCTTCACATTCCAACTCTCACATCCATACATGGCCACTGGAAAAACCACAGCCTTGACTAGACGGACTTTTGTTGGCAAAGTAATGTCTCTGCTCTTCAACACGCTATCTAGGTTGGTCATAACTTTTCTTCCAAGGAGTGAGCATATTTTAATTTCATGGCTGCAATCACCATCTGCAGTGATTTTGGAGCCCCCAAAATAAAGTCTGACACTGTTTCCACTGTTTCCCCATCTATTTCTCATGAAGTGATGGGACCAGATGCTATGACCTTCATTTTCTGAATGTTGAATTTTAAGCCAATTTTTTTCATTCTCCACTTCCACTTGCATCAAGAAGCTTTTTAGTTCCTCTTTACTTTCTGCCATAAGAGTAGTGTCATCTGCATATCTGAGTTTATTGGTATTTCTCTTGGCAATCTTGATTCCAGCTTGTGCTTCTTCCAGCTCAGTGTTTCTCATGATTTATTCTGCATATAAGTTAAATAAGCAAGGTAACAATATATAGCCTTGATGTACTCCTTTTCCTATTTAGAATCAGTTTGTCTTTTAAATGTAGTTGTCCAGTTTTCCCAGCACCCTTTATTGAATATGCTGTCTTTGCCCCATTTTATACTCTTGCCTCCTTTGTCAAAAATAAGGTACCCATAGGTATATGGGTTTATTTCCAAGCTTTCTATCTTGTTTCATTGGTCTATATTTTTTGTTTTTGTGTCATACCATACTGTTTTGATTACAGTAGCATTGTAATATAATATGAAGACAGGAAGGTTAATTCTTTCAGCTCCCTTCTTTTTCAAGATTGCTTTGGTTATTTATGGTCATTTGTGTTTCCGTATGAATTGTGAAAATTTTTGTTCTAGTTATGTGAAAAATGTCATTGGTATTTGATAGGTAGCACATTAAATCTGTAGATTGCATTTGGTAGTATAGTCACTTGCAAAATATTGACTCTTCCTACCCAATAACATGGAATATTTCCCCGTCTGTTTATGTCACCTTTTATTTCTTGCATTCGTATCATATAATTTTCTCTGTACAGTTATTTTGTCTTCTTAGGAAAGTTTATTCCTAGATATCTAATTATTTTTGTTGCAGTAGTGAATGGAATTGATTCCTTAACTTCTTTGTGATTTTCAGTTAGCATATAGAAATGCAATTGATTTCTGTGTATTGATTTTGTATCCTGAAACTTTGCTAAATTCACTGATTAACAATTTTCTGATACTATCTTTAGGGTCTTCTATATACAGTATCATGTCATCGGCAAACAGTGAGAGCTTTTCTTCTTATTTTCTAATCTGGATTCCTTTTATTTCTTTTTCTCCTCTGATTGCTATTGCTGGGCTTCCAGAACTATGCTGAATAATATTGGTGTGAGTGGAAACCCTTGCCTTATTCCTGATTTTAGGGGGAATGCTTTCAGTTTTTCACCATTGAGAATAATGTTTGCTGTGGGCCTTTAGTATGTTGAGGTAGGTTATTTTCATGCCCATTTTTTGAAGAGTTTTAATCATAAATGGTTACTGAATTTTGTCAAACAATTTTTCTGAATCTATTGAGATGATCATATGGTTTTTATCTTTCAATTTCTTAATATGCTGTATCACATTGATTGATTTCCTAAAATTGAAGAATCCTTGCATCCCTGGTATAAACCCAATGTGATCATGCTTTATGAGCTTTTTCATGCATTGCTGAATTCTGTTTGCTAAAGTTTCTTGAGGATTATTGCATCTATGTTCATCAGTGATATTGGCCTGTTATTTTCTTTTTGTGTGTTGTCTTTTTCTGGTTTTGGTATCAGGGTGATGGTGGTCTTGTAGAATGAGTTTGGAAGTTTTCTTTCGTCTGGAATCTTTGGAAGAGTTTTAGAAGGATAGGCATTAGCTCTTCTCTAAATGTTTTATAGAATTCTCCTATGAAGCCATCTGGTCCTGGGCTTTTGTTTTGGGGAGATATTTTATCACAACTTCAATTTCAATTTTGTATTTGGGTTGTTCTTAATTTCTATTTCTTCCTGTTTCAGTCTTGGAAGATTGAACTTTTCTAAGAATCTGTACATTTCTTCCAGTTTATCTATTTTATTGCCATATATTTTTTTCATAATGAAAGTGAAGTCGCTCAGTCATGTCTGACTCTTTGCGACCCTGTGGACTGTAGACCACCAGGCTCCTCATTCCATGGGATTCTCCAGACAAGAATACTGGAGTGGGTTGCCATTTCCTTCTCCAATTTTTTATAATAGTCTCATAATTCTTTGTATGTCTGCATTGTCTGTTGTAATCTCTCTTTTCTCATTCTAATTTTGTTGACTTGCTTCTCTCTTTTTTTTTCTTGATGAGTCTGGCTAACGGTTTGTCAGTTTTGTTTATGTTCTCAAAGAACCAGCTTTTAGTTTTATTAATATTTAATATTGTTTCTTTTATTTCTTTTTCATTTATTTCTGCTCAAATCTTTATGATTTCTTTTCTTATGCTACTTTTGTTATTGTTGTTGTTCTTTTCCCAATTGTTTTAGATGTAAAGTTAGGCTGCCTATTTGTTGTTTTTCTTGTTTCTTGAGTTAGGATTGTATTGCTATATACGTCCCTCTTAAAACTGCTTTTGCTGCATCCCATAGGTTTTGAGTTGTGTTTTCATTTTCATTTGTTTCTAGAATTTTTTTTTTAATTTCCCTTTTGATACTTTCAGTAACCTGTTGGTTATTTAAAAACTTGTTGTTTAGGCTCCATGTATTTATGCTTCTTACCCTTTTTTTCTTGTAATTGATAGCTAGTCTCAAAGCATTGTGGTTGGAGAAGATGCTTGATACAATCTCAATTTTCTTAAATATATTGAAGTGTGATTTGTGACCCAAGTTGAGGTCTATCCTGGATAATGTTCCATGTGCACTTGAGAAGTTATATTCTTCTTCATTTGGATGGAATGTCTTGAAGATTACAATGAGATCCATCTCATCTTATGTATCATTTAACACTGTTGTTTCCTTATTTTCTGTTTTGATTATCTGTCCATTGGTGTGCATGAGGTGTTAAAGTCTCCTACTATTATTGTGTTACTGTCAATTTCTCCTTTTATGTGTGTTAGTGTTTGTCTTGTGTATTGAGCTCTTCCTATGTTGGCTGCATAGATATTTACAATTGTTATGTCTTCCTCCTGCTTTGAGCCATTCATCATTATGTAGTGTCCTTCCTTATCTCTTATAATCTTTATTTTAAGGTTTATTTTGTCTTATATGAAGACTGCTACTTCAGCTTTCTTTTGCTTCTCATTAGCATAGTATATATTTTTTCAGTCCTCTTACTTTAAATCTATATGTGTCTTTAGGTCTGAAGTGAGTTTCTTGTAGACCTTATATTTATGGGTCTTATTTTTGTATACATTCAGCAAGTCTCTTGTTTAGAGAATTACTCCATTTATATTTTAAGTAATTATTGATATATATGTTCTATTTCCATTTTCATTATTTTTGGTGTTGATTTTGTAGATCTTTTTTTCTTCTGTTGTACTTCTTGACTCTACAAGTCCCTTTAACATTTGTGGTAAAGCTGGTTTGGTGGTACTAAATTATCTTTGCATGAATGAAAAGCTTTTTATTTATTCATCAACTCTGAATGAGATCCTTGGCAGGTAAGGTAATCTTGGTTGAGGGTTTTTTCCCTTTCATTATTTTAAATATATCCTGCCATTCCCTTCTGGCCTGTAGAGTTTCTGCTGAAAGATCAGGTTTTAAACATATGGGGTTTATCTTGTATGTTACTTCTCCCATGATGTGTTTAATATTCTTTCTTTGTGTTTAGTCTTTATTAATTTGATCACTAAAAGACTCTGATACTGGGAGGGATTGCAGGCATGAGGAGAAGGGGACGACAGAGGATGAGATGGCAGGATGGCATCATCAACTTGATGGACGAGAGTGTGTGTGAACTCCAGGAATTGGTGATGGACAGGGAAGCCTGGTGTGCTGTGATTCATGGGGTTGCAAAGAGTCGAACATGACTGAGTGACTGAACTAGTGTGTTTCTCCTTGAGTTTATCATGTGTGGGACTCTTTGTGCCTCTTGGACTTGATAGACTATTTCTTTTTCCATGTTGGGGAAATTTTCAACTATAACCTCTTCAAAATTTTTCTCATACCCTTTCTTTTTCTCTTCTTCTTCTAAGACCCATGTAATTCAAATGTTGGTGCATTTGACATGGTCCCAGTGGTCCCTGAGACAGTCCTCAGCTCTTTTCATTCCTTTTAGTTTATACTGCTCTACAGAAGTTATTTCCAAAATTTTACCTTCCAGTTCATTGATTCATTCTCTGCTTCAAATATTCTGTTATTGATTTCTTCTAGAGAATCTATGTATGGATGTGAGAGCTGGACTGTGAAGAAGGCTGAGCACCGAATAATTAATGTTTTTGAACTGTGGTATTGGAGAAGACTCTTGAGAGTCCCTTGGATTGCAGGAGATCCAACCAACCAATTCTGAAGGAGATCAGCCCTGGGACAGCTTTGGAAGGAATGATGCTGAAGCTGAAACTCCAGTATTTTGGCCACCTCATGGATTGAAGAGTTGACTCTTTGGAAAAGACTCTGATGCTGGGAGGGATTGGAGGCAGGAGGAGAAGGGGGGCGACAGAGCATAAAATTTTGTTGTTTCACTCTGTATACTTATTATTTAATTCTTCTAGGTCTTTGTTAATTGATTCTTACATTTTATCTATTTTGTTTTCAAGGTTTTTGATCATCTTAGCTATCATTATTCTGAACTATTTTTCAAGAATTTTGCCTATTTCATCTTGATTTATTTGTATTTCTGTGTTTCTACTTTGTTGCTTCATTTGTGAAGTATTTCTATGCCTTTTCATTATTATTTTTAAGTTATTGTGTTTGAGGTCTTCTTCCCCCAGACTTCAAAAACTGTTGAATTCTTTCCTTGAAGAAGGTTGAATTATTTCTTCCTTTTGGTTTCTACCATCCTATGATTGGTCCAATTGAATACAGAGTTCCAAAGAATCAAGGAGAGATTTAAAAAAAAAGAAAAGAAGCTTCTTCAGTGATCAATAAAAGAAATAGAGGAAAACATTAGAATGGGAAAGAACTAGAGATCATGTCAAGAAAATTAGGATACCAAGGGCGTTTTTCATGCAACGATGGGCATAATAAGGGACAGAAATGGTATGGACCTAACAGAAGCAGAAAATATTAAGAATAGGTGGCAAGAATACACAGAAGAACTATACAAACAAGATCTTCATGACCCAGATAATCACGATGGTGTGATCACTCAGCTAGAGCCAGAAATCCTAGAATGTGAAGTCAGGTGGGCCTTAGGAAGTATCACCATGAACAAAGCTAGTGGAGGTGATGGAATTCTAGTTGAGCTATTTCATCCTAAAAGGTAATGCTGTGAAAGTGCTGCACTCAATATGCCTGCAAATTTGGAAAGCTCAGTAGTGGCCACAAAACTGGAAAAGATCAATTTTCTTTCCAATCCCAAGGAAACACAATGCCAAAGAATGCTCAGACTACTGCACAGATGTACTAATCTCACATGCTAGGAAAGTAATGCTCAAAATTATCCAAACCAGTCTTCGACAGTGCACGAGCCATGAAATTTCAGATGTTCATGTTGGATTTAGGAAAGGCAGAGGAACCAGAGATCAAATTGCCAGCCAACATCATTTGGTTATTAAAAAAAAAAAAAAGTTCCAAGAAAATATCTACTTCTGCTTTACTGACTATACCAAAGCCTTCAACTATGTGAATCACAACAAACTGTGGAAAATTCTTTAAAAATGGAAATACCATACCACCTGACCTGCCTCCTGAGAAGTCTATATGCAGGTCAGGAAGCAACAGTTATAACTGGACATGGAAAAACAGACTGGTTCCAAATATGTAAAGGAGTACCTCAAGGCTTTATATTGTCACCATGTTTATTTAACTTCTATGCAGAGTACATCATGAGAAATGATGGGATGGTTGAAGAACAAGCCGGAATGAAGATTTCCAGGAGAAATATTAATAACCTCAGATATGCAGATGACATCACTCTTATAGCAGAAAGCAAAGAACTTAGAGTCTCTTGATGAAAGTGAAAGAGGAGAGTGAAAAAGTTGGCTTAAAGCTCAACATTCAGAAAACTAAGATCATGGCATCAGGTCCCATAAATAGATGAGGAAACAATGGAAACAGTGACAGGCTTTATATTTTTGCACTCCAACATCACTGCAGATGGTTATTACAGCCAAGAAATTAAAAGACACTTGTTTCTTGGAAGAAAAGTTATGAGCAACCTAGAAAGCATATTAAAAAGCAGAGAAATGACTTTGCTGACAAAGGTCCATCTAGTCAAAGATATGGTTTTTCCAGTGGTCATGTATGGATGTGAGAGTTGGACTATAAAGAAAGCTGAGCACCAAAGAATTGATACTTTTGAACTGTGGTGTTGGAGAAGACTCTTGGGAGTCCCTTGGACAGCAAGGAGACCCAATCAGTCCATCCTAAAGGAAATCAGTCCTTTAGGAAGGACTGATGCTGAAGCTGAAACTCCAGTACTTTGGCCATCTGATGCAAGGAACTGAAAGACCCTGGTGCTTGGAAAGATAGAAGCTAGGAGAAGAAAGGGACAACAGAGGATGAGATAGTTGGGATAATTGACTCAGTGGACATGAGTTTGAGTAAACTCTGGAGTTGATGATGAGCAGTTGGCCTGATGTGTTGCAGTCCATGGTGTCACAAAGAGTTGGATATGACTGAACAACTGAACTGACTGATGGTTGGCCCAGTAGTTTGTGTGAGCTTCATATAATGTGAGAGTTGTGCTGAATTTTTGTGTTTGTTTGTTTGTTTGTTTTTCTGTTGTTGTTTTTCTTCTGATGGGCAAGGCTGAATGAGGTGGTAATCCTGTGTGCTGATTATTTGGTTTGTATTTTTGTTTTGTTTGTTGTTTAAATGAGGCATCCTGCACAGGGTGTTACTGGTATTTGGGTGATAAGGAATTTTGTATTCAAGCTGTTTCCTTTGTATAAGTTATCACTATTTGATACTCCCTAGTGTTATTTCTCTGGTAGTCTAAAGTCTTGAAGTTATTGCTGTCATTCAAAGGTGTCAAGGCTTGGTCTCTTGTCAGGACCGAAGCATCCACAAGTACTTTGTAATGTCACTAAGTGAGATTAAAACAAATATTCAAAAATGAGAAACCAACAATGGACCTCAGACAAATGGCAGTTACAAAATCAGGCAAATTAAAGTAATGGAATATACACATATACACCCATGAGTAAAGTGAAAACAGTCCAAGAAAAAGAAAGTACAGTAGTCTGCCTGGCAAATGAAGAAAATAAAAAAATATATTTACCAGTTAAGGACAAAACTAATTTAAGCTCAAACTGGAAAACAAAATTAATGCAAGGTGCCCGGTGGAGAATAAGGCAATAAAAATAAGACTAACAAATATATTGAGAGGAAAGGAGAGAAAGAAAAGAAAAAAAAAAAAAAAGCTTCCCTTTTGGCTTAGTCGGTAAAAGCATCTGCCTACAATGCTGGAGACCCAGGTTCGATCCCAGGGTCAGGAAGATCCCCTGGAGAAGTAAATGGCAGCTCACTTTAGTACTCTTGCCTGAAAAATCCCATGGATGGATGATCCTGGTCTACAGTCTATGGGGCCACAGAGTTGGACATGACTGAGCAACTTCACTTTTCACTTTTAAGAAGATTTATATACATTAAAAATTTACTACAAGGTGCAAAGTACAATAGGAAATGCAAAGAAAGGAATAAATGTAGAAAATATAATAGGCTTAAAATTAAATTTATAAAAAGAAAGAAAAAAGGAAGAAGAAAGAAAAAGTAAAAGGAAAGGAAAACTCCACAGAAATGCAAAAGCCCAATGTAGAGGCAGAGGTTTATAACAACAATGTAAAGTGTGACTGATCTTACATTTAGATCTTTAATCCATTTTGAGTTTATTTTTGTGTATGGTGTTAGAAAGTGTTCTAGTTTCATTCTTTTACAAGTGATGGACCAGTTTTACCACCACCACTTGTTAAAACTCCTAGAAGAGAACATAGGCGAAACACTCTCCAACATAAATCACAGCAGGATCCTCTATGACCCACCTCCCAGAATACTGGAAATAAAAGCAAAGATAAACAAATGGGACCTAATTAAAATTAAAAGCTTCTGCACAACAAAGGAAAGTATAGGTGAAAAGTGAAAAGACAGCCTTCAGAATGAGAGAAAATAATAGCAAATGAAGCAACTGACAAATAACTAATCTCAAAATATACAACCAACTTCTGCAGCTCAATTCCAGAAAAATAAACGATCCAATCAAAAAACAGGCCAAAGAACTAAATAGACATTTCTCCCAAGAAGACATACAGATGGCTAACAAACACATGAAAATATGCTCAGCATCACTCATTATCAGAGAAAGGCAAATCAAAACCACAATGAAGTACCATTTCACGTCAGTCAGAATGGCTGTGATCCAAAAGTCTACAATCAATAAATGGTGGAGAGGGTGTGGAGAAAAGGGAACCTCTTACACTGTTGGTGGGAATGCAAGCTAGTACAGCCACTATGGAGAACAGTGTGGAGATGCCTTAAAAATCTGGAAATATAACTTCCTTATGACCCAGCAATCCCACTGCTGGGCATATACACCAAGGAAACCAGAATGGAAAGAGACACGTGTACCTTAGTGTTCATCACAACACTGTTTATAATAGCCAGGACATGGAAGCAACCTAGATGTCCATCAGTAGATGAATGGATAAGAAAGCTGTGGTATATATACACAATGGAGTATTAATCAGCCATTAAAAAAAATACATTTGAATCCCTTCTAATGAGGTGGATGAAACTGGATCTGATTATACAAAGTGAGCTAGAAAGAAAAACACCAATACCTTATACTAGCACATATATATGGAATTTAGAAAGACAGTAATGATAATCCTGTACACGAGACAGTGAAGGAGACACAGATGTATAGAACAGTCTTTTGGACTCTGTGGTGGGGGTATGATTTGGGAGAATGGCATTGAAACATGTATAATATTATATAAGAAATGAATCACCAGTTGAAGTTCGATGTAGGATACAGAATGCTTGGGGCTCGTGCACTGGGATGACAGAGAGGGATGGTATCGGGAGGGAGGTGGGAGGAGGGTTCAGGATTGGGAACACGTGTACAACTGTGGCGGATTCATGTTGATGTGTGGCAAAACCAATACAATATTGTAAAGTAATTAGCCTCCAATTAAAATAAATAAATTTAAATTTATAAAAAAAGAAAGTGTGACTGAGTATATACATATACATATACACCTATAAGATGAATTCCCTGGTGGCTCAGAGGGTAAAGCATCTCCCTAGAATGCAGGAGGCATGGGTTAGATACCTGGGTCAGGGAGATCTCCTGGAGAAGGAAATGGCAACCCACTCCAGCATTCTTGCCTGGAAAATCCCACAGACAGAGGAGCCTAGTAGGCTACAGTCCATGGGGTTGCAAAGAGTTGGACACGACTTCACTTTTACTTTCACTTTCACTTTGTATACCCATAAGCAAAATTAAAAAGTCTAATGAAAATAAAATACAGATTGACCTGGTCAACAAAGGAAATAAAATATATGTATATCTACCAGGAAAAAAAAAAAAAAAGCAAGGTGCCAACTGAGAATAAAGCAATGAAAATAAAACTAACAAATGTGTTGAAAAGAAAGGAGAGAAAACAAAGAAAGAATAGATATGCAAAGGTAAATAGAAGTAGATAAAGAAGATTTATGTATGCTAAAGATTAACTGCAAGGGGAAAAGGACAGTAGGGAAAGAAAATAAATAAATAAGTGTATTAGAAATAATATGTTTTAAAAAATTAAAGACAGAAAAGAAAAAAAAGAGAGAAAAACTCCATAGAACTGCAAAAGCCCAACGTAAAAGCAGAGGTTTATGACAACAATTAAAAAAAAATGACTGAGAAAAAAAAATCAAAACTTAATTGGATTTCTTAGTGCCAACATTATCAACAACTGCAACAGTGGAGGAGAAAAGACAAGTAAAAAAAAGATCCAAAAGAATCTACAAAGTCAAACAAAAGAATAATAAATGTTTTTTTCTTGAGTCACTGCTATCAGTCTTTTTCTTCGCTGGGAGTCACAGTCCACCTTATCTCCCTAGGATGCCCTCCAACACTGTACTGTTCTCTGGACCCTGAAGTTAAGTCAGCTTAGATTCTAATCTGGTCCTACTCCTGTGTGTTCTTGCCTCCAATGCCCAGCTATAAATATCCAGCTATCAGAAATAGTGTGGTTTCTTTTGTGGGAGCTCTAAATGGCCTTTTATATGTTCCACAGACACAGAGTCTGCTTAGTTGATCTTGTGGATTTAATCTGCAGCTTGTACAGCTAGTAGGAATGTTTTGGGTCTTCTTCCTTAGCCACACTGACCCTGGGCTTCAATTATGGTTTTATTTTCACTTTTACATGTGGGTTATCCACTGGAGTTTAGCTCCTGAGGCTGCCTTGAAGGATTTGGGTTTGCCCCTGTGAATGCCAAGTGTGGAAGTGGTTCAGCTGCTTGGGTCACAGGGGTTCTGGCAGCGCCAGGTACTCAGGGGGTTGGTTGCTAGGGCAGCAGGAAATATAGTGTTCTAGAAGGATATGGCAATAAGTATTGGCCAATATGCTCCAGTATTCTTGCCTGTAGAACCTCCTTCTCTGACAGAGAATCCTGGCAGGCCACAGTCTACAGGTTCTCAGAGAGTTCAACAGGACAGAAGCGACCCTGAATGCATAGATGTAAGATTTTTTTATTGCCTGTGGCAGCTCTACCCCACTGAGAGTTGAGTGTGAAGGTGGCACAGCTGCTTAGCTTGTGGGGACCCTGGCAGCACCAAGTGTGCAGGGACACAGACTACCTCCACCTCAGAAGTTATGGCTCTATCAGAGTCTTTTTCTGAGCCTTTTGTAGCTGGTGATCAGACAGCCTCTTTGACCAGTCTTTTTCCATAGTTTCACACATTCAGGCACATAGAGGGGCCACCTGGCTGGCCCCCTTCACATTCAGTAGATGTGAAGTCAGGCACTGAAAGGAGAATCCTGGGTGGGTCTTACTCTGTGGTTCATTGTGTCAGGGGTTTGATGGGCCAACCTCTCTATTGTTCAACTGCTTGTGCTTGTGTGGGGAGAAGGAGGTTATAGTGATGGCTCCACCCCCTACATGGGACTCAGCAGTATCACCTTGCTTCCTTCCATGGCTGCTTGGATTTCTTCCACCAGCATTTCCCACCATGATCTCCTCCTTCACACCCCTTCTATCCATCTCTCAGTAGTCAACAGCAGCCCTCCCCTGGGATTGCTCCACAATCCCTAAACTCCAGCTCCCAGCGGCTATGCCTTCCAGGAGATCAGTATTCTTGTCCAGGGTATGTATGACTGTGTCAAGGACTATCTGATTCTCATTCCATTCTCATTCCAGGCTGCCAAATATCAGCTGTTTCACTCTCAGCTTTAAATGTTTCTCCTCTGACTCAGACAATTGCCCTGCGGTGGGGATCAGACTCCTGCTTCAGTTCCCCTACCCACTGAAGGCAGGTCCCATCCTACTACACTCCTGTTTTTCCCCTAGTTCCTTTGTCCTACTGAAACTTGTGTGATTCTATATATTCTTTTCCACTGGTTAGGTACTCCTGTATGCTTTCAGCTGGTGTTAGGCATGCTCTTCTATGTCTGAAGGTGTATTCCTAATGTGTCGATGGAGAGAGATGAACTCCATGTCTATCTACTCCTCTGTCATCTTATTCTCCTCTATCTTTTACTTAATATTAAATTCAAGGAAAAAGAAAGCTTTTCCTTTCAATATATATGTTCTTTGCATGAATATCAAGGTCTTATAATTGTTTCTACCTGCTCTTACCCTTTTCATCTTTCATGTTACATACCATTTTTTTTTGACTAGATAAATGACAAATTTGTGCCTCAACTTCAAAAAGTAGGTGGTAAATTTCTTCTAAAGCTGAATTTTATATTTTATCTTGGTTTTGATTCTGTGTGTCCACAATATATGCATGCACACAGGGTGTGTGCATCTACATGTGTGTACCATACTTTTGAATATTAAAAGAAAAACAATAATATAGATGAAATGAGAAATTACCATGTTCTTCTGAAAAAAATCAAATATAGCATTGTTTTCTCATGTTTTTCATATATTTTATGCTTAAAAAAAATAAGGCTTCCCTGGTAGCTCACAGAGTAAAAGCCTCTGCCTGCAATGTGGGAGACCTGGTTTCGATTCCTGGGTCAGGAAGGTCCCTTGGAGAAGGAAATGGCAAACCGCTCCAGCACTCTTGCCTGGAAAACTCCATGGATGGAGGAGCCTGATAGACTACAGTCCCTGGGGTTGCAAAGAGTCGGACATGACTGAGCGACTTCACATAGTCACATGCTAAAAATAATAAAATAAAGAAGGCTCCTACATTATTAATGAGAATTTAAATTTGTACAGTCACTATGAAGAACAGTATGGAGACACCTTAAAAAAAAAGAGAGAGAGATAGAGAATAGAACTACCATATAATCCAGTAATCCCACTTTGAGCATATATCTAGAGAAAATCATAATTACAAAAGATCCATAGCACTATCTATAATAGCCAAGATATGGAAGGAACCTGAATGTCCATCAATAGATTAATAGATAAAAATGATGTAGTGCATTTATATATAGAATATTACTCAGCCATAAAAATAATGAAAAATACCATTAGCTGCAATCTGGATAGACCTTGAGATTATCATGGTAAGTGAAATAAGAGAAAGACACATTTATGATATCACTCAGATATTGAATCTCACTTTCTAACATGATACAAAATAACTAAGAAACAGATTTACAGATATTGAAAATAAAAATATGCTTATCAAAGGGGAAATATGGAAGGAGGATAAGTCAGGAACTTGGGATTAACATACATACACTACTAAATATAAGATAACTAGCAAAGATCTACTCTGTAGGTGACTAATTGGCTGTATTTATCAATGAAACTTTGTTCATAATGTTCCCTTATTGGTCTTATGATCTGTACAGCTATTTTTTCTTTTTGTGTGTGTGATTGATTGATTACTTTTTATTTTTTTCTGTTTTTTAAAAAAAATTAATATAAATTTATTTATTTTAATTGGAGGTTAACTACTTTACAATATTGTATTGGTTTTGCCATACATCAACATGAATCCACCACAGGTATACATGTTTATTAGAGCCATTGTATACTCAAACCATCCAAAAGTCCAGTGTTGGAATGATGGATTTTGCTTGGTACATATTCATTTTGCTATCAAACTGTATCAGAATGCCATTATAATGTGACTTACTATACCCTCTTTATATCTTGCTTCACTATTGTTCTTAATATTAAAATTATAAATGAATTTTTCTGAAAATAATCATACTGAAGTGATAGCAGGTAATCATTCACGTTGATTGTGATCAACAGAAATGTCGAGTGATAATTGAGACAAGAACTGAAAAGAAAGCAATAATCAGGATTTGTCAAGCCAGTTACCACTGTGGGCAATGGGGGTTAGTTCCAGGGGATAATGATAATCATTTAGAACAAGTCCCTCAGAATCTTCTCAACTGCACTCTGAGAAACCAGGAATATTTATCATATTCCTCAAAGCCATCATTTAATGGTTACCCCAGGGGCATCAAAAATCCATCAGTTTTTTTATTGACAGCCCAAATAAATAAAATGGGCCTTAGGATTTAGAGAAAAATCTTCCAGTGATAAGACTCAACTGCTGGCAGTAGGATATCAGGCCAGCATACAAGAAATCATAAGGAGTGAGGGGATATAGTGAGACACAGAGAACACAGATGTAGTTGATAGCCTTCATTACTTAAAATCACATTCTCAGGGCTTCCATGGTAACTCAGTGGTGAAGAATCTGCCTGCCAGTACAGGAGACATGAGTTCTATCCCTGATCTTGGAAGATTCTACATGCCATGGAGAAACTAAGCCTGTGCATCACAACTAATGAGCCTACTCTAGAGCCCAGGAGCTACAACTGCTGAGTCCAATTGTCACAACTATTGAAGCCCATGTGCCCTAGAGCTTGTGCTCTGCAACAAGGTGTTCAGCACCTCAATGAGAAGCCCATACTCTGCAACTAGATAAAAGCTTGTGTGTCAGTGAAGACCCAGCACAGCCAAAAATAAGTAAATAAAACCCCATCTTCAGATAAAAATCAGACACTCACATCAAGAGTAGAGAGTCCTCCATTATACACTGTTCTACCAAAGCAGCCAAACGTGATCTTGGATGATCCCCAAACTGACACCTACTAGGAATAAGGTTGCCTATATGGGGCTTTGTTCTTATCTGCCTACCCTGCCTTTCTTCTTGAACTTCTCTTTAAAGAGGAAGCAAGGTGATAGTGGAATAAGACAATTGAGAAGTGTTTAGATAGGAATACCCACCTTTGTAAGTTAGACAGCAACTTCAGTCTTGCTTGAAAAGTAAGGTTCTGTCACTCTAGATGAACCAAAATATATGTACTCTGCTTTAGTTGGCAGTGGGAAGTGAGGAAGGGAGAAAATTGTAAGAAAAAACACTAACTGCATCTTAACAGAGTGATGACAGAAAGAACAGCTAATTTTAGGATCATATGGACTGACAAAAGATCAGCACTAATATTCTAAAATGGAGAAATATTATTTAGAGTATGAATATATAACATGTAAAGTCATATTTCTTTGTTTAATGCCTTTACTAATCAGTAAGACAGACATTAAATAAAATGTTTATGTCCAAAATATATATCATGAGTATTCTAAAACCAAGATAAACAATGGGAAGACTACACACACACTCTCTCTCTCTATGTATGTGTGTGTGTGCACACACACACACACACACATAGGCATATTTCATTTTACTGCACTTTGTTGAAATTGGCAGATACTGGTTTGTTTGTTTGTTTTAACAAATTGAAGATTTGTTGTAATCCCAAGTTATCAGATGATGGTTAGCATTTTTCAGCAAACTGTTTTTAAATCAGTGTATACATTATGCTTTTTTAAACATAATGCTATTACACACTTAATAAATATAGCTTTTTGTGTACTGGGAAACCAAAAATTTCATGTGATTTACTTTGAGATATCCTCTTTATTATGGTGGTCTGAAACCAAATCCACAGTATCTCCAAGGTATGTCTATATCTTGTAATGGATATAAATAGAGGGAATAAATATCTAATTCCTCAGTATGTTCAAATAATATAGAAGAGCTCAGGTGGTCACCTGAAGTTTTGTAACTTAAAGCTAATAATTTAGTTCTCTGTTAATTTTGAAGCTTCAGCACAGCTTTCAGTTCAACTAATTAGGCCCTCTTGAAAAATTTTGCCTATAAGCAAACAGCTTGTTTTCCATATCCTGCAAATTTAATACTTCTCATTGCAACAATTTTTAAAGTAACATATCTTCAGGCAATATTGTTAAGTAAGATTCAAAACAAACTTTGTTAAGGAAAGATGGCAAGTAATTCAGTAAAACAGTGCTAAAATCAGAATTCTTGGGTTCAAAACAGCTAACATAAAATGGTGCATAATATCATATTTGGAGAATTAGATGACATTTAATTATGATAGACGTTATTTTTAACTAATCTTACAAATAAGGTTAGGTAAAATTTAGTCAACTCAAGCAACTATGTTATCTCAAACATTTTTTAATGTAGCAGCAATTTCTCCCAGCTAATTTTCTGATAAGAATGAGGTAGTCCTTATGCTAAACCATTTAGCAAAATTGTACTCATTTCTATTGATGAATTTCCACTGGATTTTGACAGTCAATACTGTCAGAATGACTACACTACTTACTAATATAACCAATTCTTTCTGGAGCTGTTTCTCTACTCTTCCCAGTAGCATATTGGACACCTTCTGTTGGGGGAGTTCTCATTTTCCAGTGTCATATCTTTTTCCTTGTTCATATTCTTCACGGGGTTCTCAAGGCAAGAATACTGAAGTGACTTGCCATTTCCTTCTCCAGTGCAAGGAAAACATTTTGTCAAAACTTGCGAACATGAGCTGTCTGTTTTGGGTAGCCCTGCAGTGCACGGCTCTTAGCTTCATTGAATTACACAAAGCTGTGATCCTTGTGATCATTTTGGTTAATTTTCTGTGACTGTGGTTTTTGTTCTGGAGGTGTAATATTGTACTTCTTGTTTATTCTGTCTGCCCTCTGATAGATGAGGATAAGAGGCTTGTGCAAACTTCCTGATGAGAGGGACTGGCTGTGGGGAAAACTGGATCTTACTCTGGTGGGAAAAGCCATGCCCAGTGTATCTTTAATTTTATGTTAATGAGTGAGGGCTGTGCTCCCCCAGTAAAGTATGAAAAAGCAAAGATATGACACCAGAAAATAAGTCCCCAGGTTGGTAGGTATCCAATATGCTACTGAGGAATAGCAGAAAAACAGCTCCAGAAAGAATGAAGAGGCTGGGAGAAAGCAGAAATTACTTCCAACTGGGGATGTACCTGTTGGTGAAAGTAAAGTTCAATGCTGTAAAGAACAATATCGTATAGGAACCTGGAATGTTAGGTTCATGAATCAAGGCAAATTGGATATGATCAAGCAGGAAATAATAAGAGTGAATATCAAAACTTTAGTAATCAATGTACAAAGATGGACAAGAACTGGAAAATTTAATTCAGATGAATATTATATCTATTACTGTTGGCAAGAATCCTGTAGAAAAAATGATGTAAACCTCATAGTCAATAAAATAGTCTGAAATGCAGTACTTGGGTGCGATCTCAAAAATGATGGAATGATCTTAATGAGTTTTCAAGGCAACACTGGTCAGCATCACAGTAATCCAAGTTGTGCCACAAACACTAATGCTAAAGAAGCTGCAGTTGAATGGCTCTATGAAAATCTACAACACCTTCTAAAAGTAACATCATAAAAGGTGACATTTTCATCATAGGGGATTGGAAAGCAAAAGTAGAAAGTCAAGAGATACATAAAATAACAGATTTGTTTGGCCTTGGAGTACAGAATGAAACAGGGCAAAGGCTAACAGAGTTTTGCCAAGAGAACACTTTAGTCACAGAAAACACTCACTTCTAACACAAGAGATGACTCTACACATGAAGATCACCAGATGGCCAATACCAAAATCAGATTGATGATATTTTTGCAGCCAATGATCGAAAATCTGTATCAGTTCAGTTCAGTCACTTAGTCGTGTCTGACTCTGTGACTCCATGAATTGCAGAACACCAGGCCTCCCTGTCCATCACCAACTCCCACAGTTCACTCAAACTCATTTCCATCGAGTAGGTGATGCCATCCAACCATCTCATCCTCTGTCGTCCCCTTCTCCTCCTGCCCTCAATCCCTCCCAGCATCAGAGTCTTTTCCAATGAGTCAACTCTTTGCATGAGGTGGCCAAAGTACTGGAGTCTCAGCTTTAGCATTAGTCCTTCCGAAGAATACTCAGGATTGATCGTTTTTAGAATGGACTGATTGGATCTCCTTGAAGGCCGAGGGACTCTCAAGAGTTTTCTCCAACACCACAGTTCAAAAGGATCAATTCTTTGGCACCCAGCTTTCTTCACAGTCCAACTCTCACATCTATACATAACCACAGGAAAAACCACAGCCTTGACTAGATGGACCTTTGTTGGCAAAGTAATGTCTCTGCTTTTTAATATGTTATCTACGTTGGTCATAACTTTCCTTCCAAGGAGTAAGCATCTTTTAATTTAATGGTTGCAATCACTATCTGCAGTGATTTTGGAGTCCAAAAAAGTAAAGTATATCACGTTTCCACTTTTTCCCCATCTGCTTCCCATGAAGTGATGGGACCAGATGCCATGATCTTAGTTTTCTGAATGTTGAACTTTAATCCAACTATTTCACTCTCTTCTTTCACTTTTATCAAGAGGTTTTTTGTTCCTTTTCACTTTGTGCCATAAGGGTGGTGTCATCTGCCTATATGAGTTTATTGATATTTCTCCTGGCAATCTTGATTCCAGCTTGTACTTCTTCCAGCCCAGCATTTCTCATGATGTATTCTGCATGTAAGTTAAATAAGCAGGGTGACAATGCACGGCCTTGACGTACTCCTTTTCCTATTCGGAACCAGTCTGTTGTTCCATGTCCAGTTCTAACTGTTGATTCCTGACCTGCATATAGGTTTCTCAAGAGGCAGGTCAGGTGGTCTGGTATTCCCATCTCTTTCAGAATTTTCCACAGGTTATTGTGATCCACACAGTCAAAGGCTTTGGCATAGTCAATAAAGCAAAATTAAGTATTTTCTGGAACTCTCTTGCTTTTTTGACGATCCAGCAGATGTTGACTGTTTGATCTCTGGTTCTTCTGCCTTTTCAAAACCAGTTTGAACATCTGGAAGTGCTGCTGAAGCCTGGCTTGGAGAATTTTGAGCATTACTTTACTAGCGTGTGACATGAGTGCAATTGTACAGTGGTTTGAGCATTCTTTGTGTTGTCTTTCTTTGGGATTGCAATGAAAACTGACCTTTTCCAATCCTGTGTCCACTGCTGTGTTTTCCAAATTTGCTGACATATTGAGTGTAACACCTTCACAGCATCATCTTTCAGGATTTGAAATAGTTCACCTGGAATTCCATCACCTCCACTAGCTTTTTTTCATAGCGATGCTTTCTAATGCCCATATACAGTCAGAAAAAAGCAAGACCGGTAGCTGACTGTGGTTCAGATCATGAACTTCTTATTGCAAACTACAGACTTAAATTGAAGAAAGTAGAGAAAACCACTTGGCTATTCAATTATGACTTAGATCAAATCCCTATGATTATACAGTGGAAGTGACCAATAGATTCAGGAGATTAGATCTGATAGACAGAGTGCCTGAATAACTTTGGATGGAGGTTTGTAACTTTGTACAGAAGGCAGTGACTAAAACCATCCCAAAGAATACGAAATGCAAGAAGGTAAAACAATTGTCTGAAGAGGACTTACAAATAGATGAGAAAATACATGAAAGGTAGAGAAAGGGAAATATACCAAACTGAATGCACAGTTCCAGAGAATAGCGAGGAAAGATAAAGTCTTCTTCAGTGAACAGTGCAAAGAAAGAAAGGGGAAAATAGAATGGAAAAGACCAGAGATCATTTCCAAAATATAAAAGATACCAAGGGAACATTTCATGCAATAATGGGCACAATAAAGGACAGAAATTGCATAGACCTAACAGCAGCAGAAGATATTAAGAAGAGGTAGCATGAATACACAGAAGAACTGTACCAAAAAATGTCTTAATGACCTGGTTAACCACAGCTGTGTGGTCATTCACCAATAACCAGATATCATGGAGTGTGAAGTCAGGTGGGACTTAGGAAGCATTTCTATGAACAAGGCTAGAGGAAGTGATGGAATTCAAGATGAGCTATTTCAAATTCTAAAAGATTGTGCTGTCAAAATGCTTCACTCAATATGCCAGCAAATTTGGATAACCCAGCAGTGACCACTTGACTGGACAAATTCAGTTTTTATCCCAATTCCAAAGAAGAGTAATGCTAAAGAATATTCCAATGATTGTAAAATTGCCCTCATGTCACATGCTGACAAGAAAATGCTCAAAATCCTTCAAGCCAGCCTCAGCCTTCAGCAGTACACGAACCAAGAACTTCTAGATGTACAAGCTGGATTTAGAAAAGGCATAGGACCCAGAGATCAAATTGCAACATCTGTTGGATCAAAGAAACAGCATGAGAATTCCAAAAAACATCTACCTCTGCTTCATGGACTATATTAAAGCCTTTTTCTGTGTGGATCCCAACAAACTTGGAAAATTCTTAAAGAAATGGGAATACCAGATCACCTTATCTGCCTCTTGAGATACCTGTGTGTAGGCCAAGAAGCAACAGTTAGAACTGTACATGGAACAACACACTGCTTCAAAGTTGGGGAAAGAGTGTGTCAAGGTTGTATATTGCCACCTTGTTTATTTAACTAAATGCAGAGTACATCATGTGAAATGCCAGGCTGGATACGTCACAAGCTGGAATCAAGATTGTCTGACTACATGCACTCTAGTTCTTTGTCGTACTACAATACCCAGAACTAACCTAAATGTTCATCATTGGAGGAATGGATAAAGAAAGGATTGAAATAATGCCTTTTTCAATGACATGGATGGACGTTGAGACTGTCATAATGAGTGAAATACTCAAACAGACAAAGACATATTATATGATATCAGCTGTATCTGGAATCTAAAAAATGGTACAAATGAATTTATTTTCAAAACAGAAATGGAATAACAGATGCAGAAAAACGTTATTGTTACCAAAATGAAAATGAGGGAGGGGTGAGATAAATTGGGAGATTGGTATTGACATATACACACTGCTGTATATAAAATAGATAGCTAATAAGAACCTACAGTATACCACAGAGAATTCTACCAAATTCTCTGTAATGACCATACGAGAATGGATATAAAAAGAGTAGATGTATGTATAACTGATTCATTTTGCTGTAAAGCAGAAACTAACACAATGTTGTGAATCAACTATGCTTCAGTAAAAATTAATTTAAAATAAAAGAACAAAGCAAAACCTCTGAGAAACTACCCATGCTAGCATTCATTAAACAGGCACAGCATGTCACAGTATAATAAGAAGAATGAAGAATAATTACATTAATTGTAAGAACTGACATAAAGTATACACAAAACAAAATGCCATCTTCCCTCAATGTGTGTTCTACACTATTTGGTAAGTATAAACCTTTTCAAGTAAATGTAATTATTCTTATAATTGGTTTTAGATTTACCATTTTGCTTCTGCTTTTTATTTTTCCTGCTATTTCTATACTAAGTTCCTTTTCCTTATTTTTCTAGTTTTATTTTTTAAATAGGATTGTATTGTAATTATTCAATTACTTGAATTTTAAACCATATCTTTGCTTTATTTTCAGTGCTTGATCTAGGTATTATAATATGCATCATTAACCTATCATGTTTATGTGAAGTTAACATTTTACTACCTCACATAAAATGCAAGAACCTTTTAATAGTATAACTCAATTTACTGTCCTGTCCTTTTTGTAGTTATTGTCACATATATTATATTGACATATATTTTAAAAGCACAATACAGTGTAAAGATTATAATGATTTTCTATCCCACATTTATTTCTCTTCGTTTCTTCCAGGAAATCTGAGTCTCCACATCATATTACTATCAGCTGAAAAACTGATTTTGGCTTATTTTCCAGTGTACAGATCTGCTTATTATTGATTCTTACAGTTAAGATTTATATAAAAATATTTTTATTTCACCTTTATCTTTGAAATAAAATTTTTCTGGATATATGATTCAGGGTTGATTATTTTTTCCTTTCAATTCACCACTTTGCAGATTTCATTTTTTGACTTCTAGTTTGTATTATTTTCATATAAGAAAGTTTTATTAGTATAGTTGCTCCCTCTAGGTAATATGGTATTTTTTTCTTGCGTTTCTGGAAGTATACATAGAAGATTTGCATCTATTTTTTTTTCACTTATTTTCAAAATTTGATAACTTTAAGTGTGTTTTTCTTTGCTTTACTCTTGTTTAAAGTGAGATGAGTTTGTTAGATCTGTCATTTATTTTAAAATTCAGTTCAGTCACTCAGTCATGTCCAACTATTTGCAACCCCTTGGACTGCAAAACACCAGGCTTCTCTGTCCATCATCAACTCATATTCATAGATTCAGTGATGCTATTCAATCATCTCAATTTATGTTGTCCCCTTCTCCTCCTGCCCTCAATCTATCCCAGCATCAAGGTCTTTTCAAATGAGTCAGTTCTACACATCAGGTGGCCAAAGTATTGGAGTTTCAGCTTCAGCATCAGTCCTACCAATGAATATTCAGGACTGATTTCCTTTAGGATGGACTGATGGGACCTCTGTGCTGTTCATGGGACTTGCAAGCGTCTTCTCCAAAACCACAGTTCAAAAGCATCAATTCTTCAGCGCTCAGATTTCTTTATACTCTAATTCTCACATCCATACATGATGACCGGAAAAAGAATAGCTTTGATAAAATGGACTTTTGTTGGCAAAGAATGTCTTTGCTTTTTAATATGCTGTCTAGGATGGTCACAGCTTTTCTACCAAGAAGCAAGTATATTTTAATTTCATTGCTGGACTTAACATATGCAGTGACTTTGGAGCCCCAGAAATAAAGTTCTCACTGTTTCCATTGTTTCCCCATCTATTCGCCATTGCCATGAAGCAATGGGACTGGATGCCATGATCTTAGTTTTCTGAGTATTGAACTTTAAACCAACTTTTTAACTCTCCTCTTTCAATTTCATCAAGAGCCTCTTTAGTTCTTCACTTTCTGCCATAAGGGTGGTGTCACCTGCATATCTGAGGATATTGATATTTCTCCTGGCAATTTTGATTCTAGCTTGTTCTTCATCCAGACCAGCATTTCACATGATGTATTCTGCATATAAGTTAAATTAGCAGGGTGACAATATACAGCCTTGATGTACTCCTTTTCCTATTTGGAACCAGTCTGTTGTTCCATGTCCTGTTCTAACTGTTGCTTCCTGACCTGCATACAGGTTTCTCAGGAGGCAGGTGAGGTGGTCTGGTATTCTCATCACTTTCAGAATTTTCCACGATAAAATCCATTGGCATCTCTAATTTTCTTGAAGAGATCTCTAGTCTTTCCCATTCTGTTGTTTTTCTCTGTTTCTTATCATTGGCCACTAGGAAAGGCTTTCTTATCTCTCCTTGCTATTCTTTGGAACTCTGCATTCAAACGTGTATATCTTTCCCTCTCTCTTTTACTTTTTGCATCTTATTTTTTTTTCTCAACTATTTGTAAGGACTCCTTAGACAATTATTTTGCCTTTTTGCATTTCTTTTACTTGGGGATGTTCTTGATCACTGCCTCCTGTACAATGTCATGAACTTCCATCCATAGTTCTTCAGGCATTCTGTCTATCAGATCTAGTCTCTTGAATCTCTTTGTCACTTCCACTGTGTGACCGTAATTGAGTTGATTTAATTCACACCTGAAAGGTCTAGTGGTTTTCCCTACTTTCTTCAATTTCTGTCTGTATTTTGAAGTAAGAAGTTCATGATCTGAGCCACAGTCAGCTCCTAATCTTGTGTGTGTGTGTGTGTGTGTGTGTGTGTGTTTTTTTTTTTTTTTTTTTTTTTTTTACTTCTGACTGTCTAGAGGATTTCCCTCTTTGGCTGCAATGAATATAATCAACTTGACTTAGGTATTGACCATCTGTTGATGTACATGTATAGAGTCTTCTCTTGTGTTGTTGAAAGTGGGTATTTGATATGACCACTGTGTTCTCTTGGCAAAATTCTGTTAGCCTTGGACCTGCTTCATTTTGAACTTCAAAGCCAAATTTGCCTGTTACTCCAGATATTTCTTGACTTCCTACTTCTGTAACCCAGTTCCCTATAATGAAAAGGACATCTTTTTTCGGTGTTAGTTCTAGAAGGTCTTGTAGGTCTTCGTAGAACCATTCAACTTCACCTTCTTCAACATTACTGGTGGGTTACTGTGATATTAAATGGTTTGCCTTGGAAAAGATCAGAGTTCATTCTGTTGTTTTTGAGTTTGCATCCAATACTGCATTTTGGACTCTTGTTGACTATGATGGCTACTCCATTTCTTCTAAGGATTTCTTGCCCACAGTAGTAGATATAATGGTCATCTGAGTTAAATTCACCCATTCCAGTCCATTTTAGTTTGTTGATTCTAAAATGCCAATGTTCACTCTTGCCATCTCCTGTTGGGGTACCTCCAGTTTGCCTTGATTCGTGGATCTAACATTTCAGCTTCCTATGCAATATTGCTCTTTACAGTATTGGACTTTACTTCCATCACCAGTCATGTCCACAACTGGGTGTTGTTTTTGCTTTGGCTCCATCTCTTCATTCTTTCTGGAATTCTTTCTCCGCTGATCTCCAGTGGCATATTTGGCACCTACCAACCTGCAGAGTTCATCTTTCAGTGTCTTATCTTTTTGTCTTTTCATACCATTCATGAGGTTCTCAAGGCAAGAACACTAAAGTGGTTTGCCATTTCCTTCTCCAGTGGATGACGTTTTATCTAAAGTCCCCACCATAACCTGTCCATCCTGGATGGACCTATACAGCCCTACACCATACAGATTTCAGGGGCAGATGGAGTTGGTGTATTTGAGAATAAAAACTGTCATCAGAGAATATAATTGAAAAATTATGAAGTTAATATAATGACATATTGGATAATATCAAACCCTCTAATATACATACACACAAATGAGTTTGTGTATGTATATATGTATGGGTTTCCCTGATGGCTCAGACGGTACAGAATCAGCCTGAAATGCAGGACACCTTGGTTCAATCCTTGGTTTCAGGATCCCCTAAAGAAGGAAATGGCTACCCTGTCTAATATTGACTTTGGAAAAGACTTACTTATTGTTTCTTAAAATATTCATTTGCTCAGTTTTCTCCCCCATCCTTATAGGTCACACGCATGCATGCGTGCACCACACACACACACACACACACACACACACACACATTATATATATCAAAGTGCAAGTCACTCAGTCATGTCTGTTCATGACTCCATGGACTATAATCCACCAGCGGGCTTCTCTGTCCATGAAATTCCCCAGACAAGAATACTAGAGTGGGTAGCCATTCCCTTCTCTAAGGTATTCTTGACCATGGGATCAAACCAAAGGATCCTGCTTTGCGGCCTGATTCCTTACCCTCTGAGCCACCAGGGAAGCCCATACATATGATTTACACACACACATATGTGTGTGTGTGTGTGTGTGTGTGTGTATATATATATATATCTTAGAGGGTTTGATATTGTCCAACATGTCGCTGTAATTATCTTCATAATTTTTCTATTTTATTCTCTGATGACAATTTTTATTCTCAAATACACCAGCCCTGTCATCTGCCCCTGCAAACTGATGGTAAGCCCATCTAATAAATTTGTCATTTTAGTTATTTTAGTCTTTAGTTTTAGAAATCTGTTTGCCTAAATATTTGTATTTTCCTGTCATAATATTCTACATCTGTTTATTATGATCATATTTATCTTTAAGTAGTTGAATATGCATCTAATGATTACTCTAACATCTTTGACTTGCAATCCAACATTTGAATAATCTCTAGTGTTTTCTATTAAGCTATTATGCCCTTTTCTAATTTTTACATAGTTTTTGTTTGTTTGTTTGTTTGCTTTTGGTTTGTTTTCGCCATAATACTGTGAATAGTGATATATTTAGTTACCTCTCCCTGAAGTGTGTGGATTTTGTCCTAGAATGAAGTCATCTTGGCTGGACTTAAGCTGCAAACTGTTTTCCCAGCAATGGGCAAGAGCTGAAATTTTCACTCAGTTCAAAATATTTTTGTCCACTAGATCCTTTTATTCTCCCCTATAAATTCAATTTATCATCAGCCAGGAATTTGAGTGAGAGTTTATATACATGTTTAGGCTTATTCATCTGCAGCTCTTCTCCTTATGTAATTTTCATCTTTGCCTTTCTGCAGCTTTGGCAACCCTGAACTGCAGGATCTTGCTACTACAACAAGGAAATTATGGCAGTCTACTGGAGCTCCCAGCTCCCTTCTCTGATACCTGTGGTTTAGGGAGTACTCTCAAGTAAACATTCTTATATATATGATCTCAGTTCTCTTCTCCCATGGTATATTTCTGTAGTTTATGCCTGTTTATTTAATTTTCTCACAAAATTACAAATAGTTGTTTCCTAAAATTTTCCCCATAGTTTTTGTGTTTAATAGAGCTTTATCTCATAAACCTAATGGAATATTTTGATATGGCCAGATAATATTCCTTTCTGTTACATGTTTTTACATCAAACTATATTATTAAGAAGCAATTTCACAAGGAATGTAGAAAAAAACACATTTTTTTTGTTTGTTTTGCAAGATAGGGTGCTCTTTAATTTCTTGGAAGCAGTTTACTTGGGGAATGGCAGTTATTTGTTTTATTTTCTTGTGTTTAATTAGATCATACTATCACATACCCAATAATGTTGCAGAATGCTTATTACTGCATGTAATTTGAGCTCTAATACACACACACACACACACACATACACACACACACACAGCAGTTTAGCTATTAATGAAAATGTGAGGTAGAATCCACCCAGTATAAAAGAGGATCATGCTTTTTTACCTAAGTGATCTCATCTACACAAGGTGACTAAAATCATGCACCTAGATTCTTAGCACTTTCACATATTTCCTTTGTGATTTACACTGTCTTAACACAACAGCTTTTTTTTTTTAACTTAGTGAATTCAAATTTAAGCATTTGAAAGCCAACATGTCTAAAATTAACTCATCTTTTCCCAAAACTTTTCTATTCTTGTGAATGAACAACAGAGAAGATTGCTCTCCACAAGGTCTACAAAGATTAAGCTGTAATCCACTGCAGTTATTGATTGATGGTCACTCTTAGAAAAATTAAAACAAGAGGCCCCCTGAGATTTGGATAAGCAGGCTCCCTAGACAGATAAACATCTCAGGAAGAACTATAATGACCCCAGATTCTTACATCATCCCATACATAGTAAAGCACTAAAATCATTTACTTGGGATGTCTGTTCTTTGTGACCAGCAGTAATCATTTATCAAGATGTATGCTTGACTACATGTATTCCTCAGCCACAAATCATATATAAATTGGTTACTTCTCTATTTCTCTTGCAATGTGGGAAACCTGGGTACAATCCCTGAATTGGGAAGATCCCCTGGAGAAGAGAAAGTCTACCCACTCTAGTATTCCTGGATTATTCCATGTACTGTACAGTCCATGGAGTCACAAAGAGTCAGACATGACTAAGTGAATTTCACTTTCACTATTTCTTCAGAGCAGTTTCCTCTGAGCTGACTGAGTGGTTGTCTCCAGGCTATAGTCCTCAGTAAGATTTTGAATACACCTTAAACCCACAACTCATGTTGTGTGGCTTTCTTTAATTTGGCGCTATTAAATCTATAAATTTCTTTCTATTTACCACAACACACTAGGATAATTACTATTATGTTTTATCTAGATTCTTCAAATAGCTTTCTTTCTGATTCTTCTGCTTCCAAGCTTTATTCTTTCTCATCTTTGATCTGCATAATGTTCAGAATAATGGTTTCAAAGTATAATTTTAATACATTACCTTACTTAAAAACCAAACTATGCAGAAATATGTTGTACTTTAAAAAAAATTGAGAAGGTATTTTGAATTATCACTATAATTTATGTTTACTTTATATATTTATTTACCATATTCATATAAGATATATGTGAATTTTATGTAAACACTGATTGAAATTAAACAAATCAGCATCACTGACAAGGAGAAAAATAAATAATATCAATATACTCAATACCAAACATTTTGCTAGAATCACTTACAAGCACTTAGCTGGAATTGAATAGTTAAGTCCTATTTGAATGAGTGCTCATTTTGAATACAATGTTCCATAGACCATTTATCATTTGCCATATGTTATGTAATTATATATATGTTGGTTTATGCTGTGAATATGCTGCAAATTAACAACATTTCTTGTTTCTGGAAAGAAAACGATAGATTAATTTGCCAAATGTCAAGTTCAGTTCATGTCAAGATGTTTTTTGTGTCATGATTCATCATGAAAAGTTAAACAGATATGTTCTACTAAACAGATCAATTTTGAGGCAGCAGCTGTGGCTCACAATTTTTTCATTTGGTAGATTCATTCCACCTGACTTCAGAGAAATTGCTAAGATGATGTTTTCATGGTATGAGTATGTTTTTGTTTCCTTTGCCCAATTCAATTGGAGTTGGAAAAGGAAAAAATTATTTTGTTGTATTCTGTATCATCAGTTGAAAATAGAAACTACAGTTGTTTTATTCGTATACCAATAATTAGAAAATAAATATATATTAAAATTTTATACATCTTTAGTTTATTTTAACATGGAATACTTATAAATGTCATTAATTGCTCTGAATGAAATATGATTTTGTAAGATTGTATAACCCTACAATGAAGAAGAGTATCAGCAGTGTTTATTGCATCTCATGATATTATAAACTACAATTAAGTTAAATTAATTAAAATTGATTTGGGAAGGAACAATTTGTCATACTCTGTAGTCAAGAGGCATTTTAAATGGCTTACTTCTGACTCTCTGTTGAAATTTCATTATTTTACACTTTCTCTCCATAGCTGTGTGATATAAAATTACTTCTCATAAAAAGGGTATCTTGAACACATTCTTTTTTAAAGGGTATCTCTAAATAACAAGTTTATGTCTTTTGAAAATATATAGACTTAAACACTCTGACTTATTTCTGAATTCCTTTCTTACATATTTACATAACTTTTGTAAGCATAGCACATCATCAAGGCTTTCAGCAACTTAGTTGTCTTTCATGTGGGATACTGTGTAACAGCCTGAGGAAAAAAATATAAAATGGTTTCTGTATCTGCATGCATGCCAGACATTGTACTAGTCATAGTACACAGGTTTACATAAATTATCACCTTTAATATTCACGATAGATTATACTAATATAATAGGATTATACTACTCCTATTATGCATATAAAAATACAGATCATAAAATATTAAATATTTGACCTAGTTACATATTCAGTAAGTAGCAGTTGGAAGTCAGTGCAAGTCTGTCTAGTCAATAACCTGTGTTCTTAATGTCTGTGAGGAAACTGACCTAACAGCAGTCACTTCATTGTTTCTACTTGATCAGAGTGAAGCAGATGAAATCTTCACTTTCTGAAGAGCCTGGGTCTTCTAAAACCCAGAACAACGTGAACTTCTCTTTGTTCCACATGGAGACAAGTGTCAGTTCTTTTGTTACCTACTGTTGAATCATTTAACTGATGTATGAACTTCAGACAGATCTAAAATCACATTTGTAATTATAGTTCTTTATTTGAAAGTTTAACTGTGGAAACTTTACTCAAATTTTATATAAAAGTTAAACTACTATTATTATGATATGAATTGGTGTAAATTTGAAGAATATTCACACCAAATCTTTTATTCCACATTAGAAAAAAAAAGATAATGAATAATTTTACATGAAATTAGCATATATTTTAAAGTTCCAGTGATCCAGATAGTCTCTTGGGAGTTCACCCCAATATTTAGTGATCCAAAGACAACATAGAATTTCCCCTAATCATATATAATTACAAATATATTTGAAGTTTGTACTTTAATACTTACAAAAATACTTCCCAAATATGTCTGTTTTGACTTGAATGTTTAAATACATAAAATGTGCTTACCACTCACCACTCAAATGCAAATATGAAGGTGGTGTAGGACACTTGATACTAATTCTTATAAGAGACTTGAGAAGCTATTCAATGAATTTATGAAAATCAAAGACTTCAGAGGCATAAAGATTTATAATTATTATTTTTCTAGAGAAAAAAAAGTCACAAAGAGGAAGCATACATATTATGCCAAAAGAAAACATATGAGTTTATTTTTCTTTCTTCTTACAAAGCTAGTCAATGTATCTCTTTGAATATTTCAAATTCTTAGTAACAGAGTTGAAGATAAATCACCTTCAGTGCTCTGCATGGGTTCCAAAGGCTGTCTATTGGACAATACATGAATGCTTAGAAGCAGAGCAGCAAAAGGTATGGTTCAAAATCAGAACATTATCTGCATATTCAATCACAGATAAGTGAAAAATTAAAAGGCAGAGAATTTGGGAGATGGAAAAAAAATCAAGTTAATAATGACTAATGTCTATAAGGAGATCAGTCCTGGGTGTTCTTTGAAAGGACTGATGCTAAAGCTGAAACTCCAATACTTTGACCAACTGATATGAAGAGTTGACTTACTGGAAAAGACTATAATGCTGGGAGGGATTGGGGGCAGGAGGAGAAGGGGACGACAGAGGAGGAGATGGCTGGATGGCATCACCAACTCGATGGACATGAGTTTGAGTGAACTCCAGGAGTTGGTGAAGTACAAGGAGGCCTGGTGTGCTGTAGTTCATTGGTTTGTTGAAGAGTCGGACACGACTGAGTGACTGAACTGAACTGAATGTCTATAATTTTTGTTTTCTGTTAGGAAAACTTCTAAATTGTTTAAATTGTATTAATATAAAATTGTATTAAAATTATGCTTTCTTGATGTATTAAAATTATGCTTTCTTGATTATCCAATTTCTACATGGGTTAGCTTAAATAGATAATTCTGGGCTATCAAACGTGATTAAAATACGCAACAACTCTTCTGTTCCTTCTGTTCAGATGAAAGGTTGAACTATGATGCAGACACTATATGTTTCATGGAGAGTTCCACACTCAGAATGACTTTTCAGAATTGTCCACCTTAGGTCAAGGGATATGAGCCTGTTACTGTACATGGGTATATGGACCTGTCATTGTATGCATGCTGCACCCTAGGCAGAAAGAAATTTCCTTGGCTAGGTGGATTTTTTCAACCAAAATCAATTATCAGAGTAGGTTTTAGGTTATAGCACAAAGCCAACAACACTTATCTGTACAGGGAAGAGCAAGCCCCTCAAAACTAAAAGGGGATCTGTGTTCGGCCCTATAGTATCCATTAACTGCTCCCCTTCCCCCATACACAATGTTCAAATCTATTTTCCTGAGTTTTAGGAACTGGTTGGACTAGGATACTAGTTGGACTCTTTGTGGGGAAACTTCAAAGAGTAAGATATACAGGAGAAGTTACCCTCATTCTGCAGCTGTTCTCAAAATACCAACTGTTACTTACCACCTCTCTGCTTCACTGGAGAGTCCTCTAATCTTGGCTATCACTTCTATGGGTTTGTGTTAGTTACATAAGGCTGCCTGGTAGGCTGCTGTCCATGGGGTGCTAAGAGTCCAGGCACGACTGAGCGACTTCAGTTTCCACTTTCATGTATCAGAGAAGGAAATAACAACCCACTCCAGTGTTCTTGCCTGGAGAATCCCAGGGACAGAGGAGCCTAGTGGGCTGCTGTCTATGGGGTCGCACAGAGTCAGACATGACTGAAGCAACTTAGCAGCAGCAGCAGTAGCAAATTACCACAAACCTGGTGAGTTAAAATAACAGGAAGTTTTCCCTTCACTGTTGTAGAGACTGCATATGGTAGATTGTTGGTGAGCCCAAATAACCTTAGAATTTGTTGCTTTTCAACACTCATTCTTTTGATATGTAGTCTGGCTGCCTGGTCACTTTATTTTCCATTGTTAGGTGCTCTACCTTGACTTGGAACAAGTTGCATACCAGGTGGTATTAATCAAATAATGTTTCTATTTTTGGCATAAACAATTTGAACTTGTCCCAAAACCTAAATGAGGAACAGATATGTGTATATGTGGTATGTGTGTGTGTGTAAGCACACTGTTGAGTCGTCATTTGGGAAGTTTTTAAATCTGTTTATGAAAGGCACACGTTGAAGAAACAAACAGCAAAGCCTTAAGTGCTGTGTTGATCAATGTTCCAAAAATCTCCTGAGACTACCCTGATTCACTAGGACATATGGAACTAGCAAGTTGTGGAATCAAGGAATATTAACAGCAGAAATTTCAGTAGATACTCTCTAAGGGTTCCCTGATTAATATGTATATCTTACTTCAAGCATATTGAAAAGCAGAAATCTACATGAATTCATTTTGTAATAAAGAAAATTTTCCTTAAAACTCTATCATTTTGTCAATATAATGAAGTTTGGTAACTATCTCTAAAATGAAATTGATTTCTACAGGTTATACCTTTCTTTTTCATAATCATGAATCTACTTTTTCTTGAAATTACAGTGTGTTCCCCTCCATCTTTCAAACATAAAACAAAACAAATCCATCATCTTTGAGTTGCAGTGAAAAAAACAAATTGCAGGACAATATACATAATGTCTAATATCATTGGTGATTTTAAAAAAATTAAAAACAAATCTTCATAAATATTTCATTTGTATAGGCAGATGCAATAACTAGAATGATATATTAAAAAAGAAGTGCTATTTTTAAAATTAATTTATTTTAATTGGAGAATAATTACTTTCCAAAATTGTGACCGTTTTTGCCATATATTGGCATGAGTCAGCCACAGGTACACATGTGTCCTCCCATCCTGAACCTCTCTCTGACCTCTCTCCTCACACCATCCCTTGGAGTTGTCCCAAGCACTGGCTTTGAGTGCCCTGTTTAATGCATGAAACATTAAAGTGTTATTTTTTTTTATTCCAGCTAACTTTTTATCTACATTTTGAGTAAAGTTGACAAATAATAAAGTTTAGAGTAGTACTAGTAAGAAAAATTAACTGTAAGAAGAAGCAAATAATACCACAATACACTAGGAGAGGATACAAGTAGTAAATGAATAAATAGAAAGTACATGTTGTATATTTTAATATAAAATTCTAGAAAATTCAGGCTAATATATAACAAAGAAAGAGTCAACAGCAGATAAGTGATGGTTTGAAATGGGAAAGGAAGAGTAAGAAGGTAAGAGGAAAGAGAAAATTTGGAAGTTTCTTGCATTTATTGTTAATGTTCTCATAATTGCATGTACATCTATATCTATATATTAGTATTCAATATGTGCAGCTAATTTTTACACAATTTGCCTCAATCCTGATGATTAAAATTATTTTTTTACTGTAACTTAAAAATCTTTGATGTTTTTCTAGGGGACATTTTTCATTTTTATTTTCTAAAGTAACTTTAAATCAAATGAGAATGAGAATGTCAAGAATGAAGCTATCTTGCTTTATTCATCCCAGATGTTTCAGGTCAGTTCAGTTCAGTTCATTCACTCAGTCATGTCCAACTCTTTGTAATCCCATGAACTGCAGCAGGCCAGGTCTCCCTGTTCATCACCAACTCCCAGAGTTCACTCAGATGCATGTCCATCGAGTCAGTAATGCTATCCAGCCATCTCATCCTCTGCCGTCCCCTTCTCCACCTGCCCCCAATCCCTTCCAGCATCAAAGTCATTTCCAATGAGTCAACTCTTCGCATGAGGTGGCCAAAGTACTGGAGTTTCAGCTTTAGCATCATTCCTTCCAAAGAAATCCCAGGTCTGATCTCCTTCAGAATGGACTGGTTGGTTCTCCTTACAATCCAAGGGACTCTCAAGAGTCTCCTTCAACACCACAGTTCAAATGCATCAATTATTCAGCACTCAGCCTTCATCACAGTCCAACTCTCACATCCATACATAACTACTGGAAAAACTATAGCCTTGACTAGATGGACCTTAGTTAGCAAAGTAAGGTTGGTCATAACTTTTCTGCCAAGGAGTAAGAATCTTTAAATTTCATGGCTGCAGTCACCATCTGCAGTGACTTTGGAGCCCCCAAAATAAAGTCTGACACTGTTTCCACTGTTTCCTCATCTATTTCCCATGAAGTGATGGGACCAGAAGCAATGATCTTCGTTTTCTGAATGTTGAGCTTTAAGCCAACTTTTTCACTCTCCTCTTTCACTTTTATCAAGAGGCTTTTTAGTTTCTCTTCAGTTTCTGCCATAAGAGTGGTGCCATCTGTATATCTGAGGTTACTGATATTTCTCTCATCAATCTTGATTCAAGCTTGTGTTTCTCTCAGTCCAGTGTTTCTCATAATGTACTCTGCATAGAAGTTAAATAACCAGGGTGACAATACACAGACTTGACATACTCCTTTTCCTATTTGGAACCAGTCTGTTGTCCCATGTCCAGTTCTAACTGTTGCTTCCTGACCTGCATACAGATTTCTCAAGAGGCAGGTCAGGTGGTCTGGTAGTATCATCTCTTTCAGAATTTTCCACAGTTTATTTTGATCCACACAGTCAAAGGCTTTGGCATAAATGTTTTCTGGAACTCTCTTGCTTTTTCCATGATCCAACAGATGTTGGCAATTTGATCTCTGGTTCCTTCTGCCTTTTCTAAAACCAGGCTGAACATCAGGAAGTTCACGGTTCACATATTCCTGAAGCCTGGCTTGGAGAATTTTGAGTATTACTTTACTAGTGTTTGAGATGAGTGCAATTGTGTGGTAGTTTGAGCATTCTTTGGCATTGCCTTTCTTTGGGACTGGAATGAAAACTGACCTTTTCCAGTCCTGTGGCCACTGTCGAGTTTTCCAAATTACTGGCATATTGAGTGCAGCACATTCACAGCATCATCTTTCAGGATTTCAAACAGCTCCACTGGAGTTCCATCACCTCCACTAGCTTTGTTCGTAGTGATGTTTTCCAAGGCCCACTTGACTTCGCATTCCAAGATGTCTGGCCATAGATGAGTGATCACACCATTGTGATTATCTGGGTCGTGAAAGTCTTTTTTGTACAATTCTTCTGTGTATTCTTGCCACCTCTTCTTAATACCTTCTGCTTCTGTTAGGTCCAGACCATTTCTGTCCTTTATCAAGTCCATCTTTGCATGAAATGTTCCCTTGGTGTCTCTAATTTACTTCAAGAGATATCTAGTCTTTCCTATTCTGTTCTTTTCCTCTATTTCTTTGCAATGATCACTGAAGAAGGCTTTCTTAACTCTTCTTGCTATTCCTTGGAACTCTGCATTCAGATGCTTAGATCTTTCCTTTTCTCCTTTGCTTTTTGCCTCTCTCCTTTTCACAGCTATTTGTGAAATAAATTCACAGTCATTTTGCTTTTTGCATTTCTTTTCCATGGGGATGGTCTTGATCCCTGTCTTCTATGCAATATCACAAGCCTCATTTCATAGTTCATCAGGCACTCAGTCTATCAGATCTAGTCCCTTAAATCTTTTTCTCACTTCCACTGTATAATAATAAGGGATTTGATTTAGGTCATACCTGAATAGTCTAGTGGCTTTCCCTACTTTATTCAATTTGAGTCTGAATTTGGTAATAAGGAGTTCATGATCTGAGCTACAGTCAGCTCCTGGTCTTGTTTTTGTTGACTGTATAGAGCTTCTCCATCTTTGGCTGCAAAGAATATAATCAATCTGACTTCAGTGTTGACCGTCTTTTGATGTCCATGTGTAGAGTCTTCTTTTGTGTTGTTGGAAGAGGCTGTTTGCTATGACCAGTGCATTTTCCCAGCAAAACTCTATTAGTCTTTGCCCTGCTTCATTCCACATTCCAAGGCCAAATTTTCCTGTTATTCCAGGTGTTTCTTGACTTCCTACTTTTACATTCCAGTCCCCTATAATGAAAAGGACATCATTTTGGGGTGTTAGTTTTAAAAGTTCTTGTAAGTATTCATAGAACCTTTCAACTTCAGCTTCTTCAGCATTACTGGTTGGGGCATAGACTTGGATTACCGTGATATTGAAAGGTTTGCCTTGGAGACAAACAGAAATCATTCTGTCGTTTTTGATACTGCATCCATGTACTGCATTTTGGACTCTTTTGCTGACCATGATGGCTACTCTATTTCTTCTGAGGGATTCCTGCCTGCAGTAGTAGATATAATGGTCATCTGAGTTAAATTCACACATTCTAATCCATTTTAGTTCACTGATTCCTAGAATGCTGACTTTCACTCTTGCCATCTCTTGTTTGACCACTTCCGATTTGCCTTGATTCATGGACCTGGCATTCCAAGTTCTTATGCAATATTGCTCTCTGCAACATTGGACTTCGCTTCTATCACCAGTCACACCCACAGCTGGGTATTGTTTTTGCTTTGGCTCCATCCCTTCATTCTTTCAAGAGTTATTTCTCCATTGATTTCCAGTAGCATACTGGGTACCTACTGACCTGGGGAGTTCCTCTCAGTATCCTGTCATTTTGCCTTTTCATACTGTTCATATTTAAACATGCCAGATGTTTAATGGGTTAAACATCCTATATGTTTAATGATGAACTATTGGGACTACATCTCAAGGGTGTAATAGATACAGGAAACATTACAAACTCTGATAAAAACAGCTAAGAAAAAAAAAATGTAAAACTTGAAGTTTGAATTGGAATTAACCCTTGTGGCTCAGATGGTTAAGAATATGGCCACAATAGGGAAGACTCAGGTCTGATTCCTGGGTCAAGGAGACCTCCCAGAGAAGGGAATGGCAACCTGCTCCAGTATTTTTGCCTGGAGAAATCCATGGAAAGAGGAGCCAAGTGGCCTACAACCCATGGGGTCACAAAGAGTCAGACATGACTGCGCAACTCATCAGAAACAACAATGTTAACTTGATATACTCAAATAAGTTTTGAATAAATGCTTGCTGCTGCTGCTAAGTCACTTCAGTAGTGTCCAACTCTGTGCGACCCCATAGATAGCAGCCCACCGGGCTCCCCCATCCTTGGGATTCTCCAGGCAAGAACACTGGAGTGGGTTGCCATTTCCTTCTCCAGTGCATGAAAGTGTACAGTGAAAGTGAAGTCACTGAGTCATGTCCAACTCTCAGTGACCCCATGGACTGCAGCCTACCAGGTTCCTCTATCCATGGGATTTTCCAGGCAAGAGTACTGGAGTGGGGTGCCATTGCTTTCTCTGAATAAATTCTTACTGGTAGGATAAAAATTGCACAATCTATGAAAAGATGAAGAAAGCACATATACATGATAAATAATTTAATTTTTGTAAAATTTATTTTTTTACTCCATGCCAGGCAATATTTCAGGCATTTGATATAGCAGTGAAGAAACAAAGTTAATGATATTATCACACTTAATTAATTTTAATTATATTTCATGTAACAAGATGTATATAAATATATATATATATAATATATTAAGAACCCTCAAGATTTTTGTAGTGGACAGTTCTTTTTTATTTTTTCACAGTCAGTAACCATAAATCAAGTGAGAATATCAAGCATAATGCTATCTTGCTATTGAAGTTGAAGAAGAAGTACTGGGGAGATAAGGTTGCCTTTATCCCACATGCTTAATGAACTGATGGGACTATATTACTACAGTAATAAGTGCACTTGATAATTCTTACATATTTCCCTGTTTAGCCTCTGTACATAATTTGTAAATATACACATACTTACAGCTTGAAAAGTGAAAAAGTGTTACTGCCTAGTGGCTCAGGCAGTAAAGAATCTGCCTGCAATTTAGAAAACACAGGTTTGATCCACCTGGGTTGGGAGGACCTCCTGGAGAAGGAAATGGCTATCCACTCTAATATTCTTACCTGGAAAATTCCATAGACAGATAAGCCTGGTGAGGTACAGTACAGGGAGTTGCAAAGGGTCACACACAATTGAGGGTTTAGTTCATCACTATTAGACCAATGTACAGCTCAGTAAAAGAAAACATATTTCAGTATCATTTTGGGCTATTTGAGGAAGATCTCGCTTAGAGCTCTATAATTTTGTCAGTTATCAAAAGGGTTGATTTTGTGATTATTTGTGTGTTCACATATGGCTGACCTTTCATTTCAATGTGGTATCTTTTTCATTACAAAGAAACCTTACTTTGACTTGTCGGATTTTATTTCCTTCCATAATATTTCCATTCTAAAATCTTAATTACATCTTAACCATTTGATTATCTTCCTTCTGATTTATATTTCATATAATCTTTAGCAATAAGTTGTAAATAAAAATACAAAGCAAAATAATTAAATTCCTAACATGAACATAGTAGCTTTTATACATATAATATTACTTCTGTGCTTGTATGACATATTCTAGTCTCTACAATTTTGTGATAAATACCATTTCATCTCTTTATTTACATGTATATGAGTTCACTGAATAATTCATTTTCTTGACCATTTTCACATATATTCCACAGGAAAACTCTTATTAGAGGCAATAGCATTTTCTTTTATTTCTACATATCAGTCACAAATAATTTTTTAAAAAGTAGAACATATAATCAATAAGGAAACTTGTTACCTGCTTTCCTATCACTTACTCGCACTTCATATCTCACCTTTCTTTTGTGTTATGCTTAAAATAGCATAACTGAATCCCTCCTGCAGATGTGAACACCATCCATATTGATAAGGTAATGAAAAACTGCATCTATGTTCAGTGTTCATATTTTGTGTGAATGTTTCCTTATATTTTATTTATAAAAATTAGTTTTAATGCAAATACTCACCATTTGTAAATTAAACATATTGTGTTTACCTGAAAATATGTCTATATAGAGATGGTGGTTATGAATATTCTTCACTGGTCATTTATCCCTAGATTCAATTCAGTTCAGTCACTCAGTCATGTCCGACTCTTTGTGACACCATGAAACACAGCACGCCAGGCCTCCCTGTCCATTACCAACTCCTGGAGTCCACTCAAACCCATGTTCATTGAGTCTGTGATGCCATCCAACCATCTCATCCTTTGTCGTCCCCTTCTCCTTCTGCCCTCAATGTTTACCAGCATCAGGATCTTTTCAAGTGAGTCAGCTCTTTGTATCAAGTGGCCAAAACATTGGAGTTTCAGCTTCAACATCAGTTTTTCCAGTGAACACAGAGTACTTATCTCCTTTAGGATGGACTGGTTGGATCTCCTTGCAGTCCAAGGGACTCTCAAGAGTCTTCTCCAACACCACAGTTCAAAAGCATCAATTCATCTTCATTCAGTTTTCTTTATAGTCCAACTCTCACATCCATAAATGACCACTGGAAAAAACATAGCATTGACTAAATGGACCTTTGTTGACAAAGTCATGTCTCTGCTGTTCAGTATGCTGTCTAGGTTGGTCATAAGTTTCCTTCAAAGGAGCAAGCGTCTTTTAATTTCATGGCTGCAATCACCATCTGCAGTGATTTGGAGCCAGAGAAAATAAAGTCAGCCACTGTTTCCACTGTTTCTCATCTATTTGCCATGAAGAGATGGGACCATATGCCATATCTTAGTTTTCTGAATGTTGAGCTTTAAGCCAACTGTTTCACTCTTCTCTTTCACTTTCATCAACAGGCTCTTTAGTTTTCTTCACTTCACTGCCATAAGGGTGTTGTTATCTGCATATCTGAGGTTACTGATATTTCTCCCGGCAATCTTGATTCCAGCTTTTGCTTCCTCCAGCACAGTGTTTCTCATGATGTACACTTCATATAAGTTAAATAAGCATGGTGACGATATACAGCCTTGACATACTCCTTTTCCTATTTGGAACCAGTCTGTTGTTCCATGTCCATTTCTAACTGTTACCTCCTGACTTGCCTACAGGTTTCTCAAGGGGCATGTCAGGTGGTCTGGTATTCCCATCTCTTTCAGAATTTTCCACAGTTTATTGTGATCCACACAGTCAAAGGCTTTGGCATAGTCAATAAAGCAGAAATAGATGTTTTTCTGGAACTCTCTTGCTTTTTCCATGATCCAGCAGATGTTGGCAATTTGATCTCTGGTCTCCTGCCTTTTCTAAAACGAGCTTGAGCATCTGGAAGTTCATGGTTCAAGTATTGCTGAAGCCTGGCTTGGAGAATTTTAAGCATTCCTAGATTAGATGTTTACAATTGACTATGGGCCACAATCAGTGAAAGCTATTCATATTCCAACATTAGAAAGAACTCTATATGAATTCATGCTTGGCTCCCCTACCAAGAAATAATTATCAGTAATTTTAAAAAAATTGAAGGATAATTGCTTACAATGTTGTTTTGGTTTCTGCCATACCACAAAAATCAGCACATACATATATGGTGGTGGTTTAGTCGCTAAGTCATGGGTAACTCATTGCAACCCCATGAACTACAGCCTGCCAGGCTCCTCTGTCCATGGGATTCTTCAGGCAAGAATACTGGAGTGGATTGCCATTTCTTTATCTGGTAGATCTTCCCAACCCTGTGGGGCCCTAAATGGGAAACCTTAAAAACAAAGGGGCTAGCTTTGTGGTCGAAAACCTAAGATGGTGCCTGGCGGAAGAGATGGGGGCAGGGTCTATGTTGTCTGCCAAAGTTTTGATTGGCTCTCTTGATTTCCATGCATGTAGACAGTGTGTGATCTCCATAGACTCCTGTTATAATGAAGGTGCATGATGATTTGACCTTTAACATGACTGGAGCAACTATGTAAAGTCCCTCCTAAAACCCTCCTGTTTGTCTATATAAGCTGGGAATTTGCAACAATAAACTGGAACTGCTTCGACAGAACCCCTGTAGTGTCTGATTGTCTCTCACTCGTGAGGGGCTGGGTTGGTGGACAGCAGGCTCACCTCTCCTTGGGAACCCCTCAGCTTTGCTGAAGGCAGTTCCACTGCCTCTACTCTTTCTGCGGAGCGCCCCCGCACAACCCAGGAATCGAACCTGGGTCTCCTGAGTTGCAGGCAGATTCTTTACCAATTTAGCTATGAGCGAAGCTCCTACATCAGCTTATATATAGATATCTACCTTCTTGAGCCTCCCTCCGTCCCATTTACTCCATCTTACCCCTATAGATTATCGCACAGTGCTGGGCAGGGTTCCCTGTTTTATATCCCAGCTTCCCATTAGCTATCAGTTTTACATATGTTGATTTTATGTATACATTAAAGTCAACACATATATGGCATATATATATGTCAGTGTTACTCTCTCAATTCATCCTATGATTTCCTTCCTCTGCTATGTTCCACAAGACCATTCTCTACATCTGCATCTCTATTTTTGCTTTGCAAATGGGTTCATCAGTACTATTTTTCTATATTCCATATATTTACTCTGTACAACTGTAGATTCATCTGCCTCATTTCAACTGACTCAAATGTATTCCTTTTATGGCTGAGTAATATTCCATGTTATATATGAACTAAAACTCTCTTATCTATTCATCTGTCGATGGACATCTAGGTCAACATCCTGGAAGTTGTAAATAGTGCTGCAATCAACACTGGGGCTTTTTTTTCTCATTATTTTTATTTTTATTTTTTAATTAAATTTATTTATTTTTTTAATTACAATACTGTATTTGTTTTGCCATACATTGACACGAATCAGCCATAGGTGAACACAATCTCCCAATGCCGAATCCCCCTCCCACCTCCCACCCCCCATCCTCTACTTGAATCATCCTGTGCATCAGCCCCATGCCTCCTGCATCCTACATTGAACATAGATTAGCGTTTCGTTTCTTACAGGAAAATATACATGTTTCATTGCCATTCTCCCATACCATCCCACCTTTTCCCTCTCCCTCAGAGTCCAAAAGTCCACTCTATACCTCTGTGTCTCTTGTTGTCTCACATGTAGGGTCATCATTACTGTCTTCTAAATTCCATATATATGTGTCAGTATACTGTATTGGTGTTTTTCCTTCTGGCTTACTTCACTCTGTATAATCGGTTCATGCAAACTAGTACAGCCATTATGGAAAACAGTGTGGAGATTCCTTAAAAAATTGCAAATAGAACTGCCTTATGACCCAGCAATCCACTCAGTGGGCATACACACTGAGGAAACCAGAAGTGAAAGAGACACATGTACCCCAATGTTCATTGCAGCGCTGTTTATAATAGCTAGGTCATGGAAGCAACCTAGATGTCCATCAGCAGATGAATTGATAAGAAAGCTGTGGTTCATATACACTATGGAATACTACTCAGCCCTTAAAAAGAATAAATTTGACTCAGTTCAACACTGGGACTTATGTGTCTTTTTGAATTTTGGTTTTCTCAGGGTGTATGCTCAGTAGTGGAACTGCTGGATCATATGGTAGTTTTATTCCTAGTTTGTTTTAAGGAATTTGAATACTGTCTTTCATAGTCATTTTAAAGGTTATTGCTGAATTATGACTCCAGGATTCTTGGCCCCTTGGAGGAGAAGAATGCAATCCAGGGATAGAGACGATGCTTGATTGCTCAGAGCTTTTGTATAACAAAGTTTTATTAAAGTATAAACAGATAGAGAAAGCTTCTGACATAGGCATTAGAAGAGGGCAGAAAGAGTACCCCCTGCTGGTGTTTAGCTGGATGTTATATAGTCACCAGAAGTCTGTTAATGAAAGAAAGAATGTCTCAAAACTTAGAATGACACCAGGCCCCTCACCCATAAGATGTGTTTTGGGATAACCTTGGCTCCAAATGGTTGATTTTGGGCCATAAAATGATTAACTTGAATCTTGAAGAAGGGCAGATCACCATATAGATAGTTTCATATACAGAGGTTAGAGAAACAATATCAGAGCATAACATACTGGTTTATCAAGTAGGTTCTGGGCCCAAAGGCGGAACCGACTTGAAGACAGAGTTTGGGGTAAGTGCACAGTACATTAGCATAGCTTAAGATAAACACTTCCATAAGAAAAAGGCATTGGTTAACTTCAGGTGAAACCAGCTATCATTATGACAACACAGAATTTTAAGAGAAACCTCCTTTTAAATTTGTATAGAGAAGGAAAAATATCGCTAGTTTGTTTCCTCCTGCCACTTAAGAGAGATAAAATATCTGACACTTGCAGGCTATTTCTTCCATTTGGAGACCCCTGGCCTTCCTGCCTGTTACCCTCTCACACTGTTATCAATTTACATTCCCACCAACAGGGCAAGATGGTACCCTTTTGTTCACATCCTCTCTGGCATTTATAGTTGGTAGATTTTTTTATAATGGCCATTCTGACTGGTGGGAGGGGATACCTCACTGCATTTTGATTTGCATTTCTCTAATAATTGCTCATTAGCAATGCTGAGAATCTTTTTTTTTTTTTTTTCCCTTTGACTGTGCAGTATCTCTGTTGTTTTTGTGCAGGCCATCTCAAGTTGTGGCAAGAGGGAACTTGTTGTGGTGCATGTATTTCTTATTGAAGTAGCTTTTCATATTGCAGAGTATAAGCTCTAGATATGTGGGTTTCAGTAGTTGTGCCTCATGGACCCTAGAGCACGTGGGCTTCAGTAGTTGTAGCACATAGGTTCTAGAGCACTGGCTCGGTAGTTGTAGAGAATGGGCTTAGTTGCTCACAGCAGGTGGAATCATCCTGGATCAGGGATCAAACCTGTGTCCCCAGCATTAGAAAGCAGATACTCATGCACTGCACTGCCAGGGAAAACCAGTGTTGAGCATCTTTTCATGCATTTGTTGGCCGTCTATATTCATCTGTACCTCTCTTTTTAATAATATACATTAACATTTTTCTTATAAAAACAATGTCTTTTTCTTATAAAACATGTAACAATGTGATAAATTGGAAAAATGGCCACAATTTTTATAGCCCACTTTTGCAATGTCACTTTGCAACATCTTACATAAACTGGTGGAATCTACTCTTCTATCACTTGAATCTAGGTTAGACCATGTGATTTGCTTTAGTCAATGGGTGATTAAACTTTTTTAGTCAACAAGAAAATATAATGGGTGAATTGATGTTGTCCTATCACAAAATTATGTATCACTCTTTGCAACTCTGTGAAGTGAAGCACACCAGGCTTTCCTGGCTCACCGTCTCCTGGAGCTTGCTCAAATGCATGTCCACTGAGTCAGTAATGCCATCCAACCATTTCATCTTCTGTCACCCCCTTTTCCTCTTGCCCATAATCTTTCCTGATATCAGAATCTTTTCCAAAGAGTCAGCTCTTCTCATCAGGTGGCCAAAGTATTGGAACTTCAGCTTCAGCACCAGTCTTTCTAATGGATATTCTGGGTTGATTTCCTTTAGGATTGATTTACTTCATCTGTTTGCAGTCCAAGGAACACTTGAGCATCTTCTCCAGCACTACAATTCAAAAGCATCAGTTCTTTGGCACTCATCTTTCTTTATGTCCCAACTCTCATATCCATGTATAACTGCTGGAAAAATCATAGCTATGACAAGATGGACATTGGCAGTAAAGTATTATAACTACAAAAAAATTTCTAAGATGCATAGAAACATAATAAGATTGGGAAATTGAAAGCTAAGAACTATAAAAAGAAAAAAAACTTAAAAGTGCTCAGTTGAACCTCTATTTAATGTGTCTGCCTTTTTTCCTTACTTAATTTCACTTAAAATAGATGATAAATAAATGTATAAACATAATGACAAAAACCTAGAACATCTAGAAGGTTTTCAACTTACAGACAGAATATGGAGAAGTTAGCAAATCTAAAAGAAGTAAACACTAAGTACCTACAGAGCAGGGAAGCAATTAGAAGTGTGTCATTCCATGTCACAGAACCAAGGCCAAGAGTAGATATGGTCCATTCCCTAAAACAAAAGCCATAGAAAAAGACAGGGAAAAGTGTGCCTCCTAAAACACGTGAGGAATTAATAAAAAGGACTCCTAATAAAATGTCCAGATGCTTAGGCTCTCAAAAGGAGAAGAACCCAAATTTGTCAGTGAATTGTAACAAGTATTGCATAGGAACCTGGAATGTCAGGTCCATGAAGCAAGGCAAATTGGAAGTGGTCAAATAAGAGATGGCAAGAGTGAACGTCAACATTCTAGGAATCAGTGAGCTAAAATGAACTGCAATGGGTAAATTTAACTCAGATGACCATTATATCTACTACTGCAGACAGGAATCCCTCAGAAGAAATGGAGTAGCTATCATGGTCAACAAAAGAGTCCAAAATGCAGAACTTGGATGCAACCTCAAAAACGACAAAATGATCTCTATTAGTCTCCAAGGCAAACCATTCAATATCACAGTTATCCAAGTCTATGCCTCAACCAGTAACACTGAAGAAGCTGAAGTTGAAAGGTTTTATGAACAACTACAAAACCTTTTAGAACTAACACCCAAAAAGAGGTCCTTTTCATTATAGGGGACTGGAATGCTAAAGTAGGAAGTCAAGAAACACCTGGAGTAACAGGCAAATTTGGCCTTGGAATGTGGAAGGAAGCAGGGCAAAGACTAATAGAGTTTTGCCAAGAAAATGCACTGGTCAGAGCAAACACCCTCTTCCAACAACACAAGAGAAGACTCTACACATGGACATCACCAGATGGTCAACAGCGAAATCAGACTGATTATATTCTTTGCAGCCAAAGATGGAGAAGCTCTATACAGTCAACAAAAACAAGACCAGGAGCTGACTGTGGCTCAAATCATGAACTCCTTATTACCAAATTCAGACTCAAATTGAAGAAAGTAGGGAAAACCGCTAGAAAATTCAGGTATGACCTAAATCAAATCCCTTATTATTATACAGTGGAAGTGAGAAATAGATTTAAGGGCCTAGATCTGATAGATAGAGTGCCTGATGAACTATGGAATGACATTGTATGGGAGACAGGAATCAAGAACATCCCTATGGAAAAGAAATGCAAAAAAGCAAAATGGCTCTGAGGGGGGCCTTACATATAGCTGTGAAATGAAGAGAGGTGAAAAGCAAAGGAGAAAAGGAAAAATATAAACATCTGAATGCAGAGTTCCAAAGAACAGCAATAAGACATAAGAAAGTCTTCTTCAGCAATCAATACAGCAAAATAGAGGAAAAGAAGAGAATGAAAAAGACTAGAGATCTCTTCAAGAAAATGTGAGATACCAAGGGAACATTTCAGGCAAAGATGGGCTCGATAAAGGACAAAAATGGTCTGGACCTAACAGAAGCAGAAGATATTAAGAGGTGGCAAGAATATACAGAAGAACTGTACAAAAAAGATCTTCATGACCCAGATAATCATGATGATGTGATCACTAATCTACTGCCAGACATCTTGGAATGCGAAGTCAAGTGGGCCTTAGAAAGCATCACTATGAACAAAGCTAGTGGAGGTGATGGAATTCCAGTTGAGCTGTTTCAAATCCTGAAAGATGATGCTGTGAAAGTGCTGCACTCAATATGCCAGCAAATTTGGAAAACTCAGCCATGGCCACAGGACTGGAAAAGGTCAGTTTTCATTCCAATCCCAAAGAAAGGCAATGCTAAAGAATACTCAAACTACCACACAATTGCACTCATCTCACATGCTAGTAAAGTAATGCTCAAAATTCTTGAAGCCAGGCTTCAGCAATACGTGAATCGTGAACTCCCTGATGTTCAAACTGGTTTTAGAAAGGCAGAGGAACCAGAGATCTAATTGTCAACATCTGCTGGATCATGGAAAAAGCAAGAGAATTCCAAAAAAACATATTGTTCTGCTTTATTCATTTTGCCAAAGCCTTTGACTGTGTGGATCACAATAAACTGTGGAAAATTCTGAAAGAGTGGGACTACCAGACCACCTGACCTGCTTTTTGAGAAATCTGTATGTAGGTCAGGAAGCAACAGTTAGAACTGGACATGGAACAACAGACTGGTTCCAAATAGGAAAGGAGTACGTCAAGGCTGTATACTGTCACCTTGTTTATTTAACTTATATGCAGAGTACATCATGAGAAATGCTGGGCTGGATGAAACACGAGCTGGAATCAAGATGGCCGGGATAAATATCAATAACCTCAGATATGCAGATGATACCACCCTTATGGCAGAAAGTAAATAAGAACTAAAGAGCCTCTTGATGAAATTGAAAGGGGAGAGTGAAAAAGTTGGTTAAAGCTCGACATTCAGAAAACAAAGATCATGGCATCCGGTCCCATCACTTCATGGGAAATAGATGCAGAAACAGTGGAAACAGTGTGAGACTTTATTTTGGGGAGCTCCAAAATCACTGCATATTGTGACTGCAGCCATGAAATTAAAAGACGCTTACTCCTTGGAAGAAAAATTATGACCAACCTAGATAGTATATTCAAAAGCAGAGACATCACTTTGCCGACTAAGGTCTGTCTAGTCAAGGCTATGGTTTTTCCTGTGGTCATGTATGGATTTGAGAGTTTGACTGTGAAGAAGGCTGAGCACCAAAGAATTGGTGCTTTTGAATTGTGGTGTTGGAAAAGACTCTTGAGAGTCCCTTGGACTGCAAGGAGATCCAACCAGTCCATTCTAAAGGAGATCAGCCCTGAGATTTCTTTTAAAGAATGATGCTAAAGCTGAAACTCCAGTACTTTGGCCACCTCATGCGAAAAGTTGACTCATTGGAAAAGACTCTGATGCTGGGAAGGATTGGGGGCAGGAGGAGAAGGGGATGGCAGAGGATGAGATAGCTGGATGGCATCACTGAGTCAATGGACGTGAGTCTGAGTGAACTCCGGAAGATGGTGATGGACAGGGAGGCCTGGCATGCGCAGTTCATTGGGTCGCAAAGAGTCAGACACAACTGAGCGATTGAACTGAACAAACATCATCCACTGAGTTTCTGCTAACTGATTTTAGTGCTTCTCAAAGGGGAGGGGAGGGAAGAATATCAGAACTGATAAATATTTAATGAAATAACTTTTCCCCATGTTAAATTTGAAGCTCAAGCCTGAAAGAAAGAAAAGGAAATTAAGGGAAGAAAAAGTTTTAATAATATCTATGATAGTCTCAGATATATAAAATAAGGTTTTGAATTCATTTGAAAAGAGATAATTTAAGGATAAAAATCAGAGAGGAAATATTATTTGTAAACATCAAAAGTGCAATAGTCTTTTACAAGGATAAATTAAGAATATTTCCCACAGCTAAATTACAGAAAGTTTTAAAACAGTAAAATATTATCTGAAATCATCTAACTTGTATAGAATATAGAAGTGGGAAAACACTGTTCCAAGTCACTTCTTAAGATATTTTCAGGACTTTTTGTCAGACAGAAGGATTAAAATCTACTAGAGGAAAACTTATAGATAACACATAAAACATAAAATTTTAAGGTACACATGATGATAAGACTTCTCAAGAGCAGACAATAGTGATCAATGACTTCAAATTTCAGAAAGGAAAACGGTTTCCAAGTTGGACTTTTATAATCAGAAAACCTATCTCTCAAATATATGCCAATGATATTTTAGACATATAAGAATGTAAGAAATATAACTTTCAATGGCTCTTTAACAGTATCTAGCATAGAAGGGGCCTATTCTAAGGAAAAGGAAAAAGGAAAAATAAAAGAGCAAACAAAACAGAAGACAAGCTGGTAAAATTTGAAATGAAAGTTATAGATGAGATACAGAGAACAAGGGAACAAAAGGGTCCACATGGATATCTGTGAAGGAAACCAAAAAGAATTGGAATGATTTATTGGTATGTCTAATATTGTCAAAAATGAGTTATTTTTAAAATGATTAGTTTTAAACTTTTGTTTGAGAGTTTGGGAAGTAGTTTTGGTAAGTACAGAGAAAATTATAAATAAATATAAAAATTCCATCCACTCATCTATCCACCCATCTATCTGGAACAAGAGTTATAGAATAATAAATTAATCATTATCCACTAATTAAACAATAAAAAAAATTTTGAGCTCAAATATCTACTTCATCTATAATAGGCATCAGATATGCAGATGACACCACCCTTATAGCAGAAAGTGAAGAAGAACTAAAAAGCCTCTTGATTAAAGTGAAGGAGGAGAGTGAAAAAGTTGGCTCAAGGCTCAGGATTAAGAAAAGTAAGATCATGGCATCCGGTTCCATCAATTCATGTCAAATAGGTGTGGAAACAGTGGAAACAGTGTCTGACTTTATTTTTCTGGGCTCCAAAATCACTGCAGATGGTGATTGCAGCCATAAAATTAAAAGACACTTATTCCTTGAAAGGAAACTTATGACCAACCTAGAGAGCATATTAAAAAGCAGAGGCATTATTTTGTCAACAAAGGTCCGTTTAGTCAAGGCTAATGATTTTTCCAGTGGTCATGTATGGATGTCAGAGTTGGACTATAAAGAGAGCTGAGCACAGAAGAGTTGATGCTTTTGAACTGTGGTGTTAGAGAATGAACTTGAGAGTCCCTGGGACTGCAAAGAGATCCAACCAGTCCATTCTAAAGGAGATCGTTCCTGGGTGTTCATCAGAAGGACTGATGGTGAAGCTGAAACTGCAATATTTTGGCCACCTGATGTGAAGAGCTGACTCATTTGAAAAGACCCTGATGCTGAGAAAGTTTGAGGGAGGGAGGAAAAGGGGGCAACAGAGGATAAGATGGTGGATGGATGGCATCAGTGACTCAATGGACATGAGTTTGAATAAACTCTAGGAGTTGATGATGGACTGGCATGCAGCAGTCCATGGAGTCGCAAAGAGTTGGACCCAATTGAGTGACTGAGCTGAACTAATACTCTCAGAACAATATGTTTACTAATACATATAATTACAAATAATTTAATATTTATTCTACATTTTTATTTTGTTTAATGATCATGGTACACTATTCAATTGGAATGTACAACTAAATCACTGAGTTTTAAAATATCTTGGAATGCTCCTTCTCTGTAGAATATACCATTTTCTGGGTGTATATTTTCATTTGTTTTTATTTATATAAAGTTAAATATACTTATTTATATTTTATTCATTCATCTTATAAAACTATAAGCAATATGACTATAAACTATAACTATAAGCTATAACTAAACAGAGATATAAACTATACGACTGATGTCAGACACAAATGAATGACTGACATTTTCTACTCCTAGCGAGACCTTGGAAGCCCCTATATGCACATTGTTGTTCAGTCACCAAGTCGTATCTGATTCTTTGTGAGCCCAGGGACTGTAGCCTTCCAGACTCCTTTGTCCATGGCATTCTCCAGGCAGGAATACTGGAGTGGGCTGCCATTTCCTTCTCCACTAGAAGCATATATACGACCCTTATTAGATGAGCAGTAAGTAACATACCATATACATTTACCTACATCATTTAAGAATGATAGATTCAATATATATGTATACCTGTGGCTGATTCGTCTTAACTTATGGCAAAAAACTAGCACAATATTGTAATGCAATTACCCTCCAATAAAAACTTTAAAAAAATGGTACCTTCAATAGCAATGAATCACGTAATGCATATAATTACATGATTCATTGCTGTTGAAAGCATCATTCTTTTAAAGTTTTTTATTGGAGGTAGACCTAACAAAGGTGAATTGGGAATTGTGGAAGATAAATTTGTAACATATTCTCATACTAGATTTTGAGGATGAAACAATCACCAACAGGATCAGATCAAAATTACTGAGGAACCAGTCTTATAAGATTTTCGTTAGTCAAGGAGGAAATACTGTGCTTTTAATTTTTGTAATAAATGCAAAAATTAAAACACATCACATACTATTTAATTCATAATTTTATGATAAACAAACAAATCTAGTTGGTCATTATGAGGCATGTTAATGAAGAAATTGTTTTGAAATCAAGTAAAAAGCTTAAAAATAAAAATATTTATTTTGCTTTTGAAACTGTTGGATAACCTACAAGTACATGAAGAGTGGCATTTCAAGTAGTAAATGGAGAAGTGGTGTTAGAATTATAATTTGTAATGCACATGAATTAATGAATCAGGATGCTGGTCTTTAGCAACTGCTATCACTCAATATAAGAAGGTAGACATAATACATCTATTGATGGAAGAATGACCATTTATGAAGTAGTATTACCCAAAAATTAACATAGGGTAAATCAAGCCTCTTTATTGAAGTACAATTTATAAGGATTACAGAAATCAAAGGAATATTCCAAGTAACATCTTGGCATATGGGCAGGGACAAGGAAAGAAGAAAAACTAGTGAAATTCTTAAGATAAGATACTCTACAAATGACCCACATTATTTAGCAAATGGCTTGCAAATCAAAAAAGATACAGTGAAAACCTATAGATTTGGGAAATTTAAAACACATATCAAGCAGTCATAGGGGAGATTTATATGGATTAAGATTTACTAAAATTTAAAACAACAATAATCACAAGACACATCTGAGACAACTGAAATTTTGAACATTACAATATTTCTCACAACAATCAGTTTAGTTCAGTCACTCAGTTATGTTCAACTCTTTGTGACCCCATAAACTGCAGCACGTCAGGCTTCCCTATACATCATTAACTCCTGGAGCTTGCACAAACTCGTGTCCATTGAGTGGGTGATGCCATCCAACCATCTCTGAAATTATTGCATAATTGAAAATATTAAAAAACGTCTGTTTCTTTTAGGGGGAATTATAATGACACTGTGGATATATGTCTTAAATTTACTAAGCTTTAGAAATAAATACCAAAATATGTACTAATTAGGTGGTAAGGTATCTGTAATTTGTTTCAAGATAATATTTTTGAAAGTTATGGAAGGTTTGACTAAAATAGATTGATATTGAACTAATCAAGTTGAAGGTGAGTATTGATCATGCAGATTTTCATTACATGAATATATAAATATACTAGTCTATTACCATGGATATATACATATCTAATTTTATATATATTCAAATTTTCCATAATAAGTTATAATTTACCTGTCAACTACATAAATTATATATTATATAAAATACAGAGTGAAAATAAGTTAACATACAACCTTTCAGATTAGTATAGATAAGATAATACAATTTCATAGATAGTAACAAGGATTAAGGTTCAGTTCAGTTGCTCAGTCGTGTTCGACGCTTTGCAGCACCATGAATTATAGCATGCCAGGGCTCCCTGTCCATCACCAACTCCCGGAGTTCACCGAATCTCATGTGCATCGAGTCGGTGATGACATCCAGCCAGTGTATCCTCTGCCGTCCCCTTCTCTTCCTGCCCCCAATCCCTCCCCACATCAGGGTCTTTTCCAGTGAGTCAGCTCTTCACATCAGGTAGCCAAAGTATTGGACAGCTTCAGCATCAGTCCTTTCAATGAACATCCAGTATTGATCTCCTTTAGGATGGCCTGGTAGGATCTTCTTGCAGTGCAAGGGACTCTCAAGAGTCTTCTCCAATACCCCAGTTCAAAAGCATCAATTGTTCGGCCCTCAGCTTTCTTCACAGTCCAACTCTCACACCCATATATGAACACTGGAAAAACCATAGCCTTGACTACATGTACATTTGTTGGCAAAGTAATATCTCTGATTTTTAATATGCTGTCTAAGTTGGTCATACTTTCCTTACAAGGAGTAAGAGTCTTTTAATTTCATGGCTGCAATCACTATCTGCAGTGATTTTGGAGCCCGAAGAAATAAAGTCTAACACTGTTTCCACTGTTTACCCATCTACTTGTCATGAAGTGATGGGACTGGATGCCATGTTCTTAGTTTTCTGAATGTTGAGCTTTAAGCCAACTTTTTCACTCTTCTCTTTCACTTTCATCAAGAAGCTTTTTAGTTCTTCTTTGCTTTCTGCCATAAGGGTGATGTCAGTAGGAAGTCAAGAATCACCTGGAGTAACAGGCAAATTCGGTCTTGGGATGCGGAATGAAGCAGAGTAAAGACTAATAGAGTTTTGCCAAGAAAATGTACTGGTCATAGCAAACACACTCTTCCAACAACACAAGAGGAGACTCTACACATGGACATCACCAGATGGTCAACACCAAAATCAGATTTGCCAGGAGCCAACTTGAGGAATCCCACCTGTGACAAGGTCATGTGGCAGATGTCTGATGAGCAAGGTCAAGTCAGATCTCAGGTTTTCCCCCTGGTATTTCCTGAGCATGTACCCCCAAAATAAGAATATGCTTACCTTATTGTATTGTACTTTTCCACTCTTCTGACACACTCTGGAAAAAGTCAACTTAGAGCTTTAGTCTTCTACATTTGAAAGGGTGTTTCAATCCAAAAACTCCTCTGATGACTTTCTAGCCTGCTTGCAGGACTCTCTCAGCTGCGCATGTGATTGTTTGAGGCCTCCTGAATGCAGGAGGCACAGGAAGCTAAAATATCATAGGAATGTAGGAGCTTCTAAGGAGTCAAAATCATTAGAATAGGACTGATTAAAGGTTTCATTTGTTGAGCCAATACTTGCTGCCAAAATTTTATATCTTTTATTTGTAGATATAGTTGGTATATAGAAAAACAAGTAATAGACCTGGTATTAGCACCATTAGATCTTTGAGTTAAGTACTTTCTTTGTTATAACCCACTGCACCTTTGTTCTACAGGAATGTAACTTTATTTAGTACTTTGAGGGTGATGCAGAGTTAAAAAAAAAAAAAAAACACTTCTAAGGAAAAGGAATTTTCTGGTTGATTGACAATTATCCAGGAAGCGAGCCATAAAAATGTTAACGGGCCTCTTGGCCAGAAGATAATGTAAACCATCTGAGACCTTTTGTATATACTGGAGGGTATGCAAAAGAAAGCCTTGTCTCAATGAGGGTCAGGACTGCTGCCGCTGCATAACTCTGCATATTCAATTATGTCTTTATGTACAACTTGGGGTATATAAGCTGATCTTGAAAAATAAAGTTTTTGGAGTCTTGCACCAATACTGGGCTTCCTCATGTTGTTCTTTTCTCTCCTTTTTGGTTGAATTCCCATCTGGACAGGGGGAGGCTCACCACGTCTACTTACTTGCCCTGGCTGCTAAGATCCAAGCGAAAGGGAGCCTAAGGTGGGTCACCCTTCGGTATTCAAGTTGGTGCCAGTGGCCTAATGTAATGCAAACCTCTTGTCTCGAGGTTTCATTGGTTTTCCCCATAAACCAAGTTATTAAGACTTTTCTCCATCTAAATTTCCTACTATACTATTTCTTCATAATCTACTTTTTTATCTCTAAATAAGTATTTCTCCACAACACCATCCCTGCTTCGAATTCCATGGATCCACCAAGGCTGGACCCTGGCACAGACTGATTATATTTTTGCAGCCTAAGATGGTGAAGCTCTATACAGTCAACAAAAACAAGACCAGGAGCTGACTGTGGCTCAGATCATGAACTCCTTATTACCAAATTCAGACTAAAATTGAAGAAAGAAGGAAAACCACTAGACCATTCAGGTATGACCTAAATCAAATCCCTTATGATTATACAGTGGAAGTGAGAAATAGATTTAAGGGCCTAGATCTGATTGATAGAGTGCCTGATGAACTATGGAATGAGGTTCATAATATTGTACAGGGGACAGGGATCAAGACCATCCCCATGGAAAAGAAATGCAAAAAAGCAAAATGGCTGTCTGGGGAGGCCTTGCAAAAAGCTGTGAAAAGGAAAGAGGTGAAAGGCAAAGGAGAAAAGGAAAGATATAAGCATATGAATGCAGAGTTCCAGAGAACAGCAAGAAGAGGTAAGAAAGCCTTCTTCAGCAGTCAATGCAAAGAAATAGAGGAAAAGAACAGAATGGGACAGACTAGAGATCTCGTCAGTAAAATTAGAGATATCAAGGGAACATTTCATGCAAAGATGGGCTCGATAAAGGACAGAAATGGTCTGGACCTAACAGAAGCAGAAGATATTAAGAAGAGATAGCAAGAATACACAGAAGAACTGGACAAAAAAAAAAAAAAAAAAGAAGAAGAAGAAGAAGAAGAAGAAAAGAAAAGAAATCTTCATGTTCCAGATAATCACGATGGTATAATCATTAATCTAGAGCCAGACATCCTGGGATGTGAAGTCAAGTGGGCCTTGGAAAGCATGGCTAGAAACAAAGCTAGTGGAGGTGATGGCATTCCAGTTGAGCTGTTTCAAATCCTGAAATATGATGCTGTGAAAGTGCTGCACTCAATATGCCAGCAAATTTGGAAAACTCAGCAGTGGCCACAGGACTAGAAAAGGTCAGTGTTCTTTCCAATTCCAAAGAAAGGCAATACCAAAGAATGCTCAAACTGCCACACAACTGCACTCATCTCACATGCTAGTAAAGTAATACTCAAAATTCTCCAAGCCAAGCTTCAGCAATACGTGAATGGTGAACTTCATGATGTTTAAGCTGATTTTAGAAAAGGCAGAGGAACCAGAGATCAAGTTGCCAACATCTGCTGGATCATAGAAAAAGCAAGAGAGTTCCAGAAACACATCTATTTCTGTTTTATGGACTATGCCAAAGCATTTGACTGTGTGGATCACAATAAAATGTGGAAAATTCTGAAAGAGATGGGAATACCAGACCACCTGACCTGCCTCTTGAGAAATCTCTATGCAGGTCAAGAAGCAACAGTTAGAACTGGACATGGAACAACAGACTGGTTCCAAATAGGAAAAGGATTATATCAAGGCTGTATATTGTCACACTGCTTATTTAACTTCTATTCAGAGTACATCGTGAGAAATGTTGGACTGAAGGAAACACAAGCTGGAATCAAGATTGCCTGGAGATATATCAATAACCTCAGAAATGCAGATGACACCACCCTTATGGCAGAAAGTGAAGAGGAACTAAAAGCTTCTTGATGAAGGTGAAAGAGGAAAGTGAAAAAGTTTGCTTAAAGCTCAACATTCAGAAAATGAAGATCATGGCATCTGGTCCCATCATTTCATGGGAAATAAATGGGGAACCAGTAGAAACAGTGTCAGACTTTACTTTTTGGGCTCCAAAATCACTTCAGATGGTGATTACAGCCATGAAATTAAAAGACACTTACTCCTTGTAAGAAAAGTTATGACCAACCAAGATAATATATTGAAAGGCAGAAACATTGCTTTGCCGACTAAGGTCCGTCTAGTCAAGGCTATGCTTTTTCCAGTAGTCATGTATGGATTTGAGAGTTGGACTGTGAAAAAGGCTGAATGCTGAAAAATTGATGCTTTTGAACTGTGGTGTTGGAGAAGACTCTTGAGAGTCCCTTGGACTGCAAGGAGATCCAACCAGTCCATTCTGAAGGAGATCAGCCCTGGGATTTTATGGAGGGAATGATGCTGAAGCTGAAACTCCAGTAGTTTGGCCACCTCATGAGAAGAGTTGACTCATTGGAAAATACTCTGATGCTGGGAGAGTTTGGGGGCAGGAAGAGAAGGGGACAACAGAGGATGAGATGGCTGGATGG